>JAKOOJ010000007.1:35340986-36542652 GCA_022577455.1 Arizona elegans | reverse complement strand
TGTAGGAATTTAGTATATATTCCATTCACCAGTAGATGGCGCCTTCAGCTTAAATTTCAATGTCGCACAAAATCTAATAGGTTTATTTCAGTTTTTTGTAAATAATCAATATTCAGACAAATAATTCCAGCATTTTAAAATGCCTTACCAAAATATTGCCAATACAGTTTAAAAATCCAATCTTTCTATATTTTAAAGATTTTGCCCCCTCCCTTTAGTTCCTTTTCTTTTGGATCTATAATTTTTCTCTCTGTAATTATTTGCCACTTTGATAAGCATTTCAAAGAGTCTCTTTTCCAGGGTTTATTTTCTTTGGGGTTAGGTTCTAGGTAAAAAAAGAATCCCCCCACCCAGTTCCAATCACTGCTCATTTACACCACTCCAGCACATTCTTTCTTTCTTTGGTGGCCCCAGCTTCACAGCAGCCATAATGGCTGCCTCTCTTTTTTGTAGTTGGATGGGAAGGAATTCCTGGGTCCAGCTGGAGACCCACCACTCTCCAAAACCTGCAGGCTGCCCCTCCTTTCTTCATAACCCCTACAGGGTAACTTTAGCCCCTTGGGGGGCTCTTCAATGAGGAGGATTCAGCGCAACTTTGCAGAGCCCTTCTCCTTGCATCTGATCTTGCTGCAACATCAAACTGGAAGTCGGCCTGGATTTCTTAATGGGCACAAAATATCCATCTCTATGGAAGGATCTCTATGGATGGACCCATCTTCAGGCATCTGCTGGAGGTTGTTTCCTATAGCAGAAAAACTGGGGCTGCTTTCTGCCTTTAAGAGCATGTTTCTCTATTTCTCCTTTGGAAAAATATTCTATCCTGCCTCTTTTAATATTAAGAATAAAGAATAATTTAATCTGGAGAGTGGGGGCCTTCCTACACCTGGGAGAAGAGAAGTTAAAAGCCAGCCAGAGGGATGTTTCATTCCAAATCCAAGACATCCATTCAGTCTTTTGGGGGGCGCACTCAAGGGGGAGGTTCACGGCATCCCTGGAGGAGACTGTGGTGTCACATTCCAGTGTCCTGTGTAAGAAAAGCCAGCAACACAAGTTGATATTAGACTGTTTATCTGGAAACGCAGACTGGCATGAAGCTACATCCAAAAGGAAACAAAGTTTGTGCTACTGTGGTTAGCTCACCCTCCCCTTATATTGTGGCGTCAGCCTGGACTACAAATGGCTTGGTGGGATCTGAGTGTCTCAGTATCAGCTCCTTAGTGAACAACACCTTCAGGGCTTCGAAAGCTTGCTGACATGCCATTGTCCATTTCAGTGGGTATCCTGGCCTAGGCTTCCCAGATAGGTTTTTGTTTTTTTGGATTCTGTGAGGGGGAGAGCCACTCTTGCAAAAGACAGGATGAATTGGCAGTAGAGGTTCGCAAAGCCCAAGAAGCTTTGCAATTGTTTCCGGATCTTCGGAGCTTGCCAATCCAGCACCGCCTGCACTTTGGCCGGGTCCATCTCCACCTCCTCTGTACCCAAGGTAATCTAATTTGGTCCTATGGAATTCGCTTTTTGACAGTTTGACATACAAATTTGCTGCCAACCATTTTTACCAGAACCTGACGTGTTCAGCTGGTTGGACTTAGTTGGATGTGTTCAGCCATGGACTTAGTGTAGATTAGGATGTCATCTAAATAAACGAGCACCCCTTTGTACAGGTGGTCATGCAGAACCTTGTTTATCAACTGCATGAACATGGCTGGTGCCCCCTGCAGGCCAAATGGCATCACCTGGTATTGGTAGCTCCCTAATGGGCAATTGAACACCATCTTCCTTTCATCCCCTTCCTTATCCGGACTGTAATAGACTTCCCTAAGGTTCAGCTTGATGAATATCTGCCCCTCAGCCAAGTGACCCAACATGTCTTTCATTAGGGGCAGGGAATACATGTGCTCCATGCACACTTCATTGATGTCATGGCAATCCACACATAACCTCAACCTCCATCTTTCTTTTCCCTGAACAAGACCGGGGCAGTGATATGGGACCTCGCAGGCTGTATAGACTCCCTGGCCAAGTTCTTTTCTATATAACTCCTCATCTTCTCCATCTCCTTAGGGGTCATAGAACACATTTTCTATTTGGGCATCTTAGCCCCTGGTTGTATCTCCACTGAGCAGTCCATCGGATGGTGGGAGGGTATCACATTCCTTCTCACTAAACACCTCAGTGAGGTCATTGTATACTACCAGAGCCCCCCCCCCAATGGCTTTGGCTTCCTCTACCTCAGCTTGCTCCATGTGAGACCCCTCCCCAGGATGCCCAGACAGCTGTTTTTTTGTGCAACGGTGGATGGGGCCCAACTCCAATACATAAATGTCTACAACCCACCTGCCCACCATATGGTTGGACCCCACTTATCCAGTCATGCAAGCCCCAGCATGATGTCCTCCATCATTCTAGGGACTACGATAAAGCAAGATCAGCTCACAATGGCTGCTAAACTCCAGCTTCACCCATTCTGTAATCTGGGTACCTGGAGCGTCCCCCCCCCCAACAGCGAGCCATCCACTTACTCGAATCTCATGGGCTTTGCCAACTGGTACACCTGCACCCCCAAACCTTTTAGCTGTTGCTATACTCATAAGTCATCAGGTACACCTGGAATTGATCAGAACGTTACAGGCCCACTGCCTCCTGTCTGTTAACACTACTGGCAGCCAGACGGGTTGGACACTCCTACTTACCATGGGGTCAGCCTCCCCCTCATCGTCACTGTCACTGCTGTCAATCTGGGCTCCCCCCTCCACCATCAACTGGGATTCGTCAGCCGTAGTCACCATTGCTGCCTCCATCTGTTGCACCCCTCGGGACCTCTCTGGGGTTTTCTTGGCTGCCTTCTTAGGTGTTCCAGTTGCTGCTTGGTCTACCGGTTTGGCTTGGGGGGCTGGGGTGGTGCAATCAGCTGCCCAGTGGCCTGGTTTCTCACACCTGAAACACAACATAGGCGGCTGGCCTGGCGTGGCCCTCTCCAGTTGGGTCACCTTGGGCCTAGTGGTCTGGGCCCTCGTTTAGGGCTTCAATCTGGAGACCCTCATGGCCATACTGGCTCCTCCCCTTTGGGTTGGTATTCCTGCAGGCCAGATTCCAATTCTGTAGCTGCTGGATACCAGGCGGCCAAGCGCAGAGGTAAGCCCCAATAAACACAAGCCTGGCACAATGTGTGGTCAAGGCCCACCTTAAACTGGTGCACCAGCAACCATTCCAGCCAGCCCCGAGCTTCCCGACTAGTCTCCTAAAGTCCCAGATGTAATCCACAGCTGGCCTGCCCTTTTGCCGCAGCGCCAGCATCTCCCCCTCAGCTCTTTGGGCTCTGGTGTTGTCTTTGAATTGTTCCCTCAGGGCCCCCAAGAATAAGCCGGCATTCCCCAATTTCCAGCCATGTTCACTGTAAAAATCAGCCTCACCCTCCAACACCGCCACTATGGCCATTATTATGGCCCACTGGGAGGAGTGAAGGTGCGTAATGGTCCAGGTGGTCTATCAGTTGGCCCAGGAAAAGAGCCATCTTCTCAGGACTGCCATCAAAGGTAACTTGTAACATTGGTGGGCCTCATGACTGGAAGGTCCCTGACCCTGGTTGACACCCGCCCTGGTTGACACCCATCAGCCAGCCAGGCACTGGTGGTGGGCTGGCTACATTTGGAGGTGCCCATTGGTAGGTACTTGCTTCTGGTCAACCACCTGAGGGCTCAGCAGTAGAGGCTGGTTCTGGCATTCTACCCCTTGTCAGCTCCCAGGAGTGGCCTTGGTCTGCATCCAGGCGGAGCTTTGGGCTGGTTAAGTGGAGGCGCCCAGGAGGGACCACTGGCAGTTGGGTTGATAGTGATGGCAGCCTCCCAAGGCCTCATCCCCTCGGTCCCCACCATGCCAGGACCCACTGTCCTGAAAATTGGCCTCCCCAAACCTCTCCCTCAACCAGTCCATTGTTTGGCCTCCAAATGGGGTGGAGTAGCTCCATTCCATCTCATCAACATCTGACTGGCTACTTCAATGTTGGCTGCTATATAGGGACAGGGTGGGCATCGATCCCCAAGTACCTGTAATCATCAACAAATGCTGCCACCACTCTCCTGCTGGAGCCACCCTCTGCTTTGCTTCTCCCGCCAATGTCAAAGGCTCCTGGCTGGGTGTGGGAACCCCTAAGCTGACCTACTCCTTTGGACACACATCCAAGGCAGGGGGGTCTACTGGTACTGCCAAGTCCTCCAAGGTGGGTGGCTCCTCCAGCATTGCAGCCTCTGCTCCTGCTCCAGCCTCCGTCCTCTCAGCCAAATACAAGGAAGCACAAACTTCCTGTTGCATTCCGGCTTCCCACGTAAGAAAAGCCAGCAACACAAGTTGATGTTAGACTGTGTATCTGGAAACACAGACTGGCACAAAGCAAAAGGAAATAAAGTTTGTGCTACCGTGGTTAGCTCACTTGCCCTTTATATTGTGCCCCACCTCCCTTGTGTGTATACCCTGCAAGATACCTTCACACACACACACACACACATTTCCAGGGTGGGAGCCCAATCACGTGGGGTCATTGTCCTGCCTGCCCCTCCCAAAAGCTTCTGCCTTTTGAGGCCTTTATGGCAAAGGAGCTGCCGGAGGGCAGGTTTTACCCCAGCACTGTGGGGTTTTTTGACCCACCACAAATTGTAGGATGGGTTTCTTTCAAGAAGCACTGTTTTGGATCTCAATGGAGGGAAATCAGAGGGGAGGAAGCAGGAATCCCCTCCCTCCTTCCTTCCAGAGACAATCCTTAGGATACTCAGACTATGAAAAACTAGATTTTCCCCTGAGGAATATTTGAAAAAGAGCCTTTCCTGGATTCAGCCTCTTTCAGCTGCAGCCCTTTGGCCTCCAAGCCTCTCCCTGACTGTGGAGCTGGCCCCCTGCCTCTGGGGGATGTGCAGGCAGTGCGGCTGACCTTCCCCTCCCATGACCCAAGAGGCCCTCCCTCTGGAGTAGCCCCAGCTGATGCTCCAGGGTGATTACTCCCTCCCCAGTCTCAATTTCAGCGACCCTTTCCCTCTCCCAAATGACCTGGTGAGAGCTCAGAGGCTCCTTTCAGGGACTCAATCAAATCAGAATAGAGCTGGAAGGGACCTTGGAGATCTTCTAGTCCAACCCCCTGCTCAAGCAGGACACCCCATACCATTTCAGACAAGTGGCTGTACAGTTTCTTCTTAAAAACTCCAGTCATACCCACAACTTTGGAAGACAACCATTGCACTCGTTAATTGTCCTCACTGTCAGAATTTTTTTCTTAATTAATTGATAAGTTTCCATCCATTGTTTCTTGTTTTCCCCTCTGATGCTTTGGAAAATAAGTTAACCCCTCTTCTTTGTGGTAACCCCTCAAATATTGGAATACTGCTATAATGTCCACCCTAGTCCTTCTTGTCTGTAGACTGGTCATACCCAATTCCTGCAATCATTCTTCATATGTTTTAGTCACCAACCTTCTTAGTTGGTCTTCTCTACACTTTTTCCAAAGTCTGAACATCTTTTTATAATGTGACCAAAACTGGATGAAGTATTCTGAGTGTGGCCTTACTTTATAAAGCAATACTTCACACAATTTTGACTCTATGCCTCTGTTTATACAGAGGCATAGGGATTGTACTAGTTTTTTTGGCTGCTGCCACACACTGCTGACTCATGCAGTTTGGGAACCTAAAATGCAGTGATCAGTGGGATCAGCCGGTTCACACCAGTTTAGTAGAAGTAGTAGCTGTTTGTTCAGTTCGGTGAACCCACTGAAGCCTCGCCCCTTCCCTCCCAGCCACTCTTCGCCTGGGCTCTCCTTGCCACCCAGCCTGAGCTTATTAGAGTCATTTTGCACTGTGACATTACTCAAGGGGAAGGGAACGGGAGCAGGGAGTCTTGCTTGCTCCCTTTCTCTGTTCCTGCACCATTCGGCCTTTCCTTTTCCTTTTCAGCATCCAAGCCATGCGACTACTGCCATGGGCCACAAGTAGCTGTACTGGAAGTTTGGGCAGGGCTCATGCTCCTGGTAAGTTTCCGATCCTCCCCGACTCACTCTTTTTGGCCTCTTCCAGGCACAGTGCCTATGCTGTCTGCCACACACCTGCCTCTGCAACTGGGCCTGGCAGCAGCAGGGAACATGGGATCATCTGACAGCAGGGAGGGAGAGAGAGAAGGGGGCAGCTGCTAGCAGAGAGGGTAGAGTATGAGGTTAGTGTTTCTGGGACAAGGGATGCCAGGAAGCATCTGGGGCCAGCTCATCCAGCCTCTCTTCCTCTCACAGCCTAATGCACAGACTGATGCACACGTATGGCCTCAACGTATGTTGCTAGTGTTATGTCCTTATAAGGACATCCGCCAGGGGATTGGTTACTTCCACCGGCGGGAAGTTTGAACAACTGTCATTGGCTGGCTGGCTGGCCCAAGCAGAATATAAGGAGGCTCGGGAGCCACTGCCGGCAGTCTGTTTTACCATTCTAATAAAGTGCTGAACAGACCAGAGCTGAGTCGCGTTTCTTTCTGGCGCCGATCTAACACTGGCGACGAAGGACTAAAGAAGAACCGACGAAGAGCTGCAAGCCAACTGCCACATCAAGCAAAAGAGCTGAAGCACGAGCTAAGTCACAACCATGTCTGGACCACAAATCTCAATGGCTCCATTCAACCCGAGCACTGAGAAATGGAAGTCCTTCATGGTTCACTTCAGGCAGTTCCTGGCAGGAAGCGGCTTCACAGACCTAGATGACATCAGAAAGAGGGCCCTCTTCCTGGCGCACTGAGGCTCAGAGGTCCTAGAGATGGCCATGGACCTCGTGGCACTGCTGGATATCGAGCAGATGCCATGGTCCAAGCTGCAGGAAGTGCTCCAGGACCATTACACCCCAGTAAGCACGCGTCTGGCCAACCAATTCGACTTCCACCAGAGGAATCAAGCAGAAGGAGAATCAGTCAAGGAATTCGTTTCGGCACTCCGGAAGATCACAGCCAGCTGTGAATTTGAAAATGTGGACGTTCAGCTGCGGGACTGCATCGTCTTCGGCATGAGGGACAGCCCAGTCCAGAAAAAGCTCCTCAGCCGAAAGAAAGTGTCCCTAAAAGAGGTCATTGAGGAAGCCACAGCCGCTGAGTCCTCCGACAGGGCAGCAGCCGCAATGAGAAGATCCAAGGGGATCCACAAGGTCCGCAGGAACCCTCAGCCATCATCGGACGAGACCTCCATCGGACTCTGAATCTGAGATGGCCGTCCATAAGGTCACAAAACCCCAATGGCGGGAAAAATCCCAAGATGGCGGACGGGAGGAACACTGTGCCAGCTGCAAAGGGGCACAGATGTTGCTGGCGGGATGCAACTTGCAGACGTTGCCAGAGAAAGGGCCACATTGCGGAAGCCTGCAGGGTGGCAGAGCCAAGTTTCAAGCCTCCCAGAGCCACGGACCGCGAATACCAGAGGACATCCAAATGGTCCCAGTACTCGTGGCGAGACGGTGACGGCCACCCCAAGAGCAGAGGGATCCACCAGACAACAACTGCATATGCTGCAGCAGAAGGGTCCGACAAGTTCCACGTGACCGTCCACGTGGAAGGGGCCCCATGCTCCATGGAAATAGACTCAGGCTCACCATACTCCATCATAGTCTGGGACCAGCTAAAAAGAATTCAACTGCGGCTATCCAGGAAACCGCTAGAGCCGTTCCAAGCAAGGTTGGTGGACTTTGGAGGGCACTCCATCGGCATCCTGGGATGGACCAACATCTGAAGTTCAAGGACTTTGAAGGATACCTCCCCATCGCTCTCGTTAAGGAAGCCCATCCAACCCTATTAGGCATGGAGTGGTTCAAGCCCCTAGGGCTCACGATTGGCGGAATCAACAAAATTCAGGCTAGCGCACTCGACCAGCTCTTAGAGGACTTCAAGGACGTCTTCAATGGGACCCTAGGTAAATTTTTGGGGAAACTCATTTCTTTCAATTTAGACGCCCAAATTGTACCCATTCGGCTCAAGCGCCGCAGAGTTCTGTTTGCCCTCAGGCCTACGGTGCATGCCCAGCTAGATAAATTAATTGCCCAGGGCATTCTGGAGCCGATTGATCATGCGGCATGGAAGACCCCCATTGTGACTCCATGAAGCATGATGGATCTGTGCGCATCTGCGCTGACTATAAGTGTACCATCAACCAGGCACTGCCGCAGAGTGCATATCCCATGCCAGTGGTGCAACATCTGTTGCATTCGCTTGGCAGCGGGACCATTTTCGCGAAACTGGACCTGGCCCAGGCTTACCAGCAATTGCCAGTAGACGAAAGGACTGTGGAGGCACAATCATCACACACAGGGGGGCATTTAAGTGCAACCGTCTCCAATTTAGAGTCAGCGCCGCCCCGGGGATTTTTCAATCAATGATGGAATGCCTTCTCCAAGGCATTCCTGGGGTGGTACCTTACTTCGATGACATACTAATCTCTGGAAACTCAGAAGCCCAACTAATGGAACTGCTCAGGCTTGCCCTACAGCGGTTCCAGGTGAAGGGCCTAAGAGTTAGAAGGGACAAATGTGTTGTTGGGGTCCATGAGGTCGAGTTCCTGGGCTATCTAATTGATAGCAAGGGCATCCACCCCACCAAAAGCAAGGTCAGGGCTATACACGAGGCTCCAGCCCCCAAATAAAAAATGAAGCTTCAGGCATTTCTGGGTCTGCTGAATTTTTATAGTGTTTTTCTGAACCAGAAAACCACCATTGCTGAACCGCTCCACTGCCTGCTAGGGAAGGCGGTACCCTGGAAGTGGGAAGAGGAAGAAGAGGCAGCATTCCGGAAAATCAAAAGACTTCTCTCCTCTGACAGCGTCCTCATCCAATACCATGAGTCGCTCCCACTGATCCTGACCTGTGATGCCTCACCGTATGGAGTCGGAGCTGTCCTCAGCCACCAGCTGCCCAACGGCACCGAAGCCCCCATTGCTTACTTCTCCAAAACCATGTCATCAGCGGAGTGAAATTATAGCCAGCTCAATAAGGAAGCCCTCGCCATCGTAGCCAGCATTAAACACTTCCATGAATACCTGTATGGAAGGTTGTTTACGATTGTCACTGATCACAAGCCTCTACTTGGACTGCTCGCCGGGGACAAGCCGACGCCACCCTACATGTCACCCAGGATGACACGCTGGGCCATCTTCCTCTCCGGTTATGCCTACAGACTCATCCATTGCCCCAGCAAGAACATCTGTAATGCTGACGGCCTCAGCAGATGCCCTCTGCGAGAACCAGTCATTGACCCGGCACCTACCCTCGGACTTCATCACATAGACGATGACCAGACGTGCCCAGTGTCATCTGCCATGGTGGCAACCCACACACTGAGGGACAAGACCCTCAAACAGGTACTTTCATGGATATTGAAGGGTTGGCCGACGGGAAGAGTGGGCGAAGAATTCACCCCATTCATACGGAGGCAGCACGAACTGGCCACTATGAATGGCTGCCTCTTCTGGGGTGACCGGGTCGTGATCCCTCCCACATTGCAGAAGAGCACCTTGGAAACCCTCCATAGTGGCCATCCAGGCATAGTTCGCATGAAGGCGCTGGCACGGAGCTACATTTGGTGGCCCGCCTTGGACAAAGACATAGAGGCATGGATCGCCAGATGTGACCCGTGCCAAGCAACGAGACCAGCACCCCCTCAAGCCCAGCCGACAGAGTGGGAGCAGCCCAGTGGCCCGTGATCAAGAATACATATCGACTTCGCTGGTCCAATGAACAGGAAGTCCCTCCTCATAGTCGTGGACGCATTCTCAAAATGGCTGGAGATCATCGCGATGCCATCCACCAAGACAGAGGCCACCATCAAGGCACTCCGCCGCCTATTCGCCACACACAGGCTGCCGGACGCAATTCACAGCCAAAACCATGGAGGATTTCCTGGCAAGCCAAGGCATTTGGCATGCCCTCATCGCCCCATATAGGCCAGCTGGAAATGGACAGGTAGAAAAAATGGTATGGCTCACAAAGGACACGCTCACCAGGATGGGCCCAGGAGACTGGCAGGAACAAATCGACAAGTTCCTGCTAGCACAACACATCACACTGCACGCCACAACGAAGAAAAGCCCTTCTGATGGGGAGGGCTTCTGATGGGGAGAAGGCTCCGCTCACTGCTAGATAGACTCCATTCACAGTACAACCCGAAAGACAAGCCGATCAACCCACCACCGACGCGAAGCTTCGTTAGCGGAGACTTGGTGTTCGCGCTCAACTTTCAGGGTCAGCCGAAATGGATCAAGGGTCGAATTGGAAGAGTGACGGGCCCGAGATCATACGAGGTGGAGCTGGACAACAGCCGGTCATGCAGAAGGCACATCGACCAACTCCGCAAAAGGGTGAGGGAAGTCGAAGGAAACCACCCTGAAGAGGTAGGACTGCCACACCCTGACGAGGTAGGCCTACAACACCCCATCGAGGTAGACTTACCACCCCCCAGCGAGGTAGACCTGCCATACTCAGACGAGGTAGGCCAGCAACTTCACTACTGCCAGCAACACAGCGAGAGCGCAGTAGACCGGGGCCAACCCAGCGGGACAAGTCACCAGGCCAACGACGACGATGGCCAGCGACCCTCCGGGACATGGCAGCACCAGTACCAGGACAAGGTAGACTGGGGACAACCCGACCCGGAAAACCAACACCAACCCAACCGGGTCGACATCGGCCAGCCAGAAGAGGGAGACCTACGCTGGTACAACGAGGTAGGCCATCGACCATCCACCCCCCTGAGTCCACACCAATCCGGCAGAGTCGACCACCGCCACCCCAGCAATGTTGACTGGCGCCACCACACCGAGAGTACCCAATGCCAGCCCTGCAAGGGAGGACTACAACACTCCAGCGGGGGTCCCCAACCAGGGGGGGACCCCACCACCATCGACTGCGGAAGCCACCAGAAGCAAGCCAGAGACCAAAAGAGAGAACCAAGGGTCCTACTGAGATTCAGCTGTCCAGTCCGACTCCACGACGAACGACAGGAACCAACGCACGTCATCCCGGCAGCGATGAGGTAATCCACCAGCCGCGGGGCGGACTGGCCACTCCAGCCGGAAGTGCTAAGCGAGGCCCCGCACACTCCATGGCCGACTTCTGGGGCTGTCCACAAGGGGGATGAGAGCCAGCAGAAGCCAGACCCGTCGGGAGCAGCAACGGAGAACGAACTGAACCACGCAGGTTAGGTAGGACCATTGTCCGTCCCGCCTACCTGTGCGACTATGTGACTCACGTATGCCACAGGATGATTGACTGAGGACTAAGAGGGGAGGGGTGTTATGTCCTTATAAGGACATCCGCCGGGGGATTGGTTACTTCCACTGGCGGGAAGTTTGAACAACTGTCATTGGCCGGCTGGCTGGCCCGAGCAGAATATAAGGAGGCTTGGGAGCCACTGCCGGCAGTCTGTTTTACCATTGTAATAAAGTGCTGAACGGACCAGAGCTGAGTCGTGTTTCTTTCTGGCGCCGATCTAACAGCTAGTGCTTCCGCCAGTCAGCCAAGGACATCAGCTTCATTAAGATGAGGGGGAGGGTGGCTGTGTAGGCTTCAGCCATGTTCTTTTGGTTGGCCATTGCTGCAACCAGAGTTCCCTGGCAATGCACATGACATCTCCTGGCTCTACCAGTCATGTGCAGGCTAGGAAAGTAAATCTGAAGGCGTGTGTAATGTTCTAATGTACAGAAGTTATAAATGTGTGGCAGAAAGTGGACTCTGGGTGTGTTTTTCCAAACGCAGTAAGTGAGGTTGAATGTGTATAGTTTTAAAAGAGCTCTCTCTCTCTCTCTCTCTCTCTCTCTCTCTCTCTCTCTCTCTGTGTGTGTGTGTGTGTGTGTCTGTGTGTGTGTGTGTGTGTGTGTGTTTGTGTGTATATACACATACAGTATATATAGTACTATGGGAAGTCACCCCCCCCTAGAAGAATGAAATATTTTGAGGAATATTAAAAAGGGCAGATTATTATATTTCCCCAAAGGGAAAAATGGAGAAATATGTTTTTTTAAGAGGCAGAAAACAACCCCCACTTTTCTTAATAGCCCCAGCAAATACTGCAGGCAGCTTTTAGAAATGCAGATTTGGTAATCCATTCAAGACAGGATATTTTGAAACAAAATGAATGGTAGGATTAGCCCTCACTCAAGATTCAAACCAGGACAAAGCCACAGTAGGAATTGCCCAACACCCTTTCAGAACACAAGCCCCTTCACTGCATCAGCAGTCCAAACTTCAACCAAATTTAGCTCACATCTAGGATTTGTACTTTGCCTATAGAGCCAGCTATGACCCCTACATAACTCCTACATGGCCCCATGAAAGTCTGACAATAGCCAATAGAATGCATGTTTGTGCACAGGAACAGGAAACTCAAGTGCAAAGCCCAAGAGAAGGTATTAAAAAACCTCACTCTCAACTCCACATGGTCAGTTGCTCAGAACCCATGTGGTTCTGCTTCATCATTAAACCATCTTTCCAATCAGCTTCCATGTTTCCAGTGTCTTTCTCCCAGCTTGGAACTGAACCAGATGGATATTTCTTCCCACAGTACATAACATGTATCTTTTTGTGTGCCTATACACACTCTATACTCATGATGGCATACCAATGGCACACGTGCCAAGGGTGGCACGCAGCACCCTCTCTTATGGCACATGAGCCATCACTCCAGTTCAGCTCTGCTGTGCAGGCGTGCACACCTCCCACTGGCCATCTGGTCTTCGGGTCTCTGCCATGCATGCATGGGAGGTGGGGCCTGTGCAGGGGGGCTGTGTGCACATGCACAGAGTGCAGGGCATGCATGGGGGCTGTGTATGCATGCGCAGGAGCGGGACATTGTGGAGGGACGCGGGGGACGCGTGCACATGTGCGACGCAGGACACAAGTGCGGGTGCCATGCATGCATTGCATTTTGGGGCTTCGGGCACATTTTGGGCACTCGGTCCGGAAAAGGTTAGCCATCACTGCTCTATACTATGTATGTACACATATGGCATATATACATAGGATTAAATAGTGTATTTTGGATGTTCAGTAGTAGTAAATAAATAGAGAAAGTGTATCTCGTTGAGGCCTTTGAGGCGAGGGGCCAGGTTAGGTGAACCACCTGTCAAGGCGAGGCCGGCGTGACAAAGAGTGGCGGGGAGTGGCAAGGCATGGCCGAGTGTGGCAAGGAGAAGCCAGACGAGGCATCCCTCAATGTGAGTGATGTCAAGTTGGCCACACCCACCCAGTCACATGACCCAGCCATGCCTACACAGCCAGTCATTAAGGCAGAGAACTGGTTGTTAAATGATTTGAATCCCACTCTGGCCAGGTGGCATTCGAACTGCCAAACCGCTGGCAATCGGCAATCAATACTGCATTCTAACCACTGCACCATCACAGCTCTTTAATATTGACCTTTTGCAGTTTCATTTAAGATGAACTAAATTTAGACATAAAGAATCCAGTCTAGTTTGTCGGGCCTCAGTTTCAAATACTGTACATATATCATTGTCAAATGAATTCACTGTAGCAGCCCCCCTCCCAAAATAAGTGATATATTCAAGTTCTATACTACAAAAAAACAAAAAACAAAAAACCCACAAACATGCAATGAAATGTGATTGGCCAAATGTGATTAACAATGTATAAAGAAAATATACTTCATTAATCAAATGGGCAATTAATTCCTTTGAATATGTTTATATCATATAACGTTTCTCTACCTGTCATTGCAATAATTAATTCAATTGGACATAGCTTTTATAAATCAAATATGCTACATTCAATAATAAGAGAGATTTAGATTATCTCCACAAGTAAGAAACTGCCAAGCCATTTAATGTTTGAGTCTGAAAAAATATTGAGCAATTTCTCAGTAGGCAAAAACTTTATTAAATTTTATAACATTCATTTTTATGTATACGTTTTAATATATTAAGTAATTAATCAGATTTATGTGATTTTTTTAGAAAGGGATTTTAAAAGCATTCTAATTGCTTTTGATCTTTCTCTGAGAGATTAATTAAAACCTAGTCAGGGTCTTCTTCCTTACCTTCAAGCCTGCTGCTTGCAAGACAAGAATATAAAAATATGAGGGGAGAAATGGGAGGAGGGAAGAGTACCAGAAACAGACCAAGTGCTCTGATATATCAAAGCCCACCTCTAATTCACTTTAGGTCTGCCCATTAATCCTGTTTACATATGACTTCTAATAGATTGTCCCAAACTGACAGAAATAATATCATTCCTCTTTTCACACACTGTATTTCCATACAGCACAGTTCTATGGCACATCTCACCTTTGTTGCCTGCTTAAGATTATTAGTTCAATCTTTCTGAATATTCTCTAGATGTGAGGACTTCAACTCCCAAAATTTTCAGCAGTGGAAATCCTAACTTCAAAATTCTCAGAAATCACATTCTTGAACCACAGCCAAGTTTCAAACAGCTGCTTTTCTAGATCAGAACAGAGACTTCTATTACTTGCTGTGAATTTCATTGCAGAGCCTTCAATTTGCTTTTGGCCATTTTCAACACAATAAACTTTTTTTTAAAGGAGCTTAATACAAATTTTAATTACACAAAAGAAACCTACTTTTCTTCTTCACTGCAAATTAGAACAGTTTTTATAGCTAATTGCTAGAAAAATACCATCAACCATGGTATTCTCCTTGGGTGGCTTCGGGGGATGGGAGTGGGAGGCCTTGTGCTATCCTGGTTCACTTCCTTCCTCTGCGGCTGCTCTCAGTCAGTGTTGATAGGAGGGGAGAGATCCAGTCCTCGCCCACTGCTTTATGGGGTTCTGCAGGGTTCAGTACTCTCTCTGCTCCTGTTCAACATTTATATAAAGCCACTGGGTGAGATCATCCATCACCATGGACTGAGGTATCACCAATATGCTGATGATACTCAGCTGTATGTCTTGGTCCGTGGTGAGTTAAGTGATGCCATATCCTCCCTCTCGCAGTGCCTGGAGGCTGTTACGGGCTGGATGGGGAGCAACAGGTTGAAACTAAACCCTTGCAAGACCGAGTGGGTTTGGGGTTTGTTGGCTCAGGGAGAATTGCCACCTTTGGTCTTGGATGGGATGACACTACCCCAAACAGACCCTGTGCCTAATCTAGGTCTTTGCCTGGACTCACAGCTCCTGCTCAAAGAGCAGGTGGTGGTCATGGTCAGGAGGGCCTTTGCGCAACTGTGGGTTGTGCACCAGTTATGTCCTTTCCTGGACCAACAGTCCCTACTCACAGTCACTCATGCCCTAGTCACTTCCCATCTTGACCATTGCAACATGCTCTAAATGGGGCTGCCCTTGAAGAGCATCCGGAAACTCCAGTTGGTGCAAAATGCAGCAGCCCGCATGGTTTTATGCAGACCTCTCCTGCGGGAGCTGCATTGGTTGCTGATTTGGTTCTGGGTGCAATTCAAGGTGCTGGTTGTCACCTTTAAAGCCCTTCATGGCTTGGGACCAGGTTATCTGAGGAACCGTCTCTTGCCGGTCACATCTACCCGACCCATCAGAGCGGGGAGGCAGGGAATATTGCAGGTCCTATCCCCCAGGGAGATAGGTGGGACACAGAAGAAGGACCTTCTCTGTGGTGACTCCTTCTCTCTGGAACATCATTCCCTCAGAGATTAGAATGGCCCCCACTCTAATACTCTTCCAGAAGGTGCTGAAGACCTGGTTCTGCCAGCGGGCCTGGGAACTCAGAGCGGAATGAAGCCCATTAGATGGCTCGTGTGATCTGCTGTTGCCGGTGTTAAATATGTAAATTGGGAGTGAAGCTGGGAGCAAAGGCTTCACTCAGGTCTGGTTCAGCAGAGACATTAACATACCCACTCCTCATTGGTCTATTCAAGCGGCGGGAAATTAAAGCGATGTCAATGGCCGGGCTGCCTGACAGGTCCCTTTAAAAGAGGGCACTTGTGGTCAGCAGGCTAGGAAGTTTTTCCAAGCCTCCGAATAAAGAGCTGAAATCACTAGTTGGAGTCCTGCCTCTTCCTTCGATCCTCATTCAACAGCCGGGACGGGGGTGGGTGGGAGGTGGGGGGTAATTTTATTATATTGTACTATATTAATTTATTTGATTCTTTTTGTTAGTTTTTATTGTTTTAAACGTGGTTTTATATTCTGTAAGCCACCTTGAGTCACCATGGGCGAATAGGCAGCAATATAAATTCAATAAATAAATAAATAAATAATAAAAGATGAGCTATTGTCTAGGGCAGAGTGGATTCAATTAGCTGATAAGGGCTGAGATCATGATAATATAGTCAGTTTCAGGAGTTTTTGTTTTGAAAACCTAACCAAAAAACCCCAATAAATGCTTTCTTAAAAGTTCAGCTTATTCTTGTTTGTGAGAGAGCAAAACTGGCTTATAGAGTAGTGCTGACAAGTGAAAAGAATGTAATATAAATATATTCAGTCAGTAAAATACATCACTCTTTGAAGGCGTCACAGATCAACAAATACCTCAAGAGTTGTCAGGTATTCTTATTTAGTTGATCAGAAGAGGTATATATATGATGAGCACAGCATTTGTTAATGTCATGACCTCCATAGATCTCAAATTGAAGCTTCATTGGTCTCAGGTAAGGCCAGTTCATACATAAAGCCATAATGGTTAAGATATTATGGAGGTTATTATATAACCCATAATGTTATGTTACAGGAGCTGAAGCCCAAATACCCAGCATTGGACTGTAGACATGGATGAGGGAAGGGTTCTTTCAGAGCCCATTCATCTGACACAAGAGGCCCTGTTTGGGATGAATGGCAACTTAGAGAAAAAGATCATTATTCCTACATTTTGTTCCATGCTCTGGAACATGGAACATCTTGCACAGCTAATATTTTACACAGCTAATATCAGATAACAAATTCCTTTAAAAACTGAGATTCCCCAACACACTGTCAAGTTTTATAGAGTGCGAATATTTGCAGCTTTTTTCTCCAGCAAGGACAGACTGTATTTCTGTTTTTACAGGCATCATTGATTCAGTTAATTCTCAGGAACAAGGGGAAGCCCCATTCAGTCAGCAACAGCTGAGTGGAAGAGTGAGAGAAATTACAATTTTTTTAAAAAAGAAAAGTTAGTCAACCTAAAATATGAACAGCCTTCAAAACAGATGGTAAGGAAAAGGCAGCAACAGTAGTGACATTCCCTGCTTAGCAAATAAAAACATTTTTTTTCAGCTTTCCTTCTACCCTTCAGAAATATCCTTGAATAAACAGATTTGGAGGATGGCCAAATGTTCCTTAGTTCAAAAGTGTGTACTTTCAAAAACAGTCACAGCCTGGGAGATGGGCAGGATAGTAGGCCATGTTTTTAATCATTTTCAATTCCACAAAATCAGATTGCAAAAGCAGAATATCCATTCAGAGAGCTTATTGAAATTGATACACTGATGAAAACTCTCTTAAACTATACAAAATGTTCTTTCTCTCTCCAAAATGGGCTTCTACTTCATTCTTAGGATGCTTTATAAGTTATCTTAACAGTAGTACTTTTTCCTGATGGCTGTGGTAGTCTTTCTTCTGCACCTCTCTTTTATTCTGCAATTTTTTTCAACTTCCCTGTTTCATGATATGTGAAAATTTCCAGAGGGAATTCTTCCACTATTTTTTTCCTTTCAGTTTTCTAAGTTTTGGGAAACAGAGAGATAGTAGACCAAAGAAGACAGGTGAGTCATTCATAAATAACCTTTGCATCTATTCTATTTAGAGTAATAAAAATCTCATACTATTTTTTTCTCCAGTAGTTCAAGATGGGATTCATAGTACTCCCTCATCCAGTTTTGCTTACAACCACCTCTGAGGTAGGTTGAGTTAATATACAATCATTACGCCTGTAGGAAGTTAGCACCCACTCCTCTCCTAGAAGAATGAAATATTTTAGGAAATATTAAAAAGGCAGAATATATTTCCCTGGATGAGAAATGGAGAAACATGTTTTAAAGACAAAACAGCTCCCATCTTTCTGCCCCCGCCCCCGTGTCAATGGGCCAGAGGCAGAAACCCAATTCCCTCCGTCCGCCCCCCTTTGTCAATGGACCATCATCTGCAACACAGTAGGACCCATATAGCAACAGAAACTCGCCACATGGCACCTGGGAAGATTACATCAGCCAGCAAGGCTATCTAAGACCCCCACCCCCTGGGAGTCTGACAACCAATCAGGATACTCTTCCTCTGCCCCAGGAAGTTCAAAGCCCAGATAGGGCATAAAACCCGAGGACTCGCAGCATCTCACCTCTTTTTCTGTTCAGGAACTCAAACCATGTGATCCTGTCCACCATTAAATCATCTTTTCAAGCAGTCTCTATGTTTCCAGTGTCTTTTTCCCCACTTGGAACTGAACCCAGAAGGATATTTCTTCCAACGCTCCAAAGTCATTCTATGAAGTAACTTTCCATAGCAGAAAAATTGCTTGTTTTCTTGCAGACATTTCATTACCATAACTAGGTAACATCATCATGTTGGAAGAAATGTCCATCTGGGTTCAGTTCCAAGTGGGAAGAAAGACACTGGAAACATGGAGGCTGATTGGAAAGATGGTTTAATGGTGGACAGGACCACATGGTTTGAGGTCCTGGGCAATCAAGCACATGGGTGAGAGAGAGAGATTTATACCCTCTCTTGGGCTTTGAACTTGCTTCCTGTTCCTGTGAAAGAAATGTATTCTGATTGATTGTCAGACTCCCATGGGGCCATGCAGGGGTAACTTTATAGATTGTCTTGAGACCCAGGCAAGGTTGAATCTTGCTGGGTGATGCAATGATGCAATGCAATTTACATTAAGGGGGCTTTTGGGCAATTCCTATTATGGCTTAATGGCTTTGTCCTGGTTTGGATCTTGAATGAGGGCTAATCCTATCACCCTGGAGCTGAAGGTCTTTTGTCTTGTAGATAAACTGGCACCAAAATATCTGCTGGCGCTGTTTCTGTGTCCCTTAAGATTTCTATTTCTCTTTTAGGGGAAATATTCTGCCTTTTTAATATTTCCTAGAATATTTCATTCTTCTAGGAGAGGGGTGGGTGCTAACTTTCTACAATCAGTGCTAGTAAGGAGTGCTTTTGCTGTCAATTCATTTTCTGGTGTCTTGCCTGTCTGTGTGGGTGTGGGTGGTTTTAGGGATTCTTTGGTTGGATGGTTTACTAATGGCTCTTTGGCAGTTTCTAATTTCTTACTTGATAGTTGGTCTGAAGTTGACCTTGGAGGTATCTGTGCTGATTACTGGTAGAGAGGTGCTGGAGTCTTTTTCTCTTTGGGGGTGGTTGATTGTCTCTTTTGCATCTATAGATGTTAATGTCTATGTGTCTACTGAAACTGCCAAAGAGCCATTAGTAAGCAGGCCAACCAAAGAATCCCTAAAACCACCCACACAGACAGGCAAGACACCAGAATATAAACTGACAGCAAACAGAACTCCTTACTAAGACTGATGATGTTACCTAGTTAGGGTAATGAAATGTCTGCAAAACAACAACAACAAACAAGCAAGCAAGCACAGAGGACCAAGGACCCCTCATTTCAACCCTGAGCTACAAATATTCTTCTTTATTGGTATTTTTTGGTCATTTCTGTCAGTCAAGTTTAAATGGTTTCATCAGAGATCTTCATTTTTGTTTACAAATTGAACTTCAGCTTTAAACTGAAGACTTAGAAACACAGTCTTAATATGGATATATGCTACAGATTTAAGTAACTCTGCATGTCTTTCATGATGTGGAAAAATACACATGCTAAACTACCTTTAAAATGAAAAATGTGTTTTCTTTAAGGAGAGCTGTTTTCCTACTAAATATCAAAATGAGCTTCAAATCTAAAGAATTTATTACATATAAGATTAATAATATAATTTCATTCAAGTGTTTTATACAAAAATTTATACATCTGAAAACATATTTATAGAACATGCACATCTAATGTGCAGTCAGTATGCCTGTATTATATGAATGCTAATCAAATGGATGTAATTTTAATTAAAAGGCTCCTAATTAAAGACTAGCATCTGCTGAATCAAGCGAATTTAAACACAGCCTCTCTAATCTGGTATGCTCCAGATGTGTTGCTTTTTAATTCCCATGTTCCAGTTAGGATGTCACACTAACTAGAGAGATCAGGACATAAGCACATAGGAAGGGCAGGGATTAAGGAAATGTGCTTTAAACTACCTGACCTTTTAGGTGGTCAGAACTGTATTCTACACTTAACTCAAGCATATGCCTACTCATTTAGTCATCAGGAAATTTCATTCATTGTGCAACAATATTGGAACCCTTTTATTCAGTGCATGGTATTCCAGCCACCATACTAAACGGGGCTTAATCTCTTATAAACATGCTCAAGAGCGGCGCCAGCTGCTGCCAGCACTCTTGCAGCTTTTGTAAACAAAGGAGATCCACAGCCCGTGTCCAAACAACCCACATATTCGTGTTTTCTTCTTGCTCCGAAATAACTCGGGAGGGGGAGAAGTCTTATGCTCCTTTCCAATCCTTCGAAAATTTCTCCCGGGAAGTAACGCAGGTTTTGCCCATCCCTATCGATTTCCTTGCTCCGTCGCCTCCACGTGTTCAGCTCCACCTCTTTTAGCTTGATGGCACGGCATGTATTGGGCCCTTGATAAAGGAAAGTGGCCAGCGGCAACGAGGAAATCTACGCGCTTCGGTCTCTTCGAGAACCGAGTATTTCTACCTCAATTAATCGCTAGGATCGTCTGCGCTTGGGCCGCTCTTCCAATACAAAAGCTTCTGCTCAGGCTCCACGAGCCAATCCACCGTCAAGAGGTGGGCGGAGGCGGTAGAGCAAATGCCCAGGGTGGGTGGAATGCACAGCCAGAGCGCTGGTCTGGTGCCGCCGCCTCTGTCTGTCTAGTTGCCTCAGACCTCAAACTTCAAAGTGGACCGAGCCTGTGCAAAGGAACATGTATGTTCGCGGCTGGGAAAAGCGAGCGACGTGGTAAAGTCCAAGGCTCAATCCAGACTCGGATCTTTTCTTGGACTTGCCATGAATCATTGGTTCCTGCACCATCGTAAACCAAGGTAAGCTTTCCAGAAAGGATGGTCGCTTTGCAAGGCTCAATCATTCATAGGGAGCTTCTTCTCAGCCCGGAGATTCTACATGAAGGTATGTATTAAATGGAATGGGAAGAGAGCGCGGATGTTCACGATTTCTTTCGCGCTTAACAAACAAAACTCTGTCCTTTGCGCGCGATCCTTTAACAGCGAGTCGTGTCCTTATGATTTCCTAATTAATCATCCAACCCGATAAACCCTTTACTACAGGGCCTTCTAATAATCTGACGCTGCTTATTTTTGAAACCTGTATTTGCCGTCTAAAAAGGAGGGCTCATGCAGTGGCGGAGAATAATCAAATTTTATTCCAAGAGTGGGAGAGGTTGCCCAAGCCTGGCACGGAAGCATCAATCATTTAAGCAAACTTGCTGAGCAGGGGGTTTAGCATTCTTTTGAGAATGGTGCTCCAGAATATCTCTCAGACATCCAGGGTAGCAATGAACAGAATCTTGAGGAACCACAACTCCACAGGATCACTTTTGTTCTAGAAACTTTGGAGTTCAGGTGTGCTTGGTGGTAATGATTGGAATGTCCATCTTTCCCAAATCTGTTTTAATTTAATGATAAAGTCCTAAGAAAGGTTGTTTTGGAAATATGCAGGGCATCAGAGACTGAGTCAAGGATGGTCACTGATAAGGTAATCATAGTTTGTCCTATGATGGAATGAATTTGTATTTAGATTACAGCCATTCTTTGTATATTTTCATTTATAAATACTAGCCAACCTATACAAATATTATGAATATAAACATCCACTCTGCTTTTTGGATGGTGTTTTTCTGACACTAATTGCTAAGCACGAACCAGAATGAGAAAAAGGAGTGGTGAAATGTAATACTGAAAATATGTTGATGAAGTGTAAGGTAAGGAATTTGAGGTATCACAATCAAGATGAACCAATAAACCAAAGAACATAATGAACCCAGTAAGAAAAAAAATGGATGAAGAATTTACTGTACGTATTTAATTGAACTGCTGGAGATATCTACAATTATGTATAGATTGTAGGCCTACACATAATTCTGTAAGAGTAAGTTGTATAATTTACCAGGGGTCTATGTTGACATTCATACAATTTTACAATCAATGCACACTGAAGTGAAAAAGGTTGGAGAGAGAGAGAAATGCTTGGTAAACACATATGAAAAAAATCAGTCTGAAATTGTCTGGATCAGCTAGAATGGTAGGGACAGTAATTGCAATGACTGGGAAAATCAGATTGTCAAAATTACATGGTGAAATAACTTCATAGTAGAAGACACGAAATGAATCAAAAACCTATGTCACAGCAGACTACACAAATGTAAAAAAAAGGTAAATCTGACTAAAATTAATGATGTAAGTTGTTAGAATTGTTTCTTGTTTATATTTTCAGAAAATCCAGTGTATGTCCACCTAATAGAAATATAAGGTAGATGGCATTTTTTGCAACTGAAACAACCTTAACAGTCACTTATGACTGATAGCAAAACTATTAGGAAGCATACTATAGTATATATAAATGTCTGCAGTTCCCTGTGCATATTAAATAGACATGTGAAGAGTCTATATTTTATTTTTAATTTTGGTAGAGAATATGTTGAGCCAATTAAAATGCTGATATGTTTGCATTAGTAAATTTGATTAATTGAATCTGCTGGGTACATCAATAAATTAACAATGCAGTTTTCAATGAACTTCTGAATATGAAAGTAATTGTAATAGATTTACTTTTAATGAAATATGCTCAATTGCAGCCTAGATTTTTGGTAGACATAAAATGCTTCCTATGCTGAGTAAGTAAGACTAGCATTCATCAGCAAATTCCTAACTGTACAGATTAACCGCCTGCCCTTTACGTAAATATTAACACAAAAAAACAATAGTACATTTTCATTCATTTTCATCCAAGGCTAGTAGATATTTTGCATTTTTGGAATGAATGAAGCAATTGTGCTTCTTTTTCTACTAATAAGAATTGCAAACCATTGAATTTGACAGTACTAGCTGAAATAAACATTATTTTGTTTTTTCTGGATCTTTCATTAGACTGAAAAATGCTTTAAAAAGGATTTAAAACAATTGTAAATTATCAGATATCTCAGGGAAAGTGCAAGGAAATTCTCTCAAAAATTGCATAAAACCCATACATTTAAATGCAATGTATACATTGATTAAGAATAATTATGACCAGTTTGGTTAACTTAAATTAAAAAGTGCAAAGACTTCTGGCCTAGAGGAAAGAAATAATTTAGATCTCATACTTTAGTATCTATCTTTTATGATGGCTCAGCAATCAGATTCATGGGATTTTTGTCTTCTAGATGTTTATCCTAAATTCAAATCTGTGTCATTGATAAATAATTTTGAATGCCAGAAATGTATTAGTTTCTCTTTTTTGTCTTTTTTTCTTCTAACAATTTTTTCTTGTTAGATAATAAAAAATAAAATAAAAACAATATTATCAATGGTTCTAGTTTTTACCAGCCTTTTCTGGAATGATTGACAGTTAAGAAAGCAGAAATACTTATTTTCCATATCATTCTTGTAGCTTGTCATTTTTAAATCCACATTCAAATGAGTGTCTTGTCTGGTAAATCCCATTCCTCTTCCATAAAATCTTTTAACCACAATCTAGATTCATTTTTCACAAATATCCTTTAATATTTTTGATGTTAAAGTATTTTGCTTTATTCTCTGTTAGAAAATCAAGTGTAAATATTCTCCTTTAATTGTAATCTTATTTCCTTCTGATTTCCTCTAGTGTGTAACCTTCAAATCCTTCATGGGTTTTTTTTAGGAATTCAAAACAACATTTTCCAATAGGAAGGATTCTTATAATTAACTTTAAAATCTTATTTCAAGTCATCTAGACAGTAAGTTCATTTGAAACTTTCCAAAACCAATGTTTTAACCACTCCTTTCTTGTTTATTCCAAATAAAAGATTTTGAAAATAAATCCTTAAATTTGCATTTAAAACTTCTTTCACTAGGAATTGAAGGAAACACACCTGCTGCTCTAAAACTTACATAACAAAGGTTTCTAATAATTAAAAAGCAATTTCCAAAAGTGATTAAGAAATGAGGTTTGGCAGAATGCTATGTCCACATAATAAACTACATTGCAGCTATGAGCTTGATTGAAGCCCCTCAACTCCAAGTCAAGGGCTCATAAGCCAACTGCAAAAACTTCAGTTCCTACAGTTTACTTATGAGAAGCAGCTTTCTAGAGTTCACAAGGATGCTCTCAAGATCTCTCTTTTATCCGGATTGATTTTTAATGGCAATCTGTCAATGACAACAAAACAAGAGGGGAGAAAAAGCATGGGTTGTTTCATATAATCAGGCTTTTTGTTTCTCAACTCTATTAATTCCAGTGTAAAATGTATCCAATATTGTCTTCTCATGAGTGTCTTCTTTGAAAGCCATTCTACATATGGTAGCCCAGTCAATGCAATCACATTTAAATTGAGTATAAATAATTAGCAATAGATCAGGTACCTATTCCAGGCAATTCCAGATTTTTTGTCATAATATATCCATTTCAGAAAAAAACAATTGCCTTGAAATGGAAGTTCCCTTTTACAAGTTACAAGTCAGTTACATCAGGTCATGTACATTACAGAGGTCATGCCATTTGGCCATGAGAGCACACATCTCACTTTAAAATGGACTACAACTTTGTATGTTTTCCCTAGCACCTTAGAAAACAATATTTGGAGGTCTGGCTTTCAACACAGAGTTTTGAATTCCTGATAGATGTTTGCCATCCTGAAGCAAAGGACTGTAATATTGTAAAAATAATTTTTGATCAGCCCTTTATATTTAGAATTATATCTGTATGTCTCTAATTTTACATATAAAGTACTGCATATGCTAAATGCTGGCTTTTTATAAGCATCCTGTTTTTTACATTCTGTACTGCTAAAAACATGTTTCCATATCTGAATATAAATTAATTGTGTTCTTTGTGTGCACTTAAGCATTCTTGGTATTGCGCAATTGTTTACTCCTAAATGGAATTCTTTTTCATCCTTGCCTGTATGGTTAGTATAAAAGCAAAAGAGAGAGAGAGAGAGAGAGAGATTTGCTGTTGTGCCACATTTTGGAAAGTCTAAAAGGGCTTTAGTGCAGAAATCGAGGAAGACACTCCATGAAATCAATACCATAGTGACCAATATCAAAAGAAAAAATAAACTAAATTTATCTAGTTTGTAGATAATCCAATGGATTATCCAATAGATAACTGTTCCTTTCCACGGCATTGGAGTGAATTTAAGGAGAGAGTCTTTTTCAGGCTAAGATCAACTGTTAGCAACCTCATGGATATATTCCTATTTTTCTTAGCAACAGTATAGATGAGGTTTATTATTTTCTTAAAACTTCAAAATCTACCCTGGTTTTCTTCCAAGTAAATATTAATCAGACTTGAACCTCTTTGATTTTGAGATCAGCCATGATCAGGGGAGATTGACACCTAGTGGGGTATTGTTATGACACAGACTGAAAGATAAGAAATTCTGAAACCATTGTAGATTGAGTTTTGTGGTTTCAGTTTAGATGCATCAGGCAGTATAACTCAAAAACAGAATTGCAGAATACACTTATTTATTTGATTTAAAGAGCAACTTGTGAAGGCTATACTTCGTCAGGGCACAAATTCCCACTTAACCATGTTTGCTGAAAACAATTATATTTTCCTGTCATTTTTGAATTAGAGGTGAAAGATGGTAATGTAAATTCTAACATATCACTGTTAAAAAATAACAAGTTCTTTTAAAATCAGTCTCATCTTTCTTATATAAGGACCACTTCAAACTACCTGAAAATTAGATCAGCTGTTTTCATATCTGTTCTTATTTTAAAGGAACACCCAGATTCCAAATGAGATTCTGTACATTCAGTAATGTAACTCGTGCCTCATAAAGAAATCTATCATTATGTCTAAATTTCCCCCAAAAAATTAATCTGCATTTCAAGTGTGAATGTTACCTGAGGGCATGACAGTGAATCTGAGAGTTAGAAAGCTCATTCAGAATGTGTAGGCAACTCTGTGTTTTCTAACAGTTTCCCTAGAGCTGCAGTAGACCAGGAAACCATTTATTTAACAAGATAAATTTCCAGCCGTTTACTCAATATAATCTCTGTTTTCCCCTTAACAGAGTAAGTCAACTTTATTTGCATAGCAATAAAATAAGTCTGCCAAGAACATGTTTTATAACTATTAATTTAGCCTTATTACATTTTGATTCAACACTGAGTTCATTTCTATTTGGAAGCAAGTCCTAAGGTTGCAATGACTGTAAGTCTCTAGTAGGCGTACATAGGATTTAGAATCTAAATTTATATATTTATTTTTTTAATAGTTTTGTCTCTTCAACCCTCTTTGCCTCAGGAAACTTGGGGACTGTTTGAGAAAACAATGGCAAAAAGTTGTTGGGTGTTATTCTATTGCAAACATGAATGTTTGTGCATTAAAGACCAATAATTTAGTTATTAGTTATATCCATTCTTCTATGTTTAAAGCAACCTCTAATAAAGGAAAGCAGTACGAAAGAGAATTACTTTTTTATTTAAACCTCTCAAATCACTCTGGAGTTTACAGATTATGGTAATGTCTAAACAAGCCAGAACTGCAGGATTGGGTTTTTCTAATTCTTATCTACCAGCATTAAGTAGTTACAGAGATGGATGGACAAGCATGGGAGGGGTGACGGTAGTGTGTCTGAAACCATTTTAAACCAGCACATACTTGCGGAATAACTTCCAGCGCTGATAAGCGTTTTGTAACTTATCTTGTAATTGTTGGTAATTATCTCTGCATCTGAATATTAAAGTGTTTCATAATGTCCGAGCATCTTATTCAAATGAAGATGGGAAAATGTGTTTACAAACAAGATCTGCTTTGCCTTTTGTAGGCTTTGGTCAAAGAGAGTTGAATCTGCTGCTAACAGATAAATTGAAATAGTTCCCTTATTAATTTCTCCATAAAACTGTCTTCTAAGATTCTGTCTTTTGCTGATTTAGTAATGGATAAATAACATATTTATTCAATTAATTACTATGGATTAATGTTTTTTAAACATTCTGATGAGTTTTTATTCTTATTCCTCTTCTAACCTCCCTAAATGCATTGCACATAGGCTACAATTTGGAAAAGATAAAAATAATTTATTAAAAAAATAACCATGTAGTCAAAAATTCATATTTTTTCAGAGCAGTTTGCAAGCTTTTTAGTATCCAAATTGTTTTCTTCAGGCAAAATGATAAAAAAAAAATTCAGAAAAAGTGAGGTAAAGACAAAATGGGACTGCTATTAAAACTAAATTATAGCTGAAGTGGAATGTGAAATTAATGTGCAAATTAGATAGCATCAAATGGAGAGAGAGATAGTGTAACAAAAATACAGCAGTCAATTTATTGCTTGAATAAAGTTTCCCTCTTCAGTGATGTTCTAGCAAAATTCTACACAGTTTTATATATCCCGGTGATGCCACATTTTTTCTTCATAATTGAAGGTGTATATTAAATCACATCTCTGTGACCCATTAGAATCATACAGGTTTCTCCTTGATCTACTGTAGTTACAATAAACTTCTCAAATGTGATGACCTCCAGATTATTGGATTACGCATCCAGAAATAACACATGTTACAGTAGCACTTTTGGAGAGCGCCTGTTTGAAGAAGACTGATCTGTAATGACTTCATCTACAGGAAGTCTTAGAATTTAGACATTGTACAAAGTCACAATATGCTTAAGATATTGCTTTTGATTTTGGCTTTGCATGTTGTGTAAACTTAATCAATTATAGTTTTTAATACAACACAGTTAAAGCAAGCAATGGTTCAGGACTATGTATTAATCTAGTCAATGGCAGAGGTTTAGCCAATAATTTTATTTAAGATCCTCCACCAGCAATTTATATTACATTTTGTAATGTAATGTGTGACCCACACATTTCCTATGTTGTGGTGACTGTTTATTGGAATTAGCTGCTGATACCATTTTACAAATTCTGTACTATTCCTATAGTTCAAAAATGCATAATTTCCACATAAAAGTCAGACAGGATTTTAAATGAGTTTAATTGTAAACCTGTGAACTAGAATTATCATGGTTATTGAACATGGACATAAAAACCAAGTTCCTAGGAGGTTATAATGGTTATGTACAACGCAGATGAATATATATATTGTATCCTACTGCTGTCTGAAAAAGTAGCTGAAGTAACCAGGCCTGTGAAAACTAATTAATATAATTCTGAAATTTTGTTCTACAGATCACATTTAATCCCAAGATTTTTTTTTCAACACAAATAGTTGGTTTCTGTATGGTTGCAAAGCTTCTAAGAAATGCTTTGTTTTGACATGCTTTGAATACAGCATATGCAAAAAGAACCACTTCCTTTGTGCCACTTGACTCTCTTAAATATTGACCTTTTCAAATCATAGAATGTGTTCTTGGAAACTCTGAATCTCAAAATTATATTTATCAAAGTATTACTATTCTTTATCAAATTGATATGGCCACCCAGTTCACAAAAAAGTAATTCTGGGTGATATACAACAATCAATTAAAACATTAAATATATAAAAACTGTAATTATTAAAATATTAAAAACCTATTAGGCACAAAAGACAATGAACATTAACCACAGAAATGGAGCCATCTTAAAATTTGTCTGGTTCCCTGGTGACGCCTAACTCCAACAAACCTTAGAAAAAATGCTATGGTGCCCTTGGCTGTATTTGTGCCGCCTCATCCCACCCCCACCCCCAGTCTTTCATGGAACTTTATCAAGGTTTGCAAGATTCTATGAAGCATTATTTTGAAAACCTGGTCTAGCTGACTCATGTTTGAAAGGGGACACCAACAGGAACCCTACCTCTTCCAGTTAAGAAGAAGGGAGTGTTAGAAAATGGCCCAGAAATCTTTGAGAAGCATTGCAAGAATTGCATTTAAATGTGGCTTTAACAATGTTCAAAGATAATTTGGTATATTTTAAGCCTGCCACAAATTTTATTGGATTAATTTTCACCAAATTTACCTTTCAATATTAGCGTGATAACATTTCCATGGGCTAGATTGCTGATCTGAAGCAATAAGCTTGAAATATAATGTAAATTTTGGATATGTAATCAGCGGCATGCTATAATCTGCTTACATTCTAGGTCTGTGTTTTCAGTAGTGAAAGTACTAGTTCTTAATATATTGAGGGAGAAAGGTCATTATTGCTGAGCACATGAAATGACTAATATAAAAAGATGACAGACCTTTATGGTTCCATTTGTTTTTGCTGCTAGGAAAATATTAGGAAAGGAATTTTAGAAAGAAAGTATTTTGAATGTTTTTCATAAATTAAAAAAAAAAAGACGATTTACAGTTTGGATTATGGATGCTATAAACCAGTGCCCCCAACCTTTTGGGCACAGGGACTGGTTCCATGGAAAAATAATTTTCCACGGACCAGGGGAGGCATGGTTTCATATGCTACCTAGATCCTGTGAATGCACAGATGAAGCATGACTCACTTGCATGGCCCAGTTCCTAATAGGCCACAGATTGGTACTGGTCCGCAGACTGGGGTTGGGGAACCCTGCTCTAAACAACTATAATCTCACCAGGCCACTGTAAAGAGAAGTAAAATAAAAAAATGGCAGCCATTTCTGCATAATTGAAATCTTACACTTTTTTTCACCTGCTACTATATCTAAAGGGGACTGATTGCATATTTGTGGGTGTTACCTTTCCTTTTTTCATTTCCTTTTTCAAATGTCCTTACTTCCCGTGATGTAATACTTCCTCTACTTCCTTTAGATCATGTCAGTTATATAAAAAAAAAAGAGGATACTGAATTGCAATTTCTTCATTATTGCGTCCACTGTCATAAATCATGGCTTACAGACCACAGTACTGTGTTCAATTAATTGATGAGGGCGCATCAGAGTTGTGGTTGACCTCCGGTGGGGCTGTGTGGCCGGACTGGGCATGGCCAGCTCACCATCGCTCCAGATGATCTGGAGAGAGCTGGCAACAGGCAGGCAGCGATGGACAGAGACTCATGGGCCTCTGTGGCTCTCAGCTCAGCTCAGCTCACCTCTCCCAGACCCACGCACATGTTTGTTTATGTGTATGTGGCTCTCAGCTCACCCCTTGGAGCCCCGCCCCCTCAAGAGAGACCTTCTGAGATGGCAGGCTGCAAACTAATGAAAACTTTTTGTTGGAGTGCTTGTTTCTTTTTCTCATCTATTATCACTTCAATGGTGTATGCTCAAGGTACTGTGGACTGCACACACACCCCAACCTGCCAATTGCATCGCGCCCTGCCCCCAGCTCCTGCCCCAGCCCTGGGGAAGGCTGCAAGAAGCTCCCATCTCAGTTTCTCTTACCTCTCCTGTTCTTTTCCTCCCCAATGTCACAGCTCAGGGCTGCAAGGGGAGAGGAACCCCCCTCCCGCACCGCCCCCACACACAAACACATGCATGGGTTTGGGAGAGGTAAGCTGAGAGCCATGCAGAGGCAACAACGGGGGGAGGAGTCAAAATGGGAAGCCTCTGCCCAGAGCCTCTGGCAGCTTAAAAAAAAAAACCTGCAGAGCAGTGGCTTCTCTTTTTGTCCACCCTCCTCTTCGTTGCCTCTAGGCCTAGACCGAGTCTGTGCCTGATGCTGAAAGGACAGTTTTGCTTCCGCCCCCACCCTGCAATGCCAGAAGCCACATGCCACCGCCATTTACCTCTGCATTTGCCCCATTGCCCATTACATGCTGGCAGGTAGAAGCACCATGGTCCTAAAGGTCACAGTCCGTCTCATTCCCATCTCCTTCCTTCCTCCGCGCTCAGGAAGGGATGAGGGGAGGGGGAGAGATTGGCAGCACTGCCGGTGGCTGTGCCACCGCTGGCCGTGGCTTTTCCACATGGGGCAGGGCGGTCCCAGTGAAAGGGGGTTGCAAGACCAGACCAGTGAGCAGGGCATGGAGGCATCGGTGCGGGTGCTGATCTACAACTTGTTGTGGCCATCTGGGCCAGAACATGGTCAGCCTTAGATCCGACCCCCATAGCTGCCCTGGAGCCAGCGAGAGACTGCCAAGATGCCTTGGCCCTGCCCCCTGGGCGTGCGCACAGGAGGCGGTGAGGGCACACATCCTGGGAAAGGGAAGCGCTCAGAACACAGTCAGCCTGCAGGGCAAGACAGTCCCCAGTGCCACAAGGCCCCATGCACACTCACTGCCTCCTGTGTCTGCCCAGGGGGTGTGGGCTGACCCTTGCTGGCTCTAGGATAGCCCCATGGATCTAAGGCCAGCCCAGCTGGCCTGGGCCAGAGCTGAAGCATTGGGACTGGTCCTTTGCTGTCCCCAGGGCATCCCCACGGGCCAGATCTAGCCACATTGTGGGCTGGATTTGACCTGTGAGCCTTGAGTTTGACACCCCTGTTTTAGCATGATATGTAAGTGTAATCAGAATGGTTTAAAAAATAAAATCAAAACTATATAAGAAACTTTCCTTAGGAGTGACATGATAGCAGTATTCCAGTACTTGAGGGGCTGCCACAAAGAAGAGAGGGTCAACTTATTTTCCAAAGCACCAGAAGACAAGACAAGAAATAATGGATGGAAACCAATCAAGGAGAGAAGCAATCTGGAATTAAGGAGAAACTTCCTAAAGATGAGGATAATTAACGAGTGGAACAGCTTGCCTTCAGAAGTTGTAGGTGCTTCATGACTGGAAATGTTTAAGAAAAGAGTAGACAGCCACCCAGTTGAAATGGTATAGAGTCTCCTGCTTGAGCAAGGGGTTAGACTAGAAGACCTTCCAGCTCTATTCTGATTAAAGGTTGCAGTTGACAGCCGCAGAGAAAGGAAGATTCTCATCTGCAAGTTATACTTGAAACCCTTCCAGCTCTATTCTCCAAGGTCCCTTCCAGCTCTGTTCTGATTGATTCTGATTTTTGTAAGAAAGAATTGCATGTTCTCATGTTTTAAAAAGTGCAAATACATATGACTCATTTCGTTGCCCAACAAAGCAGAAAAAATCAAGTCATAATATTACTGATTTTTTTCAAAGCGCAAGTCAAAAATCTGATCAAACTGGAGGAAAATCTTTCCGCCTGTGGATTTTGATGCTTAGTGTGGATATAACAAATAAAAAAGCAAAAATGTTTAATAACTTTGCTCTTTCTTCGTCTCATGGCATTTTGAAAGAAAACATCATTTCTATTCTTAGATGACCTAAAATATAAGTACTTCTTTTCAATATTTTTAATTGAAAAAGAATAATAACATAAACCCCTTTAATCCCTTTAATGAAAAGGACGACTAGGGGAGACATGATAGCAGTGTTCCAATATCTCAGGGATTGCCACAAAGAAGAGGGAGTCAAGCTATTCTCCAAAGCACCGGAGGGCAGGAGAAGAAGCAATGGGTGGAAACTAATCAAAGGGAGAAGCAACTTAGAACTAAGGAGAAATTTCCTGACAGAACAATTAATTAGTGGAACAACTTGCCTCCAGAAGTTGTGAATGCTCCAACACTGGAAGTTTTTAAGAAGATGTTGGATAACCATTTGTCTGAAGTGGTGTAGGATTTCCTGCCTAAGCAGGGGGTTGGACTAGAAGACCTCCAATGTCCCTTTCAACTCTGTTATTCTATTCTAATCCTAGACATACTTTACAAAATGTAAGACTGGAATATTGGTCAGTTCTCAATATATTTCAATATATGTCCTGAAATATAGTAGTTAGAAATGAAGCTTAGTATTTTCTCTAATGCTGCTACATCATGTAATTTTGTCAATGCTGGCCACAAAGGGTTTTAGCAACTGCTAGAGGTTGAATTCATGCTGCTGGCATCTCAGCTTCCTTCCCCCTTGCTTGCAAATTTAGATTTGGGCATGATAGATATGGATTCAGAGCCAGTTTTGTGTAGTGGTGGTTAAAGGCATAAACTGGAAGTCTTGAGTTCTAATCCCAGCCTAGGCATGAAATCAGCTGGATGACTTTGGGCCACTATCTCTTACCTATGAGGCATTGGCAAAACAATTTCTGAAAATCTTGCCAGTAAATTGCAGATCCTTGTCTAGACATTTGCCAGGAAAAAAAAGAATTCAAGTCAAATCATAATTTCTCACCATCATTTATAAATACTAATAAAACATAATTTTTGCTCCATCGGGTAGTTCAAAGAAGACATGGGCAGGGCATCTTTGATAATGTTCAGTGTACTTCATGGAAGATAAAAGGAGGAACTGCTGAACTAAGCTCCAGTATTTCTTAACTTTGGACCTGCAGTTTTGGGTTATGAAGTTCAGATCTTCTTTTTATGCTGTACATAACTAGACATTAGGGATGAAGAGTGCTTCTATAATAGTTCTGAAAAGATACATTGCAATGTAGTTCCTGCCTTTTCATTGCTTTAATTAAGGCAGTCTTATCTTTTAATAAGATCATACAACCCATGTGCAGAGGCCAGATGATCCCAGGACATGACATGAATTGCAGACAGACTTGTTTCAAAGCATCTTTAGGAACAGACTCCAAACTACTATCTACCGCAGGGGAGTCAAACTTGATTTCATTGAGGGCCGCATCATGGTTGTGTTTGACCTCGGGGGGCCAGGGTGGGTAGGGCCAGCTTGACATCACTTATGTCGGGGTGCCTGTAGCAGCCTGAGCACTCTGCCAGCAAAAACAGGCTCCTGAGCTCCGTTTTTGGCGGCGGCGGCTTCCTGCAACCCTCTGCCAGTGAAAATGGAGCTTGGACCCGAGCCCCATTTTTGCTGGCAGAGGCACCACGGGCCGGTCCTTTGCTGTTTTCAGGGCAGCCCCACGGGCCAGATCTAAGCACCCAGTGGGCCAGATCCAGTCCCTGGGCCTTGAGTTTGACACCCCAGTCTACAGTGAACTCTTCCAAGGTGGTCAGTATTGAACCCCAACCATTGATGGGACTATCATTATAACCATAATCATTATTTGTAATACTATTAGTTAAAGTATTAGTTTTACATTATTTTCATATAATAAATGCTTGGGAGTTGATAAACGATCTCAAATTTCATGAAGAATTTGATAAGTTAAAGAATTTGGAAAATCTTGGGTCTGGAGCTATCCAGACCCTGATAATGGTATTTTGATGTCCCTGTGAGAAGCATTCAGCTTCTATGAAGCATTCAGTCTTTTCTTAAAGATTCATAGTTAACAATATATAACTATGAATTTACTTTCTCTAATTTTAGGGAAACAATCAGACTGTACATCAGGCTATTATTTAAATGCGAAATAATAGTAATACCTGTACTACATTTTTGTTAAAAGATTTATCCTGTTTTACCTGTAAAGCGCCTGATACAATATGTGACATTGGAAATCAAAACACATTTGCTATAATGAAAATGTTACTTATAAAACAGAATTCTCTATAAAATTCAGACTTTTGGTAAGTAGAATGTATCTTATCAGTGTGAAGAAAATGAAGGGACATAATAATAGTAGAATAGGTAACTTGCTATTTTGCTTCTGTAAGAATTGCTTTGCTCCTGTAAGAATTAGAATTGCATTTGCTTCTACCAGTGATCTAACTCTTGTTATCTTGTTTTTGTGTACAACTCAGTGCTTGGTGCGAGGTATGTCATGGCCTGACAGGATTACATCAGGCAAATACTTGTGTTGCTAAGCTCTCAGCCCCCTGTTCCTTTCTGCACTGCCAAAGGAAGGCCTGGACCGGGGTGGGGGGGGCAGAATTGGGTACTAAGCTGATGTCTCTGAAGGTATAAAATGACGCCATACCTTCCCCAACATGTGGCCTTTCACTGCATGTTCTTTGTATGTTGTGGAATGGTCTACCCAGCTCTTCTTTGTACAAATAAAAGCCGTTATTTTTTCCAAGCCTCTTCTTGGGTCTCTCTCTCTGGCATTCTGGTGACTCAAGTACATTTTGGGAACTTACAAACATATGAGTACTTGGAAATGGAAAAATGGAGTACTCTCTTTTGTCTTTAGTATATCATCCTATGGTATTGAATAGAAAACCACTCAAAAACTTTGAAAACAGCAGCACACCATTATTTTTTCTTATTATGTGAGATTATCATTTATTTTCTAATATCCTGTTTTTGAATGATAAGGAACAGTTAGGGTTCCTATCGAAGTAATTTTAAATTATTATTATTTCTTTCTTCTGGCATAAGCCTTTTATTATTAAATGGAGGGGATTGTTATGTCTAATATTCCTGCCTAGATCAGGTAGTAAATCAATATTTTTAAAAAGAACCAGAACATTATCTTGAACATTACAGAAAAAAATTTATCCCAAGTTTTTAAATGTCGAAAAGATAACCAAATCATTAATTCTATATCTTGTCATATTGTTATTTTATGTTTGGATATATAACAATATGACAGGGGAGAAACTGAACTGGTTTTTTCCCTCTATCTTGTATATTCAATACATTACTTATTAATGATTTTGTAAGATTTCACAAAGAGGAACACTAATGAATTTGCTTAGTAAAGATTTAATTATTAATAAGGCAAAGATAGAATATTTTGAAACTCTTTAAAACTCCTACTTCACAATGGTGAATAATTTAGAAATTCACTAGGCCTTATTTATAGACTGTTGGTAAAGTATGACTCAGAACTAATGAGATCAAAAACTGTGAAAAAATGATCACAAAAAGGTATAATTTTTTGTTGAAATCTAAAATGGAAGAGGAAACCGTGAAAGAAACAATGATTAGTTGGGCAAAAAAATTTGGACATAATATTAATTTGGATCAATGGGATAGATTATGGGAGAGAAATTACAAACTAACAATGTCAGCTGCTTATAAAGAAAAACTTTACAAAATGTTCTACTGATGGCATTTGCCACCAGCGAGATTGGCCAGGATGTTCTTGAATAGGTCTCCGAATTGTTGGAGGTGTAAACACAAACAAGGGACATTCTACCACATATGGTGGACTTGTCCTAAGATTAGGAAATTTTGGGGCAAGATTAAAAAATGGCTGGATGAAATAACAGGGCAGAAGATAGAAAGAAAGCCGAAACTGTTTCTCCTGGGTATTCTGGAAGGGAAAATGCAGACAACTATACAATATATCATATTACACATATTAAGGGCAAGTAGAATTGTGATAGCACAAAATTGGAAACAACCAGACACCCCTCCAGATCAAATCATAATAATAAAAAAAATGAATGTGCAGAGATGGACAGATTATCTATGGAAATGAAGGAGAGGGAGGACACCGAATACTATTTAATATGGAATAAATGGTATTCCTGGCTGGAGAATAAACATAAAATTTAAGGGATGTTTATGTTGTGAGATTGAATTGTAAATAGAAATCAAGATAATTTAAATAAAGAAGTAAGTTTAAGATAGAGATATTTAGAAGTAGAATTTGTGTAAAGAGGTTAAATAGGTTAGAGATACCAATGCAGAAAAGTTGTTATTAGTATTGAAATTTTGATATGTTTGTTTTTGGTTGTTTATATCTTTTTGTGTGTGTGTGTGTGTGTGTGTGTGTTTTTCTTGCTTTTTTGTGTATTATGTTTCTTTGGAATCTTTGGAAATTTAATAAATATTTTTTTAAAAAAATTGTGTGAATAAACGGATTAGAAGTTGAATGTAGAAAAGAGAAGCAACAGTGGGAATTTGAATGAAACAGCATTAAATTCATTTATTTCAATGAAACAGCATTAAAGTATAGTACTTAGAAAAAAAAATGGTCAGGTCATTTTTTTCCAATTGGGTGATAGCATTGTAAAGCACAACAGCTATGGAAAATGAATTACACAATGATAAAACAAATGTTAAACACTTTTAATTTGTATTTCAACTGATGAAATTCTTATTAAACTTCACCAAATCATGTATCTCATCACAGTAAACTGAATTAGGTTTCTAATATGATAACTACTGCAAAGATAGTCCCAAAGACCTGGATAACTGAGAATCTCCATAGACATTTACTGCAAAAATACTATTTGCTTCTCATTGGAAAGGTTGTTTGATTTTGTCAACAGAAGAATTAGAAATGGAAGTATACTTCAGTTGTTGTTTTTCCTTATTTATTTATTATGATCCGCTTCAGAGGATTCAGGATCTAAACTAACTTTGTACTTTAAAAATAAATCTGATGCATTAGGCTTTAACAGATGAATTAGTATAATTTTTAAATCCATTTAAAAATGGATTTACTTATGCATAGAATATATTTCAACCCTCCAACCCGCACAAAAAGACCCTGAAGGTGGAAACTCTGCAGCAACACAAACGTTCATTGCATGTATCCAGCCCAGGGGCCATAGTTTGAGGACCCTTGATTTAGTGCAATATGAAAAATGCAAATAATTTTTCTGTGGACCACCAAAATTTTCTCACGGACCACCTGTGGTACCCAGACCATTAGTGGATCGAGCACTACAACTTTTTTGTGGTTGGCATTTTGAACACCAAGTCCACACGTTTGATCTAGTTGACCCATATCTGAGATACCACATTAATGATTTCCTTCTATATGAATGCAACCATTTCTGACATCATGAGGTATATTTCCTCATATTAGCATGTCCAATGCTAACTTCTAGCAGTGTTAGTAATTTAATATTGATGAATAAGGGAGTTGCTTAGTGAGGACAGCTGTATAATTATTTTCTACCTATTTTCCCATGGGAGTGAAGGATGGGCATAAAAGAAAAAAAAAGTGATAATAAACTTTTTAAATATAATTGTTATTTTAAAAGATTAATGATAAAAGCAATACAAATATTAAAAAAAAGAAACAGAAAATATAGAAGAATAGTGAATGTGAAAGCAGAAAAAGAAAGTAGGGAAAGAAAAAACAAGAAAAGATTTTAAAGAAGTAGCTTCCAATCTTTTTGACTATGGCTATAAATGCATTTATATTTTACCTCCCTCTCTAAGGATACATCATAATTTCTATCTTCTATAAGTTATCCTTTCTAATTGACAAGCCCATAAATCACAAGTTCTTTTTATTTTTCAGGAAAAAAAATCCATTTTTTTAATTTATTTATATATTTTTATATGCCGCCCTTCTCCGGAGACTCAGGGCGGCTTACAATGCGTTAAGCAATAGCCTTCCTACTTTTGTAAATTTTATACAAAGTCAGCTTATTGCCCCCACAAACTGGATCCTCATTTTACCCACCTTAGAAAGGATGAAAGGCTGAGTCGACCTAGAGCTTGGTGAGAATTGAACTCGCAGTAATTGCAGGCAGCTGGATGTTAACTGCTGCCTTAGTAGGAGGCATTAGCCTCCTATGCCACTCAGGCTCTTAAATGTTTTCCAGTCACTAATAAATGTAATAGTTTATCTTTTCTAAGTCTGTAAGTTAATTTTGTCATCTTTCCTACTTTTATCATCTTCATCAACCATTCTTCTATTGTGGATATTTCAAAGTCTTTTCATTTTTGTGCATATACAACAATAGTCTGGCACAGGGGTGAAGTCTAAAATTTGTTACTACCGGTTCTGTGGGCGTGGCTTAGTGGGGGTGGTGGTAATGTGACTGGGTGGGCGTGACCAACTTTTTTTTTTACTTTTAAAAGCATTTTTTCTACAACCTTAAGAGGTTGCAGAAAAAAAATGCTTTTAGAAGCCTCTGACGATCAGGCAACCCAGCTGGGATCGCCAGAGGCTTTTAAAGGCATTTTTTTTTTCTACAACCTCTTCGGCCAAAGAGATTATAGAAAAAATGCTTTTAAAAGTAAAAAAAACAGCCTCTGATGATCACACGGCTCAGCTGGGCATGGGGGATGGGTGCAGGGATTTTTGCTACCGGTTCTCCGAACCACCCGCCGCCATCACTACCGGATCAGGCGATCCGGTCCGAACCGGGAGCATTTCACCTCTGGTCTTGCAACAGTGATAATACAGTGGTACCTTGGTATTCAGTTGCTTTGAATACTCATCAAATTTGGTACTCAGCACATTTTGATGTAAAAAATTTGTCCTGGTGCTCATTGTTTGTTTGGTACTCGACACACAAGCTAGAACTTGTCTGTGTTGGCTGCCTTGTGACTCTCTACATTATTCCTTACAGGAAAAATTTGTTTGCTACTCCTTGTTTTTAGTAGTCCCAGAACACGCCTCCCAGAACCAATTAATGATGAGTACTAAGATACCATATATATAAAAATATTTGTCTGTGACTCTTTTTTAGTTGTCTGTCCATTAATCCCAACAAGAAGCGGTGATCATAAATCTATGAGCATTTTGGGTGAATATGGTAAAATGTTAATGCTTTTATATATTAATATCCTTTTTTTAAAAAAAGTGTATCTCTCTCCCTTTCTGTCTTAACAGTGATTGGTACAAAGTGACCTACATGCCTAAAGGGTGGCAAGGAAAATTGGAAGACGGCTAAAACACAGTCATGTCTTCTGTTTGGCACACTATTCTCTCTCTTCATGGGAACTACAAGAAATTGGGTTGCCTCTTAATTTTCACTGTAAGTGTATGTTGTAGTGCCTCTTTAATGTGCCCCACCACTTGCATTTGTGCCAGTGACATTATGAGCTGTACCAGCAGAAACCTCTCAAGGGTGCCATCAACTCTTTTCAAGCACATAAAAAGACTGGATATGAGTCACAACAAAATTGGGATTTTGGATCAAGACTGGATACCCATGCTGCTTGAGAAGTTGAACACCCTCATCCTCAATCATAACAACATTTTCAGTATTTCTATTGGAAGTTTCTCAGTTGTTCCAAATGTCAAGTACCTAGACCTGTCATCCAACAATTTGAAGTCATTGGGCAGTCCTATATTTCAGGAACTGAGAATGCTGGAGGTTCTGTTGCTTTATAACAACCATATTGCACAGGTTGATTCTGCTGCTTTTGGAATTCCTACTCTGCAAAAGCTGTATTTAAGTTACAACTCTCTCACACACTTCCCAATTGAACTCTATACTGGGAAATACAAGCTCTCTGAACTTGTATTCTTAGATCTTTCTTATAATCGGATCCAGTCAATACCAGTTAATGGCATGAGATTAGTACCAGCCCGACACTTAAGTGGAATTTATCTTCACGGAAACCCATTTCTTTGTAACTGCATACTTTATTCTATGCTGAACTTGTGGTACCTTCGACATTTTACTTCAGTGGAAAACTTCAAGACTGAATACACATGTAATAAAGACTCCCAAAAACTGCCTTTATTGCAGAATAATTATTTAAATTGTTCAGAAAGCACCATTAATGGTTCTTTCCATGCCTTTGGTTTTATTCACGAAGCACAAATTGGTGAGCGAATTATAGTACCCTGTGATACCAAAATCAGTGATGCTGGGACTAGTTTTATTTGGATCAGCCCAGATAATCAAGTTTTAGAGCCAGGAAAGACAACTGAACAGTTCAAAGTATTTCATAATGGGAGCCTGGAAATAGATGATGCTCAGTATGAAGACGCTGGACTTTATTCCTGCATTGCAATAAATAAGAAAAGATTACTGAATGAAACAATTGAAGTAAGAATAAATGTCAGCAATTTCACAGTGGACAAATCTTACTCACATGAAACATTTAACACTGCTTTTACAACTCTTGCAGCTTGTGTAGCCAGTATTATTTTGGTACTTCTTTACCTCTACTTGACGCCCTGTCCTTGTAAGTGCAAGTCAAAGAAAAGGAAAAGGCAATTAAACCAAAATAGCACATCTCATGCATCCATACTAACCTCCAACACACCCCTCAATCTTCCATTAGATGAGAAGAAAGCTAGCAGTGGCAAAAGGGTGGTGTTTCTTGAACCTGTGAAGGAACCTAAACCAGGTCAAAATGGCAAAATCAGAATATTTCCCAATGAGACTTTAATTGCTGAAAGCATTCTGAAAACACCCCAAACAAAATCAGACTCTGTTTCCACAAACTCACCATTCTCAGACATGCCTTTCATGCCATCATCTTAAGTGTTCCTCCTGCACAGATGTCATAATCCTTTCAGCACCGGCCACGGCTTTATCCAATATTAAAAGAAAAGTCATGGAAAACTTCTGATTTTTTAAGAAAATGGAAATATTGAAGGTTGAAATTAATTGCTGTTATCTTCTTGTTCCTTCTCAGTGGGAAGAACATGCATTAATCATGCAACATTCAGGAGGAGCTCGTTGTTATATGAGTGGAGTATAACACTCCACTAAATATAACACACTTGTATTCTTCCTCTGAAATGAATTAGGTAGCCTTATGGAGGAACATGTTTGATCACTGTTCTCATTCAGTGGAAGAAAGCTTACACAGTAGAAGTCCTATCGTCTTAGACCCCTAGCTGTTTCACTGTATAAAATCAGTGGGATTGTATTATCAGGGATGAGACTTTTAATAAAGTATGTCTTATAGTGTTTATAGAAGAACAAAATAGCCATTTATTCAATTTCTGTTCATTGCCTTGAGAAACAGGGTACATAAAGAAGCAAATAAATTTATATAATCCAGAATATTCCCAAATAATGTTTAATGTTTAGATAAATTTCAAAACTGGACAGGGATTTAGGTTTTCTTTTTCTGTAAAGAATTTTAAAATCTAGGAATGGAATGTATGGTAAATCTAGTAAGAGATAACCTTCAAAAATGATAACTTTTACGGAACTCATATCGTCCAGAGATATGATTATTAAACCAATTAATCCTTGAAGTTCTGTATTTCAGAAGGATATCACTTTAGTCTTGTTAAAAAATCCATAGTCCAAAAGTATTTAAGAAGTACTATTTTACCATCTACTGTATGGTGAGGGGAGAGGTGCACTATTGGAATGTCTGTCTTTACAGGTTTTAAAGGGATAAGAGCCATGATACTGTAGAAGTATATCCAGCCTATTTGTTTGGATTAAAATTTATATATGTGTGCTGTGTGGACTGAGCAGAAAATGTCTACAAAAAAGAATGCATATAATTAGTTTTATAAAATTTAGTTTTCTGCAATTAGATATTTTATATAAATTCCACTGCACTTTGACTATTTTTGATGACCTATTTAGAGCCATAATCCAAACTGTTGATCCCAAGATAAACGTTGCTTTCATATCAATGGCATGAATATCTAGACTTTACCTTCTGTAGAACCTAGAACTTCAGTTCATTGAATTTGATTGTTTAGAGCTTTATTAGAAAAATTCAAACTAGTTAAGCTAATCTGTTAGTTATTGTTTAATATGCAAGTATCAAAGCAACAATTCATGAAGCTTCCACCTTGTGAGGTTTTGATATAAAATTGACAAGTCATACTTTCAGGATGATCCATTCCATTAGAAAGCTGGAGCTATGTACAAGTCAAATATATTTTAGCATAGCTTTGTGTTAGTAAATGAAATACGTAAAACAATAAGTTACTTGTAAGTTGCTTATTTTGCATAGCATTATTTGTCCCATTTGGGTTCAGGTCAAATTGGTAGACAGTTCTGCAGTGACATGCGGCATAGATTACAATTTATTGGTTTCGTGTATAACTTGCAGATTTATTTTTATTTATTTTATTTTATTAAATTTCTATACCGCCCTACTCTTGAAGGACTCAGGGCGGTGAACAGCCACAGGATAAAACACATAAATACAAAAATTTAAAATAGAATAAAAATGAATTAAATAATTTGGCTGAACAAATTTAAAATACCCCATAATTTAAAAACAAATTAAAATTTACATTTAAAAAGGGGAGAAGATTAAGGCCAGGCCTGCTTGATGAAATAAAAAAGTCTTAAGCGTGCGACGGAAAGTGCGCAGATCCGGGATCCTCCATATCTCTGGGGGGAGCTCGTTCCAGATCGTAGGTCCCCCACAGAGAAGGCTCTCCCCCTAGGGGCCGCCAGTCGACATTGTTTGGCCGATGGCACCCGGAGGAGCCCCTCTCTATGGGAGCGTACTGGCCGGTGGGAGGCTATTGAGAATCTTCCTTTCTCTGCTGGCTGTCAACTGCAACCTTCAATCAGAATAGAGCTGGAAGGTCTTCTAATCCAGCCCCCTAATCAAACAGAAGACCCTATACAATTTCAGATACGTGGCTGTCTACTCTTTTCTTAAAAATCTCCAGTGATGAAGCACCTACAATTTCTGAAGGCAAGCTGTTCCACTGGTTAATTGTCCTTACCATTAGGAAGTTTCTCCTTAACTCCATGTTGCTTTTCTCCTTGATCTGTTTCCATCCATTGTTTCTGGTCTTGCCTTCTGGTGCTTTGGAAAATACATTGACCCTCCTCTTCTTTGTGGCAGCTCCTCAAATACTGGAATACTGCTATCATGTCACCCCCAGTCCTTCTTTTCTCTAGACTGTATTGGCCATACCCAATTCCTACATCCGTTCTTATATATTTTTATCTTCAGGCTCGTAATCATCTTACTTGCTTTCTTGCACTTTTTCCAAAGTCTCAACATCTTTTTGAAATGTGGTGAACAAAACTGGGAGGTGTGGTCTTACTAAAGGTTTATAAAGTGGTACTAATACTTCACGTGATTTTGATTCTATGCCTTTGTTTATACAACCAAGCATTATATTAGCTTTTTTGGTTGTGCTGCACCCTGCTGGCTCATGTTTAAGTGATTGTCCACTAGGATTCCAAGAGCTGTGGTGGCACAATGTTTAGAATGCAGTACTGCAGGCTATTTTTCCTGATCACTGGCTGCCAGCAGTTTGGCAGTTCAGGTCTCACTGGCTCAAGGTTGACTCAGCCTTCCATCCATCTGAGGTCGATAAAATGACCCAGATTGTTGGGGGCAATATGCTAACTCTCTAAACTGCTTAGAGAGGACTGTAAAGCACTGTGAAGCAGTATATAAGTCTAAGTGCTATTGCTAGTGCTATCCCTCTCACAGTTACTGTTTTTGAGCCAGGTTACGCCTCTGGTTTGGTTTTTCCTGCCTAGGTATAAAAACCTGCTTTTCTCCACATTAAATGTCATGTTGGATAGGGCCCATTGTTCAAGCCTTTGTTCATTTTCTGACTTCATCTTTGCAGATTTGGGCTATTTGCTGATATTCTGCCTTAGTTATGTGTCCATTTTCCCACTTTTTGTACTTATCCTTTTTGTCTTTCAGTTTATCAGAGAGATCTTTGTGCAACCATGCTGGTTTCTTTTTGGATTTCTTGTTTTTCTTTTTTAGTGGTATTGTGTTGGACTGGGATTTTATGATATTTTTCAGAGCTTTCCACGCTTCTTGAGTTATTTTCCCCTTTAGGATTTTTATCCATGGATTTTTTTCCTTAGTCTCCCTCTGAATTTGTTAAAATCAGCTGTTTTAAAGTATAAGACACTAATTGGGTTATATTCTATTGCTTGTATTTGCATTATATTAAATTCCAAAATGACGTCGTCACTTTCACCCAATTTCAACTCCCTCTATCACTTCTTCTCTATTAGTAAGAATTAAGTCTAATACAGCTTTTCTTACCGTTCTCTCCTCTACCTTTTGGATGACAAAGTTGTCAGCTAAGTTGGTTAGGGATCTGTTTGATCTCCCACTTTGTGCAGAGTTTGTGTCCCAGTTGATATCAGGGTAGTTAAAGCCTCTCATTACTACTGTGGTATGTTTCCTACATACATTTTTAATTGATTAGCAAAAAATTCATCTATTTCTTCTGCTTGGTTGGGTGGCCTGTAGTATACACCTATAGCAATGTCATTTTTTCCCTTTTATATTGACCCATATGGATTCTAGGAGGTTTTCATCCTTAGTTTTGTGTAGAGATATAGTGATCTTTTATATATAATGAAGCTCCACCTCCTCTTTTGTTAGGTCTGTTTCTTTTGAATAGTTTGTATTCTTCCATCAGTGCGTTCCACTCATAAGTTTCTTCCCACCAAATTTCAGTAATGGCAACTATATCATATCTGCCTTCATGTACTAATACTTTAAGTTCACCCTGTTTGTTTCCTAAACTTTAAGCATTAGAGTATATGCATTTGAGTCCTTCATGGGTCTTGAGTATGTTTTTTATATTTCCTACATTATAACTGGGATTTCCATCCTTTCATCATTGGAAATAGGTTCTAAAGGTCATGAAGATTGCCCCCCACATCTTAGTTTAAAGCCCTTTTGATAAGATGAACCAGTTGTTTTCTGAATATATTCTTTCCAGTTCTTGTGAGGTGCAGTCCATCCCTTTCCAGTAGTCCTTCTTGTAGTTAATACAAACATGGTCTAGGAAGCCGGAGTTCTGTTGACACACCAGTTTTTAAGTCAGTGGTTTGTTTCTAAAATCCTTTGCTCCCTCATTGGATATTGGCCTTTTGTTAGAAGTATATTTCTTTGTGTAGATCGGGGTGTCAAACTCAATTTCATTGAGGGCCACATCAGGGTTGTGTTTGACCTCGTGGGCCAGGGTGAGGGTAGCCAGCTTTATGTCACTCATGTTAGCATTTGTGGTGGCCCGAGCGCTCTGGCAGTGAAAATGGGCTTCCAAGCTCCATTTACAGCCGCGATGGCCTCCTGTTGCCCTCTGCCAGTGAAAATGTAGCTTGGTGGGCTGCACGTGGAGGGCAACAGGAGGCCGTTGCAGCCAAAAACGGAGCCTGGGAGGGCCATACCTGGCCCTCCCAAGCTCCTTTTTCGTTGGTAGAGGCACTGCGGGCCAGTCCTTTGCTGTTTCTAGGGCAGCCCTGCGGGCTAGATCTAAGCACACCGCAGGCTGGAGTTTGACACCCCTGGTATAGATGTATAGATGAAAAAAACCTTGTTTTAATCTATACTACATAGAAGTATAGATGAAAACAACCTTTAAGAAGGTTTCATAGGTCTATTCTCCTTAGTCCCACATCCCCAGAATGAGTTGAAAACCACCATGATGATGATGATCACAACAGCACAATAAAAACCCCATCGCTTTCTCCATGTGTGAATGTTGACACATGTACAGATGCATAGGGGCTTCAGTAACACTGTCACAACCATCAGCTTGTCTTTTATTTTTTAGTTATTCTTGCAAATACTGCTGTCTATTATATTCATTTTCTATCTGTTCTGAAACATGAAAGAATGTTAAATGGTCTCCCTTGGTCTACACTTGATAAAGTTGTGGCTATCCTAGTTTTACTATTCAATGATTGTTGATATCCTAGGTCAGCTGTATTTCCTTTTGTACAAAGCCTTGAAGCCCTTACTTGCTACATAATATCACTTGCTACTTGCTATATAAGTTCAGGGACATTCAGTCTTTACAGAAATGGCTTAGAATGACCAAATCTAAAATGCTATTTCTCTGTAGTTAGTGTAAATTAAATTATTTTCTTTGCTTGAGTTCTTCCTCTTAAGCAAAGGAGAAGCAGAGAAGTTTACCCTGCCAAGAACTTGCATTTGTAAGAATTTTATGTGCAATAGGCCAGTTTACAAATCTATAATAAATATAAGTCTAAAGCTCTCTATACCTTTACATTCCATGTGACTTTCATGTTGTCTTGGTTCAACAATAAAGTATCTTGAAACAAATTTTCGAATCCCTGTGTCTTCGATTTTGTAAGTGACCAATTAATAACCAATTAAATTAAAAATGAAATAAAGTAAAATGAACCTTCAATAATTACCCTGTTTTCCCCAAAATAAGACATTCCCTGATAATAAGCTCAATCGCAATTTGAGTGCATAGCTATAAGGCCAAGCACTTATTTCAGGGTTCAAAAAATATATAAGACAGGATCTCATTTTCAGGGAAAAACAGTATGTACTGCTTTGTTCCTTTTATTCTGCGCATATTTATTCATTTGGCTATGAATGAATAGGGAGAAGCAAAATGTCTACAAAAATTCTGCAACTGACATCACACATTGTGCTAAGCCATGGTTTAATCATAGTTTACTCAACCATGCTTTACTGCATAACCCCTATTAGCTGAGATCAGAAATGCTAAGACAAAACAAGATACATTACAGAATAGCATAATGTATATAATGCATATGATCAAAGTACAGTGTATAAGACCTGTAAGCAATATCTAAAAGTATATCACAAGATTCAGGTCACCACTTTATCTTCAAAAGTTTCAAATGTGCAGAAGAAAGAACCAGTTTTGCTCTATTGCTATGAATAAGTTTAATGTCAATGAAGTGATTTTAACTAATTTGGTGTAATGGTCAGCATTAACCATCTATCCTGCCTTTCCATGAGATTTTCTATATATATATGAAAGGAGGTATGTATGTATGTATGTATGTTGAAGCATAACTCTGGAACGCCTTGAGCAATTCCAACCAAACTTGGTACACAGATGATTTACTCCCTGGAAAAAAATACTCAGGGGTAAGACACCCCTAACACCTCTCGGTATTTTGTGTGTGTGTGTGTGTGTGTGTGTGTGTGTGTGTGTCCTGGCACACAGGTAACACACAGAACCCAGCTCAGCTCCACCGTGCATGCATGTGCGCCTCCCGCCGGCCAACTGATATTCAGGTCTCTGCCACATATGAGCAGGGGGATGCAATGCGAACACCCCATGGCCCATTTTGGCTGCAGGGAGGTGTGCTAGCCCAAAAACTGGCCTCCGGGAGGGGTGTCGTGCCTTCATGCGTGGGAGGTGTGGGCGGGGATTAGGATGAAAAAATACCCGGCCAGTGCCGGGTCATCAGCTAGTTGTAAATAAAGCAAGATAACAGGTCAATGGGGCCAGAATAGTAGATAAACATACTAAGCATTGACAGAATTGCTTTGGCAATAAAGTAAGTGTTCTTGGCTGAAGTCTCTTTAAAAAGATTTTCATAGTAGCCATGATGGGATTTCTATTTCAAATCTATTTTAAAGATAACAGGATAAGGAAATATAACAGAAGATTTACCTGGTCTAAAAAAACAGAGCCAAAAGAACAGCAATTTTCTGATTAGATAAGTTGTTCAGTATTCATAATTTAAAACATTTTTTAATTTTTTACTAAACCATGGGTTTCAAGCTCCTCAATGCAATTTTCATTACTTCCTGATTTAAATTTACAAGAAACCACCCTGCTAATTTTTAGTAAGAGAGTATTCTGAGGATCGCAAAATAATTTGTCCTGTGGCTGTATACAGTCGAGAGTTGTACCATAAAGAGATAAGCAATGTTTCTTAATCGTTTGGCTACTGCTGCTGATGGTGATGATAGTTTTCAAAAATATTTTACTATACTATCCTTGATATTAGTTAAGCAGCTATTCTTTATTTTTCAAGTGAAAATTTCATGAGCATCCAAAGCACTATAATGGGGCTTATCTCCTATTTATGAAATATTATTTATTTAATTTCAAGTGAAATATTATTTTAAACATATTTGAATGATTCATCTTTAAATATGAAGAAGCAATTAAATCACATGAGCTATGGATAGCTTCCCATATGCGTTATTTGAGTTTAGCAGCTTTGGAAGACAATTGTGTAAAGACAAATTGATGCATTTTCATTGCAAGTAGAGTCCAATGGTATCCAGGTGCCAATTGATGTTTTAGTTTTTGTTGTCCATCCATCTAGCTGTTTATTGACTATATTTAGTCATTGCATTTAAATATACAATTTGGGTGCTTTGTAGCAAAACCTACAAAATATTTTTTGAAGAAAAACCATGTTTGCAATTTAAACATGGTCTCCAGTTTACACAATTATGGAGAGGGTGGGTGGGAACCACAAACATTAGTGAAAGGACTCATATATAGCTGCTCCTTCATGTTCCTGTGTTTTCAAAGTTAAATTAGGCTAAAGACTCTCCAAAATGGACCACTATGCAACTTCCATAATTAATGATGCATGCAACTCAACAAGTAGAAAGAGGCATGATTTTTTTTTAATTTGGTGCAACTACAAACTATAATCCTGAAATACCCTGGAGGTCATTTGGCTGGAGAAGGCTTGTTTGGCAGTAATGCTGCCTAATCTCTCAGCACCATGCTGCTAACATTTGGCTTATACTTTTGGCATTTCATAAATCAACTGAGTTTGGAGTGAATCATGATTTCCAATACATGAGTTTATTATTGTATATTATCATGTCATTTATAAAAGATCATGGAATATGTATTATCTTCTCATAAGACTACTAAATATGTTCATGGAATATATTTTTCCTAATATGTACAAAATTTCCAATGATGTGTGCTTCAATGGAACACTGCTTCAAAAAACATGAGAGCTATGTCATCATTCATTGGATTTGCATTTCTTCTGAGTCTATGTGCAGATGGCAGCTTTCTGCATGCTTGGAGAGATAGCTATGTTTTCTTTTGTGGTGAAAAAATAAATAGTTTCAAGAAATAGAACTTAACATACAATTTTAGCTACTGGTATTGAGTAGCCAATACCAGTACAACAATAATTTCTTATGACAATATCCTAAAGGCTTAATCACTTTGTCTAGGCACTAGGGCCGTGATGGCGAACCTATGGCACAGGTGCCACAGCTGGCACGCAGAGGCCTCTCTGCGGGTATGCAAGCCATCACCCAGCTCAGCTCCACTGTGTGTGTGTGCGTGCCTCCCGCTGGTCAGTTGATTTTCAGGTCTCTGCACGGGGGTGGGGTGCATGCGGGAAATGTGTGCATGGATGGGGGGTTTGCGCAAGCATGGGCGGGGGATAGGAGGAGCACAGGGGGTGCAGCGAACACCCCGCAGCCCATTTTTGATCCTAGGAGGCTGCAGGGAGATCTACTAGGCCCAAAAAGGGGCATGGGGTGTGTATGGCGTGCCCCCCTGTAGTCCGTTTATGTACCCAGGTAGCTGAAGTGAGGCCTACTAGGCCCAAAACAGGTGTGGAGGGTTTGTGTGCACATGCGTGGGGGTGGGGATGAGCGCAAGGGGGGTCATGAATGCATGTGCAGAGGAGTGGGGCACGTGGGGGGCGTGCAGATTGCATTATGGGTGCCGGCACACAGGCATGCTTTTGCGTGTGCACGCTTTTGGCACGCAACAACAAAAAGGTTAGCCATCACTGCCCTAGGGCAATAATAGAAACTCAGATTCCAGGGAAGGATTATAATACTAAAAGCCATTGTACTGTAGAAGACAACTTTTGCAAAATTAAAAGGCAGATTTTAGCAGGCCATTATCAATAATATATGTAATCCTTTTAAATTAGAAAATAACAATTCCTCATCTTACATAAATATTTAGGGGCAGTGTCAACTATGGAGAATGAACACTAATTCCTAAAGATGGTGAAAAAATACCACTCCTTTGACTATTGCACAGCATAGCTTTGAGGAAGTCATCTTCATTCCATTTGTACTGAGTTGTCACGGTAAAGAAAAAATCAAGTTGGATAATGAATGGATAAGAGCAAAAGAATTCTATGAATAATCACAATGGCCAATTGCTATGATTTTTCAAATTATATTTGAAAAAGAGGATCTGGAAGTAAAAAAATGTCCTTTCTGGACCATAATATTCACATTTCGTTTTAAAGCAACCTGCATTCCATCTGTATCAGGCATAGCAATCACTTGGTGGTTAGGGTCACATAAAATGTTTGCAGATGAAAACAAAAATGTCCTTTCTGGACCATAATATTCACATTTCGTTTTAAAGCAACCTGCATTCCATCTGTATCAGGCATAGCAAACACTTGGTGGTTAGGGTCACATAAAATGTTTGCAGATGAAAACAAGATTATAGTCATCAAATCAATTATGCATGAAGCTAGGGCCCTCAAGGTTTGGGGGAGGAGGAACATGGGATTGAGGAGTTTCTTTACTTTTAATCCTATTATGGGATTAAACTTGCTAGAATTTACATTATATATTGTATTTTTCTGTATCACAATCCATCAGCCTTAGGAAAATAAGAATGTGGAAGAAAAGGACGTCACAGCGATATTAGTTGCAAGGGAACAAAGCTTTCTGTTTCTGTGTTGGCTTCTCCCTGTTGGTGGGCTCCGAAAGAAGCCAAAACTACCTTGGAGGGGCGGCAAAGCTAAGGAGGGACATCTTGTGAGGTCGTAGGTGAGAGTGCAACTCTCCTGCAGAACTCCAGGGCTTTTTCTTCCCTCTATGCCATGGCGAGGAGAAGAGGCAGCCTAAGATGGCTGCCACAGAGCAGAGACAGCTTAACAGCTAAGAAGAGTGCTGGAGCAGATTTGGTGAACAGTGTTTGGAACTGGGTGAGAAGAATCCTTTTTATTGAAATTGTTACCCCAAACGAATATTCAGGAAAAAAGAGTGTCATAGTTATTTATAAAGTGCATGCGACTTAACACCTTGAGCAAAACTTTAAAACAGAAGGGAAAAGAATTAAAGGAAGAAAGTAGAAAATTTGTTAAAAATATAGAAAAATTGATTTTCTAATTGGACAGGCATTGGCTTGGGCTAGGCATTTTGAAATGCTAGAGTATTTACATAAAAAGCTATATCATATTTATATTTTGGAGTACTCTAGTAAAATTGGATAGGAATGGTTAAGATTGAAATCAGGTTTAAGAGAGCCACCTGCTGTCAAAGGAAGGTACAACATATTCCCAAAATTCTGGAAAGAATTGACTTTTGGAAATCTAAATGTGAGAATAAGAAAAACTTCATTACTAAAAAGACCCCTGAAAGCTTCAATATAAGACTGAACTGGCAGAGGTGAAGGTTCCACTTTTGGATTATCTAGAGCAACCAAGCTGGCTCAGGAATTCTGGGAGTTGAAGTCCACAGGTTGTAAAAGAGCCACATTTGCCCACCCCAACTGATTAATTTTGGGATACAAAGACTCTTGGGCATTGGACATTGAATTTTTTGAGGCTTTAAGTTTGAATATAAGATCACTGGATTATTGGACAAAAAGAAACAAAAAAAACAAAAACAAAAAATGAGTGGAATTTGGGAAGAAATTGTGTTGATAACTCAGAGTTATCATTAAAGACACCTTGACAAGAAGATGCGAGGAGATTATGAACAAAATGCAGAGCATAGATGAAAAGCTGGAAATTATGACACAAAGGACAAGGAGAAATCAGGTTGCCCAGGAAGAGGAGGAGCTAACTGAAAGAGCAGCTGGAAAAATAGAAGACAAAACAACAAATAAAAAGAAATGACAAGAAGGAGATAAAAATAAAAATAATAATGATTGATGAAATAAAACAAGGGGATAGTATTTTAAGGGAAGTTAAAAAAGAACTGGAACTGCAGGAAGACCTTTTTTGGGAGAGAGAGAGGGATAAGAGTAGACAACTTGAAAATTACACAATGGAACAGGGTAGAGAAGGGAGAAATGTTTAAGAGGATTGGCCAAGAAGTGGAAGCATATAGAGATAAAGATCCATGAGAGGAGTATGGGAGACAAGCTAAGAAAGGAATAATTAAAGCTTTAAAGCGGGTGAAAGATGATGGATAAAAGGAACATTTCTTAAAAACAATAGTGAAATAAGTTAAAAGAGGGTTGGAAGTTAGAGAAAGAGGAATTAGTGGAATATGTATTTTTACATTACAAAGCGAATTAATAAGGGAACCTAGAATCTTTTTTAAAAAATAATTTTTATTGAACTTTTGACTTTTAAAAACAAAATGAAGAAAAATACAACAAAAACAAAAACACATAACAAACATAACATTACATCATATATTATTTTACAGTTTACTGTATTGACATGTATATATATTCTCTATTTTTATTCAATTGTTCATCTACGTACTTATATTTACATTTTTATCTATTTACACAGCCATCATTGTTGGGTTAAGACTATTCAGTAATTTACACTTCCTAGTTTCAACCTGAATTATTGTTTTGATTCCTTTTTTCTAACCATTCATATAATTTATTCCACACTCTATAATATTCTGACTCTTCCCTCTCCTTAATTTCCAACATCATCTTATCCATTTCTGCAAGGAACCTAGAATCTTAATGATGGTAATTTTGAATATGTTTGAACAATATGGTGATAGTTATAAAAATAATATATTGAAATATTGAATAATTAAACAATTGAAGATTATAACAACATAAATATGTGTATTATTAGTAGAACTATGTAAGTTTGTTAAATATAACAAATATGATTACTAACATTCTATTTGTAGTAAAAGGAATGATATGTGGAATTTGATTGACATAAAAATAATATATGGAAATATTGAACAAGATAATGAAAGATTATAATTTAACAAAAACGTGTATTATTAGAATTATATAAGTTGTCAAACGTAAATATAATGAATATTATTTTATTTATATTAACATGTGATTAGAAAGTGGATATTTTTTAAACATAACAGTGGCATAACTAAAAATTGGAAAGGGGATAAACAATGGAAGATTATAATTTAATATAAATCTGTGTATTGCTATTAGAACTATATAAGTTTGTTAAACACAACAAATATGATTATTAATATTTTATTTGTAGTAAAAGTAGTGACATTTAGAATTTGTAGATTGGTATAACATACCAATAAAAATAACATTGAAATATCGAATAATCAAAGAATGAAAGATTATAATTCAACAAAATATGTGTACTATTACTAAAACTTGATTGCCAACTGTATTAAATATGAAGAATATTGTTTTATTTGTAGTAAAATGTAAGACAGTCTGGTACCACACTGTTCACACAATGATATGTTTGTAAAAAAATAAAAAACTTATAAAAACTATTAAAAAAAGAATGTGGAAGGAAAAAAATGACTGGTCTCACTATTTTTGTATCCATCCTGTTTCTAAAAGGTTTGTGCTGCTATGACTAGATACTATTGCAAACATGACAAAGGCAAACACAAATGTCTCGTTTACACCTTTAATGCCATATTATTTATTTATGTCATTGATCAACTGCCTTTATGAAAAACCCTCATACCTTACATATTACCTCAGCCATTGATGAATTGCTGTTTTAGGAGACCTTGAAATTTACCAAAGAAGTGATTTCTCTGAATGAAGGGGCTAACATTCAGAACATTTGGATGCCCATCAGTTCCAGTATTCTCAAAATGTACTGGATAAGGCATTCTAAGAGTTGAAGTCTAATATAGCTGGGGGACATTCGGTCAGAAATCTGTTCTAATTTTGTTTTGTTTCAGTTTAGAGAAGAGACGCTCTACAGCTCTGAACCTAGAACCCACTCTTTGCTTTGATTATCCAGATAATTCTACTTCCTGTAGAGCATTGATAATGCTTGCTGTGTAGCTGTCTGAATGTTGCTACCCATACCTTGGAGCAAAATTTGACATAGAATTTCTTTGTTGCCATCATATGAAAATTCGTATGAATTTTCTCAGCCCAGATATATTAGTTCTAAAGACTGGGCAATCAATTTCCATAGCCAATTAGCTCTAAATGTTGCTTTTTAATGATGATTTTATAACTGGTTCAGGGGTGGGTTCTAAATTTTTTTACTACCGGTTCTGTGGGTGTGGCTTGATGGTCATGTTGACAATTATTTAGGATTTAGCAGAGTCCTAAATGGTTGGGGGTGGGGCCAAATAAAAGGTAAGAATAACGCGGGGGTGGGGATGGGGGAGTGGGGAGGTGGGGCAGAACCAGTTCGGTGATGTCATATCATCACTGCTACTGGCTCAGCGGAACCGGGCCAAACCGGGAGGAACCCACCACTGAACTGGTTCCTTCAGGATATATCATTCTTTGCCTTTATTTCAGGCAAGGTGTTGCTATGAATGCATGCAAGTTAAAGTATGTTAACTGAAGTCATAACAGACAGTCATTATTTATCTCCATTAATATAACATTTAATTTAATTTAATTGAATTGAATTGAATAATTCAATTCAATTCAATTTATATGCCACCCCTCTCCGAAGACTCAGGGCGGCTTCCAATACATTTTAAAAAATCATTATAAAAAACATTTAAAAATTAAAAACATTAAAATCTCATTCATGCCATTCATGGCCAGATCTTGCCAGATCACAAGAGCAAAATCAACGGCCCCAGGCCTGCCGGAAAAGCCAGATCTTCACCGCTTTTCGGAAGGGCAATAGGGTGGGGATAGTCCGGACCTCAGGATGTAACTGGTTCCAGAGAGCTGGGGCCGCCACAGAGAAGGCCCTCCACCGCAGGCCCGCCAGCCGGCATCGTTTAGCTGACAGGACCTGGAGGAGACCAACTCTGTGGGATCTTTTTTTTCTTTTTCTTTTTAAATTTGATTTATATGCTGCCCTTCTCCTGAGACTCAGGGCGGCTTACAATGCGTTAAGCAATAGCCTTCATACTTTTGTATATTTATACAAAGTCAGCTTATTGCCCCCACCAACTGGGTCCTCATTTTACCTACCTTAGAAAGGATGGAAGGCTGAGTCAATCTTGAACCTGGTGAGATTCGAACTTACAGTAATTGCAGACAGCTGGTTTTAATCACAATGCTTTTAGTCTGCTGAGCCACCAGGCCCTGTCTGGTCGCTGGGAGCTATGCGGAGAAGGTGGTCTTGAAGATAACCTGGCCCTGAGCCATGTAGGGCTTTAAAGGTAATAACCAACATCTTGAATTGTGACCGGAGACACAGTGCAGCTCACGGAGAATTGGTGTAATGTGAGTGTACCTAGGTGCACCCACGACAGCTTGCACAGCTGCATTCTGGACCAACTGTAGTCTCCGAACACTTTTCAAGGGTAGCCCCATGTAGAGCATGTTGCAATAATCTAACCGTGAGGTGACAAGGGCATGAGTGACTGTGAGGAGAGCCTCCTGATCCAAGTAGGGTCGCAATTGGTGCACCAGGCAAACCTGTGCAAAGGTCCCCCTAGCCACAGCTGTCAGATGTTGCTCTAATCTTTGCTGTGAGTCTAGGAGGACACGCAAATTGCAAGCCCGTTCTGAGGGGGACAATTTTTCCGCCCCCCTCCCCCAGAACCAAGGATGGACAATCAACATAGTCTTTAGGAGGCAATACCCACAACCATTCTGTCTTGTCTGGGTTAAGTCTGAGCCTATTGACTCCCATCCAGACCCTCACAGCCTCCAGGCACTGGCACATCATATCCACCGCATCACTGAATTGACGCGGAGTAGAGATATACAGGTGGGTACCATCCGCATATTTCTGATACCTCACCCCGTGTCGTCGGATGATCTCACCCAGCGGCTTCATGTAGATGTTAAATAGGAGGGGAGAGAGGACCCAGCTGACAATACTAGACTGCAGGAAAACTTGCTCTACTGCCATCTAGTGTCAGCCCCAGCTGTGTCTCCTCATTTTTGTAGCCAAGCTATGTATCTCTAGCGAAACTGAAATTAGTGGGGGGTATCTGCATTGTGGATTTGTTTGGAATTATTTTTTATTCCCCTTATTTATTTTTTTGTAAACAAGTTTTATTAAAAATTTTCTTTCATCATACATATTTTATGAACAGAGTGTTAACCGGGTCACATATTATATATATTATATATATTAATCTTTTTAATCTATTCCAATCTTCCCATTTTTTCCATATTCATCTCTTTCATATAGTTCTTTATCACAAATTAATCATTTTTCACCATATCTTGTTATTTCAACTTCTGCCATATTGTTCTTTTTTTTTCCAAGTCCATTTTATATATTTCCCATTTCAGCCATAATATTCTTTTTCCATACTTTGTTTTAACTTAATTTCTTCTTAATACATAATACATAAACAGTATCACTATCTGCCCTTAATTCCTAATCTCTTACAATAACATCAATTAATTATCTTATTTCTCCATTACAGAATATATTTCTCAAAATCCCTATCACACTTTTTAATATTTCAACTTTGTCTCATAATTAAAATTGTCTTCAGAATTAAATCAAATTACCATTTCACATTTCATCTGCTATTCTGTTTTACTATAAACTATATACATCATCATATTCAAATCTTGCATTAAAACCCTTTAACTTAATTGACCATCTACAATTAATAATATTAATACAGTTCCCTTAAATCTACTAATATTTACCTTATTTCCCTTCCTCCTTTCCACTGATCTTCCCTTCTTTAACCATTTTCTCTTAGTCTCTCCAAAATTCCATTTCTTGATAATTTTATCCTTTTATCCCATTCTCTTAACTTCTTCTTCTTCTTTTTATATTTATTATATCTTTTCTTCTGACTCTTTTTTCTCACATTTAGATATATTATTCAAATAGTTCTCCCCACATTTTCTCCTAATCTCTTTCAACTATTTCCCTCTTTACCCTTTGATTGATTCTTTTCTGGGGGATGTTCCCCCATATCCACTCTTTTTTTGCCACTAAATCCCAGTGAAATCATCTAACTGCTTTTTGCATTCAATTCCTTTTCCTTGCTCCTCATTTATGCTCTTTTTTAGCACCTTCTCCCCTATTTTCTGTTCTGTGTGTTCCAGCAAAATTTCTGACTTTTTATTACCCTTTAGTGATTCACACATATTTTTAAACATCTCAATTAATTCCTCACACATCCAAGACTCCATATTGCCAATTTAAGAAAGTGTTAAAACTTTTAAATTATGTCACGTTTAATTAAAATTTAAAATCCATATAGTCTCTTTTTGTTTTCAAATAATGTCCAATTTAAGTATTTATCCAGTCCACTCCAAGTTAAAGATTTGTTATCTTCCACAGCTGTTGAGAATCGAGACCAAGCAATGTAAAAAGACAGATACTCCTTAAAAGTTCTCACAGTTTCCAAATTATCTTTTAATAGTAAAGGTCACAGTTGTACTTTCTTTTCTTTCTTCCAGTAAATATTGCAGTTCTCTCTTTCACCCAGCAGATGTCTCTCTCCAGTCCACAATGTTTTCAAACCAACTAAATGCCAAAGCTGTCAAAAATATTTAAATCCACATAAAAAATACTTTTCCTCGGGTTTTTTTCTTTAATTATTTTTAGTTTCCCCAAATCCAATTATAGATAAAAAAAACTTTCTTGGGCTTTAGTATTTTATTTATTTATTTATTTTTAATTTGATTTATATGCCACCCTTCTCCGGAGACTCAGGGCGGCTTACAATGCGTTAAGCAATAGCCTTCATACTTTTATATATTTATACAAAGTCAGCTTATTGCCCCCACCAACTGGGTCCTCAATTTACCTACCTTAGAAAGGATGGAAGGCTGAGTCAACCTTGAGCCTGGTGAGATTCGAACTTACAGTAATTGCAGACAGCTGGTGTTAATCACAATGCTATCAGTCTGCTGAGCCACCAGGCCCGTCATTTTAGCCTCCTCTTTGTTCTTCTCCCTCCATAGAATTTCCCTAATGCCAATTAGCCACTCATTTCAGCTCCGGGACACCTTTTTATCCAATTTGAAATTTTCTTTTACCTGTGAGTTGGCCAATCACTCACCCAGTACCAGAACTTCATTCAAACACTGCTCCTGCACAAAAACTTCAGCTTCAGAGCAGTCATTTTACAATGGCCACCATCCCCGCTGCCAGTCCGAAGAGCTGCTTCTGACCTTTTGAGGAACTTGCCTGTTCCTCTTGGTCTTCCGAGACGCCTCTCCTTCACCATCCCTACAGGATGGTTCCGGTCCGAAGACCCCCCGACAGCGGTTTTTCTGGCTGGATTTTCACAGAGCTCGTTGGAGCCAGCTATTTTTCCAGCCAGTCTCGCCACGACACTTCCTGTGTCTCCCCCCCTTATTTATTTTTATACCATATATGCAGCTTGGCATATAGACATGCTGACCACATGACCACAAAAATGTCTTCAGACAATGCTGATTCCCTTGGCTAAGAAATAGAGATGAGCATCGCTCCCTGACTCAGAAATGACTGGACGTGGTAACCCTTACCTTTACTTTTATTTGTTTAAAATATAGGAACACATTGGTCCCATTTTATTTCTGTATTGCATTTCCTCCTTTACTGGTAAAACCATATTGTGTCCATGGGGTTTTCCTTCTGGGAGTTTAAGTAGCATCGAGAATTGGAGGCAGGTGGGTTAAAGCAGGAAAACATATGGGAAGAAAAACTAAAGTTTGCCTTTCCTAGACTATATCTTGAATATAATTAAAAAGGAGTTCTAGCTAGTATTTTTAAGAAATGGGCATGAGTTTGTCCATGTCGGTGGTTTATTCAGGCAATTGGGAGCTTTGCCATAATCACCAATATTAATATTTTTTAAAAATTAAAAATTCTTTTATATCAGCCAATGGTTTGCAGGTTCTCATTTATAATTTCTATAATGTTTACTTCCCAGAAAATGTGTTATCTTTTTTGCTGAAATCAATGGAATATTTATATATTTAATACTGACTGCATCATACAGTTTCTTTTATTTTTTTCTATTAAAAATGGCCTGGAAACATTTCCCATTATCTAAGGCTGAATGGGTGAATAAACGAGATGTTCGAGCTCCTAAGAAAGTACAGTTGTTTCACTCCAAATATCCTGATAAACCGTAATCTATTTTTTATGTCATGCTCTATTTCTATGATCATCTGTTTTATGTCATTTTGGTTTCTTGTAGGAATAATGTCTCTTCTGCAGGAGGGCCGAATGTCAGCCTCCGCTCTTTCATTGCTTACTTGTTCAGCTGCCATGAAATGGGGGGAGGGAGGAGCTATTGGAATTCTTGGGAGGGGGGAAGCGAGCTGGAGGAAAACGAAATTAAAACTGTGCTGCAGCATTTTCTTGGAAGCTGATAATGTCTCAAGGTCAACGGTTGTGGCATAGCAAGAGGATGACACTGCCAGACGTTTGCTCCCACATGACCCCTGGAGAACCTGTGGATTGGATGATTTACGCTGGACAGTTGGGGAGGATGCTTTCTATATGTGATTTTCATGCCTTTGCTTCAGATCTTGCTTTTCTTTGACTGCATTCAGTTCTTATCCAGTAAAAGTTACCTTTCTCTATGAAAATGGAATCGGGGGTTTTCTTTCTTGGATAATGAAAGGAGGCCTTCCTGACAGCTGAAGTCTTCAGTGAAACCAAGTGTGATATCCACTGCGCAACGGACTGCACCATCGAAATCATCCCCGGGGCCAAGCTTCCCAAACCCAAACTGTACGCCATGGCACCCCAGGAAATGCAAGAAATGCACAAATACATAGACCAAAACCTAGCAAGAGAGTTTATCAAGCTGACCAGGCCACAAGGCGCAGCCCCATTCCTATTTAAAGAGAAAAAAGATCGGACTATGAGATTATGCATGGACTTTCGTGGAATAAACTGCATGTGCATGCAGAATTTATGGGCCCAGAGCCAACCAGAACTAACTAGGATTGTTAAGAGCTAAACTGAGAGTTAATGTGAATAGTACAAACTGTGTTATACAATCCAAGTGAAGATGGCACTAAAACAAGCAGCAAATTTTTCCATGATAACCCGGCTGGATGGAACAAACTATATATCCTGGTCTACAAAATGTAATCTACTTCTGCGTAGAGAAGGACTGTGGGACATAGTTAATAATCCACCGGATGTAACAGCATGGGATCCTGCTGATGTGGAAGATGCGAAGAAATTAGCCAAGTTTAACAGAGACAATAAATGAGCTCTTTGCATTATTGGACTAACACTGGGTGACCAGCAGCTTGTCCATATTTGTGGCGAAGAGTCTGCTGCTAGGTGTTGGACCAAGTTGAAGAGACTATATGTTCGTGACTCTGTGGGTGCTCATATTTATCTAACATGGAGATTATTTAAACAACATCTTCTTAAAGGTGTAGATATGATGGCTCATTTGGAATCCATGACTAGAATTTTCCAGGAGATGCATGAAAAGGAACTTGTTTTCTCAGAACTACAACAAGTTTATATAATCCTTTCTTCTTTGGACGATAGTTATGACGACTATGTTTCTTCGTTAGAGGTTTTGTCCAGAGATGAACTGACATTGGCTGGCATAATAATAATAATAATAATAATAATAATAATAATAATAATAATAATAATAATTTTATTTCTATACTGCCCTTCTCCTGAAGGACTCAGGGCAGTGTACAGCCTATTAAAAACACAAAACAACATCAGTTAAAATAGTTTAAAATTATTAAATAAATTTCGCTAAATTTTAAAACCCCAGAAATTTAAAACCCAATTTAAAATTGTTATGTTGATAGCCCAGCCTGGCGGAACAACAGGGTCTTGAGTGCACAACGAAATACCCGGAGGTCAGAGATCTTACGTATTTCCGGGGGCAGTTCATTCCACAGGGCTGGGGCACCCACAGAGAAGGCCCTACCCCTGGGGGTCGCCAGCCGACATAACTTGGCCGATGGCACCCTGAGGAGGTCGGTGGGAGGCTATTGGTGGCAGAAGTCGGTCTCGAAGGTACCCGGGTCCTATGCCATGGAGCGCTTTAAAGATGGTGACCAACACCCGCGCGGCCGCATTCTGGACCAGCTGGAGCCTCCGAGTGCTCTTCAAGGGGAGCCCCATGTAGAGAGCATTACAATAGTCCAGCCGGGAGGTGACAAGTGCGTGAGTGACCGTGCACAAGGCGTCCCGGTCCAGAAAGGGCTGCAACTGGCGAATCAGGCGAACCTGATAAAAGGCCCCCCCGGCCACGGCCGTCATATGCTCTTCTAAAGACAGCCGTGCATCTAGGAGGACAACCAGATTGCGAGCCCTCTCTGTGGGGGGCAGGGATTCACCCCCAATAGTCACCTGCTGACTATATCGGGACGCCGGGAGCCACAGCCACTCAGTCTTGGAAGAGTTGAGCCTGAGCCTGTTCCTCCCCATCCAGACCCGCATGGCCTCCAGGCAGCGAGACATCACTTCAAGGGCATCGTTGGGGTGGTCAGGGGTGGAGATGTACAGCTGAGTATCATCAGTGTACAGATGACACTTCACTCCAGAACCACGGATGATCTCGACCAGCGGCTTCACATAAATATTGAACAGAAGGGGCGAGAGGATTGATCCTTGCGGCACTCCCCATGCGAGGTGCCTCGAGGTCGACTTCTGCCCCCCTGTCAACATGAACTGCGAGCGGTCGGAGAGGAAGGAGGAGAACCACCGCAGAACGGTGCCCCCTATTCCTAGCCCTCTCAACTGCTGCAGCATGATACCATGGTCAATGGTATCAAAAGCCGCTGAGAGATCTAATAGGACTAGGACAGAGGAGCAGCCCCTGTCCCGAGCCCTCCAGAGATCATCCACCAACGCGACCAATGCCGTTTCAGTGCTGTACCCTGCCTGAAGCCCGATTGGTACGGGTCCAGATAGATAGCTTCATCCAGGTGCCGGGGAAGCTGTCGTGCCACCACGCTCTCAACAACCTTTGCCACAAAACGAAGGTTGGAGACCGGACGGTAGTTAGCTAATTCAGCCAGGTCCAGGGAAGGCTTCTTGAGGAGGGGCCTCACTACCGCCTCTTTCAAGGCAGCAGGAAAGGTGCCCTCACTCAGAGAAGCACTTATAATTCCCTGGAGCCAGCCTTATGTAACCTCTCAGGAGGCCAGTATCAACCAGGAGGGACACGGGTCCAATAAACACATGGCGGTACTAATCTTACCCAGAATCCTGTCCACATCCTCCGGAGCCACAGGATCAAACTCCTCCCAGATAATATTCTCAAGACCTGCCCTCGTCTCCTCCCCTGGACATATCCAATCAGAGTCCAAGCCCTCCCGAATCCGAACGACTTTATCATGCAGGAATTGCACAAAATCCTCAGCACAACCCTGCAAGGGATCTTCCCGCACTCCCCCCCGAAGAAGGGAGTGGGTCACCCTAAACAGGGCGGCTGGGCGGTTCTCTGCAGATGCGATAAGAGTGGAAAAATGGTTAGATTTTGCCACTTTTATCGCCACTAGGTAGGTCTTGATATAAGACCTCACCTGTGTCCGGTTGGAATTGGCGCATTGGGGGATGGAGTGCGTAATTGCTCGTAAACAGCGTGTATGCACCCCCAGCACATGATATGGCCCCCTGTGCCCATCATACCTGCCCCTCCCACTCATTATTTCAATTACACTGCCCTTACTATCGTCCCCCTGCTCCCCAGTTAAATTTCCTTTCACGACCCCTCTGTTGCAGCCAATCGACCCATCACCCCGCTCAGTCGCTATCTGAACCCCTCGGGCCCACTTTTATAACCCCCTCCCTTCCTCCTGGGTCCCCTTAAAATTTTGATTAAAAATTTAGCTAAAAAAACCCTCAACCCCCTTCTCGCACCATGCCACCTCTCGGGGTTCCAAAACCTGTCATCAAGGTAGGCCCTCAATAGAGTGGAGGGCCAAACCTGCAAGAGGGGGGAGTCTCGCAGAACAAGAAGCTCAGCTGCCGAATACATTTTACCACAAGAGGATGCGTGACCAAGTCCCAAGGGTCCCAAGGGTCCAGATGGTGAATAAAGAAGTCCAGGGGGGAGCAAATAAGATGGGGGCATCCAAGTCTAAGGTCCAAGGCCACTGTCCTCTCACAACAGTGGACAAAATCTCTTACCAAGTCGACACAGTTCAAGGGGGATACAATCCAACCACTCCCTCACAGTGATTGGTCTGATGGACAGTCCCCTCTACTGGTGAGATGGAAGTATTGAACCAATGCCAAAGTATCAAACACAGTCCAAGGGGTTAAGGACCAAACCACCCTCTCACGGTGGATTGGTCTGATGGTCAATCCCCTCTGCTGGCAAATTACAAATGGTGAGCAAAACCATAATGACTCAGCCCGAGGGGCTCAAGCCAAACCACCTTCTCACGGTGGATTGGTCTGATGGTCAGTCCCCTCTGCTGGTGAGATGGAGAATTACACCGGCTCACATAGCATCCCAACGTATTTGACAATCCCACCCCCCCCCCCCAAACAGCTAGGGGGAAGGCTCAGATGAAAATAAGCCAGGTCTCGGTGTCAGAAAGTCAGTAAAAGTCAGTAAAAGCGGCTGCCAGTCCGGGATAGGGGAACAAGGGGAAATGATGGAAAATAAGTGGGGGGGAGATGTTCTCCAACCCTAGCCTCCAAAATACAGCGGGGGCCTCCCAAAGTCTGCAAGGGACCGATCCATCAACTGGGCAGCCCTCATGCAGATCCCAGTCAATCCCGGGCAATAGATGTTTGTCTGCCATCAACCACATCAGTAGTGCTGACCGCGGGCGTTCTCCTCACCATCGTCGGATGGCCACCATTTCAGCTGTTGCAGCTGCAGCTGAAACCGCCGTTGCCGTTGCCACTCCCACTGCCAGACGAAAAGTTCTGGCAGCGTCCCAGAGCTCACTAGGGAATCCAGCAATCCCCAAGGCTAGGGGCATCGCCAAGTTGCAAACGGCCCCAGCGGACCCGTTCGCTGCTGCCGCTCCAGCCTCCGAAGCCTTCGACTCAGAAACACCAACGCCGCCGCCCAGCTGGTGCAAACGAAGCGATCCGCTGGCCACCATACTAGCACTCTAGCCCAATAACCTACCGGCATAATCTTTAGGTTATTGGAAGAATCCAAAAGAAGACAAGAAAGGGATCAGTTGAGAGTGTAACAACCAAAAGAAGAAAAAATGTATTCAACTGCCTATTTTGTAAAACTTTGTTTTGCTTGTGGGGCTAAAGGGCATATAGCTAAGTATTGTAAGAATAAGAACATGTCTGTTAGAGACAATACTAGATCCAAGAAGGGTTGTAATTTAGCTATTTCCAGTTCATCTACTGATGTTAACCAGGATTGTTGGGTTGTTGACAGTGGTGCTTCTCAATCTATTTCTAGAAATAGAATTTTTTTTGTTAAAATGGAGAAGAGTAACCAACATGTTAAACTAGCAAATGGCTGGAAGGTTAAGGTAGCTGGAGAGGGTGTTGCTCGTTGGTCATTTAGTAATGAACCATTGCCTATGTTATATATTCCTGGGTTAGAATTCAATTTATTATCTGTTAAATCATTATTGCAATTTGGGTTTACAGTAACATTTAAAAATAATAAGTGTTTTATTGAGAAAGATGGCAAGGTTGTTACTGCATGTTTAGAAAATGATTTATTTATTTTAAGGGATAACCCAGTATTGGTGGCTAAGTCTAAGTCTGTTTATAAGAATGTTAAACCACATGATGAATGTATTCATCTGTTACACCGGAGACTTGGGCATTTAAATTTCAGGATGTTAAAGAAAACTGTTCAGTTATCTGAAGGGATAAAACTACATGCATGTAGTAAATATCTGAATTGCAATGCCTGTAGTCAGCAAAAAAAGTAGGGTAACACCAGCAAACCGTGTTAATGGTTTTAAAACCAAAAAGCCATTAGAGGTAGTGTTTGTAGACCTAATTGGACCCCCCAAAAAAAAACAAGCATAGGAGGTGCCTGCTATATTCTAAGCATAGTAGACCATTATTCAAGATACGGATTTTTTATCTTATGAAAACAAAAAGTGAAACATTCCAGCATATTAACAACTGGCTGCGTTTTGTGGAAAGGAAACAGAAACTTAAGGTTAAATGCTTAGTGACTGATAATGGTACAGAATTTACCAACCAAAGGTTGGAAAAGTTTTTGCAGGATGCAGGGATCCAGCATAAACGGCCTGCTCCGCACAGACCACAGAATAATTCGTATATTGAGAGACGAGGTCAGACATTACAAGCCATGACTAGAACTATGATGGCAGATTCTGGTTTGCCTGAAAATTTATGGGGTGAGGCTGTTATGTGTGCTAACCATGTGTTAAACAACGTGGTTCATTCCTCTACAGGAGAAATACCATTCACCTTATGGCATGGGAGGAAACCAAATCTTAGTTACTTACACACATTTGGAGCCCCAGCTTGGGTACATATTCCATCTAGTTTAAGGAGAAAGGATCAACAGAGAGCCAGAAAAATGTTTTTCGTTGGCTATGAATCAGATCATAGATCTTTTAGATTTTGGGCACAGGGAACTACTAGTGTTTATTGTAGTGCAAGTGCTAAATTTCTAGAGCACAAAGGATGGGATAAACTAGAGTGTGCAGATTATAGACATGATAATAATACTGTTAGTATAAAGCATCATATTCCTGATGATATTCCTGAGGATTTAGATGATGTATAATCCTCTATCAAGGAGGAAGAACAGGAAGTAGGTTTAGAGGATGCAGGTTTAGGGGACGAGTCAGATGAATCATCTGCTGTAAATCCTGTTTTACCTAGAAGATCTACTAGGGAAAGGCATCCACCTGATCGATATAAAGCAACCGTAGTTTGCCAGGTTAATATTGAACCTTCAAGTTATGAGGATATCAAGCTTTATCCTGAAAAGGAGCAGAATGCTTGGAAGGAGGCAATGAGTAAGGAAATTAATTCTTTGACTAAGTTAGGTGTTTATGAAACTGTGAAATTGCCACCTGGTGAAAAATTAATAGGTTGTAGATGGGTTTACAAAATTAAAAAAAGCATAGATGGGACAGTAACCCATAAAGCTCGCCTTGTAGCTCAAGGTTTTTCTCAGACCGAAAAGGATTTCGATGAGGTTTTTGCCCCTAGTATACGAGCGAGTACTTTAAGGACAATGCTAGTGTGGGCTGCTAAGTATAAATATAATATTAACCATATAGATGTAGAGACAGCATACTTGCATGCTCCATTAAGACACACCATCTATATGAGGAAGCCTTTAGGAGTTGAAACACAAAACCACACTGATTGTTGGAAGTTAAATAAAAGCCTTTATGGTTTGAGACAATCAGGGTTTGAATGGAACCAATGTATAGTTAAAGAGTTAAATAAGATTGGTTTTCATGAAGGTATAGTGGATAAATGTCTAGATATAAATCAAACAGCTAGAGGTTATAAAATATCTCAATCTAGCAAAATAAGTCAAATGTTAAAATGTTATGGCATGGAGCTATGTAAGCCAGCTAAAACGCCTATGGCACAGGATTTTCAACAAGGAGAAATCCAAAATCCTAAATTTAGTAAGGAGATCTACCAGTCTCTTATAGGTAGTCTATCTTATATAAGCAATTGGTCAAGACCTGATATTTCATTTGGAGTAAACCAATTAGCGAGATATAATGCAGAGCCAACTGATAGGCATTGGCAGGCCGCAAACCGTATATTAAGATATCTGAAAATGACGATGCATTATGCATTGTATCTAGAACCTAACAATGATTTAGTATTGAGTGCATATGCTTTTCCCCTAGACATACACCTATATTTATGGAAAAGGCATGAGCTCGGTGGTTCTTTTCATTAGTCCAGACCCCCCAAAGTCCCTGCCACAAGCATTCCAGTCAGCGGCTGTAATGGGACTTCTAGTGAAGGGTCCTTTTACTTATCTCTGAGAGTTGGGCCTTCAAGAAGATAACGGGAGGTTACATTTCCTGGCGAAAGAGAGCACATAAACCTGATTTGGACTTTAAGGTGAACCAGAATGGAATTCGTGTTGGCTGAAATGGCCTCAGACATTTTTCCAAGTATATATTCCATCCTTCCCACCTTCCCTTTTTAATGGTCATATTTGGTGGTATTGAGAAAGTGACCTTTTGTTGAAATAAGTGGTAGGCAGAAGGAGAAATAACTCTGGTTAATTTTACATCCATAAAGTTTATTCTAGGGCCAAAGTATATTTCTGATGGACATTGTTCTTCTGTCAGGGACCCTACAGGAATACCAGATGTTTGATGTCTCTTTACACACAGAGAGGGTGTTCCTATGATTTCTACACCAGTGGCTATAGGGCCGGCTATTGGAAGGCAGCTTATTCCCAGTCTTTTGAATGCATCATAAAAATCTCCTTGCAACTTTGATGTTGCTGCTTTGTTTCTAATATCCTTTTTAAGGACTAGGGTAGCTTTTGTCCTTTCCCAGAGATCTTGCTCAACTGGGACAGTATGATAAGATGAAGGACTAGCAGACAAATACAACCAGCAGTTTTGACCCAAGGCAGAATCAGATTGATTAATGAGTCTTTGACCTAATTCCAGTATCCTTGACATGTAATTCCCTTTTTTCAATTGTTGCAGGGGTCCGTTCTCTCTTTGTTCTTGTATTCTCCCCTTTACCAGGATTGTCAATTGTTTGACCTTAGGTCTTGGAATTGGCTCAGGTCTAAAGTAACGACCCCACCTACTGATGATACATAGTTGGCGGGAGTGGACTTGATCTAAAGTGTCTCTACTTAGTGACCTGATGCTGGTTGGTTCCTCGGGGTTCTCAACATTTCTGGATCCTTCCTCATGGACAAGGGGGATTTCTTGGGCATTCTCACAACAGTGGGAACTATTGTTCAAGATATTATCACTTAATAGACCCTCTGCTAAAAACATCCAAAGCCATTAAAAAAAACATAATCACCCTTTCAGCACACACACAGGGCCTTAATATCACAACACCCTTAGTTTACAAACTCACCACGTCAGGAAGAGGGTTAGGGGTATGTGTAACCTGGGAAAGAACAGTATCAACTTCAGTCCTAGGCTTCCCACAGAACCGGTCCTTATAGATATAATACAATACCAATAGTAGGGCTAGGATAGCAGCTGCCCAGAGTCCCCACACCCAATCTTCCTCAAGCATGAGTATCTTTAAGAATTTCTTACTAGTTTCTATCACAGTTAATGGGTTTTACATTACAAATTACAGTCATGGAATGTTGTCTTCCTCCATTCCGAGCTTCGGCCGTGTGCTGGGAACCAGCTTCCGGGGTGGTTCAGCAAGGCTGACGATCACCACCGTGTATTGAGAGTCTGTTGCCGGTAGGACTCAGCACGGTGTATTCTTCTTGAACTTCAGCACCAATGGCTTTTCAGTTTTTGTCACCTGGTATGTGACCGGATCACTCTGGTTTGCGGGCTTCAGTCTCGTCCAGTGGACCCAAGATCTTTCTTCTAAGGTCTTAATTGCAAGAGGTGAACACATCACAACAGCATATGGTCCTTTCCATCTAGGTTTTAAGGGCTCATTTTTCCAATGATAGATCCATACTCTATCACCTGGCTTGTAGTTGTGACCTGCAGTCGTAATAGGGGGAGGTCTACATTCTTGCATATATTGCCTTAGTTGATTGACATGATTGTTGTGCTGTTGTAGTTGCAAAAGTAATTTCCTTGCTTCCACACACCCCTTTTGAACTAGGTCTGGCCAGCCTTGAAAGTGGTGCTTAAACAAAGCAGGGGGCCTACCATACAGGAGTTCAAAAGGAGATAGCTGGTATTTAGTTCATGGGGCTGTTCTAAAAATGTACAAGGCCATGGCGAAAACTTGAAGCCATGGCAAGTGGGTTTCTAAGCACAGTTTGGTAATAATTGCTTTCAATGATCTATTAGCCCTTTCAATTTTTCTCGCGGATTATGGCCAAAAAGCACAACGATATCTCCATTTCAGGCCTGCTGCTTCAGCTAGGTGGCGATTTATATGTTGCACAAATTCTGGGCCATTGTCAGAGCTGATGGTTGATGGATATCCAAATCTAGGGATTATTCCCTTTAGAAGAAAGCATGCCACTTGTATAGCTAATTTATTTCTAGTAGGGTAGACCTCGATCCATCCAGAGTAAGTGTCAATGAAAATGAGCAGGGCTTTATAACCATTGCATTTGAGCATGTCGGTAAAGTCCACAACTAAGTAGTCCATGGGCAAATAGGAGATGGGCTGCTGTCCTGGTGGTAAACGCGGTCCTTGCTTAGCATTCACTTGAGCACAAGTAGAGCATTGGGAAGTTACTTTGGCAACCAGGCTCTGCAAGTTAGGTATGTAGAATGTTGCTTGCAACTGTTGGGCCAAAGCAGTCTTGCCAATATGTGAGGTTTGGTGTGCCTCTGATGCTAAAGGCCAGGCAAGTGAAACTGGTACCACTAGGCGATTGTCTGAAAGGGTATACCATCCCTTCACAAGAGTGGCTTTCAGATCTCCTTCAGCCTTTTCCTTCTCCACGTGAGTATAGGTGGGATGTGATCTTTCAATGTAGGATTCTATTTCTTGTGCCATTTATCCATTTTTCCGTACTCCCTCCTCCACCCTAGAGGAACCATCTATAAAATTGCTTCTCCTTTCTCCAGGGGGTGTTCCTCCAAATCAGGTCTTATTTTCATTTGTAAATCAATTACTTCAGCACAATAATGTTCTAATCCATACTGATCCATTGATCTGGTGTTGGCTAAGAACTGTGCTGGATTCAAATTGTGATCTGTAGTTAAAATCAAGTTGTCTGCTGCATTAAAATTATTTCATATTTTAGAATTCTGGAATCAGTTAACCACCACCCCACTTTTTGCTGAAGGATGGTTCTGATTTGATGTGGGGTGTTTACAATAAGGGCTCCCCCAAAGGTCAATTTCCTACTTTCTTGGACTAATATTGAAGTAGCAGCAATTGCTTGAATACATACTGGCCATCCCCTTATTACTAGGTCCATTATTTATTTTTTTTATTGCAAAAGTTTTACAATTACATTTTCCCCTCATTTTTCCCCCCAACTCACCCCATACTCCCCACCCTAACCCTCCCAAACCCCTCCTAGCCCTCCCCCCTGACTTCCACAGATTATAATCCCATCAAAATCCCCTTTTTGTAACACCTGAACCCCTCAAACCCCCTTATAATTTTTCATCTTCACAAAATTCATACATTTCTATTTTCATACAATACTTTCAATGAAAAGCTATTTGATACTTCCTAGTTTGATATTTGTTCTGCACATAATCTATCCATTTTTTCCATTCCCATTCATAAATCTCTTGTGAGCGATCTTTTAGATATGCTGAAATCTTCGCCATCTCTGCAAAGCTAGCCATCTTCAAAGTCCATTCTTCAATAGTGGGCAAAGCTTCATTTTTCCAGTATTTACCTATCAATAATCTCTCTGCTGTTATCATATACAATATCAACTTAGTTTCATCCAATGTAAAACCCTTTACTATACCCAGTAAAAACAATTGTGGAGAAAATTGAATTTTTTTCTTCAAAACATTCTGCATAACCCACCATATTTTTATCCAAAAAGCCTTAACTTTCTTACAGGTCCACCAAACATGATAATATGTGGCATCTAAACAATCACATCTCCAACATTTTGGCTGAACATTAGGGTACATACACGACAATTTCTTGGGATCTAAATGCCATCTATAAAACATTTTATAAAAATTTTCCCTCAAATTCTGCGATTGTGTAAATTTAACATTCTGAACCCATATTTTTTCCCATGTTTCCAACATCACTGGTTCTGCAAAATTTTGTGCCCACTTAATCATACAATCTTTAACCAATTCAGTTTCTGAATCCCTTTCTAGCAAAACATTGTATAGCCTTTTAATATGCATTGGACCTTTCTCTTTTATATGTCTAACCAATTCTTCCTCATGCAACATAATAGCAGTTTTTTGGTCCTCTTTCCATCTCAGTTGAAGTTGATTATACTGTAACCAAGTTAGATTAATCCCTTCGTCCAACAGTGTCTCTAATGTCTTGAGTTGCCATCTGCCCGCATCTGTAAAAAGAACTTCTTTATATAAAACCCCCCCGAGTGACATTATATTTGTATTCCACATAATATGACCAAGATCCAGCCATAACGGTATTTTATAATCCCATTTGAATCGGTGCTTCTTCCAAACTCTCATCAAGGAATCTCTAAGTATATGGCTCTTAAATACTTTATCCACTTTGTTTTCATAAAATAAGTAAGCATGCCATCCAAATTCACGGTCAAAACTTTCTATATTCAATATTCCAGTCTTTTTCCTTCCAAACCAATCGCTTGCTTGAGTCAAAGCTCCTGCTTCATAATATAACTGTAGGTTTGGAAGTTTAAGACTTCCCCTTTCTGGAACATCTTGCCTAATTTTCAATTTCACTCTCGGTTTTTTCTCATTCCAGACAAACTTATTCACTCCACTTTGCCATTCTTTCAGTTGTTTATCACTTTTAAGCACCGGAATCATTTGAAACAAAAAAAGAAATCTTGGCAAAATGTTTATCTTAACTGCTGCTATTCTTCCAAGTAGAGACAGCTGCAGTTTTTTCCAAGTCTCCATATCTTTCTGTACATCTCGCCACAACACCTCATAATTATTTTGATACAGTTTCATATTTGATTCTGCAACCTGAACTCCTAGATATTTAACCTTTGGTACAATCTCAAAACCTGCCCTCCTTTCAAGTTCGTGTATGCGATCTTGTGTCATATTTTTAACTGTCATCTTAGTTTTCTTCTGGTTCAATCTAAATCCTGATACTATACCATAATCTTTTATAATGTCTTTCATCTGGATTATTGATTCCATCGGCTGTGTTAGGGTAACAACCAGATCATCTGCAAATGCCTTTATTCTGTAATCCTCTTGCCTTATCACTATTCCTTTCAAGATATTCGAATCTCGTATTGTATTCAGTAAGACTTCTAGTGTTAAAATAAATAACAATGGGGATAACGGACAACCTTGTCTTGTTCCTTTTTCAATATTGAAGTCTGTTGTCAAACATCCATTAATAATAATCTGTGCCTTTTGCTCTTGGTAAATTGCTGAAACCGCCTGTAGAAATTGATCCCCAAAGTCCATCTTTTTTAAAGTCTTTAATAGAAAATTCCAGTCCACTCTATCAAAGGCCTTCTCCGCATCCAGGAAAACCAGCACTGCAGGGATCTGTTTATTCTTCTCAGGATATTCCACTAAATCTATAACTTGCCTTACATTGTCCTTCATATATCTGCCCTCTATAAATCCCGCTTGATCATCATGAATCACCTCTTGAATTACTGGCATCAACCTGTTGGCTAGTACTTTTGCGTAAATTTTATAGTCATTATTCAGAAGAGATATTGGTCTATAATTCTCCGGTTTTTTAGGACCTGCTTGCTCTTTTGGTATCAAAGAAATATAAGCTGTTTTCCATGATGGGGGTATTTTACCCCCTTGTTGTATATTACAAAATAAGTCTCTGAGTTGTTCCACCATTTCTGCTTGCAAAGTTTTATAATACACTGCAGTCAAGCCATCCGTTCCAGGAGCTTTGGCTGTTTTCAGTTGTTTAATTGCTGCAATTATCTCCTCAACTGTTATGGGATGATTCATTCTTTCCTTTTGCCGGTTGGTAATTTTTGTAACTCTTTTATTTTCTAAATATTTTTCTATAAGTCCATTCTGTATATCATCTTTAGCATATAATTTAGTATAATAATCTACAAAGACTTCTTTAATTAACTTTTGTTGAAAAATTTCTTTCCCTCCAATATCAATACTATCAATAGTCCGCATACTCTGCTTCTTCCTTAATGTATAGGCCAACCATCTGCCCGGTTTATTGGCATTACAAAATGTATTATGCTTTGCATATTGTAAATTTGTTGCAGCTTGTTCCGCCATAAGCATTTGGAATTGATCTTTCAAAAGTTTTATAGCACCACGTATTCTTTCATCTGTTGGATTTTTAATAAGTAACTGTTCTTTTTTCTTTATTTCTGCTTCGATTTCAAATCTTTTCTTTTGTCTGTTTAATTTATGTTTAGAGTTCATATGGATGAGTACCCCTCTCATATATGCTTTACTCGCATCCCACACAATTTCAATAGGGGTACCCTTATTCAAATTTATTTCAAAAAATTCTTTCATCTGCTTTTTAAGTTCTATTATATTTTTTTCATATCTAAACAAATTTTCATTTAATCTCCATGATCTTCTCTCAATCTTTCCAGTCTCAATTTCTATCCATACTGGACTATGATCAGATAGAGTTCTTGGAAAAATCTTAGTTCTTTTTGTTTTGACAAGTAAATCATTTGATAATAAAATAAAATCAATCCTAGAAAAAGATCTATGTCTATCAGAGAAAAAAGTATAGTCCAAGTCTTTTGAGTTATGTATTATCTTTTAATTCAAAATCTTCTTTCATATCAAAAAAGGTTTGTGGTAGTCTGATCCTTGACTTCGCCAAACTCTTTTTATCTAGTTTGGAATCAATTACTCCATTCCAATCTCCCATAATCAAGATAGATCTATAATCCCATTGCAATATTCTGGCATGCAAAATTTTATAAAAATGATCCTGTTGTTGGTTAGGAGCATAAATTCCAATCACAAGAATTTGGCCATATACAGTGTGCAATTCAATTGCTACAAACCTACCATCTTTATCTACTTCTATAATTTTAGCTGATAGTCTTTTATTTATGTAAATAACCACACCGTTCTTTTTTTCCAAATTTGAAGCTATAAAATGTGTTCCTAATTTTGAATTTATCAAATATTTTTGATCTTGTGCTCTAATATGAGTTTCTTGTAAGCAAATTATATCATTATTAAATTGTCTCAAATATGTAAATATCTTCTTCCTTTTCTGTGGTGAATTCAATCCATTCACATTCCAAGATAAAAACTTAACCGTCATGTATACCTTTTTGAAGCGACGAGCAGAATTGCCTAATATCTTCCGAGGCCTTCGGCTTTGCTCCCCCCATGGCTTCACTTTGTTGTGTAGTACTCTTAACTCCTTTTTTGTATTGTTGTGCCTTAGCTCTTTCTTGTAATTGTTTTTCTTTAAGTTGTTTAGAAACTGCACGAGTTATGCGCTGGTCTTTGGCTTCAGCCATACGAGCTAGGTCCAAGGCCACATCTCTTGTAGTCAAAATTGGAGAGGGTTCTGACAGGGGTTCCTCCAGAAAACCTCCTGCAGCACCCTGCACTTCCACTGGCTCTGATTCAACCTGCTTAGGCTGCTCTTCCAACTCTTGCTGAGGTTGCGTCTCCTTATCACTCTCCTTTATCTCCAACACAGTAGATGTACGTGGGAATAATGATCTCTCCTTAAAAACAGTATAATAAAAATGTTCCGCCTTTTCAACAGTATTCAATCGATGTCTTTCTCCATTGTACTTCAGAATTATACCAGTTGGAGCATCCCACCGAAATGGGATCTCAGTTTTTTAATTCATTTACTAAAAAACCAAAATCTTTTCTATCTTTCAACATTTTTGGTGGTAGTTCTTTATAAATTCCAATTTGGGTTCCCCCCACTTGCACAGAGGTAAAACAAGATTTTTGCAAGATGTCATTTCTCATTCTTCTATCTGTAAAATATATCACCACATCTCTAGGCAGTTGTCTTTGTCTGGCCACCCACAAATTCACTCTGTAAATTTTATCTATTTTGTAAAAAATCTCTTCAGATCAATTTTTAACAACACAGCCAAAGCATCAGCACAAACCTGTCTCAAGTCCTGTCGGTCATCTTCCTTAATACCTCTAAGTCTTATAGCAAATTCCATAGACCGGAATTGTATCATCGTAATTTCGTTCTCAACTCTCTGCATTTTATTATCCACATCAGAAATTTTGAAATCAGTATCCTTTATTTTGACATTCACTTCTGATTTAAATTCTTCCAATTTAGAGTCCACTTTAATAATAATTTCTGACAAGCCAGACACCACTTTTGATAATTTGTCAGTCACCTTGCCATAATTCTCTTTCACCAACTTTTTCATTTCAATAATTTCCTGCTTGATTTCCTGTTGAGATTTTTGGAATTTATCATCCATTTCCTGTTGAGATTTTTGAGAATTATCATTCAGAGCCTGAGTAATAAATTCTTTTAAACTTTCAAAATCAAAATCTTTTTTCTGACTCTGCTGATCAGAAGAATCAGGCTTGTGTGTGGGGGATCCCCCCCCCCGCTGCCTTGCCTTCTTGTTTTTTAGAAGCCATTCTGCCACGTAGATTAGATTTTTTGAAAAAGGAAATCCTTTTCCCTTTTCCAGCACCACAAAGTCCTCTAAAAAAGTCCCCCAGTTTCAGTCAGAGTGATGATAGAGTTAAGCTGAAGCGAGTTCAGACTTATTTTAAAAGAGGATTTTCCCCCCTCTTTTCTTGTTTGCTTGCTAAAGCAGCGCAACAATGTAGCTTGTTTGAATAGCTTTGCAAAATCACTTTCGCTCTCAGCTTGTTAACGCTGGAGCAGCGCCATCTTTTCAAGCCGCTTCCGCTCGCTCTGAATTGCTTAGATCGAGAAGTCACAGAAAAAGAAATAATACTTGCAGTTTCTTAGTTTAGAGGTTCAGGTTGTTTTATCCGCTAATTAGTGAAGTTGATTTGAATCAATTTAGATGTTTGCTGCAGCCAGCTTGCTCTGCAACAAGCAGAGTCATCCCACAGCATCCGGAGTCTTCGCAAGTTGAAAGGGAGCCGCGCCTGTTTCCTCCCCAGTAGCAAACTTCTGGGGGCTCACAGGGACTCGACCTGCACCTTGCTTACTGTCCTCCTTCAAATCCTTCAGATTTGAAGGAGTTTTCAAGCTGCTTCTCAAAGTCAAAGCGGCTCTACAAACGGCGGGGCTGGCGGTCCTTGGAGAGGGACCATCATTCACCGGAGGCAAGCAAAACCGGAAGTCCCTGGGTCCATTATTTTTGACAGGAATGCCACGGATTTATTTTGTCCTGTCCAGTCCTGAGCCAACACCCCTTGTGCAATTCAATTTTCTGTGTTTACAAAGAGATGGAATGGCTTTTCCAAATTTGGTAAACTTAATACAGGAGCCTTGGTTAAAGCTTGTTTCAAATTTTCAAGGCTTCCTCTTTCGTGTCCCTCCCATTTCAAACTCCAAGGTTCAGATTCAATTAATTTTGCATACAGCGGTTTGGTAATACCCAACAATCCAGCATACACATCAATCCAGAGTCTGCAGTATCTAACCAAACCTAAGAATTTCCTTAATTCTTGCTTGTTTTTAGGTAGAGGCTGAGATGCCACCCCTTCTATTCTATCAGGAGTGATTTTCCTACTCCCTTCACTAATTAAGTGTATTCTAATGCTTTGTCCACTTAATCTGATCTCTGTCAATTAAAAACACCACTTCCTCTTCTTTAGGTCCCACTACTAAATTTATCAAGGGCTCTCTGTGGAACCCAAAAAGGAATCACCCAACACCACTAGTACTGACTTTCATCTTCTGCCATCATATTATACACTTACGCCTCCCTTCTTTGGATCGGGCAGTCTTTAATGCTGTCTTCCCTGCACGTATCACCACTTCTTCTTCCCATTATCACTTGGTTCCACCCTCATATTCCTTTCTTCCTTCCCCGTCCAAAGGTTATGCCATCCACAACATCCATAACCTTCCAAAAACAAATCACAGACCTTCTCCCTTCCATCAATTCTTTCTCTAACTCCTTCTTATAACACTAAACATTCAATTCCTCCTACCACTGCCATCCTGACTTCCAAGTCAGCACAAGTCTGTGCAGACCAACTTAAAGGCAACTTTCTGGCTTCCATTAAAACTTCCTCTCTCCCTTCTACTATTGTATATCCATCTATGAAAAATGGAGGTAAGAAGAACAGTTTCAAAAATAAAACAAACAATCTAAATGAAGTACTTTGGATCAATGCTCTGAAATATATTTGGATCAAACTTTAGCATCAATTCTCTGCCTTTAGTAAAATGCAAGTCAGATTCAAAAAAATCTTTCAAAATCATTTCTTTTATATAGGTTTAATTAAGCGTTTTAAACCTCAAAAATTTCCAGGGGAAAAAGAAAATCAAAATTGCATTCCGAGCCAAAAACAGTGAAACTGCAAAGGCAGGTATCAGATATCACCCTTTACCCCGCCTTTCTCAGGCTGGTTCAGCAGAGAGAGAAAAAAATAGTGAAAAGAACAAAAGCCCGCAGCCCCCCTTTTCCTGCTTCTCTCCTCCAAGGGAGGTGGGGGGGGTGTCCTTGTGTTAAAAAAAATGTTTGAACTACATAGAATTCTCACCTCCTTTCGCCTCTCAGCATCCTTTCAACAACACAACCCTCTGCATTTCTCTCTAGCCTCAACAACTCACAGACATTTTCCACAAATTTATCTCCCACATCCTCAACACACATGCATTCACAGGTCTCAGGATCCCTTCGCCTTATCACTCCTTATTAGCTTCGGGACATCTCACACACACATTCACATTTGTACTGCAATCAGACTTTTTGTATAAACCTATTTCACATACAAAAATTTCATTTAATGGTTCCTCCATGCAAACCAATCATAATTATTTCAGAGAGCTTTTTCACAAGCCAATGAGCTCCATTTTCTAAATAACTTTTTGTGTACTGTTGTTAGACGGTCTCATCCTTCCTGCAGGTTTGGAAATGATTACATGCATACACATACACAAACAAACCATCAAACATTTCCCACAGCTCCAAGCCCAAGCTTACTTAATTTGCTGGCCGGTCAAACATATCACAATCAATTCAATCCCATTCAATTCTACACACTATCATTATACATGCACATCAACAAAATAATTTTTTAACAGAAATCACATCAAATTAATCAATTCAAATTATCTGAGTCTTCCCATTTAGACAGGCTTTACCTTTTTATTACCCGCTAAACCCTAGGTGGGAAGAACAATAAACAATTTCTTCTTTATTCTTAGTTCTTTCAGAGTTCTCTGGATCTTTTAAGAATGGTAAATTATCAAAATCTTTATAACACTGCAGTATTTTGTTTCTCCTACTCTGGGGTCCTACTTTTCTCTTTCATCAAACATTCTCACACATTCCATCTGACATTTCTTAAGCCAAGGGGTAGCTGCCTTTTGAGTGAACTGCCACTGATCTATGTATGGGTATTGGTCCCAATGGCCATCCAGCGTAATGATCTGATGTACCTTGGATATCACTATTGGATTCAATGATCCTTCTTCTGGCCACCTTAAGCCAAAGGTAGGCCACTCATTTCTACAATATATCTTCAAAGTATCAGGATCACACAGGGGATCACCATAGTCTTCACTAAAGGCACTCTTAAATTGGCTGACATGCATTGTAATGGAGTCCTGGGGACACTATTACGACCACCCATCCTAACAACACTACCACTGATCCACAGCGCCTGAAACTCAAAGGTCACCAATGGGAACTGCAGCGGTTTAACCACCCACACAATCCTAACAGGGAGACTCAAACTCCCAACAGGAGACTTGAACTCCTCACTGGAGACTCGAACTCCCAACAGGAGACTTGAACTCCTCACCCGAGACTCGAACTCCCAACAGGAGACTTGAACTCCTCACTGGAGACTTTAGAACAACGCCTTGTCTCCTAGGGGGGTGATCGGGCCCCCTCTTCCACTGCTAAATCGGTGGGTACCCCTTTTACATATACTTGCCTGCAGGCGTTTTCCTCCTGGACTTTTGTTGAGATCTCTGGGTCTGGCTGACCTTGTGGATCCTTGACTGATCTGCTTCTCCAGCAGGTTCACAGCACCTCCTCACCAAAAGATTCCGTAGACTTCAATGGAGTCCTAATGGCCGGCCAATGGACTTTCCTTGGCAAGGTGTCAGTCCCCGCTGGGGCAGGTCATCAGGCAGAGCAGATGTCTCTGTTCCTTAGTCCCATCTGGGGTGCTACAAATGTTATGGAATGATGGGACCAAACAACATTCCTGGGTCAGCCAGAGACAGTTTTATTGTGCAGTTTCAGAACCAGATTTGTATCTGCAATTCTGAACCAAGAAGAGCTCTGATACAACTGCTTTTATATATCTCCAAGACAAAGGATTTTGCGAGCACAGCAGTTTTCCATATATGGTTAACCTACATTTGTTACATGATAATTGACACTTTCTAATTACTAAATTCTTTCATTATTTTCTAGTTCATAAGATTATCTTAGCTAAACAACCTTCCTCAGTTCTGTGTTTGCTGATGCGTAGATTCATGACTGCTTTGGATAATAAGTAACCTTTTTGTTCCATATGGATGTCCTTGCATTTTGACAACTAGGTTCCTCAGAAGATATATATTACATATGGATGTCCTTGCATCCTTGACAGCTAGGCCCCTCAGAAGATATATATTACCAAGAATGGAATTTAGCTGACTTAGTGTAATCTCTAAACAAGCACATTTCTTTCTTATAATAATGTGAATAAAGAGGGTCCTTCAGTGTTCATATAGCTGACCCTGTACTATTCCTACATCATTCACATTAGTTTGACTTGTTTCAAATCAGTCAGTAAAATAGCAAGTATTCCTAGACTTAGCTTAAGCAATTTTATTGTCAGTTTTCAGACCAACTCCATGCCTTCATCAATGTCCAACTGTGAACACTGAGAAAATTGTTCCTGAATGGAAAGGAAGGGAGGGAGGGTAGGGGAGAGGGAAGGGAAGATATAGTATAAACAATATAAAAATAGGAAGGAAATATTTGTAATTTTAAGTCTCTCACCAATTTCTCCCAATTTGGGGCCAAGTGCCCTGAGTATGAGATCAAAAGATCAAATTAGGTTAAATAAAGTAGCAATATGAAAAAAAAACTTTGCAAAATATCTTTCTCCTGCTCACAAAATCTGTTTTCCGAATATATTTTGATTTCTGGTACAATGATTCTCCTCAGGTAAGGCTCATATGCCACTTGGGTGTTCAATATTTATTTTCACAGGAGAAGATGGACATTTCTTGTCTATGTGCATCTCTGGATCATGCTCATACACTTGGGGATGTGACTGACATATGCACACTTCCAGACATCTGCATACTTTCCTTGGCAAGGTGTCAGTCCCCGCTGGGGCAGGTCATCAATTATGGTTGATGGTTATGTCAATTTTCTTTTTCTTTGCATTTCTTACTTCACTGCTCATACAAAATGAAGAACATACAGGGAATGCCTAACAAGGGAATTGTAAGCAAGCATATAGTCAGTATTTCTACATGGTATCTGTGCAGTTCTCTTAAGGCAAATGTTTTTGTATGATCTTTACCAAATACCATTTTTACAAGCAATTTTTTTCAACTGGAAACAACTGTTATTTTCTCCAACAGAGTTCAGCTCTATTTTCAGATGTAGTCTGAAATAATACATCTAATACAGATTTCAGCTATATTTCTTGATATATGCATTCTTCCAGCTTCTTTATATCTAGCAAGTTCAAAAGCTGTATATTTGTCTAAAAATTCTGATGAAGCAAATTATTTTTTCAGTCACCTTACTTAATCATGCAATTCTGGGAATTTCTATAAATTCTGACTATTGTTTAGAAACCTGCTGGTTTCAGATATTCCAATTCCCCATTTGTGAAAAAGAGTGGAAAACCATGTTTATAATTTACTACAATTAAACTACAGAAAAATCACAAGTTCCTTTTTTAAATGATTGGATTTCTGGTAAGATTTATTTACATCATGCGATAGGTGTGTCTACTTCAATTTTATTTTGACATGCAGCACCAACATAGCCCAATAAATGACTCTAAAATAATGGCGCGATAACTTCCATCTAAAATATCTATTACATAATAGTTCAAACTGATACAAGACTTTGACTAAACCTAAAAAAGGAATTAAGGTTTGGCCCATGATCTTGCACCTTCCCCTATTCTGCAGATACTAGTGGATACCTCAGAAAGGTGTAATCTAAGCTGCTATTCCCACAGAAATTAAATTATACATTGATTTACCAAGTTTCATGTAAATATAACTTAAATGAGCAAGAACAACATCTTGCAAAAGGATCACAAAGTCCTAGGAGTTACGTATAAAAGTTGCATGTACATTAAATAATGGGAAATGATTATAAAGTATTGTGAAGGTCAATGTATTCAAATGAAAATTGCAAATATACTGTACACTGGAGAAAATTTAGTGGAAAACAAATCAGATTTTTCAAGCTTTTGCACACCTGAACTGGAAAGAATATATTCAGAAAATGACTGGCTCACCTTATCAAAAGGTAAACCAAGATTGAGGGGGGATGGGGGGCAATTTTCACAATCTTTAGAACCTAATTCCAAGCAAAAATCACTAGATAACCAGTCACATAAGGATGTAGGGAGTAAAGAGAAAGAAAAAAGAAAAACTTAATGGAAGTAGTGATGGAAAGGATTGAAATCCCAGTTACAAAGCAGGCAATATAAGAAACATACCCAAGACCAGGGATGAAATGCTCCCGGTTCGGACCGGATCACCCGATCCAGTAGCGATGGTGGGTGGTTCGGAGAACTGGTAGCAAAAATCCCTGCGCCCCCCCCCCCCCATGCCCAGCTGAGCATCAGGATCATCAGAGACTTTTTTTTTACTTTTAAAAGCATTTTTTCTACAACCTCTTCCGACAAAAAAATGCTTTTAAAAGTAAAAAAAAAAGCCTCTTATTTATTTATTTATTTATTTATTTATTTATTTATTTATTTTATTGAATTTATATACCGCTCTATTCCCGAAGGACTCAGGGCGGTGAACAGCCATAGAATAAAACATATAAATACAAAATTTAAAATAAAATAAAACAAATTAAATAATTTGGCTGAACAAATTTAAAACTCCAATAATTTAAAACCAAATTTAAAATTTCCATTTAAAAAGGGGAAAGACTTAGGTCAGGCCAGCTTGATGAAATAAGAAAGTCTTGAGCGCACGACGGATGGTACGCAGATCCAGGATCCTCCGTATCATCGGGGGGAGCTTGTTCCAGATAGTAGGTGCCCCCACAGAGAAGGCTCTCCCCCTGGGGGCTGCCAGTCGACATTGTTTGGCCAACAGCACCTGGAGGAGCCCCTCTCTATTGGAGCATACTGGTCGGTGGGAGGCTATTGGTGGTAGCAGGCGGTCCTATAAATAACCAGGTCCTAAGCCATGGAGCGCTCTAAAAGTGATAACCAAAACCTTGAAGCACACTCAGAAGACTACCGGGAGCCAGTGCAGCTCGTGCAGGAGAGGTGTTACATGGGAGCGCCACGTCGCTTCCATCACCACCCACACAGCTACATTCTGTGCCAGTTGGAGCCTCCGAGTGCTCCTCAAGGGGAGCCCCATGTAGAGAGCATTACAATAGTCCAGACGGGAGGTGATGAGGGCATGAGTGACCGTGCGTAAGGAGTCCCGATCTTGAAAGGGACGCAACTGGTGGATCAGGCGAACCTGATGAAAAATCCTCCTGGTCACAGCCATCAAGTGCTCTTCTAAAGACAGCCGTGAATCCAGGAGGACACCAAGTTGTGAGCCCTTTCCGTGGGGGCCAATGATTCGCCCCCAATCGTCAGCGATGGCACCAGCTGACTATATCGGGACGTCGGAAACCACAGCCACTTGGTCTTGGATGAGCCTGAGCCTGTTTCTTCCCATCCAGATCTATACGGCCTCCAGGCACCGGGACATCACTTCAAGGGCATCGTTGGGGTGGTCTGGGGTGGAGATGTACAGCTGGGTGTCATCAGTGTACTGGTGGCACTTCACCCCGAAACCACGAATGATCTCGCCCAGCGGCTTTACATAAATGTTGAACAAAAGGGGCGAGAGGACCGATCCTTGTGGCACCCCACATATAAGGGGCCTCGGGGTCGACCTCTGCCCCCCTGTCAACACAGACTGCGACTGGTCAGAGAGAAAGGAGGAGAACCATCGTAGTACAGTGCCTCCCACCCCCAACTCTTCCAACTGGTGCAGCATGATACCATGGTCGATGGTATCAAAAGCCGCTGAGAGATCTAACAGGACCAGGACAGAGGAGCACCCCCTGTTCCGAGCCCTCCAGAGATCATCCACCAAGGCGACCAATGCCATTTCCGTCTGTACCCAGGCCTGAAGCCCGACTGGAACGGATCTAGATACGTCATTTCATCCAGGTACTGGGGGAGCTGTCTCGCAACCACACTCTCAACAACCTTCGCCTCAAAGCGAAGGTTGGAGACTGGACGATAATTAGCCAATACTGCCGGGTCCAGGGAAGGCTTCTTGAGGAGAGGCTTCACCACCACCTCTTTCAAGGCAGCAGGAAAGACACCCTTGCCCAATGAAGCATTTATAATCCCCTGGAGCCAGCCTTGTGTCACCTCCCAGGAAGCCAGCACTAACCAGGAGGGGCACGGGTCCAACAAACATGTGGTTGCATTCAGTCTACCCAGAATCCTGTCCATGTCCTCAGGGGTCACAGGATCAAACTCATCCCAGATAACATTCTCAGGACCTGCCTCCCTCATCCCCGCTGGATCTACCCAGTCGGAGTCCAGATCTTCCCAAATCTGAGTGATTTTGTCATAAAGATACTGAACAAAATCCTTGGCTCTTCCCTCCAAGGGGTCCTCCCACACTTCCTGGTGGAGCAGGGAGCAAGTCACCCTAAACAGGGCAGCCGGGCGATTATCTGATGACGCAATAAGAGCAGTGAAATGGGTACATTTTGCTGCTTTTATCGCCACTAGGTAATTCTTAATATGAGATCTTACCAGTGTCCGGTCAGATTCAGCACGACTGGCCCTCCAACTACTCTCTAGGCGTCTTTTCTGGCGCTTCATCTCCCTTAGCTCCTCGGTGAACCAAGGAGCCAGGTGAGATCGGCGCCGGGTCAGAGGCCGCAAAGGCACGACTCAATCCAGAGCTCCAGCGGCCACCCTATCCCAGGCGGCCACTAGGTCTCCAGTCAAGGATTGAGCCAGAACCTCAGGGATTGGCCCAAGCTCCATCTGGAACCTGTCAGGTTCCATCAGGCACCTGGGGCAGTACCATCTTGTCAGTTCCACCTCCCTGCGGCCGGGTGCAGCGGTTCGAAGGTCAAGGCGAAGGAGAGAGTGATCCGACCATGACAAGGGCTCGATGACTATATCCCCTATCTCGAAATCACTCAGCCACTGTCCAGAGACAAAAACCAAGTCCAGCGTGTTTCCCCCCACATGTGTAGGGCCATGAATTAACTGCGTTAGGTCAATAGCCGTCATGGAAGCCATGAACTCCTGAGCTGCCTCAGACGCCTCACCCACGGACGGCAGGTTGAAATCCCCCATGACCATAAGACCATAAGTCTGGAGGTATCAACCGCCACTGCGGCGATAATGTTGAGAAGCTCGGGCAAGTGATATATTTGCAGAACCGAAGGATCAAAGACAGACCAGAGCAGCAACAGCTAAGCGTAAGGAAGAATTAAGACAGCAGCAACAACAACAACAACAACAACAACAACAACTGCAGATAGCAACTCAAGAAACTACCAAAACAGAAGCTGTGGGAGGAGCAAGACCTAAAGGTCAAATGAGGCAAGACCATCAGAAATTGCTCCAAGCGCTTCAGAGGCCCAGAGATGGGAATTAGATTTTTGACCTGGAATGTCAATGGTTTGAATTCTCCGCAGAAGAGAAGGAAAATATTTCACTATCTTAAACAATTTAAGAATGAAGTAACTTGTTTACAAGAGACTCATATTAGGATACAAGATCAAAAATATTTGACAAATGCAAGATTAGGTACACATTACTTTGCAGCAGCATCAGAGAAGAAAAATGGTGTATTTATATATGTGAAAAGAGACTTAATTGCAAAATTAGTTGAAGCGGATGATCAAGGAAGATTTTTAGTGACTGAACTTTTAATAAAAGGAGAAAAAATACTTGTAATTGGAGTATATGCCCCAAACCAACAACAAGAAAAATTTTATAACTTACTACACTCAAAGTTGACACAATGGAGATATAAAACTTGTATCCTATTGGGAGATTGGAATGGTGTTTTGGATGTAAAAAAAGATAAGAAGGGACCTAAACAAAATGTTTTAACAAGAGCAAAATTGCCCAAACCGTTCTGGGAGATGATGGATGACTGGGAGTTGAGGGATATTTGGCATGAAAGAAACCCAGAAGAAAAAAGATTTTACTTTTTTTCTCAGATAGACATCAATTTTTTTCAAGGATTGATTTTATATTAATTACTAATGATTTATTATCTAGGGTAAAGAATACGAAGATCTGTTCAAGAACATTGGCAGACCATAGTCCAGTCTGGATGGAATTGGAGTATGGGAAAGGGCCTAGGAGGTCCTGGAGGTTAAATGATAATTTTTTTAGATATGAAGAAAATGTAAAAGAGTGTAAAAAATTTATGAAAGAGTTTTTTGCTATGAATATGCAAAAGGGTACATCTATGGAAATGGTATCGGATGCAAGTAAAGCCTACATGCGAGGAATTTTGATATATTTGAATAATAAATATAGAAAGAAACAGGGGGCAAAAAGAAAAGAATTAGAAGAGGAGATTAATAAACAGGAACGGGCTTTAATAGCCAACCCAACAGATAAGAAAATTAAAGAGGCAATTAATTTACTGAAGGGTCAGTTTAATATGTTAATAGCAGATCAAGTGGCAACCAACTTACAATATGCAAAACATAATACTTTTTGTAACACCAATAAACCAGGTAGGTGGTTGGCATATTTGTTAAGGAAAAAGCAGAAAGCAAGGACAATAGAGAAAATGAAATACAAGGGTAGGGAGGTTTATGAGCAAGAATTGATTAAAAAAGCCTTTTTAGAATTTTATTCAAGGCTGTATATTGGTGATAAAATTCAAGATATAGATATAGATAGATATCTGCAGAAAGAGAATATTTGTATAACTTCAAAAGAGCAGAGGGATAGCTTAAATCAATTGATAACTTCCGAGGAAATTATGTTTGCAATTAAGCAGTTGAAAGTGGGTAAAACTCCTGGAACGGATGGTTTGACAGCTATTTATTATAAAAGTTTACAGGAGGAAATGGTGGGACCACTGAAGGAATTATTCAATAATATACAAAGGGAGGAGAGGTACCTCCAACTTGGAAGACAGCATTTATATTGCTGATCCCAAAAGATGGGCAAGACTATACAGTTCCTAAAAACTATAGGCTGATTTCACTTTTAAATACAGATTATAAGATTTTTGCTAAAATTTTAGCAAACAGATTAATGACAGTTCTGCAGCAAATGATTCATCATGATCAAACTGGTTTTATAAATGGAAGACAAATGAAAAGTAATGTAAGGCAAATTGTTAATTTATTAGAGTATTTGGTAAGGAACAACCAGGTCCCCGCAGTGCTAGTTTTTTTGGACGCTGAAAAAGCTTTTGAGAGATTGAATTGGCAATTTTTATTAAAACTAATAGAAAGGATGTAATTTGGAGAACATTTTACACAATCTATTAAAGGAACTCCTTTATAAGGAAGGAGTTAGATTACAATTAAAATCTATGGAGCAATTCCGGTTTCCTCGTCTTCGGCGGCGACGGTGCTTTCTTTTAGCACCGCCACCCCCGCCGCTTGTAGAGCCGCTTCCTGACTGCGAAGTGGCTTGAAATCTTCGAAATCCTCAGGATTAAAGAAGAAGAGGCAGCAGGGCACAGGTAGAGCCCCTGCAACCCCCCCAGGGAACTGTTTCTGGGGAGGAAGCAGGCGCGGCTCCCTTACAACCTGCTGAAACTCCGGGCGGCGTGGGACGTCTTCTGCTTTTGCAGAACAAGCCGACCTCAGGAAACCTTTAAAGAGCGAGGAAATAACTCAAATAAACATCCGCAATCCACCTGAACCCTGAAATTTTGAACTGCAAGTATTAGTCCTTTGCTGAACTTTTTTACTGAAGTGAAAGTCTCGGAATGAGTGAAAGTGATTGAAAAAATATGGCGCTCAGCAAATGAATTAGTGGGTGTGGATTGGTGAAGTTATCTTGTCTTGCTACAAAGTTAAAAAGTTGTTACAGAGTTGCTCCGGCTGCAACAGAAATAAGAGGAAAATCTCTCCCTTTTACTTGTCTTTGCTGCATTATAGCTTTGTCTTGAGTAATTCTGGGGGACTTTTTTAGAAGGTATTGTGGAGGTGGCAGAAGAGGCGGACCCTCCCTTTTTAAGAAAGCTAGCTTACGTGGCAGGATGGCTTCAAAAAAGCAGGAAGGCAAAACAGGGGGGGGATCCCCCCCACGTAAGCAGGATACGCAGTCACAAGCCCAAAAAAAAGATTTGGATATGGGAGAATTAAAAGAATTCATCTCAAATATTTTGGATGAGAAATTTCAAGACATGGATGATAAAATAAATAAAATAGATGAAAAAATTCAAAAGTCACAACAGGAAATTATGCAGGAAATGCAGCAGAGCCAAAAGATGGTGACCAAAAAAATAACGGATGTGGCGTCTGGTCTGGCAGGATTTATTATGAAAGTTGAGACAAAAGTGGATGAATTTAAATTAGAAGTTAATGCTAAGATGAAAAATAATGATCATAAATTTCTTGATGTTGATGACAAGATGCAGAGAGTTGAGAATGATATTGTTATGATGCAATTTCGTGCAATGGAATTTGCTATAAGGCTTCGAGGAATTAGAGAAGAGGAGAGACAAGATTTGAGACAGATCTGTGCCGAAGCCCTAGCTGTGATTTTAAAAGTTGAACCTGAGATGGTTTTTTGTAAAATAGATAAAATCTATAGAGTTAACTCGTGGGTGGCCAGACAAAGACAACTGCCTAGAGATGTGGTCATATATTTTACAGACAGAGCAATAAGAAATGACATTTTGCAAAAATCTTTTCTCACTTCTGTGCAAGTGAGCGGATCCAAGATTACAGTCTACAAGGAGCTCCCACCTAAGATGTTGAAATCTAGAAAAGAGTATGGTTTTCTTGTTAAAGAACTGCAGAGTAATCAAATCCCATTTCGCTGGGACGCCCCAACTGGCATAATTTTGAGATATAAGGGAGAGAAACACCGTCTGAATACTGTGGAGAAGGCGGAGCAATTTTATAATGACATCTTTAAAGAAAGAACTCCATCTCCACGCACATCTACAGTTTTGGAGATTAAAGAGAGTGATAAGAAGCAACCTCAAGAATGGCAACAACAATCTAAGCAGGAATTAGCAGAGTTGAAGGGTGCTGAAGGAGGTTTTCTGGATGAGCCTTTGCTGGAACCTTCCCCAATCTCGGAGCTGGCTTGGGCGGCTGAAGTTAAGGATCAGCGTATAACTCGAGCAAAAGCCAAGGAACTTAAAGAAAAGTTACAGCAGGAGAGACAAGACAAGGCTGGGGCTGTGGGAAATGCAGGACAGAGGATCTCAGATGAAATCCTAAGGTTCTGCGCTTCGCTCCAGAAGGAGAATAATGATGATTAAATGTTTATCTTGGAATGTGAATGGGTTGAATGTAACACAAAAAAGGAAGAAAGTATTTGCATATTTAAAACAACATAATAATGATATAATTTGTTTACAAGAAACGCATATTACAGTTCAAGATCAAAACTATTTGAAAAATTCCAAATTAGGAACACATTTTATATCTTCAACTAACCAAAAAAAGAATGGTGTGGTTATTTATGTAAACAAAAAATTAACAGCCAAACTTATAGAAGCTGATCAAGATGGTAGGTTTGTAGCAATTGAATTACTTTCTGCTAATAGTCAAATTCTTTTGATAGGAATTTATGCTCCTAATCAACAACAGGACTATTTTTATAAAATGCTGCATACTAAAATACTTCAATGGGATTATAGATCTATTTTAATTATGGGAGACTGGAATGGAGTAATTGACTCTAAATTAGATAAAAAGACTTTGGCAAAATCAAGAATTAGATTACCACAGACTTTTTTTGATATGAAAGAAGACCTGGAATTAAAAGATATTTGGAGAATATATAACCCAAAAGAATTGGACTATACTTTCTTCTCTGACAGACATAGATCCTTTTCCAGGATTGATTTTATTTTGTTGTCTGATGATTTACTTGTTAGGACAAAAAGAACAAAGATTCTGCCAAGAACTTTGACTGATCATAGCCCAGTCTGGATAGAAATCGAGACATGTAAGAATGAGAGACGCTCTTGGAGATTAAATGAAAACTTGTTTAGATATGAGAAAAATATAATAGAACTTAAAAAGCATCTGAAAGAGTTTTTTGAAATGAACTTGAATAAAGGCACCCCAATGGAAATTGTGTGGGACGCAAGCAAAGCTTATATGAGAGGGGTGCTTATACATATGAACTCTAAACATAAGCGGATTCGACAAATGAAAAGACTTGAATTGGAAGCAGAAATAAAGGACAAAGAACAGTTACTTATTAAAAATCCAACAGATGAAAGAATACTTAGTGTTATAAAACTTCTGAAAGACCAATTTCAAATGCTTATAGCGGAACAAGTTGCAACAAACTTACAATATGCGAAGCATAATACATTCTGCAATGCTAATAAACCAGGCAGGTGGTTGGCTTACACATTAAGGAAGAAACAAAGCATACGGACTATTGATAGTGTTGATATTGGGGGGAAAGAAGTTTTTCAACAGAATTTAATAAAAGAAGCTTTTCTTCAATATTACACTAAACTATATGCCAGAGAGGAGGTGCAGAATGGACTTATAGAAAAATATTTGGACAATAAAAGAGTTACAAAAATCACTGAGCAACAAAAGGAAAGAATGGATTATCCCATAACAGAGGAGGAGATAATAGCAGCAATAAAACAATTAAAAACAGCCAAAGCTCCTGGAACGGATGGTCTGACAGCAGTGTATTATAAAACTTTACAGGCAGAAATGGTGGAACAACTCAGAGACTTATTTTGCAACATACAACAAGGGGGAAAAGTACCTCCATCGTGGACTACAGCTTATATTTCTTTGATACCAAAAGAGCAAGCAGGTCCTAAAAAACCGGAGAATTACAGACCAATATCTCTTTTGAATACGGATTATAAAATTTACGCAAAAGTATTAGCCAACAGACTGATGCCAGTAATTCAAAAGGTGATTCATGATGACCAAGCGGGATTTATTGAGGGTAGGCACATGAAGGACAATGTAAGGCAAGTAATAGATTTATTGGAATATCTTGAGAAGAATAAACAGATCCCTGCAGTGCTGGTCTTTCTGGATGCAGAGAAGGCCTTTGATAGAGTGGATTGGAATTTTCTATTAAAGACATTAAAAAAGATGGACTTTGGGGACCAATATATACAGGCGGTCTCAGCAATTTATCAAGAGCAAAAGGCACAGATCATTATCAATGGAAGTTTGACAACAGAGTTTAAAATTGAAAAAGGAACAAGACAGGGATGTCCACTGTCCCCATTGTTGTTCATTTTAACACTAGAAGTCTTGTTAAATACAATAAGGGATTCTAACACATTGAAAGGTATAATGATAAGGCAAGAGGATTACAGAATAAAGGCATTTGCAGACGATCTGGTTGTTACCCTAACACAGCCAATGGAATCGATAATCCAGATGAAGGACATTATACAAGACTTTGGTAAAGTTTCAGGTTTCAGATTGAATCAGAGAAAAACTAAGATGGTAGTTAAAAATATGACACAAGATCGTAAACTGGAGTTAGAAAGGAGGGCAGGTTTTGAGATTGTACCAAAGGTAAAATATCTAGGAGTTCAGGTTGCAGAATCAAATATGAAATTGTTTCAAAATAACTATGAGGCGTTGTGGCGAGAGTTGCAAAAAGATATGGAGACTTGGAAAAAACTGCAGCTGTCTTTACTTGGAAGAATAGCAGCAGTTAAGATGAACATTTTGCCAAGATTTCTTTTTTTGTTCCAAACGATTCCGGTGCTCAAAAATGATAAACAACTAAAAGCATGGCAAACTGGTGTCAACAAATTTGTCTGGAACGAGAAAAAACCAAGAGTAAAAATGAAAATTATGCAAGACATTCCAGAAAGGGGAGGTCTCAAACTTCCAAACCTACAATTATATTATGATGCAACAGCTTTGACTTTAGTAAGTGATTGGTTTGGAGGAAAAAAGACTGGAATATTGAATGCAGAAAGTTTTGATCTGGAATTTGGATGGCACGCTTACTTATTTTATGACAGCAAAGTGGATAAAGTATTTAAAAGCCATATACTTAGAGATTCTTTGCTGAGAGTTTGGAAGAAGCACCGAAACAACTGGAATTATAAAATACCGCTATGGCTGGATCTTGGTCATACCTTGTGGAATACAAATATAATGTCACTCGGGGGGTTTTTATATAAAGAGGTTCTTTTTACAGATGCGGGCAGATGGCAGCTGAAGACATTACAGACATTGTTGGCTGAAGGGATTAATTTAACTTGGTTACAATATAATCAACTGCAATTGAGATGGAAAGAGGACCAAAAAACTGGTATTATGATGTATGAGGAAGAATTAGTTAGACATATAAAAGAGAAAGGCCCAATGCATATTAAAAGACTTTATAATGTCTTGTTAGAAAGGGATTCAGAAACTGAACTAGTTAAAGACTGCATGGTTAAGTGGGCACAAAATTTTGAGGAACCAGTGATGTTGGAAACATGGGAAAAAATTTGGGTTCAGAATGTTAAATTTACACAGTCGCAGAATCTGCGGGAAAATTTCTATAAAATGTTTTATAGATGGCATTTAGATCCAAAAAAATTGTCGTGTATGTACCCTAGTGTCCAGCCTAAATGTTGGAGATGTGACTGCTTAGACGCTACATATTATCATGTTTGGTGGACCTGTAAGAAAGTTAAGGCTTTTTGGGTAAAAATTTGGTGGGTCATGCAGAATGTTTTGAAGAAAAAAATTCAATTTTCTCCACAACTGTTTTTATTGGGTATAGTTAAGGGTTTTACATTGGGGGAAACAAAATTGATATTGTACATGATAACTGCAGCAAGATTGTTGATAGGTAAATACTGGAAAAATGAAGCGCTGCCTACGATTGAGGAATGGACTTTGAAGATGGCCAGTTTTGCAGAGATGGCGAAGATTTCAGCATATCTAAAAGATTGTTCTCAAGAGACCTATGAATGGGAATGGAAGAAGTGGATAAATTATGTTCAGCACAAATATCAAACTAGGAAGTATCAAATAGCCTTTATTTAAAAATGTTATATAAGATAGAAACATTTTAGGGTTGAGGATAAAAATTTGCTAGAAAATGTTATATTAAGATAGAAATATTTTAAGGTTAAGGATGAAAATTTGTTAGAAAATGTTATATTATGATAGAAATATTTTTAAGGTAATCAGGATGAAAATTTATCTGAAAATGTTATACCAAGATAGAAATAGGTTAATGTAATGAAGATGAAAATTTGTAAGGGGGAGGGAGGGGTTCAAGTTTTATATACAAAGGAGGGTTTTTTCCTTTTATCTGACATGAGCATACTAGGAAGTCTGGGGGGAGGGGAGGGTTAGGGTGGGCTGGGGAGGTTGGGAAGTCTGGGGGGGTAGTGGGGGGGGAAAAAGGGGGTGAAAATGTAATTGTAAAACTTTTGCAATAAAAAAAATCTATGGAGCAATTAAGAGAAGAAGGGATTATTAAGACTTGGTTTCAGTATGGTCAGCTGTAGGCCAGATGGAGAGAGGATCAAAAAACTGGTATTTTGCAGCAGGATGAGAATTTGATAAAGCAAATAAGAGATAAAGGTCAAATGCATATTAAAAGATTGTATAATGTATTAGTGGAAATAGATTCGGAAACAGAGCTAGTCAAGGATTGTATGATAAAATGGGCACAAAACATAGGTGAACCAATAATGTTGGATACATGGGAAAAGATATGGGTTAGAAATGTAAGATTCACACAAGCTCAAAACTTAAGAGAGAACTTTTACAAAATGTTTTATAGATGGCATTTAGACCCAAAAAAAAACCAGCCTGCATGTATCCAAATTTACAACCCAAGTGTTGGTGATGTGAGTGTGAAGATGCTACATATTTTCATATGTGGTGGACATGTAAAAAAATTAAAGCTTTTTGGATAAGAATATGGTGGATTATTCAAAATATTTTAAGGAAAAAAATTAAATTTACACTACAGTTTTTTTTTGTTGGGAATAGTCACGGATTGTACTGTAATAGAGACTAAGTTGGTTTTGAATTTAATAACAGCTGCCAGGTTACTGGTGGTACAGTACTGGAAGAAGGAAGATCCACCTACCATTGAGGAATGGACATTAAAAGTTGTGCATCTGGCTGAGATGGCAAAAATTTCATCATATCTTAAAGATCATTCAAATGAAAGATACATATCAGAATGGAGAAGATGGATTGACTATATGCAAAAAAGTATCCGAACAAGAAGATTCATATAGCTTATGAATGAAATATTTTTAAGTAGTTTATGTTTATAGTTCTTGAGTTATAAGGAGTTAAAGATTTAGGGAGAATATGAATGCAATAATTTGTTAGCATATCTTAGCTTTATGTTTGTGAATGCTATACCCTGCGCCTGTTCTGGGAAGTCTAGGGAGGGGGTGGGGGGGAAGGGGGGAGGGGGAAAGGGTGGGGGGAGAAAATTTTTGTATTTCTTATAAAACTTTTTAATAAATAAATAAATAAAAAAAGAGCAGCGAAATGGGTACATTTTGCTGCTTTTATCGCCACTAGGTAATTCTTAATATGAGATCTTACCAGTGTCCACTCAGATTCAGCACGACTGGCCCTCCAACTACTCTCTAGGCATCTTTTCCACCGCTTCATCTCCCTTAGCTCCTCGGTGAACCAAGGAGCCAGGTGAGATCGGCGCCGGGTCAGAGGCCGCAAAGGCACGACTCGATCCAGAGCTCCAGCGGCTGTCCTATCCCAGGCAGCCACTAGGTCTCCAGTCGAGGATTGAGCCAGAACCTCGGGGATTGGCCCAAACTCCATCTGGAACCTGTCAGGTTCCATCAGGCACCTGGGGCGGTACCATCTTGTCGGTTCCGCCTCTATGCGGCCGGGTGCAGCGGTTCGAAGGTCAAGGCGAAGGAGAGAGTGATCCGACCATGACAAGGGCTCGATGACTATATGCCTTATCTCGAAATCACTCAGCCACTGTCCAGAGACAAAAACCAAGTCCAGCGTGTTTCTCCCCACATGTGTAGGGCCATGAATTAACTGGGTTAGGTCCATAGCCATCATGAAAGCCATGAACTCCCGAGCCGCCTCAGACGCCTCACCCACGGACGGCAGGTTGAAATCCCCCATGGCCATAAGTCTGGGGGTATCAACCGCCACCACGGCGATAATGTTGAGAAGCTTGGGCAGAGCTGCTGCCACATGGCAGGGAGCCAGGTACGTGATCAGCAAACCCATCTGAACCCCATGACCCCACTTCACGAGGAGAGACTCACAGCCGGCCGTCTGAGGGACAGTGGCTTCCCTCGGCCTAAGGCCTTCTCTAATAACAACTGCTACTCCCCCACCCCTCCCCTGTGACCTCAGCTGATGGAATGCGTGGAAGCCTGGTGGGCACATTTCTACCAGAGGGACCCCTCCCTCCGGGCCCAACCAGGTCTCCGTAATACCTGCCAGGTCCACTCCCCCCTCCTGAATAAGATCAGAAATGAGGGGGGCTTTATTTACTACAGACCTGGCGGGTGGCTCAGCTGGGATAGTCAGAAGCTTTTCAAAGCAATTTTTTCTGCAACTTCTTGGCTGAAGAGGTGGTAAAAAAAATGCTTTGAAAAGTCTCTGATGATCCCAGCTGAGTTTCCTGATCGGCAGAAAGGTATTTTTAAAAAAGCCTCTCTGATGATCCCAGCTGAGTTTCCTGATCGGCAGAGAGGTATTTTTTTAAAAGCCTCTCTGACGATCTCAGCTGAGTTTCCTGAGCGGCAGAGGCTTTTCAAAGCATTAGAAAAAATGCTTTGAAAAGTTTTTTTTTAAAGTTGGCCATGCCCACCCAGTCACATTACCCCCCGCCACCAAGCCACGCCCACAGAACCGGTAGTAACAAATTTTACATTTCACCCCTGCCCAAGACCCATAAACACGTTCAAAGTTTAAGTAACAAACAGGGAGAACTTGAAGCATTAGTACATGAAGGGAGATATAATATAGTTGCTATTACCAAAACTTGGTGGGATGAAACTCATGACTGGAATGTACTGATGGAAGGATGCAAACTATTCAAAAGAAACAGACCTAACAAAAGAGGAGGTGGAGTTGCATTATATATAAAAGATCACTATATCTCTACACAAAATTAAGGATGAAAACCTCCTAGAATCCATATAGGTCAATATAAAAGGGAAAAAATGACATTGCTATAGGTGTATACTACAGGCCACCCAACCAAGCAGAAGAAATAGACGAACTTTTTGCTAATCAATTAAAAATGTATGTAAGAAACATACCACAGTAGTAATGAGAGGCTTTAACTACCCTGATATCAACTGGGACAGAAACTCTGCACAAAGTGGGAGATCAAACAGATCCCTAACCAACTTAGCTGATAACGTTGTCATCCAAAAGGTAGAGGAGGGAACTAGGGGAAAAGCTATACTGGACCTAATTCTTACTAATAGAGAAGAAGTAATAGAGGGAGTTAAAGTTGCCAGAATCTTAGATGAAAGTGACCATGTCATATTGGAATTCAACATAATGCAAACATGAGCAATAGAATATAATCCAATGTGTCTTAAACTTTAAAAGAGCTGATTTTAACGAATAGAGACAGCCTAAGCAAAATTTCATGGATAAAAATCAAAAAAGCGCTCCATGGCTCAGGACCTGAGTACCTACGAGACTGCCTTCTGCCACCGATAGCCTCCCACCATCCAATTCGCTCCCACAGAGAGGGACTCCTCAGGGTGCTGTCGGCCAAATTATGTCGGCTGGCGACACCCAGGGGGGGAGCCTTCTCTGTGGGAGCCCCTGCCCTTTGGAATGAACTGCCCCCGGACATACGCAAGATCTCTGACCTCCGAGTTTTCTGCTGTGCTCCTAAGACCCTGCTCTTCCGACAGGCAGGGCTAGCTTTATAAATTGAGTTTTAAATTTGGAATTCTTAAATTTTGGGGTCTTTTAGTTAATTGGCCTTAAATGTAATACTTTTTTAAATTTAAATTGTGATATTTGTATTGAGGTTGTACACCACCCCGAGTCCTTCGGGAGAGGGGCGGTATAGAAATAAAATTATCCTTATCCTTATCCTCATAAAGGGGAAAACAACTCAAGAAGCATAAGAGAATATTAATATTGGAAGGCCACGATCTCCAATTGGGATGGCATGTGTCCCTTGGGAAGGGAAAATTAAGACACATACATACTTCCAGAGACATCTAGTGCAAAATGCTTCGATCAATATGTGGAATATTATAAAGAAAAATCATTATATGAAAGTTTGGATATCAATGATGGCGGCCATAATCTATCCCAATGTATTGGATTTAAATAAAATAGTAAGATATTCGGACCTATTAGATGAAATTGGAAATTTAAAGTCAGAACAGGATCTAATAAAACAAGGAATAAAAATTGACTGGTGGCCATACTTACAGATTAAAACAAAATATAAAAAAGATAAGAAACAATTTGGCATATACAGAGAACAATTGGAATTTGATAAGATATTAGGATCCAGGGGGAAAATGATCACAAAAAGGTATAATTTTTTGTTGAAATTTAAAATGGAAGAGGAAACCGTGAAAGAAACAATGATTAGTTGGGCAAAAAATTGTGGACATAATAATATTTTGGATCAATGAGATAGATTATGGGAGAGAAATACAAACTAACGATGTCAGCTGCTTATAAAGAAAATCTTTACAAAATGTTCTACTGATGGTATTTGCCACCAGCGAGATTGGCCAGGATGTTCTTGAATAGATCTCCAAATTGTTGGAGGTGTGAACACAAGCAAGGGACATTCTACCACATGTGGTGGACTTGTCCTAAAATTAGGAAATTTTGGGGCAAGATTAAAAAATGGCTGGATGAAATAACAGGGCAGAAGATAGAAAGAAAGCCGAAACTGTTTCTCCTGGGTATTCTGGAAGGGAAAATGCAAACAACTATACAATATATCATATTACACATACTAAGGGCAAGTAGAATTGTGATAGCACAAAATTGGAAACAACCAGACACCCCTCCAGATAAAATCATAATAAAAAAAATATATGAATGTGCAGAGATGGACAGATTATCTATGGAAATGAAGGAGAGGGAGGACACTGAGTACTATTTAATATGGAATAAATGGTATTCCTGGCTGGAGAGTAAACATAAAATTTAAGGGATGTTTTTGTTATGAGATCGAATTGTAAATAGAAATCAAGATAATTTAAATAAAGAAGTAAGTTTAAGATAGAGATATTTAGAAGTAGAATTTGTGTAAAGAGGTTAAATAGGTTAGAGATATCAATGCAGAAAAGTTATTAGTATTGAAATTTTGATATGTTTGTTTTTGGTTTATATCTTTTTTTTGTATGGATGTGTGTGTTTGTCTTGCTTTTTGTGTATTATGTTTCTTTTTGGATTGTGTATTTTAATTTTCGGAAATTTAATAAATATTTTTTAAAAAAAAAATTGTGTGAATAAATGTATCAGAAGTTGAATGTAGAAAAGAGAGGCAACAGTAGGAATTTCAATGAAACAGCATTAAAGTATAATACTTAGGAAAAAAATGGTCAGGTCATTTTTTTTCAAATTGGGTAATAGCATTGTAAAGCACAACAGCTCTGGAAAATGAATTACGTGGGGGGAAAAAGGATAAGTACAAAAAAAATGGAAAGAGGGACACACAACTAAGGCAGAATATCAGCAGATAGCCCAAATCTGCAAAGGTGAAATCAGGAAAGCAAAGGCTCAGAATGAACAAAGACTTGCAACAAAAGTCAAAGATAATAATAATAATAAAATCTTTCAACATATAATAAGAAGGAAACAGTCAAGGAAACAATTGGTCCACTAAAGAGAGAAGATGGCAAGGAAGTAACAGGCAGTAGAGAGAAAGCAGAACTGGTTAACTCATTATTTGCATCAGTCTTCATGCAGAGAAACTATAGCCCAACCTATGAAAAATCTAACTGTAAAAGACAGACTAGAAATAAAAATTAAAATAAGCAAGAAAATGGTTAGAGAACACTTATCTGATCTTGATGTATATAAATCATTGGGACCTGATGGTTTACATGCAGGGGTTCTCAAGGAGCTGACAGAAGTTATCTCCATTGTACCATATTTTTTAAAAAATCCTGGGGCACCGAAGAACTACCAGAAGATTGGAAAAGAGCTGATGTGGTTCCCATCTTCAAATAAGGAAAAATAAAAATAGACACAGGAAACTACAGACCAATTAGTCTAACATCAATACCTGGGAAGATATTGTTAAAAAATAATTTAAAAAGTAATCTGTGAACATCTAGAAACAAATAAATTTATGTTCTGTCCCCGTCTCACACACGCACACCAACAGTCAACCAAGAATTAAAATAAACCAACAGACAAGAATTTCCTTTGATAACAGAATTGGCAGCAACCCAGTGGCTGCTTGCCAACAGTCTTTATTTACAAAGGGAGGTTTATCTCCTCCGACCGAAAACATCAAAGTCCACAAAAGCCAAAGAATAATCAAGTCCTGTCCAAAAAATCAATCCAAGCAGAGCATATAACAAAGTTCCAGAAATGCAGAATGACTTGCTAGCTTTCCGTTTTGTCCGTCACAAAGCCTGAATGGCCACCACACCCCCTTTTATCCCCTGTGGGGTGTGGTCCAGTGACTCAGCTTAATCTCTGGCACACCTCCTTCTCTGCTGCGCGCGCTTGTCTTTCCGACACTGTCGGGGATCCAGCCAAGACTTATCTCCATTACTGTCTAACTGCGGCTGCTCGGAAGTGCCTGGCTCTTCAGAAGACACCCAAGGCATTGCCAGAGAGGAGGGTCCTGGAGAGGGAGGCCTTGCCAACTCCTCTCCTTCACTTTCGGAGTCTTCTCCCTCTGATAAGATGGGCTCAGGGGTCAGAGTCACAACAATTTATAACTAGTAGCCAGCATGGGTTTGTTAAAAATAGATCAGTAACTGTGACAGGGACCTTGGAGTCCTAGTGGATGATCACTTAAATATGAGCCAGCAGTATGCGGCAGCAGCCAAAAAAGCTAACAATTCTTGGTTGTATAAACAGAGGCATAGAATCAAAATTACACCAAGTATTAGTATCACTTTATAAATCCTTAGTACGACCACACCTGGAATACTGCATTCACTTTTGGTCACCACAGTTGAGACTTTGGAAAAAATGCAAAGAGCAACTAAGATGATTAAGAGCCTGGAGACAAAAACATACGAAGAACAGATGCAGGAATTGGGTATGGCCGGTCTAGAGAAAAGAAGGACTAGGGGTGACATGATAGCAGTATTCCAGTAAATTTATTTATTTTATTTATTTATTTGTTTCAATTTCTATACCGCCCTTCTCCAACTAGGCAGTGAACAGCCAAAGTAAAAAACAGGACATACAAAATTTAAAAACAGTTTAAAATAATTAAATATTTTGGCCGTAAATTAAAACAACCCAATTTAAAATCAATTTAAAATTTAACTCAAGCCAGCCCAGCTAGTTGAAATAAATAGGTTTTCAGGACCCGACAAAAAATCTGGAGGTCTGTTATTGTACGTATCTCTGGTGGGAGGTTGTTCCAGAGGGTGGGCGCCGCCACAGAGAAGGCTCTCCCCCTGGGGGTCGCCAGCCGACATTGTCTGGCGGACGGCACCCTGAGGAGGCCCACTCTGTGCGAGTGTACTGGCCGGTGGGAGGCTATTGGTGGCAGAAGGCAGTCTCGTAGGTACCCCGGCCCTAAGCCATGGAGCGTTTTAAAGGTGGTCACCAACACCTTGAAGCGCACCTGGAAGACCTCTGGGAGCCAGTGCAGCTCGCGCAGGAGAGGTGTCACATGGGAGTGCCTCGTCGCCCCCATAATCCCCCGCGCAGCCACGTTCTGGACCAGTTGGAGCCTCCGGGTGCACCACAGGGGAAGCCCCATGTAGAGAGCGTTGCAGTAGTCCAGGCGGAAAGTGACAAGTGCCTGAGTGACTGTGCGTAGGGAGTCCCGATCTAGAAAGGGACGCAACTGGCGTACCAGGCGAACCTGATAAAAAGCCCCCCTGGCCACAGCCGTCAAATGATCTTCTAAAGACAGCCGTGCGTCCAGGAGGACGCCCAAGTTACGAGCCCTCTCCGTGGGGGCGAGTGATTCGCCCCCAATAGCCAGCGATGGCGTCAGCTGGCTATATCGGGACGCCGGAAGCCACAACCACTCGGTCTTGGAGGGGTTGAGTCAAAGCCTGTTTCTCCCCATCCAGGCCCGCACAGCCTCCAGGCACTGGGACATCACTTCAAGGGCATCGTTGGGGTGGCCTGGGGTGGAGATGGACAGCTGGGTGTCATCAGCGTACTGATGGAACTCCACCCCGAAGCCATGGATGATCTCACCCAGCGGCTTTACATAAATGTTGAACAGAAGAGGCGAGAGGACCGACCCTTGTGGCACCCCACAAGCAAGGTGCCTCGGGGTCGACCGCTGCCCCCCTGTCAACACAGATTGCGACTGGTCTGAGAGGTAGGAGGAGAACCACCGCAGAATGGTGCCCCCCACCCCCACCCCCACCAACCGGTGCAACATGATACCATGGTCGATGGTATCAAAAGCCGCTGAGAGGTCTAACAGGACCAGGATAGAGGAGCAACCCCTATCCTGAGCCCTCCAGAGATCATCCACCAACGCGACCAATGCTGTTTCTGTGCTGTGCCCAGGCCGGAAGCCGGACTAGAGCGGGTCTAGATAGACAACTTCATCCAGGTACCGGGGAAGCTGTTGCGCTACCACACTCTCAACAACCTTCGCAACGAAGCGAAGGTTGGAGACTGGACGATAGTTAGCCAAAACAGCCGGATCCAGAGAAGGCTTCTTGAGGAGGGGCCTCACAACTGCTTCTTTCAAAGCGGCCGGCAGGACCCCCTCACTCAAAGAAGCGTTAACAATCTTCTGGAGCCAGCCTCGTGTCACCTCCCGGGAAGCCAGTACCAACCAGGAGGGACACGGGTCCAATAAACATGTGGTCGCGTTCAGCCATCCCAGGACCCTGTCCATGTCCTCGGGAGCCACAGGATCGAACTCCCCCCAGATAACACTCTCAAGACCTGCCTCAGTCATCCCGTCCGGACATACCCAGTCAGAGGCCAGCCCTTCCCGAATCTGAGTGATTTTGTCATACAGATACTGCACAAAATATACTGCTCAGCCCTGCAAGGGGTCATCCCGCGCTTCCAGGTGGAGGAGGGAGCGGGTCACCCTAAACTGGGCGGCCGGGCGATTATCTGATGACGCGATAAGAGCGGCAAAATAGCTAGATTTTGCCGCTTTTATCGCCACTAGGTAGGTCTTAATATGAGACCTCACCAGTGTTCGGTCGGATTCGGAGCGGCTGGTCCTCCAACTACTCTCCAGGCGTCTTTTCCGGCGCTTCATCTCCCTCAGCTCCTCGGAGAACCAAGGAGCTAGGTGAGTTCGGTGCCGGGTCAGAGGCCGCAAAGGCACGACATGGTCCAAGGCCCCGGCAGCCGCACTATCCCAGGCAGCCACCAGGTCTTCAGCCAAGTCATGAGCCAGAGTCTCAGGAAATGGCCCAAGTTCCATCTGGAACCTATCAGGGTCCATCAGGCACCTGGGGCGGAACCACCTAGTCGGTCCCGCCTCCCTGCGGCGGGGTGCAGCAGTTAGAAAGTCCAGTCGAAGGAGCGAGTGGTCAGACCATGACAAAGATTCGATGGCTATATCCCCTATATCAAGGCCACTCAACCACTGACCAGAGACAAAAACTAAGTCCAGAGTGTGTCCCCCTGTGTGAGTGGGGTCATGAATTAACTGAGTAAGGTCCATGGCCGTCATGGAAGCCATGAACTCTCAAGCCACCTCAGACGTTTCACTGATAGATGGCAGGTTGAAATCCCCCATGATAACAAGTCTGGGGGTGTCCACTGCCTCACCAAATGAGGGGCTGCCAAAAAGAAGAGGGCTCAATTTATTTTCTAAAGCACCAGAAGGCAAGACAAGAAACAATAGATGGAAACTAATCGAGGAGAAAAGCAATCTGGAATTAAGGAAAACCTTCCTAACAGTGAGGACAATTAACGAGTGGAACAGCTTGATAGAAAGAGCCTTGTTAGTACAGTGGTTTGGTGCACCCTCTCATTAACACAGCTGCCTGCAATTTCTGCTGGTTCGAATCTCTCCAAGGCTCAAGGTTGACTCAGCCTTCCATCCTTTCTAAGGTAGGTGAAATGAGGACCCAGTTTGTGGGGGCAATAAGCTGACTTTGTATAAAATATACAAAAGAATGAAGGCTATTGCTTAACGCATTGTAAGCCGCCCTGAGTCTCCGGAGAAGGGCGGCATATAAATCAAATTAAAAAAAAAAACAAAAAAACAGCTTGCCTTCAGAAGTTCTATGTGCTTTATCACTGGAAATTTTTAAAGAAAAGACTAGACAGCCATGTATCTGAAATGGTATAGTCTCCTGGACCCTATACCATTTCCTAGGTCATACCTAGAAGACCTCCAAGGTCCCTTCCAGCTCTTGGTTGGCCCCATAGTTTATTAAAGCTAATAATAGAGCTGTGGTGGCACAGTGGTTAGAATGCAGGCTAACTCACTGCTCACTGCCAGGAGTTCAATTCTGACTTGCTCAATGAGGAACCAGATTGTTGGGGGCAATATGCCGACTCTGTAAAGCTCTTAGAGATGGCTATATCAGTATATAAATCTAAGTGCTATTGCTAATAGTCATTTTTTTAGAATTGAAAAATATGCATGACTAAGCAGCTATGTTGGGTTGTCAATTAAAATTCTGTTATCCAGCTGAATGGTCTACAATTCTATCCTTATTGCAGGCCAATGGTTGGAAGAAAATAGCTGATTATAAAGATTATAACTAGGGAAGAGTTGAAATGTTAGGTGGTATTTTTATAATCCATGCAGGAACATTTTATAGGCAGATTATTTTAAGCAAAGGAAACAAAATGCACTGTTCCTTAATTATAAAGCCAGAAAAGATGAACGAGCACAAACCAGCTTGGTGCTGTTATGGGCAAGCTTCCATTTTTTAAAATATATAGTAAGCCTTTATTGCTGGATTTACTTTTACAAGGAAATCTAAAAAGATTTTCTGCTTCAATATTGCTGGCAGGATTCAGTCCTCCCAGGAATAAAGGGCTCCTTTACCAATAGCAGAAAATAAAGCTTAATTCATGCTGCGTAATTGTCATTACACAGACTAGTCAAGTGTATTAGTTAACCATGGGACATTCACTATAAAATATACTTTTGATCTTTTGATCTTACCATACCAGTCAGCAGATTGTATGAAAACAAATACTATGACTGAAATGATCCCGAGAGTTCTAACACCAAAATCTGTGTAGGTGTGTATTTGGAACGTGCATAAACAAAAATATAGTGATTAGTGAATTTCAAATCATCCTTTCCCCTCATGAAAGACCAGCATGAATTAGCACCATTTTGGTATAGCTGTGGTAAATCTCTGCATTTACTCTGACCTCCCTTCAGCTGATGCAACTGCTTTAAATCTGTGGTAGCCTTGTTCTGTGACTGAAGCTACCATTGGAGATGATAAACAGAATTGCAGGGTTTAATTAAAAGAATTAAAATAAGTATAACATTATTTTCTTCATGTATAACTGCATTTGGATTTTTTAAAATATGTTTCATTACTGACTCTATTGAGAGTCAGTTTCATGTAGTGGTTAAGGCATCAGGCTAGAAATTGAGAGATCATGAGTTCTTGCCCCACCATAGACAAAAAGCCACTGGATGACCTTGGGCTAATCACTTTCTCTCAGCCCTTGGAAGGAGGCAATGGCCAAACACTACTGAAAACAATCTTGCAAAGAAAACTTCAGGGACTTGTCCAATACAGAGTAACAAAAGTTATCCTTTGGTCAGCTCAGTTGTATTACATTCTTACTCATTGTAGCACAAAAATATTATATGGTAAGAGTAGAATCTTTGATCTTCTGGATGTTGCTAAACTACAACTCTTCCCTTCTGAGGAATATCACATAGGAAAAGACTAAAAACCCACACTTTATAACTTTGCATCATCCATGCATATCTACCTCAGTTTTGCTCCCCAATGTCAGGTGAAAGAGTGAGGAGACAGAATAGAGTTCAAAAGTACTACCACTTTAATTCATGCTATCTATATTGGGGTGAGCTCCCGTGCTTCCCGCAGTTCCTGCCTATTTAGCAGTTCGAAAGCATGCAAATGTGAGTGTGAAGTTTCCGAAAGATGCCCTAATTAATTCGTGAGCCATGAGCCAAACTTCAAAAGAAATACAGTCATTTATTAGGAGCACCATTTCGGCACTATTCGGATGCAGTTAGAACTAATTCCACGTAGATTTACGTTCCCCCATGACCCTGTCTCTCCCCTCCTTCCTAACCATGTCATAAATCACATTCTCCAATTAACCACTTTGGCTGGCTGTGAAATCCAACACCCTCCTTCTGATTGCGGTTAGGAAGCATGTATGGAATGTAACTTCAGTTAGGGAAATCAATCAGCTCTATCAGTTCTCCCTCCCTCCTGCTCATGGCAACTTGAAAGCTTTGCACGTTGACATTGAGTAGATAAATAGATACCACTTTTGTGAGAAGGTAACAGCATTCCATGAGTCTCAGCATATAGTCATGCTGGCCACATGATCACAGAAATGTCTTCAGACAATGCTGGCTGTCCCGGCTAAGAAATAGATGAGCATCGCCCCCAAGAGTCGGACACAACTGGACAGGGGATACCTTTATCTTTTTATATACATGAATCTGAACTACTGATGGTCAAGGCAAACTGGTGCCAGTAAGAGTAATGGATTTCAAAGAGGGCTGGACTTGTGTCTCTTACAGGAGCGTAGAAACTCCAAACTGATTACCCTTGGGCTCAGCCAGGTCATTTCCTACACCCAATATTTTCACTTTCAGACCAAACATATTTTTCTCTTTAAATCAAATAAGCCAAGTTGAAGCTTTTGCAGTAAAGAATTAAACATATTTTTGTCAACTCCTGTCTTTTAAAAAATTATTCCCACCTGCTTATGTGTAAACTGCAATGAATTTAGCTCATTCATATTATATTTCCCTTATATATTTCCCTTATCTGTCAAATTGTGTTGCATTGTTAACTCTTCTTATGCAAAGTATAAATTAATCTCATCTCAGAAACTAAATTTTCTATCAAATTAGATTATGTATGGACTTCCTAAATATCCCAAAACCAGTAAGCAAAAAAAGATGCAAATTTTGTTATCTTAATAAAACAAGTTTTAAAATATGTGCCTTGCCTGAATTTAATTTCAAGTTGTTTTTTCACACCTGCCCATTATGGAGATTAGGTTCTGTTAAAGGGCTCTAGATTACTTACTTGGGTTAGAAGGCTGGGAACAAGAGATCTCATGGCATACCACTTCAAAGCTTGAAATGGCTTTCTCCAGCAGTTTCATGTAGATGTTCAACTGCATAGTAAGTTATAAATACACTATTTTAACAGCACTTCCCCATATTATTCAAATTAGTGCGTATTAGCTTGATATCAGATAGCTGACATTTAGAAAGTTTTATGATTTTGTAGCAAGTTCAGAATTTGGCTATTAATACAAAAAAAAAAAAAAGTGCACAGGCAGAAATGTACACTGCTCAAAAAAATAAAGGGAACACAAGCAGAAGACATCCGAAATCTGAATGAATGAAATAGCCTTATTAAATACTTTGTTCATTACATACAGTAGTTTTGTGTTCCCTTTAGTTGTTTGAGCAGTGTATAAACTACTGTATGTAAAGAACAAAGTATTTAATAAGGCTATTTCATTCATTCAGATCTCGGATGTCTTCTGCTTGTGTTCCCTTTATTTGTTTGAGCAGTATATTTTGAAATGACTTGAAACTTATATAATCATTATTCTTTTTTTTAGTAAGTTTTTTATTTTATTTTACATATACATATCAATGCATGAACAGTGTGGCACCTGGGTGTCACACATTCTAATACAAATAAAACTAGTAAAATTAATCATAGTTATTACATTCAACCAACTTATATATTTCTAATAATAATAATACATATTTATATTAAGTTGTAGTTTATCATTATTTAATTATTCCATGTTTTTATATATTGATCTAATGCCACTCACCATATTATTTGATCATACATAATAATACTGCCATTCAATTTCTAAACTTCCCTCTTGTTATTGCTTTTGTTTTATTATGTAAAGATGTATACACTGATATTCCCCCTTTCTCTTATTTCTATCTCTATCCTAACTTCTAATCATGTCACCCTTTTATTAAAAGACATTTTTTTTCTATCCAGCATCTTTCGCCCACTTTGGTGCTTTGAATCCTGTTCATTTTTAACTTACCTCCCATATTTCACTCTTTATACCTATTTGTATTAAGATACAATCATTCATTATTTCTTTATTCAATGTTCCAATACGCAATTCTAATACCAATCCCAATATTATTTAAACATACAAAATTATTCCAATCATGTTCTTTATAATCATCAAATCTATATAATTCTGATAGTAATACACATGTTTATATTAAGGTATGTTCTTTCATTATTTAATTACTCAGCGTTTCAATATATTATTGCAATGCTGCCACAGTATTGTTACAGCATACTTAATAATACCATCATTCAATCTGTAGTTTTCCCATTTTATTGTTACTTTTATTCCATTATATAAAGATATGTATATACAAATATTTCCCCCTTCTCTTATTTCTACCTAAGTTCTAATCATGTCACCATTCTAAAAAAGAAGGGAAAGAAAGAGAAAAAGAAAAGCAAATCAAAACTCGTATAGTATTTTCCATTTTTTCCATAATCTCCTTAAATTCTTTCTCCATGATATTCTTTGTGCTTTGGAAAATCAATGCAATCTTCTTCAAAGTTTCACTCATTTCTTCCTTATGAAGTGTCTTATGTTTTTCTTTTTAAAATCCCACTTTTGTCCAGTAGTCCAAGAACCATTTATTCAGACCTAAAATTGCCCTTCAAGACGTACACTGATCACAGTTCTTTGTATCCCATAGGAAATCAATCAGTTCTTTTTAAATAGTCCCAGGCAGTGGTGGGTTCCTCCCGGTTTCGCCCGGTTTCGCCGAGCTGATAGCGGTGATGATATGACATCACCGAACTGGTTCTGGCCCCCCTGCCTGCCCACCCCCAACCCCCTGCATTATTCTTACCTTTTATTTGGCCCCACCCCCAATCTATTGCTGCCTCCTGAGTCCCAGCTGATGGCTAGAGGGAACAAAACTGTTTAAACTCTTGCTGTAGGGTTTCAAAAGGCCGCCCTACAGCTGATCAGTGTTAAAAGAAAACAAATAGTAGACCGGTGCTGGCAAAAATAAATGGGTAGACCAGTGCCTGCAAAAATACAGGAGTAGATCAGTGCCTGCAAAATTAAATGGGTAGACCAGTGCCTGCAAAAATACATGAGTAGATCAGTGCCTGCAAAAATACATGAGTAGATCAGTGCATGCAAAAATAAATGGGTAGATCGGTACAGCTTTACAAGCTGTCAAACTTGCATTGCGTGTCTGAGTCAGAGTGGGAAGAAGAACACTGCCAACAGGTTTCAGTTGCTGTAATCTTTTATTCCACCTGAACAGCTCCACTAACAACAAGTGAACTTGATGTGAAAATACACAAAGTCGGCGTTGGGAGTGGCTGCCTCCCAACGCCTTTTAAAGATCGCGCCCGCTCTTGTGGCTTGTTAATACGCCCTTCCGGATCTGGCATCCACAACGCATGCGTGAGCCGCATCCTCCTCCTTCTCAGCGGCGGGCAGAGGGCATCAGGAATAAAAGCCTGTCCCGACCGCAGCGTGACCAACCACCTGCAATTATACTACTCACCCCCACCACCTGTGTAAACGTGAGATCCCACCCAATAACCCAACCAACCCCCACAAGCCGCTCGCTGCTGAAGGTTTCATAGCACCAGGATTCACCGTAAGTCAGGGGTCGAGGGGATCTCGACAGGCGGCTCCCCTTACCAGGGATTCTCCTGGAAAACAGAAACGAACATGTTAACATCGGTTTAGGGTGTTAAACACATCCCCCAGAGTCCAGGTTTATGTGGATAGTGTTTATGGAATCGCTTAAGCAGTCGGCTAGTTCTGACGTTTGTAGCGGTAACCCAGGAAGCATCCTCAAATGGATAACCTTTCCACCTGATTAAGTAGTGTTGTTTACCCCTACTGATTTTTGTGTCTAATATTTCATCTATCTCGTAGTGGCTCCCTTCTACTGGCCCCGGTCTATCCAATCGCTTTGTCTGCCGGTTTTAACAGGGTGCACGTTACCCAGTAATGGTGGTAGTTTTAATTCCCTGTAACTGGATTAACTGGATTAATCACTTTTATAACAGGGAAAGGTCCGAGGTATTTGGGTCCTAACTTGCGACTAGGCATTCGTAACTTTAGGTATTTTGTCGACAGATACACCTGATCTCCAATTACAAAGCGTTTGTGATCCGACCTTTTTTTATCTGCCTGGAATTTATATGTTTTGGTTGCTTTATCCAAAGCCTTCTTTATATGCGACCACTGTCTCCCAATGCGTGTAGCCCATGTGTCAGGAGAAACATGTTCCTGGTTCTGTTCTTCTAGTTCAGGGATTGCAGCGAATTCCTTACCTGACACGAACTGAAAGGGCATGACCAGGAGGTGGGAGGAGGTACAGTGGGCAGCCAAGCATCCTGGCCCACTCCAACCCCCCACCCCTCTGCTGACCAGTATGTCCACGCTGTCCTGTCTGGCCCATCAGCTGGGGACTCTGCCGGCGTGGGGCTGCCCGATCCACTCCACGCAAGCCCTCTCCTGGTACTGACGTGGTAGGGCCAGAAGGTGGAGGGTCTTTTCTTCCAGGCCTATACACCCCCTTCTCAATACGCAGCTTCGGGCTCGCCAAAAGAAAACGGGTTTCAGTACTGCTTCGGGTTTCCCCTTGTCCTTGCCAAGTGTCCTGTCCCAGTACCCATGGCTGCCGGGAAGGAGCGTCCCTAAAACTGGTCTCTCCGAACTTTTCACATAAAATGTCCAACGTGGAGGTCCCCAACCCTGTGGAATAACTCCAGTCACACTCTTCGTCTTCAATCCACCATCGCTCTCTCCACCCCTGGAAGGATGGCTCCCCCCACTGGGGTGTAAGTTGTTTGAGCCCGGCTATAGTGGGACTCTGCCACCACTCATCCATCGCAGGTTTTGTTCCAAGGGAACCACCCGCCTCCACATCTGCAGAAACGCCTTCCTGTAACTGGGGCGTTCTTTCTTTGGGGCGTACCACCGGCAGCTCCGCCTCTCCCGAAGTTTGGACAACCGGCAAAACCTCCCCTGCGACATCCTCTGCACCTCCTCTAGCACTGGTGAACCACCCATCGTGCCTTCAGCCATTATACACACGTCGCCGGCCAGTCAAACCAGAAAAGAAAGGAAAACGCCGACTTTCTGTCAAACTTGCATTGCGTGTCTGAGTCAGAGTGGGAAGAAGAACGCTGCCAATAGGTTTCAGTTGCTGTAATCTTTTATTCCACCTGAACAGCTCCACTAACAACAAGTGAACTTGATGTGAAAATACACAAAGTCGGCGCTGGGAGCGGCTGCCTCCCAACGCCTTTTAAAGATCGCGCCCGCTCTTGCGGCTTGTTAATACGCCCTTCCTGGTCTGGCATCCACAACGCATGCATGAGCCGCATCCTCCTCCTTCTCAGCGGCGGGCGGAGGGCGTCAGAAATACAAAGCCTGTCCCGACCGCAGCGTGACCGACTGCCTGCAATTATACTACTCATCCCCACCACCTGTGTAAACGTGAGATCCCACCCAATAACCCAACCAACCCCCACAAGCTGCTCGCTGCTGAAGGTTTCATAGCACCAGGATTCACCGTAAGTCAGGGTGTCGAGGGGATCTCGACACAAGCAGTTAAAAGCCTGGTAGACCAGTACCTCTGCTAAATCCTAAATAATTGTCACATGAGCATCAAGCCATGCCCACAAAATAAGCCACGCCCACAGAAAAGTAATAAAAAAAATTAGAACCCACCCCTGGTCCCAGGTATTATCAAAAGCCCCTTTACATCCCCTTTACAGGTTCAATCTTCTAGCATAACATTCAGAGGTCACTTTTATTAAATAACTTCCTTGTTCTCATATTTGAGTCTCCAGTAGTCATGGGGTAGTTAGATATAATCCAGTAGATCTTTTCACAATCCTTCATATAAGTATTCCCAGACTTATATATTTTCTTTTCGTCAGCAGGTGGCACTCTCAACTTAAATTTCAATGTTGCCACTAGTTAGTCTAATTTTAGTTATTTTTATCGTAATTTTAATTGTAATTCAATTATTATAGAAGCAGGATAAGTGTTTAAAGTAAATAATTCCAGCATTTTAAAATGCCTTCCCAATATTTATTTATTTATTTATTTAATTTGTATACCGCCCTTCTCCCGGAAGGGACTCAGGGCGGTGAACAGCCAAAATTAAAAAACATACAAATGCAAAAGTTAATAAATGCAATATCACATCTTCCCAGTTTAAAAGTCCAATCTTCTGTATTTTTAGAAATTTATTGTTTTCTATTTTTAGAACTTTTCCTTCCGGTCTGGTATTTTTCTCAGAATGCTTAAACACCGCTTTAACAAGCAATTCTGAGCAGATAGTTCTAAATTGTTCATTGGGGTTAGGTTTTAAGTAAAAAGGAATCCTCTCCCCCAGTTCCAGTCACTGTTCACCTACTTCACTCCAGCACCAATCTTAGTTGTTCCTCGGTTGTCCCAGCTTTGTTGCTGTCATCTTTCGGCTGCCTCTTCTCGCTGTGGCTGAGAGGGAAAAAGAACCCCAGGTCAGACAGGAAAGCTGCAACTTTCCATGACCTCACAAGGCACCCCTCTTTGCTTCACAGGGTGGCTTTGGCTCCTTTTGGAGCCCACCAGTGGGGAGAACTTGGCACGGGAATGCAGAGACTCACTCCTCGTATCCAATCTCACCGCAATGTCAACTGGAAGCCCTGATATAATCATTATTCTTAACAATGATGTAAAAACTTAGCTTGAAATAATTCAAAGCTATAAGTAAAAGGTCAACACCAAACAGATAGTGCTCAGCATAAGCATGATGGCACCATATAATTCATGGCATTGTAACATCAATTATACAATTAACATCATTTGTGCAGTTAGGGAAACAGGTAATGTTTCTTTAAAGAGGACAATGGGTTCTATTCTCATTTCTGTCTTCCCTCCATTGGAAGATAAGATGCTCTGAATAATATCTGGAAGTAATTATATATGGACAACAGAGAATGCATTGAAACTCAATCCAAAAAATATGGAAGTGCTGTGATAGAAGAATAGTACAGAACAGAACAGAACAGAACAGAACAGAATAGAGTAGAAGGCCTTGGAGGTCTTCTAGTCCAACCCTTAGGCAGGAAACCCTATACCATTTCAGAAAAATGGTTGTCCAATCTCTTCTTAAAAACTTCCAGTGTTGAAACATTCACAACTTCTAGAGCCAATTTGTTCCACTTATTAATTGAGCTGTCAGAAAATGTCTTAGTTCTAGGTTGCTTCTTTCCTTGATTAGTTTCCATCTATTGCTTCTTGTCCTGCCCTCAAGTGCTTTGGAGAATAGCTTGATTCCCTCTTCTTTTTGGCAACCCCTGAGATATAAGAACACTGTTATCATGTCACCCCTAGTCATTCTTTTCATTAAACTAAACATAACCAATTCTAGCAACCTTCTTTATATGTTTTAGCCTCCAGTCCCCTAATCACCATTTTTGCTGTTCTCTGCACTCTTTCTACAGATGCAACATCTTTTTTTTACATCTTTTTGGTTTACTGTGGCAACCAAAACTGGATGCAGTATTCCAAGTGTGGTCTTACCAAGGCCACTTACAAAGTGGCATTAACAGTTCACATGATATTGACTCTATCCCTCTGTTAATGGAGCCTAGAATTGTGTTGGCTTTTTTGGAAGCTGCAGCACATTGCTGGCTCATATTAAAATGATTGTCCTCTAAGACTGCAAGATCCCTCTCACAGTTACTACCGTGTTTCCACGAAAATACGACCTACCCCAAAAATAAGACCTAACATGATTTTTCATGCTGCTTTCAATATAAACCCTATCCTCAAAATAAGCCCTAGTTCAGTGTCATCAGCAGGGGGTGGGACAGTGGGCATGGCCAACATAGGTAGCAAGTGTGCGCATGGGGTCAGACAGTGTCCAGAAGCAGCTGCAGCCTCCACACCCGGCGGGTGGAGGGATGCGATCTGTCCCACCATCTGCCTTTGCTTGCAGAGTGTGTGGCGGAGCTGGAGCACAAGGTTGGACAGCAGGGGCTGAGAACACGGGCTGCACCGTGGCGCCATCCTGCCCCACCACTTGCCTCACCTCAGCAGCTGCACTGGCAAAGGCATGGGTGGGGTGGGGGAGGCACACGATCTGGGCCTCCACACATGCCTCAAAGCCACCTGCCCACTCTGTCTGTATTTGCTTGCCCATGGCTGTGACGGGGCAGGCAGCTGCACAGCACCTTCGGTGGGCCAGATTGTGTGCCTTACCCCACACCTCGGAGAGTTACCATATACCAGAACTGGTGGCAATGTGCTCGCTCTCTCACTCTCTCTCTCTCTCTTTCACACACACACACAGAGGTTTAATCAGATCACTCTCTTGAACTCTCTCCCTTCCATCGCACAGCGATCATCAGTCTCCACTTTCTCACTGGCCTGCATCAACCCGCATCTCTGTTCTAGAAATGGCAGTCCCCTTTTCTGCCGCTTCTCCAACTGGCATTGTGTTCCTCCTTCATATGGAAGGATGTTAAATGCAGGGGTGAAATCCAGCAGGTTCTAACAGGTTCTGGAGAACCAGTAGTGGAAATTTTGAGTACTTCGGAGAACCAGAAAATAGAGTGCGCCCCAGAGTGGGGTGGGAATGGAGATTTTGCAATATCCTTCCCCCAGGAGTGAAGGGGATGGAGATTTTGCAGTATACTTCCCCTGGAGTGGGGTGGAAATGGAGATTTTGCAATATCCTTCCCCTGCCACACCCACCAAGCCACAGAACCGGTGGGGGGGGGGGAAATTGGATTTAACCCCTGGTTAAACTCCAGGAAAAGTAAGCCATTTGGAGCTGGGCGAAGAAGGCTAGCCCCCCCCCCCTTCCCCAATGGTTCTGCAAAGCCCATGAGGTTTTGCGTGGAGGAGTAGATCACTTCCTGCAGAGTTGGCCTCAGCATCTGCTTCAAACAGCAAACAGAAGTGTGTTGCTCTTTTTCTCCAGGGCCTTTGAAATTGCCCTCCCCTTTTGCTTTTCTGCCTTAAAATTCTGGGTTCTGGCAGTGGGACCATTTTGTCCTTTCTCCAGGAGTGCCTTGCCAGCATCCCCTTGATAGCCTTCCCCTCCCCCTGCACAGTTCCCAGGGAGCATGAGGGGGTGAGAGAGAGAGGAAGGGGGAACAGAGGAAAGAGGCCTCATAAAGAGGTGGGGGAGTTCCTCATCCTTAGCTGGTGGATGGAGGGCTAGGCTGGGCTGAAGCAGAGGAGAAAAGAGCAAGAGGAGAAGCAAGCCTCTGCCTGCTGCGGGTGCCGCCTGCAGCAGTCCCAATTGCTGCAAGCAAGCAGTGAGCATGTCAAAAATGAAAAGTGGGACTCACCTGCTGCCCCTTACACTGTGGGAGGTGAAGAAACATAGAGAAGAGTCATCCTCCCTTCAGGAAAGATCCAGGAGGCATTTCAACAGCAGGCCAAGCCAGGTCTTATTCAGATCACATCCTGGTGTGTTTTGGAAGGGAGAAGGTGCAACTGCTGTTGCCTGTGCTTGGGTTTGCATGGCGGCAGTGAAAAATTGCAGGATTTATTTTTATCTCCCTCCCAAAACATGCCAGGATCGGCGGAGACAGAGGTACGGGGCCATCCAGTCCGTGTCCAGCAGCTGCTGCAAGTACATTTCAGGCAGCTGCTACAAACACATTTTGAGAAAGAGCCAAGTCCTGCTTTTTGCTTTTGATGTGCTCGCCACTCGCTTGCAGCAACTGGCACAAGCAACTGACTGTGCTGCTGCTGGCCTTCTGGGAGCTCTTTGCCCTCCTGGCTTTGCTGCTGTCAGCCGTCCTGCTGGGCTGCTCCTGCCTGGCATGGGGCAAATTGGCCCAGATCTACGACCTCCAGAGTGCCCCCCCTCTCCCAGCCTGCCAGGGCCCCTTTGCCAGTGGCCACTGGTGGAGCCACGCTACCTCACCCACTACCACCTTTGGGCTGCTGAGTGCCTTCCTGAAGGTCTACTCAGTGCTGTAAGCGCTGGGCTATGAGCTGAGCCTAGTGCTCTTTGGGCCCTGGCCCTGGTGGACACTGCAGCTTTTGTGCTGACTGTGCACATGTATTAAATGTAAACTATGTGAACTACTAGAGGAAAAAGTAAGGGATCTAGAGGCAACTCTCTCCAAACTCCAACCTATGCAAGAAAGCTATACTCATCAAATATCCCTTAAAAAGTCACATCAACAAACACATCTGAGATAAACAGAAAAGCACCCCAGACTACACCTCCAAAAAAGAAGGCGAGTGTTGATGATAGGTGGTTCTATTCTGAAAGGAACAGAACCAGCCATCTGCAGACTGGACATACAATCTAGGGAGGCATGTTGTCTCCCTGGAGCAAAAATCAAAGATGTGGCTGAGAACATAACCAAAATAATTAGGTCTAGAGATTACTACCCTTTCCTTCTCCTTCACATTGGGCTGAATGACACAAAAAAGAACCTGAGTATAATATGCAACTAGGCAACAAAGTTAAGGAGCAAGGAGTACAAGTAGTGTTCTCATCAGTACTCCCAACAAAAGGTCAACAACCATTGAGGGGGAAAAGAATTCTAGAAATAAACCACTGGCTAAAAGGTTGGTGTTGCCAAGAAAACTTTGGTTTCCTGGACCATGGACTGCATTACCTTCACAAAGGATTCTTGGCAAGAGATGGGCTGCACCTCACAAAAACAGAGGGAAATGTACTCAGAAAAAGACTGGCCCAACAGATCCGAAGGGCTTTAAACTAAAATTGAAGGGGGAGGGTGACCAATCTTTAGAATCTCTAGAACACAAAACAATAATAGTCTCCAGAACAGTTTTATAGTGGTTTTAATTTAATTTACCTGACACCTTTCTGCTCAATATATTTTTTAGCATTTTTAGATTTGTTTTAACTTACTTGACACCTTCTGCTCGAGTTATTAATTTTATCTTGGGGAGGGTGTGTGTGTGTGTATGTGTGAGTGTATCGGGATGGATTGGATAGAAGGAGTGGGTTTGGAGCTGCTGAATTTGGGGGGAATGAGGGAGCCGTGGGCAAGAAATGGAGCCCCCCCCCCGCTGAGTGTGCAAACAGAAGCAGATGGGGGCTCAGATATGATCCCTGGCTCGGTGTGAGTGGGATGCCTTGCCTGCCGGAGAGGAGGGGGGTCGTTGAGGTGGGGGAGGGGATCTCTGGGGTATTAGAGAGCCGGAGTATTGCGGTTATGACTGGGAGAGGTAGATATGGTGGGAGCCAAGGGGTAGGCTGCTCTTGGGGAACTGGGACTCGCTGTCTCAAAGTGATTACTTGTTCTGGCCCCTCTGGTTTTGGTTCACCAGGCTCGCCTCATATACCTGGTGACTTGGGATGTCAGGGCCCTGGCCTGAAGCTGCTGCTGTTTAATGCCAGGTCTGTTGTCACCAAGGCCCCCCTCATTCGGGATTTAATCCTGCAGGAGGGGGCTGACCTGACATGCATAACTGAGACCTGGCTGGGCCAGGAGGGGGGTGTTCCCCTCTCAGAAATGTGCCCAGATGGGTTTCAGGTATTGCATCAGCCGCGACTCCAGGGAAGGGGTGGAGGAGTGGCAGTTATTGTCCGTAAGAGTCTTTGTCCTCACAGGATCCCTGCCCTGGAGATTGTTGGGTCTGAGTCTCTCCTCTTGAGGTTGGACTCAAGGGTTCAGTTGGGCTTTCTGTTGATGTACCTGCCTCCCAGCTGTGTTACAACAGCCCTGCCTGTGCTGCTACAGGCAGTAGCCAGGTTGGTGGTGGAGTTCCCCAGGCTTATGGTACTGGGGGATTTCAACTTGCCGTCACTTGGCTAACCCTCAGATGCGTCTTAGGAGTTCATGGCTTCCATGACAACCATGGACCTGACCCAAGTAGTTCAGGGCCTGACTCATAGGGGGGGACACACGCTTGATCTGGTGTTTCTCTCGGGGCAATGGAGACATGATCTGGAATTAAGGGGTATAGATGCTTCTCCCTTGTCATGGTCAGATCATTTCCTGCTGAGGTTGGACTTCAGGGCGCCACTCCTCCATCGCAGGGAGGCGGAGCCGATTAAGTGGTTCCGCCCCAGACGCCTAATTGACCCTGAAGGATTCCAGAAGGAGCTTGGGGAGATACCTGACTCCCTTGTCCACAGTCCAGCTGAGACCCTGGTGGCTGCCTGGAATAGGGTGGCATCCGGGGCACTGGACCGCATTGTGCCTTTGCGACCTCTCCATTGCGGGGGATCCAGGAAAGCTCCCTGGTTTACCGAGGAGCTCCGGGAGATGAAGTGCCAGAAGAGACGTCTAGAGCGATGCTGGAGGACCAGTAACTCCGAATCTGACCAAACACTCTTAAGAGCCTATATTAGGACTTATTTAGTGGCGATAAGGGCAGCAAAATGTTCACATTTTTCCGCACTTATTGCATCCGCTGATTTGCACCCAGCTGCCCTATTTAGGGTGATGCGCTCCCTCCTTGATGTAGAGGGAGTGGAGGAGCCCTTGCAGTGTAGACCTGAGGAGTTTGTGCAGTTTCTGTCGGATAAAGTCGCTCAGATTCGGATGGACCTGGAGTCTGATTGGGCAATTCCAACCGAGATGATGGGGGCAGATCTTAATCCTATTGTGTGGGATGAGTTTGAGCCTGTGACTCCTGAGGAAGTGGACAAGGCTGCAGGGGTGATGAGTTCCTTCACTTGTTTGTTGGACCCGTGCCCCTCCTGGCTGGTCTCAGCCAGCAGGGAGGTGACATGAGGCTGGCTCCAGGCTTTAGTTAACACGTCCTTGAGGGAGAAGTCCTTCCCACAACCATTGAAGGAAGCGGTCATAAAGCCCCTCCTCAAGAAGCCTTCCCTGGATCCAGCAGAATTAAAGAACTTTCATCCAGTCTCCAACCTACCCTTTGTGGGAAAGGCTGTAGAGAAGGTTGTGGCACTTCAGCTCCTGCGGTCATTGGATGAAACGGATTATCTGGATCATTTTCAGTCTGGCTTCAGGCCTGGCTACAGCACGGAAACTGCTTTGGTCACACTGATGGATGATCTCTGGTGAGCCCGAGATGGAGGTCATTCCTCCATCTTGGTGCTACTTGACCTCTCAGCGGCTTTCGATACCAATGACCATGGTATCCTTCTGGGACGACTAAGGGAGTTGGGAGTGGGAGGCACAGTGGTTCTCCTCCTATCTCTCTGGTCAGTCACAGTTGGTGTTGGTAGGAGGACAGAGGTCGACCCCTAGGCCCCTCGGTTGCAGGGTGCCTCAGGGCTCGGTCCTCTCTCCCCTCCTATTTAACATCTACATGAAGCCGCTGGGTGAGATCATCTGATGATATGGGGTGAGATAGCAGCAGTACGCTGATGATACCCAGCTGTATATCACTACCCTGCATCAATTCAGTGATGCAGTGGATGTGATGTGCCGGTGCCTGGAGGCTGTGAGGGTCTGGATGGGAGTCAACAGACTCAGACTTAACCAAGACAAGACCAAGTAGCTGTGGGTATTGCCTCCTAAAGACTATGTCGATTGACCATCCTTGGTTCCTGGGGGTGGGGAGAAATTGCTCCCCTCAGAATGGGCTCACAATTTGGGTGTCCTCCTAGACTCACAGCTAAGATTAAAGTAACATCTGACAGCTGTGGCTAGGGGGACCTTTGCACAAGTTCGCCTGGTGCACCACTTGCAACCCTACTTGGATCAGGAGGCTCTCCTCACAGTCACTCATGCCCTTGTCACCTCACGGTTAGATTATTGCAACGCGCTCTACATGGGGCTACCCTTGAAAAGTGTTTGGAGACTACAGTTGGTCCAGAATGCAGCTACGTGAGCTATCGTGGGTGCACCTAGATACACCCACATTATACCAATTCTCCACAAGCTGCACTGGCTCCCTATTGGTCTCCAGGCACAATTCAAGGTGTTGGTTATTACTTTTAAAACCTTACATGGCTCAGGGCCAGGTTATCTTTGAGACCGCCTTCTACCACATAGCTCCCAGTGACCGGTAAGATCCCACAGAGTTGGTCTCCTCCGGGTCCCGTCAGCTAAACAATGCTGGCTGGTGGGCCCACGGGGGAGGGCCTTCTCTGTGGCTGCCCCAGCTCTCTGGAACCAGTTACCTCCTGAGGTCCGGACCACCCCCACCCTATTGGCCTTCCAAAAAGCAGTGAAGACCTGGCTTTTCCGGCAGGCCTGGGGCCATTGATCTCGCTGTTGCAGTCTTCTGAGATCCGGCCATGAATGGTGTGAATGGGTTTTAATATTTTAATTTTAAAATGTTTTTATAATATTTTTTTTAATGCATTGTAAGCTGCCCTGAGTCTCCGGAGAAAGGTGGCATATAAGTTGAACTAATAAATAATAATAATAATAATAATAATAATAATAATAATAATAATAATAATCCCCAAGAAAACCCAAGAAAACAAATCAAACAATGAGCTAGGGAGTGATGAGAAAAAAGAAAAACTCAAACAATAACCAGGAGATGAAGGAAACATATCCATGGACAGGCATAGAAGTCTTACATGCTTGTATACAAATGCTCAAAACTTGGGGAACAAACAGGGTGAACTAGAAGCAATGAGGGCAGGTATGACATAGCTGCCATTACAGAAACCTGGTGAGACAAAACCCATGACTGGGATGTATTGATGGATGGATACAAATTGTTCAAAAGAAACAGATCAACAAAAAGAAGAGGTGAAGTTGCATTATATATAAGAGATCACTACATATCTACAGAAATGCACATGTTCAAAGGTAAAAACCCTCCAGAATGTATATGGGTCAATATAAAGGGCAAAAAGTGACATTGCCATAGGTGTATATTACAGGCCACCCAAGCAATCAGAAGAAATAGATGAACTTTTTGCCAACCAGTTAACAAATGTATGTAGAAAGCACACCACAGTGGTAATGGGACACTTTAACTATCCAGATATCAACTGGGAGACAAACTCTGCAGCGACTAGGAGATCAAATAGATTCCTAACCAACCTAGCCGACAAGTTTGTCATCCAAAAGGTAGAGGATGGAACTAGAAATAAAGTTATACTGGAGCTAATTTTTAATAATAGAGAAGAAATGATAGAGGGAGTGGAAGTTTCCAGAACCTAGGTTGAAGGTGACCATGTCATACTGGAACTCAGTATAATGCAAACACAAGCAATAGAAAATAATCCAACCAGTGTCTTAAACATTAAAAGAGCTGTTTCTAACAAACTCGGAGAGCTAGGAAAGATTCCATGGATGAAAATCCTAAAGGGGAAAATAACTCAAGAATTGTGGGTATTAGCTAGATCTCCAGCATGGGTTTCTACAGCCAAAAATCAAAAAAAGTTTGATGACTCCAAGGGAGTTTATTATTTATTTATTTATTTATTTATTTATTTATTTATTTATTCAATTTGTATGCCGCCCCTCTCTGAAAACTCAGGGCGTCTCACAATGCATTCAAAATCATTATAAAAAACATTTTAACATTAAAAACATTAAAACTCATTCACACCATTCATGGCCGGATCTTGCCGGATCGCAAGAGTTGGATGAGCTGGGAGCCTTTATTGACAAGAATTTAAAGTGGGGGTTTCATCCAACCAGCTAGACTGTGGGTGGCTGCTTCAGTGTCGTTTCATGAAAAGGAAGATGGTCTCTTTGTCTCTGTGTGCATTATAAAGTGTTAAACACTGTATGTGTGGAGAATGTTTACCTGCTGCCGCTAATGAAGGACATGATGGCACATTTGACCAAAGGAAAAATCTTTATTAAGCTGGACTTGAGGGAAGCTTACTACAGAGTTCACATTAAGGAGAGAGACGAATGGAAAACTGCTTTTAATTGCCCTCTGGGTTGCTTCCAGTTCAGAGTGCTCCCATTCGGATTTCAAGAGACGCCTGCTGTGTTCATGCAATCGATCAATGAAGTGCTGCATGAACATTTGTACAAATGTTATTTAGATGACATTCTCATGTACACCGAGACTATGGAGGAACATGTGAAGTTAGTGTGTGCAGTCCTGAACAAACACAGAACTGCTGAACTATATGCTAAATTGTCCAAGTGTGAATTTCACCAGGACAAGATTGACTACTTGAGCTATCGCATATCACACAAGGGGATAGAGATGGACTGAAAAATTGTGAGTGTCTTGGAATGGGCATCCCACCCCACAGAACACAGTTGCAAAGTTTCCTGGGTTTTGCTAATTTTTATAGACAGTTCATCTCTTCTTTTGCTAAAATTGCATTATCCATCACTAACCTCTTGAAAAGTAAGGAAGAATCCAAGCCTAAGCCTAGCCAACTCCTTGAGTGGACCATGGAATGCCAAGCAGCTTTTGAAGCAGCTGTTTGCTGCCAAACCCATACATAAATACTCCCACATGGACACCTCGTTTGTGGTCCAGACCAATGCTACAGATGAGGGGGCCGTGGGAACCGTGTTGTTGCAGGCAAAAGCCAAGGGGGCCTTACAACACTGCACTTACATCTCCAGGAAATTAACTGAGACTGAGAGGAGGTGGGCAATTTGGGAGAAATAAGCTTTTGCTATGCAATGGGCACTACTAACTTCGAGATATTTCCTCCAAAAGGCAAAGCAGCCTTTTGAGGTGTGGACTGATCACAAAAATCTGTCGGCCCTGAAAACTTCACAGTAAGCTCATTGGGCACAATACTTTAACCAGTTTAGTATTGTCCTGTGCTACTTTCTTAGGGGAAAGACCTTTATGGCTGATGCTTTGTCCAGACTGCCCCAATATAATAATGGTGGCCTGAAGTGATCCGACAAGTCATCCTTCTAAACACCCCTGGCCACCCCTGTGGTTACCAGGGCTCAGAAAAATTGGAGCCTGAGCTTCCCAGTGACTTTTTTTTTTTAAAAAAAAAAAACTTTATTGAGTTTATAAGAAGAGCTTCCCAGTGACTTATGTGAGGAGCTGAAAGGGGCACTAAAGAGCGATGAGTGGTTTATATCCCTCATGAAGTATTGTATCATGCAAGATGGTCTGGCATGGATTGCCACTAAATTATACATGTCCAAAAGTCTGAGGGGGACTGTTCTGCAACAGGCCCATGATTCAAAAACCCATTTTGGTTTCATGAAAATCTTACACATGATCAAGCAGCAGTTTTGGTGGCCTTCATTGAAAAAAGACATTGAGACTTATGTGGCCAGTTGCCACATTTGTGCAGCAGAAAAATGGCACCCAGGGAAGCCCGCCAGACTCCTCCAGAATGTTGCAATCCTAGGGCCCCTTGGAGAGAAATATCTATGGATTTTATAGTAGAATTGCCTGAGAGTGGGGGGAAACACAGTCATTTGGATGGTTACAAATTTATTCTCCAAACAGGTGCATTTTGTCCCATGCCCTAAAATACCTACAGCTAAAGGGCATGCTAAGCTGTTTATTCAATATGTGGGGTTACATAGGTTACATTGAATTCCTGATAGCATCTCAGACAAGGGGGTACAGTTCACTTCCCAATTTTGGTGGGAATTCCTAAGGTTCTTAGGCTCCATCCAGGGGCTAAGATCCATCCATCATCCTCAAACTAACAGGGCTTGTGAACTGACCAACTTGGTTCTGGAACAGTAACTTAAGTTGGGTGTCGGCAACCCTGCGGCTCTGGAACCGCTTGAGACTGTTTGGGTCCTCTGCTACGGTTCCCTGTCTGATCATTGGCTGGCCCCGCCCCTCACCCTCCCAGTCACTCTTCGCCTGGCCTGAGAAAGTAAGGGTGACAGTGTGGGGTGGAGAAGTATTATTTAATTATACCAAAAACTCAGGACTTATTCAATGTTGCTTTCACCTTTGACCGTGCTGATATGATGTACCCAATAAACCAGATTTTTGAGGAAGCCAAGGCCTCAGAGTCTTGAATTGGTTGGGAGTATTACTTGGAACCATGACATTACCACTGAAAAAGAAAAACAAAAAATCCAACAAGGAACCAGCATAGCTGCACAAAGATCTCTCTGAAAGACAAAAAGGACAAGTACAAAAAATGGAAAGAGGGACACTTAATTAAGGCTGATTATCAGCAGGTAGCCAGAACATACAAAGATGAAGTCAGGAAAGCAAAGGCTCAGAATGAACAAAGACTTGAGGGAGGGGAGTGTTGCCAGCACCATGGCTGGTACAGCAAATTCTGGGGCTCCTGGAAAATGCCGATATTTCAGCCGCTTCAGGGAATCTCCAGGGATCATAGCTGTCCTGTAGGGACAGTGAAGAATGGAGGCACAGGCTGGTAGGAACAGAGAAGTCACTAGCATTAGCCTCCAACCCAGCGGCAAGGGAAGACAGCCATTAGGAGCTATCAAAAGCCGGGTGGCCACACGCAAGAAGAGAAGGAAAAAAGAACGAGGTGATCATCTGGGTGAGAAACTATTGTCTTGGAAACAAGATTCCTTTATATATTTAATTCCGGAACTTTTAAAGCTATTTTATTTGAGAGAATTGGCAAAGAGGAGAGGGGCAGGAGCGGAATAAGGCTACCTCCCCACTTCCGGAATAGTGGTGGAGGAGCAGAAGCCATTAATACAGACTGATTAATGAAAGCTGAAAAATTAAATTAAATGAATTGAAAGTGGATTCGACAAAGAGATGAATGAACTGTACTTTAAAAATTTGAGTTTTGTGACTGGGAGCCCAAAACAGAAAGAAAGAAAGTAAAAGAATACTTTTAAGATTTTAAAGACTATTTTAAGTGGACGGCAGTGCCATCTAGTGGTGACAGAAAAAACTAAATAGATGTACTGAATAAAGGAGACGATGAGAGGGCAATGACCTTGGAAAATGACCTGGCAAGAAGTTTTTGATAAGAAGTGGTCTTGTGATTTTTGTAACAGAAGAGGTAAAAGCTGGGCTGTCTGTTTTCTTTTTTCTTTTTTTCCCCTTTTTTCTCCCTCTTGCCTTCTGGATTTAAATTTTGGAAGATTTTGCAGTAGTGATATTTGGAACATTTGGAATATTATTTTGTCTTCTCTGACTTGCCCTTTTTAAAATTCTTATGTTGTGTACCTCTTTTTTTTTTGTAGAGGTCTTTGCTTCCTGGATTTACTTTTTTTTTTTTTTGTGATTGGGAGGGTTTTTTCCATTTTCTTTTCAACTTTTTTTCTTTTGCGAGACTATATCTTATACTTTTTCTATTTTTTTTATTGTTTGGTTGGACATTTTGAGCGAATATATTGGTTTTGGATTTTTTTATTGGTGGATTTTTTATTTTTGTTCTGACTTGGCTTCTCCTTTTCTCCTTTTTTCTTTTTTGGCTTTTTGGATGGTTTTTTATAGTCTTTCTACCTTTTCTTTTTATATGGATTAAGCCTATGTGGATTAGCGTATCAAGAACCTGACGAATCTGATTGATTTGGGAGCAGATCTGGAATTTGAATTTGGGATTTAAATAAAGGAACAGCTGGAACCTAAGAATTGGACTATTTGGATTACAAATTGGGTGGTCTGATTTGAAGAGACAAGATGAAGAAAACAATACATTTATCATCACCATCAATATCAACAGCGCCAGGCACCACAGGGCAAAAGACAACAGAAACTGCATCACAGCAAGAGAAAATTAACATGGAATTTAAAAATATGCTACAGACGATATATATGAAGATCTCAAGACAAGATTAGACAAGGTAAATGGGATAATTGAAAAAATGGAAGGAAACATGAAAAAAATGGAAGGAAAATTGAAAGAAGTGGAAGAAAAATGGAAGAAAAAGCAGAAGCAATAGAGAAAAATGTTGAAGAGATGGACTATAGACTTACAATTACTGATAAAAAATCAGAGAAAAAAACAATTTTAATTGTTTAATTGTTCTGGAAATGGGTAAAGATGATTATTACTTGAGATTCCAAAATATTGAAGAAGAAAAGGGAGAAAATTTAACAGAAAATTGCAGAGATATTAGCAGAAGTAATGGAAGAAAGTAAGGAAAGGATATTAAATGGGATCGATGAGATATATAGAGTGCACACAAGATATGTGATGAGAAATAATTTGCCTAGAGAAATTCATGTCAGATTTACTAAGAAAACACTGAGAAGAGAGATATTGCAATTGATGAGAAACACGACGATAAAGCACAAAGGGAGAGAAGTAGTGGCACTGAAACAAATTCCAAGAAGAGTGAGAGACCTGAGAAAAGAATATCAATTTCTTACAAAATGTTTGATAAAGCATTGTAAGCCGCCCTGAGTCTCTGGAGAAGGGCGGCATATAAATCAAATTAAAAAAAAAGAGAGGAATAAATTTTAGATGGTTGATTCCAGAAGGAATATTGGTGAACTGGCAAGAACAAAGATACAGATTAGACTCAATAGAGAAAGCAGAGTTATTTTATAAACAACACATAGATGTTCAAGAGGAAGAAAGATTGAGAGATGAAAAGGGGGATGGACAACAGGAGGAGAAGTAAGAACAGCCAAGAGAGACAACAAGAGAACAAGATGAGAGAGTATTAAGAGAAGGAGCAAGGGTGAAAGAAGAGAGATAAGAACGACTAGATCAACAAAACAAGTAAATAAATAAGAAAAGGAAGAAGAGATTAAAATAATATCTTTGAATATAAATGGACTAAACTTGGCAATAAAAAGAAGAAAAATATTCAACAAATTAGAGAAGTTAAAATTAGAAATTATATGCTTACAAGAAGTACATATTAGAAAGCAACATAAAAAGCTTTTGGAGCAAATAAAATTGGGGACATTGTACACAACATTGGCTTCTCAAAGCAAAAAGGAGTAGTATTTTACATTAAACAGACAATACAATCCAAACAAATATTTGAGGATGAGGAAGGAAGAGTATTAATGGTAGAAATTGTAATGAACTACAAAAAAATATTACTTATGGGTAAGTAAGCTTTATTGCGGTCAGAGACCAAATTAAAATACACAAAGAAAGGGAGCATAATTTACAAATATGGATAGATCATGGGACAGTACACCATCTACTGCCTCAAATACAATCTGTACTGTCAATACTAGTGATCCTCTGCCGTCGGGCTTACCCATCTCTTTTCCCGTTTTTTTCCAGCCACGACTGCAGCAAAAATTTTTGCCACCTTTAGAGTTATATTGGGGTCTGCGTCCTGGAATAGGAAATAAAGGCTGAACATATCAGGTGAACCAGGGAATCTCTGGGAAATAGGAGAAATGAGTCTTGATCTTATATCCCAGTAGTGGGGACATACGAATGTAATATGGAACAGGGATTCCGGGGATCGGCCGTCACATGTACAATGGATGGATTTTACCCCCCCCCCAAAAGCCTACTGTCGAGGACATTCGAGGGGATCACATTAAATCGTGCCTTCATAAATGCAAGCCTGTGTTTGATAGAGTGTAACGCGGAGAGGTAAGGCGGAGGGTGAGACGAGGGAACAATACCAAGGGAAAATGGTGAGCATGTTCCCGATCCGTGTGCCAGATTTAGTTGTCTATCAATGTCGTCCAGCCGTTGAAAGATCAATGATTTGGCAGTATCAGGGCCTAGAATAAAAGCTTCAATGGGGGAAATTCTGATCTTCAAAAGTTTTGTATGGATATTACGGGCCCAGGGACTATGAAAAGGGTCCCGCCATAGGCATTGGCCTAGGTAATAGCCTGGGAGTCTGGTCCACAGGGACAACCAATAGCCAATTGCACGTTTCCACAAGATTGTTGCAAGTGAGGATATGCCCAGTTCCAAACAAATTGCGTTTACTTATGCAGGGAGGGACTCCCATCAGACGGCGTAGGAACTGGCTGTGAACAGACTCAAGAGAAGAAATGTTGGATTGGACCCAGAGGGAGGCGCCATAGGTGATAGCAGCTATCACCTTTGCCCTGTAGACTTTTAATGCTGAGGGGATGTGATGAGCTCCCTCAGTATGAAAAAAGTGCAGGAGGGCATGGGTAGAGATCTTAGCCTTATTACAGAGGGACTTAACCTGCGCAGGCCACTTGGTATTGGATTGAAAGAGGATACCTAGATATTGGAATCTGTGGACCTCTTCCACTGGGATGCCATCAAGGTTCCATTGATAGATTTTCCTGCTTCTTGCAAAAATCATGATTTTAGACTTAGAGTGGTTTATATGCAGTTGGTTAGCAGAGCAATAGGCAGAAAGGATTTTTAAGGCTCTTAGGCCCACCCAGGAAAATGAAAGTATTGCGGCATCGTCAGCGTAGAGCAGGAGCGGACATCTATAATCAGCTAATCTAGGGGCATGGATATAGACCATGTGATCTGAAAATGCCTTTCTCCAGTCACTGATATATAAGTTGAAGAGAAAGGGTGCCAGAATACATCCCTGCCTAACCACCTTGTTAACGGGGATAGCGTTAGAGAGATCCCCCTGCGGGATAAGGTGCACTTTTGCTTCTGTTCCGTCGTGCAGTTGGGAGATAAGCCAAAGTAATCTTTTGTCAATACCCCAGGCAGAAAGTTTGGCCCGCAGCTTAGCTCTAGGGATGCTGTCGAAGGCAGCCTTTAGGTCTATAAAGGCAATGCAGAGACAACCCTTTCTGGGGGTAGAATATTTTACGGCAAGATGATGAAGGATCAGGGCATGGTCAATTGTAGAATGGTCTGGACGGAACCCCGCCTGCTCATATCCGAGCAGGTCGGCCTCTTCAACCCAGCACTCCAGTTTGGACAGGAGATAACGGGCATAGAGTTTCCCCAAAATTGAAAGAAGACTGATGTTACGGAAGTTGCCAGGATCGGAATGGGCGCCTTTCTTATGTATTGGGATAATTATGGCATCCTTCCAGAGCTTGGGGATGAGGCCCATCTGGTTGATCGCATTAAATACCTCGGTGAGAACCGGGGTCCACCAGTCCTTATGGGCTAGAATGGCTTCGGCTGGGATGAGATCCAGGCCGGGAGCTTTTCGAAGTTTGAGTTGTCCGATTAGCTTAGCAATCGTGGATGGTTCCACAGGAGGCCATCTGGGAAGGTAGTTAGGGAAAGAGCCTGAGGTCAAAGAAACTGGCACGTTGGTGTCGTAAAAGACTCGGTATAGAAAGAGTTCCCATGTGGTGGCAGAGATGGAGTGAGTGAGCCTACTAGTTGGCCTCCTGTTTAACAGACTCCAGAAATCTCGAGGGTTGTTGGATTTCGCGGTCTCTAGTAGTGCATTCCACCCTAGCCGGTGCCAGTCTTGCTTGGCTCTTGAAAGGACTAGCTTGTATGCCTTCTTGGCCTCGAAATAAGCAGGGTGGGGGGGTGGGGGACGTTGATGAACCTGTTTGTTTGTGAGCAGAATATATAAATCTCATATGGTTCCTGGCTTGTTTGCACTGTGAGTTAAACCAAGGGGCTCCCTTCCTCTGGAAACTCTACCAGGGGTAAGAGTGGGGGGCTGAAAGGCTATAAGACCACTTAAACACTCAGTGAAGGCAGTCAGTAACACACCGGATGTACCCTTGGTGCCGATTAAGGCTGACAAAGTATTGGCTGCTTCTTGATGATAAAAGCATGCGTGAAAAAGGGCCAGAGACTTTGACCATTTTGGCAACATCGGGGAGCCTCTGGGATTAGAGTCTATTGAGACAGTATGAGCAGAATGATCTTGAGGTCTATATAGCCGTCAACCTTAATGAGAGGAAGGTGATCACTGAAAATCCTGTCGTCTACTTTGAAGGAGGAAATGTATGGCAAAAAGGCTCTCGAAACCAAGGTATAGTCTATTGTGCTGTTACCATTTTTGGCCAAGTGGGTAAATTCCCCGGGCACATCCGGGGCACATCTTCCATTAAGGGGGAAGAGGTCTAGTTTGACGGTAAGAAGAGCTAGACAAGTCCCCGCTTTGTCAACTTTCCGATCCTTGGAGACTCTCCCTTTCAAGGTATCCAGGGGATGGTCATCCCTAGTTGGGCCTGTCCACCAATGAGAGGCAACCAGGGTTTCCCAAGTCCCCGCAGTGCGGGCGTTTAAATCTCCCACCAGAAGAACCAGAGAATGAGGGAATGTAAGTGTGATGGTAGCGAGAAAGCCTTCCAGACCGGCCCACAGCTCATCCAAGTCCTGGTGAGAGCCCCCAGGAGGAAGATAGACATTAAACACCAGGAGCGAGAGCTTCCTGACGGATATCAAATTTGCCTGGGCATAAGGGGGAAGGGAGTCCACAGGAGTCATGTTTGCGTGCAAATCCAAGGAGATACCTGTTGCAAGGCCACCCTTCAAACAACCACCAAGCAGTGAGGGACGGGCTGGCAGGGATATGATTTCAAAACCACATAGTGAAATATCGTTAACCTCCCACGTTTCCTGAAATATGAGAATTTGAAAGTTTTTGAGGTAGTTCAAAAAGTCCTGGTCGGCTTTTTTGGACGCCCACCCTGCAATGTTCCAACTCATGATGGACCAAGGAAGAGTTGGAGAATAGATCTTTGACTGTCATTTGGAAGCAACAGGGGGCTGGTGGAAGGACCGGGGGACAGTTAGACCGAAGAAATCTGTTATCTTGCCTTGTTTATCTTGGTTAGTTTTGGGATCATTGTTAGATCTTGGAGAATTCTGGTGGGAAGCCAGATTTGGACTGAGGTTATTGTCCTGGTCTCGGTAGTGGCTTGAATGTCGTACAGATGGAACTGTCAGGGAGACAACTGTATGGTATTGTTGTCATCAAAAGAAATACAGCCATAATGTGATTTGGTGATAATGATAGACGGCGAAAGAGGGGGAGCCCGAGGAGTCTGAAAGGTCAAACCAGCCAGTTGTGGGGACTGAGCGTATGGCATTTCAGGAGGCGAGATTCTCGGAGCAGAAGGGGAACAAGTGATCAGGGATAAAGGGACGAGTCCTGATAAGCCTTCAGCATCAGAGGTAGAGAGGGGTTGATTTGGGAGCGCAACATTTCTAGTCCGGAGGTCGTCCTCCCGTTGTTGCTGGGTTGCCAGCGAGTTTGTGGGACTGGTAGTTGAAGCCCTCAGAGGGCTACCAGGTTCTGTGTGAAGGTCCTTGCACTCCGGCCCCATCAGACGGCAAGTGTCCACATTGATTGGTTTTCTCCCAAGAGAGGATAGGTGAGTATTTATAAAGCATCTCTGAGGAAAGACTCCAAAGTGGGTCAGATGGTTGCGAAGACCACATAAAAGCAAGGGGGTCTTAGATGAGCTGAACTTGAGAATCAAACGTTTGTGGTGGGATGTGCTATGAAGCCATTCCATGGAGAGCAGCTCACTGTTCAGGATGTGAGAATTGGATAGAAGCCTTAATGTGTCTAAAATGGTTGGTCCAGTCGTACTTGTTAAAGTGCGAATGGGCCAGGTTCAGACATAAGTTGGCTGTGAGCAATTGGAGATTCACTAACGGCGTTGGTCGTGGAGGAAGATGGCTATCCATTCAGGACGGACCCAGTGCATGTCTGGTGATTCCACAAGAATATGATGCTGAGACTGACTTACTGAGGGCTTCCACTTTGCCCTCCAGCACTCCAACAGAGGATGTCAAAAGAGTAATAGAGTCGGCCAGACGGAGACAGAACTGTTGCAAAAGCCGGATATCCGAGGGCTGAACTGAGTCGATAGGGGATGGCAATGCAGTGAGACAGGGCAAGACAGAACCAGCATCTGATGGTGTCGGGCAATCCAGCAAAGAAGATGTGTTGCAAAGTGAGGCAGCCAGGGATTCCAATTCTTCCAAAGGAGAGCTGGGCAGAGTCTCCAGAGATGTTAAGTTTTGGAAGAATTCTTCCAAAGAAGTAATTGATAAGTTTGGATCTTGGTTCAATTTCATAGTGTCAGTCTTTTTGATCTTAGGCAAGAGGCCCATTATGTTTTCGAGGGAGGTCTCCAGACTAAGGTCCCTCGGGGACAAGGAATGATGACATTTGTGTGGACTCATATCAAGGCAGCCAGTTGATCTCTTGGTGGAGGATGTTGGGTAATAATAAGGCCCAATGCTGGTTAACGTTCTGATAGTAAATTAAAGAAGACCCAGCTTATAGAGTCCCCCGGTTAGAAAGAAATTGTATGGGTAAAGCTTCAACGGAGGTCAGCCCATATACATCAAAGCAGTCAGAGCAGTCAAGGCAGCTTGTAGGGAACATTTGCCGAGTTGTTAGCAAGCAGTATGAGTAATGAAGGCAGGACACTGGGCCAGGCAATTAGGCCTAACAAACAAAAATATCAGAGGAATTGCAAAACCGGGCTCATTGCCAGAGTAAAATGGGAGTTGCCGGGAGAGAGTTGGAAAATTAACTGGTATGCAATTTTGCATTAAAACTCCCCTGCAAAAATCAGGGGGTAAAGGCTAAAAGCACAGTTAAAACCGCAATAAAAGACGAAGTAAAAACTTAAAAGCCAAGCAGGAGAAGCATATATCCTACCAGTCCTCCATCTTGGCTCCGCCTCCTTATGGGTATATATGCTCCAAATGAAAATCAAGAAGAATTTTATGAAACTACACAGGAAAATACTAGAACATGAATATGAGGATATTTGCATAATAGCAGATTTTAATGCAATTGTTGATAATGAGTTAGACTATAAATCTACAAAAGTGAATAAAAAAACCAAGGAAGACACTTCCAAAAGCATTCTATACAATGGTAGATGAACTAAGCCTGCAAGATGCTTGGAGAAAAAGAAACCTAAAGGAAAAACAGTACACATTTTATTCAAATAGACATATGTTATGGTCAAGAATAGATATGATGTGGATGTCCACAGGTTTAATATCCAAGATAGATAAGATTGATATAGAAGCAAATATATGGGCAGATCACAATCCAATAATGATGATATGGAAAGGACAAAAAAAGAGAATGAGATGGACATTAAATCAAAGCTTATTAAATTAGAAAGACTTTATACATATATGGAAATATATGGAAAAAGAATTGACTTTTTTCTTTAAAGAAAACAGAAAAGAAGATACATCATTACAAAATGTATGGGATATAGTAAAGCATATATAAGGGGCTTGATAATGACTTATGCGGGAAAAAAATAAACAGAATAGACAAATTGGAAGAGGAGTATAAGAAATTAGAGAAAGAATTGGAAAAAAACCCACAAGACAAAAAAATTAAAAATTTAATGGACTTGGAAAAACATAAATTGAACTTAATTGAGAATGAAGACTTGGCAAGGAAAATAAAATCAACAAAGCAAATTTTTTTTTGAAAATGCAAATAAACCAGGAAGATGGCTGGCATATAAAATGAAAAAGGAAAAAGAAAGGAAACTGATAACTCAATTACTAGATCAAGATGGGAAGATATGTCATCGAAATGAGGAAAAGAAAAAAATAATTGAGGAATATTATAAGAAATTATATCAACAAGAACAGATATCAGAAGAGAAAATAGAACAATATTTGGAAAAAGCAATGACTCCCAAAATACTAGAAAATTTAAAAAAGCACTAGAAGAAAGAATATCAATGATGGAATTGATGGAGGGAATTAAAAGGCAGAAAAATGGAAAAACCCCGGGACCAGATGGACTACTAGCAGAGCTATATAAAAAATTGCAAGATGTACTAAGTGATACAATGTTACAAGCATTTAATGACTTATAGAATAGAAGCAAGGTGCCGAACTCATGGATGGAGGCATACATAACTCTAAAGAAGAAAACAGATTTACAACAAATAAAGAATTATAGACCAATTTCACTATTAAATGCAGACTACAAAATATTTGCATCAATTATGGCGGAAGGATTGAAAAGGTTACTAAATACATTCAGACCAAAATGGTTTTTGCCTAAAAGGCAAATTAGAGACAATGTACTAATTATATTGGATACATTGGAATATTATGAGGTACATTCAGAGAAACAAATGGCATTGTTATTTTTAGATGCGCAGAAAGCATTTGACAATGTGAATTGGCAATTTATGACTATGCAATTACAAAGATGGACTTTGGTGATAGATTCATTAATATAGTTAAGACTATATACAAAGACCAATCGGCAAAGGTATAATAAATGATGAATTGGCAGAGAAAGTAGCTATAAGAAAAGGAACTAGACAAGAATGTCCATTATCTCCATTGTTATTTATCTTGACGCTAGAAATTTTAAACAGAAAAATAAGGCAAGATAAAGAAATAAAAGGAATGAAAATTAAAAGAGAAGAATACAAGCTACAAGCATTTGCAGATGATTTAGTATTTATTATGGAGGAACCTATAAGAATAAGGATAAGGATAATTTTATTTCTATACTGCCCCTCTCCCGAGGGACTCGGGGCAGTGCACAGCCAGGTAAAACACAATACAAATATCACAATTTAAATTTAAAAAATTCTTAAAAATATTACATTTAAGGCCAAAATTAGCTAAAAAACCCAAAAAATTTAAGAACTCCAAATTTAAAACTTAATTATGAAGCTAGCCCTGCCTGTCAGAAGAGCAGAGTCTTAAGAACACAGCGGAAAACTCGGAGGTCAGAGATCTTGCGTATGTCCGGGGGCAGTTCATTCCAAGGGCAGGAGCTCCCACAGAGAAGGCTCTCCCCCTGGGTGTCGCCAGCCGACATAATTTGGCCGACGGCACCCTGAGGAGTCCCTCTCTGTGGGAGCAAACTGGTCGGTGGCAGAAGGCGGTCTCGTAAGTATCCAGGTCCTGAGCCATGGAGCACTTTAAAGGTGGTAACCAACACCTTGAATCTCACCCGGAAGATCACTGGGAGCCAGTGCAGCTCACGCAGAAGAGGTGTTACATGGGCGCAACGGGTTGCACACATAATTACCCGCACAGCCGCATTCTGGACCAGTTGGAGCCTCCGAGTGCTCTTCAAGGGGAGCCCCATGTAGAGAGTATTACAGTAGTCCAGCTGGGAGGTAACAAGGGCATGAGTGACTGTGCGCAAGGCATCCCGGTCCAGAAAGGACACAACTGGCGAATCAGGCAAACCTGATAGAAAGTTCCCCTGGCCACCGTCATCATATGCTCTTCTAAAGACAGCCGTGCATCCAGGAGGATGCCCAGATTGCGAGCCCTCTCTGTGAGGGGTAGAGATTCACCCCCTAGACAGCGATGGCATCAGCTGACTATACCAAGACGCCGGTAGCCACAGCCACTCGGTCTTGAAAGGGTTGAGTCTGAGCCTATTTCTCCCCATGCAGACCCGTACAGCCTCCAGGCAGCGGGACATCACATCAAGGGCATCATTGGGGTGGTCTGGGGTGGAGATGTACAGCTGAGTGTCATCAGCATACTGATGTACCTTCACCCCAAAACCACGGATGATCTCACCCAGCGGCTTCACATAAATGTTGAACAGAAGGGGCGAGAGGACCGACCCTTGCAGCACCCCCCAAGCGAGGCGCCTCGAGGTCGACCTCTGGCCCCCTGCCAACACAAACTGCGAGCGGTCGGAGAGGAAGGAGGAGAACCACCGCAACACGGTGCCTCCTATTCCTAACCCCCTCAACCGCTGCAGGATGATACCATGGTCGATGGTATCAAAAGTCACTGAGAGATCTAATAGGGCCAGAAGAGAGGAACAACCTCTGTCCCGAGCCCTCCAGAGATCATCCACCAATGCGCCCAATGCCGTTTCCGTGCTGTACCCCTGCCTGAAGCCTGACTGGTAAGGGTCCAGATAGACAGCTTCATCCAGGTACTGGGGGAGCTGTCGTGCCACCACACTCTTAACAACCTTCGCCACAAAGCGAAGGTTGGAGACCGGATGGTAATTTGCTAATACAGCCAGGTCCAGGGAAGGCTTCTTGAGGAGGGGCCTCACCACTGCCTCCTTCAAGTGGAGTGCAGGAAAGGTCCCCTCACTCAGAGAAGCATTTATAATCCCCTGGAGCCAGCCTCATGTAACCTCCCAGGAGGCCAGTACCAACCAGGAGGGACATGGGTCCAATAAACATGTGGCAGCAGTAAGCCTACCCAGAATCCTGTCCATGTCCTTGGGAGCTACAGGGTCAAACTCTTCTCAGATAATGTTCTCAAGACCTACCCCCATCTCTCCTCCTGGACTCACCCAGTCGGAGTCCAAGCCTTCCCGAATCCGAGTGACTTTATCATGCAGGAACTGCACAAACTCCTCAGCTCGACCCTGCAAAGGGCCTTCCTGCGCTCCCCCCTGAAGAAGGGAACGGGTCACCCTAAACAGAGCGGCTGGGCGGTTCTCTGCAGATGCAATAAGAGTGGAAAAATAGTTAGATTTTGCCGCTTTTATCACCACTAGGTAGCTCTTGATATAAGACCTCACCAGTGATCGGTCGGAATCAGATTGACTCATCCTCCAGACACTCTCTAGGCGTCTTTTCCGATGTTTCATCTCTCTCAGCTCCTCGGAGAACCAAGGAGCCAATTGAGATCGGCATCGGGTCAGAGGCCGCAAAGTCACGACGCGGTCTAAAGCTCCGGTGGCCGCCCTGTCCCAGGCGGCCACCAGGTCTTCAGTCGAGTCGTGTGCCAGAGTCTCAGGAAATGGCCCAAGCTCTGTCAAGAACCTATCAGGGTCCATCAGGCACCTGGGAGGGAACCACCTGGTCAGTTCCGTCTTCCTGCAGCAAGGGGAAGCGGCTTGAAAGTCTAAGTGAAAGAGGGAATGATCTGTCCATGACAAGGGCTTAATATCTAAATCCCCTATTCCTAGATCATTCAACCACTAACCAGAGACAAAAGAGTGTGTCCTCCTGTGTGAGTGGGGCCTTGAACTAACTGGGTCAGGTCCATGGCCATCATGGAAGCCATGAACTCCCTAGCTGCCTCCGACGTCTCACCGACGGATGGCAGGTTGAAATCCCCCATGACAACGAGTCTGGGGGTATCCACCGCCACCCCAGCAATAACGTCGAGCAGCTCGGATAGGGCTGCCACCACGTGGCAGGGAGCCAGGTACGTAGTCAGCAAGCCCATCTGCACCCCACAACCCCACTTCACAAAGAGGGACTCACATCCGGCTATCTGAGGAACAGTGGTCTCCCTCGGGCAAAGACTTTCCCTAATAATTGCTGCCACCACCACCCACCCCTCCCCTGGGCCCTCGGCTGATGAAATGCACAGAAACCCGTTAATAAGATACTTGACTGCGCAGAAATGTGCAGATTGACGTATACCTTAAACGGAAAGGAAGATTCAGAATTCTATGCGATCTGGGATTTGTGGTATAGGTGGCTAGAAACTAAATGTAAAAGTTAATATTAAGGTGGAACAATGCACAACGACTAGATAATTTTGTATATTATAGTACTTTATTTAAATAGTAATCAATTTTATTTATAAGAATTTTTGTATAAATGATAAGTATAAATCTTTGTATAAATGTATAAATGATTAGTTAATTGACTATATACCGCACGTGTAAATATGCAATATGACATCACGCTTGCCGAACCGTTTAGTTTGAAGTGTAATATGTTCTTAACTCAATAAAATTGTTTAAAAAAAAAAGAAAAGAAAGAAATGCACAGAAACCCGGTGGACACATTTCTATGAGGGGGACCCCCCCTCCTGGCCCAACCAGGTCTCCGTAATCCCTGTCAGGTCCGCAGTGTTGTGGCTCCGTTGCCTGAGCCTGGGCTATCGACAGATGCAGACTCTGAGAGTGAGGGAGAGGAGTTGGCAAGGCCTCTCTCTCCAGGACCCTCCTCTCTGGCAATGCCTCCGGAGGACACCGAAGGCCAAAAGATAGGCCCAGAGCCAAGCACGTCCCCACAGCGACAGGTGGACAGCGACGAAGGAGATAAGTGCTGGCTGGACCCTCGGCAGAGGCGCAGGGAGAAGCGTGCGCAGCAGAGGGGAAGGCATGCCAGAGATTAGCTGAGTCACTGGACCACACCCCACAAGGTATAAATGTGGGTGTAGTGGCCGGTTAACTTTGTGACGAGCAAAAACTAGAAATAATCCATGATCTCTGCATTACTGGACTTCTGCCTGCCTTGTCGGACTGCATTTGCACTAATCCTTGAATTGTGGAAACTTTGCCTGCTTTATCGGAATGCTTGCAGTCTAATCTTTGTTTTGTGTGAGTAAAGTCTGAATTGGCAGCTAACCACTGGGTTGCTGCCAGCTTTATCTTCAAAGATTTTGTCGTGTGGCTTATTAACTCCAGGCTGTCTGTGGGGGTGCGTGTGTGGGACGGGGACAGAACACACACACCCCTCCAATAAAAGGTCACAAATGAGGGGGGCTTTATTAGCCACCAACCTGGCATTACACAACATCAGCCGAGGACCCAGGGCCTGAGACTCTGTGCAACCCAGGAAACGAGACACGCATTGGGGGCCAGAGTACGCAATTGCTTGCAGACAGCGTGTGCGTACCCCTGAACATGATATGGCCCCCTGCGCCCACCATACCTGCCCCTCCCACTCACCATTTCAATTGAGCTGCCCTTCATCTCGCCCCCCGGCACCCCATCCCTGTCCTCTCCGCTGCACCCATCCGACCCACCACCTCCTTGAGTGGCTGTATGCCCTCCCCCCAGGTCCACGTCTACAACCCCCTCTCCCCTCCTGGGTCCCCTTAAAATTTTCATTAAAAATTTTGTTAAAAAACCTCTCAAACTATGTCCCTTAAAACCCTTATAATCCTTGTGCCACCTCTTGGGGTCCCAAGACCCATCATTAAGGTAGGTCTTTGCAAGGCCCACTGGCCACACCCAAGAATGGGGGGAATGTCTCAAGGCGACCAGGTCCGCGATTGTATAAGTTCGTAAAATCATCCTCAAACATAGAGATGGGAATGTCCATGGTAGCGGGAGCTATCGAGATCACAGGTCAGTAGTTCAAGATCTAAAGTCTAACATCCGCCCTGGCCATAGGCAATAGGAGCCTGCATTCCCAGATGCCCTCTCACGGCAATAGGAAAATGACAGACGATGGTAATCCTCACTGCCCTCTCACCACAGCAAGGTGCCTAGGCCAGGTAGGGATCATCCGGGTGGGATTCATGGGCCGCAACACGACTTGGTCACACAACAGGTCCACAGCCGCCCTTTCACGGCAGCAGGCAACCACACCCAGAGAACTGGACATTATAGGGCTGGAAAAACGAAGGGCAAGGGCTCTAGATACCATCACCAGTCCAGTTGGTTGCAGCAGGAACAATCAAGGGGTCAAAGCAGCAGAAATGGAACGTCCAGGCAGGGCCTTCAACCGCCTGTGACCCCCAGCAATTAATGGAGAAATTAGATATTCAAATAGTAAACAAAGTGAAATACTTGGGCATCTAATTAACTTCAAGATGTATCACAGTGAAGGAAGATACTACTATACACTGAGAAATCAAATTGAAATAGACTTGGAAAAATGGAAAAATCTACAACTATCGTTAATGGGAAGAATAGCGCTAATCATAATGAATGTACTATCAAGAATTTTGTTCTTTTTTCAAACAATTCCGATAAAGTGGAGAAAAAATATTTTGAAAGTTTGAATAAAATGATGTGGAAATATATATGGCAAGGAAAGAAATCAAGAATTAATATTAAACTGCTTCAAGACACTAGGACTGTGGCGTGTTTCCAAGGATCTTACCCAATAACTCCAACACGAAATGTACTTGAATCAGAGTTCTTTATTAGTCAGTTATTTCTGTTACAGGTGAACATCTGGAAGTGCATCTGGATCCCTGGACCCCACCTTATATACCTGGGAGGCGGAGCTAAGGTAAGGAGGGATCAGGGGAAGGGCTAGGTGGGTGAATGGGGTTAACCCCTACTCTGCCATGGGGAAGCAATGTTAGGCATTTATATGTAACAAATCCCCCTCTAAATGCCTAAGAGTTGGAGCTGTGTGTATGTGTTGTGTATGTACACTTAGTCTTGAAGTTAGGTAGATGTGCTGTTTCTTCTGCAAAGGTTTGGTCAGGATGTCAGCGATTTGTTCAACAGTCTCACAGTGTATGGCCTTGATAAACCAATGTTCGTTAACTGTCTGACGTGCTTATGTTTGATGTCTATGTGCCTTGATCTCTGGCCCACAGCGTCTGCCATGGATATGTCTATGGCTGCCTTGTTGTCCTCATGTATTATTATCGGGTAGGCTGGCTCAGTCCAGATGTTGGAGAGCAGGTCATCGAACCATGTCAGGTTGTTGGCTGCCTTCGAGAGGCAGATGTATTCTGCTTCTGCTGTAGATGTGGCCACCAGGTTTTTAACTGCTTGCAGAGCAGTTCCAAAGGCCTGGAAACAAAACATATGAAGAACAGCTGTAGGATTTGGGTTTGGCTAGTCGAAAGAAAAGAAGAATTAGGGGTGACATGATAGCAGTATTCCAGTATTTGAGGGGCTGCCACAAAGAAGAGGGGGTCAAAGTATTCTCTAAAGCACCAAAGGGCAAGACAAGAAACAATGATTGGAAACTAATTAAAGAGAGAGGCAACCTGGAATTAAGGAGAAACTTCCTAATAGTGAGGACAATCAACCAGTGAAACAGCTTGCCTCCAGAAATTGTGGGTGCTCTATCACTGGATGTTTTTAAGAAGAAATTAGACAGTCACTTATCTGAAATGGTATATGTTCTCTTGCTTGAGCAGAGGGCTGGATTAGAAGACCTCCAAGGTCCCTTCCAGCTCATTCTAGTCTATTCTAGATCATTCATTCATTAACATGAACAATAACAAAAAAAAGAAGAAGTCTGGAACTGAGCTGATTAAGAATTTAGAGTGATTTTACTAGCAGCTGATAATTCAATTTTGATTTCATTATTTATTATTATCTAAAATGAAATGATACAGTAAAATTTGAAGGAATGATTCAACTTGAAGCAGTTTTGTTAATTTATGTTCAACAACTCACAGAATACTTTGAAATTATTTTGAATGTTCTAGCTGTGGGGGAAGATAAAACCTTAGAATTTATGATAAAAAATATTGAAAGGTTTATTTATCATAAATAGAATTCATTTTAATATATACTCTGAAAAAAATCAGAAGGGATTAGATAAATTGAATTTAAAGCCAAGCAATAAACGTTCCTGTATGTTGCAATAATTCGAGGATCGGACTCAATAAAGGATTCAGAAAAGTAGTATTCAAACAAAGTATTATTTATTTACATTAGGCATTCTATATTCTCTGGATGATTGCAGATAGAAGCAAGGAGGAAGAGCATGTATGCCCTTTTATATCAATAAGGGGGGGTTAGAAGTAGGAGTGGTTACATATGAATACGTTAAGAAAGGAAGAATAAATTAACCCTTGATATTCTATGTATATACATTTCCTCTATTTAAGAATAAGGCATTTATCTGTGACAAATCCCCCTCTAAATGCCGATTCGACATACAACAGTAATTACATTCAGATTCAGAACAATATAAAACTTGTAATTTTGAAGTTAAATATTTATGTTGTTTAGATTGCAAAGGCTTAGTCAATATATCAGCTATTTGTTCTGTGGTTTCGCAATGAATAGCTTTAATGAATCCATCTTGAGATAATTGTCTTACATGTTTGAATTTGATATCTATATGTCTAGATCTCTGACCAATAGCATCTGATCTAGATATCTCTATCGCAGCTTTGTTATCTTCATGTATAACAAATGGCAATGAAGGGCTCTTCCAAACATCTGATAATAAATCATTGAACCATATAAGATTATTGGAGGCTTTTGATAAACAAACATATTCTGCCTCAGTCGTTGATGTAGCTACAAGATCCTGCTTTCCAGTATACCAGTAGACTGGACAGTTGTTAAGAAAGAATACATAGCCGGAAGTGCTTTTCCTGCACTTAGTGTCACCTGCCCAATCTGCATCAGCATAACAAGTGAGAATAGGCTCTTTAACATCGTTGGGTTCTAATAGGCAGAAATCTAAACTGTGCTTCAAATACCTTAGTACTCGTTTAATGGCTTCCCAATTATACATTAAAGGTTTACTGACATATCTGAATAATAAATTAAGGGGTAGAGCAATATCGGGTCTGGTCCAATTAGAGATATACAAAAGGGAACCAATAACTGATCTGTAAAGTGTATTATCAGTAAACTCAGGAGATGATTCATTCATGTTTCTTAAAAAGTCAGCTTGCATTGGAGTATCACAAGGCTTTGCATCACTCATATTACATTTGTTCAAGAGTTCTATAATTTTATCTTTCTGAGACAATCTAAATCCTTTTTTAGTCTTACTAATTTGAACTCCAAGATATTTATTTACTTTCCCTAATGATTTTAAAGAAAAATGTTCATTTAATTTTCTTACAAATGTATCCCTTTTTTCTCTATGTTTGCCAATATACAAAATGTCAGCCACATAAATTAACACAAATTCTATAGAATCACCATCCCTTCTAACAAAGAAACAATTATCTGCAGTTGTGGCATTGAAGTTCATAGCTTTGAGAACGTTGACCAAACATTCATACCAGTGTTTGCCGGATTGCTTTAATCCATACAAACTTTTGTTCAGTAACCAAGTTTCATTCCTATTTGTGTTTTGGCTATGAGGAGCTCTTACATATATTTCTTTATCAAGTTTTGCATGTAAGTATGCAGTTTATATATCATATTGAAAGACTTCAAGATTAAGGGCTGATGCTATTACTAAAGCTGTCTTGACACTTTCAGTTCTTACAGTGGGGGAATATGTGTCGGTATAATCCTCAGGATACTTTTGAGCGTAGCCCTGTGCAACTAGTCTTGCTTTATATAATGTGTTGCCTTCTTCCAGATTTTTAATTTTAAATATCCACCTAGTGCCAATAATTGTTTTGTCTTTTGGGGCTGGTGTTGGGGTGAATACGTTTAGTTCTTGCAAACTGTCCATTTCTTTGGCCATGGCTAATTCCCATTTTTTTCTTTCTTCTGTGGGGAGTTTTAATACTTCCTCATATGTATTGGGTGTTGATGTATCATCATTTATGTGCATTATATAATCCTTATATTATTTGGCATTTGGTTCCTGTTACATCTAATTGTTCTTTCTGGTCTGCTATCGTTATCGTGTAAGTATCTTGCTTCCTTTTTTGTTAATGAATCTGTTTTGATTTTGGGACAATTTCCTATCCATGTATTATTGTTGCTCTTTTGTGTATTGTGGTTATGTTCTTCTCTTTCTGTCTTATCTTGATTTTCAATGTCTGGTTTTGTAGTTGGAAAAATCTCATTAAGATGTATCTTAGACCAATTGGCCTGTTCGTGAAATACAGCTGTTCTAGAAATTATGAATTTATTGTTATTGTCAATAAATCTGAATCCTTTTGTGCCTGTTTCATATCCCATGAATCTGAGCCTTCTAGATACATTATCCCCCTTACGTCTCAATTGTTTTGGTATATGTACATCTGCTGTAACTCCAAATACATGCATGTGGGCTATCTTGGGTTTTTTATTATACACCAATTCATATGGTGTTTTATTTATGACACTAGACCAAATTCTGTTTAGGGTATAATTGGAATATAATAGAGCTTCTGACCAGAATTGTTTGCCTAAACCAGCATCTTCTAATGTACATCTAATCATGGTTTGTAGTGTCGAGTTCTTTCGTTCTACTACTCCATTTTGAAATGCAGAGAAAGGGCTAGAGGTGAAGTGTAACATTCCTTTGTCTTTTAGCCATTGGGAGAATTCTTTTGACATGAATTCAGATCCCCTGTCTGTCATGATTTGCTTTATTTTTACATTGTGTTGTGTTTCTACACGTATATAAAATTCTTTAAACTTTTGAAATGTTTCATCTTTGTGTTTTAAAGTATAGACAAATCCATAACGACTATAGTCGTCTACAATAGTAAGGAAATATCGTTTTTTGTATGTAATTGATGGGGTCAATGGACCAACTAGGTCCATATATACCAGGTTAAAGATACGATTTGATGATCTTGTTGCCTTTTTTGGTCTGGGTTTAGTTCTGAGTTTTGAGGACTTACATACTGAACATTCCAAATAATTTTTACAATCTTTTATTTTAACACCTTCAGCATGTTCAACCATTTTTTGTATTACAGGAAAACTAGCATGTCCTAATTTTCTGTGTAATATATGTGCACATTCATCATGGATTGGTTTTCCAATTGTTGGTCTTTTGTTATTATGTGTATCTTTAACAGATGTGGTTTCATGGTTATGATTTGTTTCATGTTCCTCATTGTCACTGTCACTGTCATTTTCATTTTCTATGCTAGTGTCATTTTCCATGTTTGAATCAATGTTGTGTAGCCATTTTTCTTCTGTGACTAAGTATGGTAGATCTCCTTTGATAACTATATTACCTAAGTTTGTTTTGTTTTTCTCTAGAGTTGCTTTTCCCTTTGAGAACACTATATTTATGTTAGAGTCTCTGCTCAACTTTATTGCACTAAGAATGTTATGGGGTATTTCGGGTATTAATAAAACCCCCTCTATTTTCCCTAGACCGGGTAAATTTACATTTCCTCTTCCAATGACTTGAACTTCTTGATTAGCTACTTTAATTACAAATTTATCTTCTATGAAAGAAGATAATATTTTCTTATCATGTGTTGTATGATTTGTTGCCCCAGAATCAATGAGCCAGGCATTATCTTTTGAGTTTTGATTTTTGGTTATGGTATACTTATCTAATCCATTTAATGATCCAGACTTTCTCTCTCTTGAGTTATCTCTGCCCCCTCTACGTTCTCTAAAATTTGGTGAGTTTCTATACCTGTATCTGTCAATAGATGATTGTCTGTTATGGTATCTGTTTCTATTGTCATGGTTTTGTCTTTCTCTAAGTTATGTTTTCATCTGTAGGTAATTTGCTCACCATTTTGTGTTCTTTAGGTTCCGGTGTGTTGATGTGTTTTTCTCTCGCTGCTCCGCTATCTTTTATAATGTCCTGGAGGTTCGCGATGAGATTTTTGTCATCTTTTTGGCACTTCAGCAGTCTTAATATTTCTGATCTGAGCGTATTGTTTTCTGTCTCGCTCGCTTCTTGATCATCAGGTTCATCGATTACTTCTTCTTCGTCTGTGGTGGAGTTTTCAGGTTCTCTTGTTGTTTCAGTTGTAGATTCATCGATCATTTCTTGATCTGTTTCCATCTCTTTGTTGTGTGCCCTGGTGTTGGGTCTTTCTCTTTTGTTTCTGGAGTTTTCTTTCTTTGGCATGTCTGTTTCTTATTGAGTCAGCCAACCATCCTCTGCTACCAGATTGTTGCAATAATTCAAGGATCGGACTCAATAAAGGATTCAGAAAAGTAGTATTCAAACAAAGTATTATTTATTTACATTAGGCATTCTATATTCTCTGGATGATTGCAGATAGAAGCAAGGAGGAAGAGCATGTATGCCCTTTTATATCAATAAGGCGGGGTTAGAAGTAGGAGTGGTTACATATGAATACATTAAGAAAGGAAGAATAAATTAACCCTTGATATTCTATGTACATACATTTCCTCTATTTAAGAATAAGGCATTTACCTGTGACACTGTAATCAAGCATATGGGAATTCAGAGACTTCCCCGGAGAAAAGGAACTGCTTGTGAGCCAGGCTAAGATTCGATATTGGGATAAAACTCAAATATTAGAAATCCAAATCTTTGGTCAAGACAGAAGTGCCTCTTCCGTGCCAAGGTGCTGAGATGACAAACGGTATTTGACGTAGGTACAGAATTGTAAAAGGGCAAACTGACCCTAAACAGATACATCCTGTTGTTTAATGTTTATTGCACCCCAAATGTCATGTAGATTCTAGAGAAGAAATACTGCTTTCCTTACTGTCCTCTTTACTGTTTGTGAGGTGCCTTTGAGCTCCTTATCTCTTTTTATTATGTCTTGAGCTCCGGAGCTGGAAACCTGAGCCTGTGGGAACAGGGCTGTTATGTCTTTCCTAGAGATAGATTAAAGGGTAACTTCTACGTGTGAAATGCATCATTCTCTGTAATAATTTTGCCTTTAAACTGTATAAATACATGGCCAGAAGAAGCCATCGGTGTTCAGACCCTTTTCTTGTCTTTGGACTGTTTGAACCTTGCACAATAAACTCTTTCCTGCATTGAAGAGCTTGCCCAGTCCGTTATTTTGTCTACAACACTTGTGAGAAAGAAATCTGGCTTCATTCCAGAAAGAAATATGTTAGTAAGGATAGTTGAAGCAAAGCTGGTAAGCAGAAACTTATTAGAGGGGATTTTGAAGCTGATTCTGAGAAGCATTATGAAGGAATCTACATTGACCCTGATACATTCAGTAATTTAATTGAGGAAATAGAGATTCACTAATTTAGACAAAGATTGAAAACCACCACTTATCTAGCAGATGGAAAGAAAAACTAACAGATGGAAGACAAGGCAAAGGAGCTGCAAGACTGCATTGCAAATTGCGAAAAGGAGGTAACAATCCAACTGATTATTGAAGAAGGTTTTATGGAACCGTATAATATAGGTGGAAGAGCTATTTAGACCATTGGGCCCTATCCTTTGCTCAGCATTCCCTAACAGTAGGAGTGTCACGTGCTGGCCATGCCCACCCCCGGTTTAGCGAAGGGGGAAAAAGTCATGATACGTCACATGACAACAATGTAATGCCACGAGTTTGACACCCCTGCCCAACAGGTAGTTGTTTTGCCTCCACATGAACTTAGCCAAAGAAGGTGGTGGGGGAAAATCACCTTTCTGGGTAATCAGCTCATCAGTTTCTGCTACTTTAGGAATGTTTTTCTTCAATTAGTATCTGTCTTCCTGTAACTTAAACCAGTTATTCCATGACCCTACTTGGGAATAAGAAAGAAGAGGCTCTTACCTTCTTCTATGGGTTATTTGAAGAACGTTGTCATAGCCTTAAGAATATCATATATTCTTAAGGCTAAACATATCACATTTTTCCATCTTCTGAAGATTTAGATTTTTGTCAAGCTTTTCTGAAACTGCACAAATCACACTTAGGAATATTTGTCATGGCAGCAGCAAATATTTGCACAATATCACCACTTTCTTTATTAAAACACTAACCTGATTATTCTGTGAGTTCAGGAAATGCATAATTTATTTACAGAACTTCCAAGGGGTACAGCAAGATCACCTAGAGTTGTTCCAAAGGATCTTGCCTGCTTTCATCCAAGCACTGCATGTGTCCACAAGACATTTACATCAAGCAATCACCTGCTTTAAAGAACTTGTAAGAGAAGTGCTTCAAAAAGAAGGGTTTCAAAGCAGTGTATGTGGTCTAAAGCAGGAACATCTGGAATAAGATATTGAACCAAAAGTTGCTTAAGGAGGAATTCATGCAAAGAAAACCCGATTTTTCCTTGTTCTCAGGACTTTGAAATGGCAGATGGATATTCATTCCAACTCATATAGATTTGATTATAAAATATCATGAGAATTAAGTGTAGGACTTCCGGTTTGTCTGCCTCCGGTGAAAGACGGTCCCTTTTTAAGGACCGCCAGCCCCGCTGCCTGTAGAGCCGCTTCGATTCTGAGAAGCGGCTTCAAAACTCCAAAATCTGAAGGATTTGAGGAGAAGAGCAAGCAAGGTGCAGGTCGAGCCCCTGTGAGCCCCCAGAAAACTGCTACTGGGGAGGAAACAGGCGCGGCTCCCTTTCAACTTGCTGAGACTCCGGATGGCATGGGACGACTCTGCCTTCCGCAGAGCAAGCCGGCTGCAGCAAACATTCAAATTAAATGAAACCAACCCCAATAATTAGCGGAAATATCAACTTGAACCCTCAAATCTGGAAATCGCAAGTATTATTGCTTTGGTGACTTTCTGATTTAAGCAAAAGTATGAATGAGTGAAAGTGGTTTGAAAAAAAATGGTGCCCGGCTGCAGCGTTAACAAGCTGAGAGTGAGAGTGGATTTGTGAAGTTATTTCAATCAGCTACAAAGTTGCGCTGCCTGTAACAAGGAGGAACAGGAGAAGAGGAAAAAAATTCCTTTTTAAAATCTGATCTTGCTTCAGTCTAGTTTCTATCCCCAATTTGATTAAACCTGGGGGATTTTTTCAGAGGACTTTGTGGTGGTGGAAAAGGAAAAAGGATCTCCTTTTTCAGAAAATCCAACCTACGTGGCAGGATGGCTTCTAAGAAGCAGGAAGGAAAGGCAGCAGGGGGGGGGGATCCCCCACACACAAACATGAGCAGCAGCTTCCTCCTGCTCAACAGAGTCAGAAAAAAGATTTTGATTTTGAAAGTTTAAAAGAATTTATTACTCAGGCTCTGGATGATAAATTTCAAATATCTCAACAGGAAATAGATGATAAATTTCAAAAATCTCAACAGGAAATTATGCAGGAAATTAATGAAATTAAAAATATGGTGAAGGAGGATTATGGCAAGGTGACTGAAAAAATATCGAATGTGGTGTCTGGCCTGTCAGAAATTATTATTAAAGTGGATTCTAAAGTGGAAGAATTTAAATCAGAAGTCAATGTTAAAATTAAGGATACTGACTATAAAATTTCTGATGTTGAAGATAAAATGCAGAGAGTTGAAAATGAAATCACAATGATGCAATTCAGGGCCATGGAATTCGCTATAAGGCTTAGAGGTATTAAAGAGAATGACAGACAAGATTTGAAACAGATTTGTGCTGATGCTCTGGCTGTGTTATTAAAAATTAATCCTGAAGAGGTTTTTTACAAAATAGACAAAATTTACAGAGTGAATTCTTGGGTGGCCAGACAAAGACAATTGCCCAGAGATGTGGTGATATATTTTACAGATAGAACAATAAGAAATGACATTTTGCAAAGATCTTTTTTTTCTTCTGTGCAAGCGGAGGGAGCTCAAATTTATAAAGAACTGCCACCTAAAATGTTGAAAGATAGAAAAGACTTTGGTTTCTTAGTGAATGAACTGAAAAAACAACAAATACCATTTCGGTGGGACGCCCCAACTGGTATAATTCTGAAGTACAATGGAGAAAGACATTGGTTGAACACTGTTGAGAAGGTGGAACACTTTTATTCTACTGTTCTTAAAGAGAGATCACCATCTCCACGTACATCCACAGTGTTGGAGATTAAGGAGAGCAATAAGAAGCAACCTCAGCAAGAGAAGGAAGAACAGTCTAAGCAGGTGGAGCCAGTGGAAATGCAGGGCGCTACAGGAGGTTTTCTGGAGGAGCACCTGTTAGAATCTTCTCCAATTTTGGACCCGGCTCGGATGGTTGAAGTCAAAGACCAGCGTATAACTCGTGCAAAATCTAAGCAACTTAAAGAAAGGCAACAACAGGAAAGACAATACAAAAAAGGAGCTAAGAGTACTATACAAGGAAGTGAAGGGGGAGCAAAACCGAAGATTTTGGAAGATATTCGGCTATTGTGCTCGTCGCTTCAAAAAGATGAAGATGACAATTAAGGACCATTTTTATAAAACTTTACACACTAAAATACTGCAATGGGATTATAGATCTATTTTAATCATGGGAGATTGGAATGGAGTAATTGATTCCAAATTAGATAAAAAGAGCCTGGCGAAATCAAGGATTAGATTACCACAAACTTTTTTCGACATGAAAGAAGATTTGGAATTAAAAGATATTTGGAGAATATATAATCCAAAAGAATTGGACTATACTTTTTTTTCTGACAGACATAGATCTTTCTCTAGGATTGATTTTATTTTGTTATCAGATGATCTACTTGTTAAGACAAAAAGAACAAAGATTTTCTCAAGAACCCTGACCGACCATAGCCCAGTATGGATAGAAATTGAGATGGGAAAGATTGAGAGAAGATCATGGAGATTAAATGAAAACTTGTTTAGATATGAAAAAAATATAATAGAACTTAAAAAGCAGATGAAAGAATTTTTTGAAATAAATTTGAACAAGGATACCCCAATTGAAATTGTTTGGGATGCGAGTAAAGTGTACATGAGAGGGGTACTCATTCATATGAACTCTAAACATAAACTGAATCGACAAAAGAAAATATCTGAACTGGAAGTAGAAATAAAGAATAAAGAACAGTTACTTATTAAAAATCCAACAGATGAAAGAATACGTGGTGCTATAAAACTTTTGAAAGATCAATTCCAGATGCTTATGGTGGAACAAGCTGCAACAAATTTACAATATGCAAAGCATAATACATTTTGTAATGCCAATAAACCGGGCAGATGGTTGGCCTATACATTAAGGAAGAAGCAGAGTATGCGGACTATTGATAGTATTGATATTGGAGGGAAAGAAATTTCTCAACAAAAATTAATTAAAGAAGTCTTTGTAGATTATTATACCAAATTATACGCTAAAGATGATATACAGAATGGACTTATAGAAAAATATTTAGAAAATAAAAGAGTTACAAAAATTACCAAACAACAAAAGGAAAGAATGAATTATCCTATAACAGTAGAGGAGATAATTGCAGCAATTAAACAATTGAAAACAGCTAAAGCTCCTGGAACTGATGGCTTGACTGCAGTGTATTATAAAACTTTGCAAGCAGAAATGTTGGAACAACTTAGAGACTTATTTTGTAATATACAACAAGGGGGTAAAATACCCCCATCATGGAAAACAGCTTATATTTCTTTGATACCAAAAGAGCAAGTAGGTCCTAAAAAAACGGAGAACTATAGACCAATATCTCTTCTGAATAATGATTATAAAATTTATGCAAAAGTACTAGCCAACAGGTTGATGCCAGTAATTCAAGAGGTGATTCATGATGATCAAGCGGGATTTATAGAGGGTAGATATATGAAGGACAATGTAAGGCAAGTTATAGATTTAGTGGAATATCTTGAGAAGAATAAACAGATCCCTGCAGTGCTGGTTTTCTTGGATGCGGAGAAGGCCTTTGATAGAGTGGACTGGAATTTTCTATTAAAGACTTTTTAAAAGATGGACTTTTGGGATCAATTTATACAGGCGGTTTCAGCAATTTACCAAGAGCAAAAGGCACAGATTATTATTAATGGAAGTTTGACAACAGATTTTAATATTGAAAAAGGAACAAGACAAGGTTATCCGTTATCCCCATTGCTATTTATTTTAACACTAGAAGTCTTGTTGAATACAATACGGGACTCGAATACCTTGAAAGGTATAATGATAAGGCAAGAGGATTACAGAATAAGGGCATTTGCAGATGATTTGGTTGTTACCCTAACACAGCCGATGGAATCAATAATCCAGATGAAAGACATTATAAAAGACTATGGCACAGTATCAGGATTTAGACTGAACCAGAAAAAAACTAAGATGATAGTTAAAAATATGACACAAGATTGAAAACACGAACTTAAAAGGAGGGCAGGTTTTGAGATTGTACCTAAGGTTAAATATCTAGGACTTCAGGTTGCAGAATCAAATATGAAATTGTTTCAAAATAATTATGAGGTGTTGTGGCGAGAGGTGCAGAAAGATATGGAGACTTGGAAAAAACTGCAGCTGTCTTTACTTGGAAGAATAGCAGCAGTTAAGATGAACATTTTGCCAAGATTTCTTTTTTTATTTCAAATGATTCCGGTGCTTAAAAGTGATAAACAACTGAAAGAATGGCAAAGTGGAGTGAATAAGTTTGTTTGGACCGAAAAAAAACCGAGAGTGAAATTGAAAATTATGCAAGATGTTCCAGAAAGGGGAGGTCTTAAACTTCCAAACCTACAGTTGTATTATGAAGCAGCAGCTTTGACTCAAGCAAGCGATTGGTTTGGAAGGAAAAAGACTGGAATATTGAATATAGAAAGTTTTGATCTTGAATTTGGATGGCATGCTTACTTATTTTATGAAAACAAAGTGGATAAAGTATTTAAAAGCCATATACTTAGAGACTCTTTGATTAGAGTTTGGAAGAAGCACCGACTCAAATGGGATTACAAAATACCGTTATGGCTGGATCTTGGTCATATTATGTGGAATACAAATATAATGTCACTCGGGGGGGGGGGGGTTATACAAAGAAGTTCTTTTTACAGATGCGGGCAGATGGCAACTCAAGACATTAGAGACACTGTTGGACGAAGGGATTAATCTAACTTGGTTACAGTATAATCAACTTCAACTGAGATGGAAAGAGGACCAAAAAACTGGTATTATGTTGCATGAGGAAGAATTGGTTAGACATATAAAAGAGAAAGGTCCAATGCATATTAAAAGGCTATACAATGTTTTGCTAGAAAGGGATTCAGAAACTGAATTGGTTAAAGATTGTATGATTAAGTGGGCACAAAATTTTGCAGAACCAGTGATGTTGGAAACATGGGAAAAAATATGGGTTCAGAATGTTAAATTTACACAATCGCAGAATTTGAGGGAAAATTTTTATAAAATGTTTTATAGATGGCATTTAGATCCCAAGAAATTGTCGTGTATGTACCCTAATGTTCAGCCAAAATGTTGGAGATGTGATTGTTTAGATGCCACATATTATCATGTTTGGTGGACCTGTAAGAAAGTTAAGGCTTTTTGGATAAAAATATGGTGGGTTATGCAGAATGTTTTGAAGAAAAAAATTCAATTTTCTCCACAATTGTTTTTATTGGGTATAGTTAAGTGTTTTACATTGGGAGAAACAAAGCTGATATTGTATATGGTGACAGCAACAAGATTATTGATAGGTAAATATTGGAAAAAATGAAGCTTTGCCCACTATCGAGGAATGGACTTTGAAGATGGCCAGTTTTGCAGAGATGGCGAAGATCTCAGCATACCTAAAAGATCGTTCACAAGAGACTTATGAATGGGAATGGAAAAAGTGGATAGATTATGTGCAGAACAAATATCAAACTAGGAAGTATCAAATAGCTTTTCATTGATAGTAGTATTATATTAAGATAGAAATATTTCAATTTTGTGAAGATGAAAAATTATATGGGGGACGGAGGGGTTCAAGTTTCATATAAAGGGTTTTTTTTTTGATGGGAGTATATTCTGTGGAAGTCCGGGGGGGAGGGGAGGGTTAGGGGGGGTTAGGGAGGTTAGGTTGGGGAGTTTGGGGTGGGCTGGGGGGGGGAATGGGGTGAAAATGTAATTGTAAAACTTTTGCAATAAAAAAAGGAATTAAGTGTAATATACCTAATATTACAAGTAATATTACAAGTATAATATACCTAAAAGGAACTAGAGATGAAAACAATGATAAAACTTCATCTGCTAGTTTGATATTCAAACAGAAAGAGAAAGAGATGGAAACGATTTTATCAATCAGAAACAAAAGACCAAAAAAGCTTATCTGGGATTAAAAGAAAGCAATATATCAATAGACATAAATTTTCTAAAACAGAATGAAAAGGATGAGTTTCAGATGACTAGGAGTTAAGAAAAGTAATTGAAAAGTTCTTGGGTTTACCAGTGACAAGACCACATTGCCATAGCTGTGGGAATTTAAAACTAAAACATGAGCACGCTAACTAAAAAATGGAAAGAGACCTAAAGGATACATTAGCTTAGACCAGTGTATTGCAGCTTTGAATGTGTGTTAAGGATATTGGTGTTGTGTTATCAACCAGCAGAGTAAACGCACAAGGAAACGTTGCTGAGAGCAATGAATAAGAGTTATGCAAACTGGTTTATCAAAAGCTTACTTTATAGTAGAAAAACAGTCTCATAGTCTTTAAACAAATTCCAAGTCTTTGCCAGTAAATCAGTCCAGTAGTTACAGAATCTTCTTACCCAACAAACAGTAGTTGGTTAGAATAACAAACTCACTCTGGTTCACAAACCACGATGGTTGCAGATCCATCAAATGATGATTAGCAGATAACAACTACTCTCAATGGTAGCTTATCATAGCAGCTTCATCATCAATGGCAGCATATCATAGCAGCTTCATCATCAAACTGAATACGTTACAGTACCTTGCTTAAATACTCTCACAACCAGTCATTACCTAATTACAGCATGACTCAGCATTAAAGTCACATAATATATTTACAGATTAAAGTTACAGTACACTTATATTGCCTGGACAACTGTTAGGCTCAAACCATATCCTAACAATGTGTGTTCTTCAACACCCAGAATTCCAGCAAGCAATATGTGGGATATATGGTTGTAAGCAAATGCTAACATAGAATGTTTGACTAGTTAAAAACATTTTCTGTGTAGTGAAGACTATTTTTCTCAAGCACATCTAAAATAAATGATATTTCCAGGTCCCAGCACAAAGAATTTATGATGTATTAGATTAGTAGCAAAATGAAAGTAAAATGCGTTTGAAAAACTTTTTTTAATCCTATGTAACCTGCATTTAAAGCATATTGCTTGAAATACTGATTGAACTAAACAAATGCTACTTAGATCTCTGACATATGTTACATTTGCACTGGGTCATAAATTTCTTTTTACCCCGCTGCCTCCAAACATCACTTTCCTCCATTAAGGATAACCATCTGCTGAGGACACAGCTTTCTTTCTTGCAAGACAAATGTGTTATCTGCATTAATCTAGTCAGTTCTTACCCATGTGTAAATCCCATTGGCAAGCCCTTCACTTGAGATCAGTTTAGGACAGGGGTCAGCAACCTGTGGCTCTGGAACCGCATGTGGCTCTTTCAACCCACTGCTGTGGCTCCCTGTCACTCAAAATATGCATCACAACTGCCAATGTGCAACAGCCACCAGCAGGCAATTTATTCAGCTTCTCAACCCCCGGTAGGCCAATCAAGGATAAATCCAAGAAAAGAAAAGTTTCAGAAGAAAACAGAACATTTAATTCAACTGGTCATGGGGACTTCAACTTGCCATCTGTTGGCGAAGCATCTGAGGTGGCCCGGGAGTTCATTGTCAGAGGCAATTAGCCCCGTTACCTTCCTGGAGTAATTGCCTGGATCGTGGCATTTTCCTTGTATATACTTTTGAAAAATAAAACTGGAATACATCTTCTAATTAAACTCATATTTATTATAAAGAAAATAAAACATCTAACTATCTAAAATAATTAAATTGTTACATTTTTGCAAAGTTCCTACCGACTACTTCTCAGCAGCCGGACTTCTCTGACAAGAGAACAAAGAAAAGTGTGAAGTAGAAAGAAAGGAATGCGGATATACGTAGTTAGCTTACTGATAAGAAATTTTGGCAAGCTACGGAAAGTCTGACAGTCCAGAAATAATGAGCTCTGCTGATAAATACAATATCATCAACATAAACAAGAACTATCTCATATGCATTGTTAGATCTTTTTGTGAACACGCACTCATCAGTTTCAGACTTAATAAAGCCCATTGAATTTAGTTTGTCAGTAAGACATAAGTACCACATTAAACCAGATTGTTTCAGACCATAAAGACTTTTGTGTAGAAACCAGGTATCCCCTTCTTGCTGTCGGAACCCTGGAGGGCCTCTCACATAGATCTCTTCATCTAGGTCTGCATGTAGATAAGCCGTGTCAACATCGAACTGGAAAACTTCTAAACCAAGGATAGTTGCAGTTGCTAAAGCAGTTTTTACACTCTCAGTTCGAACTGTCGGTGAATAGGTATTTGTGTAGTCCTCAGGATAACGTTGAGCGAAACCCTGAGCTACAAGTCTGGCCTTGTACAGTGACTCAACATTTGGCTTCTTTTTGATTCTGTAGACCCATCGAGTGCCAATGACCTTTTTGTTTGCTGGAGGTTTTGCAGGTGTAAACACTTTAAGTTTTTTTAGACTGTCCATTTCAATCTGCATTGCCTCATACCATTTGTCTTGCTCTGAATCAGGAAGCTGCTTGATTTGTGTGAAATTATCAGGTGGAAGTGTAACATTGCAAATCAAAGGCAAGGGTGCTTTTGTCAGTTGCCAAGAATATCGTTGTGGAGGGATTCCTTTTGTGGCTCTCTTGGAACGTCTCGGAACAACAGTCCAGTCTTCTTCTGCTTCGTCCTCGTCCTCACATTCGTTGCTAGCGTCAGCATCCGCGGCTTGCAAAGATGGAACATCATGTTGGGAAGAACTAGTAAAATCTTGATCATCAATCTGCGCAGCATCAGTAGTATCATCTCTAGAAAAATAAACTCCAGGATCATTGGAATGAATCCTGGACCAGTCAATATCTTCCTCAAAATTGGCAGATTGGGAAGCACTATTACATGTTTAGAGTCAATAAATTTACTCCATTTTGAGTTGTCATCAATACCCATAAATCTCAGTATCTTTGCTGTTGGACCTCCTTTCCTTCTTTGAGCTAAGGGAATGTTCACCATAGCATATGAACCAAAAATATGGATGTTTTTAGAGATCGGGCTTGTAGCCATACAACATGAAGAAAGGAGTCTGATTTATTACACTGCTCCAAGTACAGTTCACAATGTAATTTGCATATTTGATAGCTTCACCCCAGTAAGGGTTACTAAGGTTGGCGTCTTCTAGGAGACAGCGCATCATGGTTTGCAGGACCCCTTGTCTTCTCTCCACGACTCTGTTATGAGCCGGTGTGTACGGGGCCGAAATCTGATGAAGAATTCCATTCTTACGCATCCAGTCCTGGAAACGCTGAGACATGAACTCAGCACCACGGTCACTCTGGATTCTGGCGATGCTTACTCCGTGTTGGGTAGAGACAAGGGCTGCAAAGTCTTTAAAGATCTGAAAGGTCTCTGATTTTTCTTTCATAGGATATACATATCCATATCTAGAATAATTGTCAACAATTGTTAGAAAATATTTTCTACCACCAAGTGTTGGTGGAAATGGACCAACTATGTCAGTATGTACCAAATCAAAAATACATGTTGACAGGCGTGTAGCGCATTTTGGAATGGCTGCTGCTTTGGATTTGGCTTTCTTGCAGACAGCACAATCCAGAAACACTTTACACCCCTTTAGATCCAAACCTTTTGCGAACTCCGGCATCTTCCTATGAACACGGAAACTGGCATGCCCCAATCTTCTATGCCACTTATGGATACACCTGGAATGCAAAGGTTTACCAGTTAGTGAATTTTCAACAGTTTTATGAGGAACCTCAGGCTTACTCTGAGCAACCTATTTCTCAATTTTCTTTTTGTTGGCTTTAGAAGCCTTTGGAGCAGCAACAGGATCTCTCACTGGAGCATTTCTCTCTGGGCCTGTGCTCTCCCTTTTTGGAGTTTGTATACTTGCCTGTTTTTGCGGTTTAGGCTTTGGCTTTAAGTAATAAACACCACCAATTAATATGGTTTCAGCAACAATATCTCCATCTTTAACTATGTAACTTGCTTTTTCAAGGTGGTGAACCTGGAACTTTAGTGCTCTAGACAAGTGACTCTGACTAAGCAAATTACTGGTTGCTGTTAGTATATAATAAACATCAGGAATGAATGTATCGAGCTCTTCAACATAAACAGTTCCTTTTCCTTTGACCTGACAAGGATGATTTGAAAAAGAATAAAGTTCACGTAGTTCAGGTTCAGGCTCGTGCATCTCTTTGAAAAGTTCTTTCTGTAGGTAACATGCAACGCTGCACCACTGTCCAAAGTCCACAGGAGTCGTCTGTCGTATTCTGGATGAGGTTGTGGATCATTGGTTAAAGCCAATGTGGCGAGTGGATTTTGTGGATCACATCAGGGACCACGATGACCTTGTCTTCTGCCTCTGCCTCTCTCTCTGGAGTCTGTTCCTCTGGGCTTGTACGTGACGGGAGCTGGAACTCGTTGGGAACAATCCCGAGTGGCATGTCCCACATGATTACAGATATAGTATCTTGGCAACCTTGGAGCGTAGGTCCTTCCTCGGAAGGGATGCCTAGCTGGAGCTCTTGATGCGGGTGGTCCTCTCAAGTGTGGAGTAGCTAACATGAGTGCTTCTTCTTCAATTAAAAGTCTGCATACATTGTCCACTGTAGGCACTTGGTTAATCTTTGTAATGGCATCTTTCCATTCATAGTTCAAAGAATTAATGATAATGCTGGTCATTTGAATATCTTCAATAGGATAGCCTCTTTCTCTTAATTCTTTTCTCAGTCCTTTCAATTTGGTCAAATGTCCTCCAATTTCTTCACCAGGTTTCAATCTCGAACCATGGAATTCAGACATGAGCAAACATGAAGACTCAATTGAAACAGGCCTGTAGCAATTTTCCAATTGGGCCCAAATTTGTTGGGCTGTTGCATCAGGTGGAAATGTAACCTGCAGTTCAGTATCCATGGACATCAATAATGTTGTGCAGGCTTTAGTTTCTAAGTCTCTTATTTCAGGTGTCCATGGTTGGGCAGGAGGGTTAAAAACCATACAGTGAGTACCTTCTCTACAAAGTAACAATCCAATCTCACTGACCCAGGCCTTATAATTCTGCCCTGACATCTTTAATTTTGACTCACCAGCCAGTGGAGCAACAGAAAGTGCCTGTTGAGGAAGGTGCATTTGAGGTGCTGGCTGTGGAAGTAAAGGCACTTGTTGCACTGAAGGTAGACCAGGAACTGGCCCTGGTTATACAGCTGGAGGCACATGTGCATGCATTTGTGGCTGCTGTGGCATTTGAGCTGCAATATTAACATGGCCTGCTGGAGATGAAGTCATTTGCCTTTGCTGCATTAAGCTTTGTTGTGTTCCATCTAAAAGGACACCAGCACCACCAGGGGGTGCTGGAGATTGAACCTGTGGAGACACTTGTGGCATTGCAGCCTGAATCTCTGAGTGAATTAAAGACATCTCTAATAGAGTCTTCTGCAATAATTGTAATTGCTCTCTCAAATTGCGATGCATTTCAGCTTTCTCTAGTAAATTACTTTTGCCAGCAGATGGTGCTGCAACTTTAGTTTCGGGCTGCTCAGCTCTTTCTGCATACCTGGCATTTGTAATTTGAGAAGGCAAATGTGACATGTGCACAGCTCTCTGTTCTGATTGGCCTGACACAATATCCACCAGGGTGTGTGTCTTTGGCTCCGAAGAAGAAGGCAAAATGGCATTTTTAGAGATTTTGAAAACACTAGACTCTCTCTTATCTTGCTCAAACTTAGATAAAGTCATTTTTGCCTGGGATAGCTCCTGTTCAAAAAAATTTATTTGATTACTATAGCTTTTTACAGCTAGTTCATGAAGGGAGAGATCAGAGCTGTGAGGAGGATAATGAATTGTTTCTCTCTCTGTGTGGGGGTGAAAATGCTCGGCCGTTTGTAGAAAATCTGGCCCTGCACCAAGCGTTACAAATTCAGAAGGTTCTGGGGCGACTGCATAATTGGAAGGGGGCGTTACTGACCTTGATCTCAGCACATTACCTTCAAAAGCAGCTCTGCCTTTATCTTCCTTCTGAAGCCTTTCTAAGAGCATTTCATCCATTTCTTCTCCTCCCATGGTTCCCTCTAGCCGGGTGGCTGAGGTGAGCAGCTGGAATTAATGGAATTAATTTCATTTTTCCTCTTTTCTTCTTTTTTGGCATCTTAGCAGACAATTAATCAGCATTCCGCAGTCGCCTAGAGGTCTAATTATCAAAGCAACAGGCAAGGAAAAGCCATAAATCAACCATCCGTCTGCTACCATTGTCAGAGGCAATTAGCCCCGTTACCTTCCTGGGTTAATTGCCTGGATTGTGGCATTTTCCTTGTATATACTTTTGAAAAATAAAACTGGAATACATCTTCTAATTAAACTCATATTTATTATAAAGAAAATAAAACATCTAACTATCTAAAATAATTAAATTGTTACATTTTTGCAAAGTTCCTACCGACTACTTCTCAGCAGCCGGACTTCTCTGACAAGAGAACAAAGAAAAGTGTGAAGTAGAAAGAAAGGAATGCGGATATACGTAGTTAGCTTACTGATAAGAAATTTTGGCAAGCTACGGAAAGTCTGACAGTCCAGAAATAATGAGCTCTGCTGGTAAATACAAAAACGCAGTGACATTCATGGCTTCCATCATGGCCATGGACCTGACCCAATTAATTCATGGACCCACTCACACGGGAGGACATACTCTGGACTTGATTTTTGTCTCTGGTCAGTGGATGAATGATCTTGAGATAGGGGAGATAATGATTGAGCCCTTGTCATGGTCAGATCATTCCCTTCTTAGGCTTGACTTTCTAACCACCACACCCCACTGCAGGGAGGCGGAACAGCCTAGATGGTTCCGCCCCAGGTGCCTGATGGACCCTGATAGGTTCCAGATGGAGCTTGGGCCATTCCCTGAGGCTCTGACTCATGGCTTGGCTGAAGAGCTGGTGGCCACTTGGGATAGGGCGGCCACTGACACTTTGGACTGAGTTGTGCCTTTGCGGCCTCTGACCCGTCGCCGAGTTTACTTGGCTCCTTGGTTCTCCGAGGAGCTGAGGGAGATGAAGTGCCAGAAAAGATGCCTGGAGAGCAGTTGGAGGTCTAGCCATTCCGAATCTGACTGAACACTGGTAAGGTCTCATATTAAGACCTACCTAGTGCCGATAAAAGCAGCAAAATGTAACTAGTTTTCTGCTCTTATCGCATCTGTAGATAACCGCCCAGCTGCCCTGTTTAGGGTGACCCGCTTCCTCCTCCATCTGGGAGCACAGGAGGATCCCTTGCAGGGTCGGGCTGAGGATTTTGCTCAGTATCTGCACAATAAAATCACTCAGATTCGGGAAGGCTTGGTCTCTGACTGTGTGGGTACAGATGGGATGATGGAGGCCGGTCTTGAGAATGCCATTTGGGAAGAGTTCGACCCTGTTGGTCCCGAGGACATGGACAGTATACTAGGACGGCTGAACGCGACCATATGTTTATTGGACCCGTGTCCCTCCTGGTTGGTGCTGGCCTCCTGGGAGGTTACACGAGGCTGGCTCCATGGGATTATTAATGCTTCTTTGAGTGAGGGTGTCTTGCCATCTGCCTTGAAAGAGGCGATGGTGAGGCCCCTCCTCAAGAAGCCCTCTCTGGATCTGGCTGTTTTGGCTAACTACCATCCGGTCTCCAACCTTTGCTTTGTGGCGAAAGTTGTTGAGAGTGTGGTGGCGCGACAGCTTTCTTGGTACCTGGATGAAGCTATCTATCTAGATCCGCTCCAGTCCGGCTTCAGGCCTGGGCACAGTACGGAAACGGAATTGGTCACGTTGGTGGATGATCTCTGGAGGGCTCGGGATAGGGGTTGTTCCTCTATCCTAGTCCTCTTAGACCTCTCAGCAGCTTTTGATACCATCAACCATGGTATCATGCCGGTTGGAGGGGTTAGGGGTGGGGGGCACCATCCTACGGTGGTTCTCCTATCTCTCTGACCAGTCACAGTTGATGTTGTCAGGGGGGCAGAGGTTGACCCCGAGATGCCTTGTTTGTGGGGTGCCACAGGGGTCGGTCCTCTCACCCCTTCTGTTCAACATTTATGTGAAGCTGCTGGGCGAGATCATCCGTGGTTTTGGGGTGGAGTTCCATCAGTACGCTGATGATACTCAGCTGTACATCTCCACCCCAGGCCATTCCAACAATGCCCTTGAAGTGATGTCCCGGTGCCTAGAGGCCGTGCGGGTCTGGATGGGGAGAAACAGGCTTCGACTCAACCCTTCCAAGACCGAGTGGCTGTGGCTGTGGCTTCCGGCGTCCTGATATAGCCAGCTGGTGCTACTGGGGGCGAATTATGGAGAGGGCTCGCAACTTAGGCGTCCTCCTGGATACACGGCTGTCTTTAGAAGAGTATATGACGGCCGTGGCCAGGGGGGGCTTTTTATCAGGTTCACCTTATTCACCAGTTGCGTCCCTTTCTGGATCAGGACTCCTTACGCACAGTCACTCAGGCACTCGTCACTTCCCACCTGGACTACTGCAATGCTCTCTACATGAGGCTCCACTTGAGGAGCACCCGGAGGCTCCAACTGGTGCAGAATGCGGCCGCACGGGGGATTATGGGAGCGATGGGGCACTCCCATGTGACACCCCTCCTGCGCGAGCTGCATTGGCTTCCACTGGTCTTCCGGGTGTGCTTCAAGGTGTTGGTTACCACCTTTAAAGCGCTCCATGGCATAGGGCCTGGGTACTTACGGGACCTCCTTCTGCCGCCAATAGCCTCCCACTGGCAAGTTCACTCCACAGAGAGGCACTCCTCAGGGTGCCATCAGCCAGCAATGTCGTTTGGCGACCCCCAGGAGGAGGGCCTTCTCTGTGGCAGCACCTGCCCTCTGGAACAACCTGCCCCCGGAGATACGTAGTTTACCAGATCTCCATGCTTTTCGCCGTGCCCTCAAAACCTTTCTATTTCATCAAGCTGGGCTGGCGTAAACCCCCCCCCCCCATTTAGATATTTTTAATTGTAAGTGGATTTTATTCGGGAGGTTTTAAATTTTGGGCCAAAATTTGTTTAATTCTTTTAAAATTTTAAATTTTGTATTGGTATGTTTTTTATTCTAGGCTGTGCACTGCCCTGAGTCCAGCAGGAGAAGGGCGGTATAAAAATTCAATAAAATAAGTAAATAAATAAATAAATAAACTACATATGCTAGTCTTGTGGCTGCTCAAGTCAGGCACGGGAAGGGTTTTGTGGCTCCCGGTGTTTTATTTTCTGTGGGAAATGGGTCCAAATGGCTCCTTGATGGTTTAAGATTGCAGACCCCTGGTTTAGGAAGATATGAGGAGTTACTGAGTCAAGTGTTTCTATATGCCATATTAATTTCCTTTGCAACATACTAATTCATTTTCAGCATAATCAAGGAGAAAAACCTCATTTTTAAAAAAGAAAAACTGAAATATTTCAAGAGATGAAGAAATGTGGGCATAAAGATTGAGCTTACTATACTGTAAGGATGAGATAGGGGACACAAAGCTTAATTGCCATCACAAGGCCATTCTATATGCCATTGCTCTCATTGTGAATGAAGCTCTTCCAAATTGACATCTATCAGCAGAAATTTCAACTGGTAACTCTTGTCAGCCTCAGCTTTTCCTGCTTCAGCTGCCATAAGAAACGGGGGAGGGATTAGTTATAGAGCAAGGGGGGGGGAAAGGAGCAGGAGATGGTTTTTTTTCTTTCCTGGTAGGATGTGTCTTCATGAGAAAACGAAACTGGATCTTCAAAAGGAGACGGCTGACCAACTGCCCTACATTCCTGATGAATGACGCTGCCAGACGTGTTGCCACCTGACCTTTGGAAGACCTTTGGATTGGCTGATGATTTATGAACACGAGGGGGGGGGAGAAGTTTAGTAGATGCATTCCGCGCGTTTTGCTCACTTCCAGCTTTACCTGGGTTATCATTTCATATTCAGTAAAAGTACCAAATTCTTCAAAATGCTTGAGTTTGGGGGTTTCTTTCCTGGATACTGAAGGAAGCATACCTGACATTAAGCTGGAAGTCACAACCAGTCAACCCGGACAAAAACCGAGGGGACTGTAAATCCAGAATATGTCAGATCGGGGGAGTGATGGAGAAGAGAAGATGGGGGCAGCCAGTTCAACTGCCCTCCAGTCGGAAAAGGAGACTGCAGAATGGTTGGAAAAACTCCGTTTGGAGACTGAAGAGGCTAGATGGTCAAAGGGAGTGGGGAGACTGCTGGACTGGGGAGAGGAACCCCGGGGAGTGACAACTTCCAGACCCCGGAAAAAGGAGGCAGTGTGGATGCAAGAACAAAAGGAACATCTCATGATAGACCAAGCCTTGCAACTTATCCGTGATGTAGAGGAAAGCAGAAGAAACCGTGAGTCTTTTGAAATTCCTGGGGAGAAGGGGAGAGAAAGCTCCAGGGGGGAGCCAGGAGAAACAGCCTGTGGGGGAGAGGAAGAGTTTGAAGAGGGAGCATCCCAGACTTCGGCAGCTCGAGGGAGAGATGCAGCCGGCCAGAGAACCCCAGCCTTGCAGCCCCCCCCCACAGACGTAAAAAGCCAAAAATCCCCCCCCTTCCTGGGAAGTTTGATGGGAATCCTAAAGCCTTGGGATTTTTCCTGACCCAAGTGTGGAACCACATGCAGGACTGGGGGGAGGACTACGAAACAGAGGCGGCGAAAGTCAGAAGTGTTGCGGATGCCCTAGAGGGAGTAGCTGCTGAGTGGATGGTGGTTCTCCACAATAACAACTCCCCCTTGCTGAGAAATTACAACCAGTTCATGAGGGCCCTTAGAAGACGGTTTGAAGACCATTTAGCTGAACGGAAGGTGAGACTCAGAATGAAGAGCATTCAGCAGGGCCGGAGGCCGGTGGCAGAATATATCCAAGAGTTTCGTGAACTGGCACCCTATATGACAGGCTGGTCAGAAATGGCTCTTTTGGGGAGTTTCAAAGATGGATTGAATGAAGAGATATATCGAGACTGCAGGAGCATGGGGGTCCCCGATGATTTGGATAGATGGTACATAGTAGCTGAGGATGTGGAGATCGAGCTGAACCGGAGCGAACTCCGAGGAAGGCGGATGGGGGACCAGTCATCCTCTTTCTACCGTAAGGGGGCGCCCAAGATGACTGGCGGGAAGACCGAATTCAAACCCAAGTCAAAGCCCTTCACCTGTTTCAAATGTGGGAAGGAGGGTCACCGAGCGGCCGAATGTTTCTCCAAACCACCGCCAAAAGCCACCGGGGCCGGCCAAAAGAAAGGCGATAAAATACCCGCCAAAGCCCGCGGCACCACCCTGAAAGGAGAAGTCGTTGAGTTCGCTCCCTGGAACCCGGGTGAGCTGGGAACTCCGACCAACGATGATGACAGCGAGATGGACTCCGACTCCGACACCGATGAACGGGTGAGTCACACGGAAGAACCCTTACTCATCCCCGTAGAAGTAAGGGTGCCCTCCACAGGAACTCACGCGCAATTGTTAGCCCTGTTGGACTCAGGGTGCACTAGGTGCATAATTAGTCCCAAAGTAGTGGAGGAAATGGGACTGAGACTAAAAACTTTAAAAAGACCCATTGCATTTTGTCAATTAGACGGGTCGACTGCAGGAGGGGACCCAGCTAGTTTTATGACCGAACCCCTTGAACTGCAGTTGGGGAATCATGTAGAGAAGCTCAGCTTTATTGTAGCACCTGGAATGGAAAGGCCCCTCATTCTAGGACTGCCCTGGCTTCATAAATGGAATCCACGAGTAAATTGGAAGACGGGGGTCCTGCGCATCCATACGGCAGAACCGACTCCGGAAAAGGAAGGCCCCCCCTAAGGGACGACATAAGGCCAGAAAGGGTGGCAGTAGCCATTAACTATATTGAGGGAGAAGAAAAAATTCCTAAAGAATATTGGGACCTCAAGGAAGTGTTTAGCGAAAAAGCATCAGATGCCCTGCCTCCCCACAGGGCCACTGACTGCACCATTGAAATAGTCCCTGGGGTGAAGCTTCCCAAACCAAAAATTTACCCCATGACACCTCGAGAATTGGGGGAGTTGCGGAATTTTATCGATAAAAACTTAGAACGTGGATTCATCGAACGAGCCAAACCCAAGGTGGCAGCGCCAGTAATGTTCCGCGAAAAGAAAGATGGATCCTTCAAATTAGTAGTTGATTATAGAAATATGAACGCCATTTGTGTAGAAAATGTCTATCCCCTCCCACTCATGAAGGACATGTTAGCCCGTTTAGGGAAGGGAAATTTTTTTACCAAACTTGATTTAAGAGAGGCATACTACCGAGTGAGAATAAAAGAGGGAGATGAATGGAAGACAGCATTTAATTGCCCACTGGGATGTTTCCAGTTTAGAGTACTCCCTTTTGGACTACAGGGAGCCCCGGCTGTATTCATGCAGTTGATCAACGAAGTGTTGCATGAGCACCTATATAAGGGGGTGTTGGTCTATTTGGACGATATTCTAATTTATTCTGACAACATGGCCAACCGTGTACGACTGGTTCGAGCGGTCTTGAATAAACTCAGAGCAGCTGAACTCTATGCCAAACTTTCTAAATGTGAGTTCCACCAAGACAAAATCGACTATCTTGGATATCGTATATCGCATGAAGGAATAGAGATGGACCCGGAAAAGGTCCGGGCAGTGATGGAATGGAGATTGAACCTGTGGAGACACTTGTGGCATTGCAGCCTGAATCTCTGAGTGAATTAAAGACATCTCTAATAGAGTCTTCTGCAATAATTGTAATTGCTCTCTCAAATTGCGATGCATTTCAGCTTTCTCTAGTAAATTACTTTTGCCAGCAGATGGTGCTGCAACTTTAGTTTCGGGCTGCTCAGCTCTTTCTGCATACCTGGCATTTGTAATTTGAGAAGGCAAATGTGACATGTGCACAGCTCTCTGTTCTGATTGGCCTGACACAATATCCACCAGGGTGTGTGTCTTTGGCTCCGAAGAAGAAGGCAAAATGGCATTTTTAGAGATTTTGAAAACACTAGACTCTCTCTTATCTTGCTCAAACTTAGATAAAGTCATTTTTGCCTGGGATAGCTCCTGTTCAAAAAAATTTATTTGATTACTATAGCTTTTTACAGCTAGTTCATGAAGGGAGAGATCAGAGCTGTGAGGAGGATAATGAATTGTTTCTCTCTCTGTGTGGGGGTGAAAATGCTCGGCCGTTTGTAGAAAATCTGGCCCTGCACCAAGCGTTACAAATTCAGAAGGTTCTGGGGCGACTGCATAATTGGAAGGGGGCGTTACTGACCTTGATCTCAGCACATTACCTTCAAAAGCAGCTCTGCCTTTATCTTCCTTCTGAAGCCTTTCTAAGAGCATTTCATCCATTTCTTCTCCTCCCATGGTTCCCTCTAGCCGGGTGGCTGAGGTGAGCAGCTGGAATTAATGGAATTAATTTCATTTTTCCTCTTTTCTTCTTTTTTGGCATCTTAGCAGACAATTAATCAGCATTCCGCAGTCGCCTAGAGGTCTAATTATCAAAGCAACAGGCAAGGAAAAGCCATAAATCAACCATCCGTCTGCTACCATTGTCAGAGGCAATTAGCCCCGTTACCTTCCTGGGTTAATTGCCTGGATTGTGGCATTTTCCTTGTATATACTTTTGAAAAATAAAACTGGAATACATCTTCTAATTAAACTCATATTTATTATAAAGAAAATAAAACATCTAACTATCTAAAATAATTAAATTGTTACATTTTTGCAAAGTTCCTACCGACTACTTCTCAGCAGCCGGACTTCTCTGACAAGAGAACAAAGAAAAGTGTGAAGTAGAAAGAAAGGAATGCGGATATACGTAGTTAGCTTACTGATAAGAAATTTTGGCAAGCTACGGAAAGTCTGACAGTCCAGAAATAATGAGCTCTGCTGGTAAATACAAAAACGCAGTGACATTCATGGCTTCCATCATGGCCATGGACCTGACCCAATTAATTCATGGACCCACTCACACGGGAGGACATACTCTGGACTTGATTTTTGTCTCTGGTCAGTGGATGAATGATCTTGAGATAGGGGAGATAATGATTGAGCCCTTGTCATGGTCAGATCATTCCCTTCTTAGGCTTGACTTTCTAACCACCACACCCCACTGCAGGGAGGCGGAACAGCCTAGATGGTTCCGCCCCAGGTGCCTGATGGACCCTGATAGGTTCCAGATGGAGCTTGGGCCATTCCCTGAGGCTCTGACTCATGGCTTGGCTGAAGAGCTGGTGGCCACTTGGGATAGGGCGGCCACTGACACTTTGGACTGAGTTGTGCCTTTGCGGCCTCTGACCCGTCGCCGAGTTTACTTGGCTCCTTGGTTCTCCGAGGAGCTGAGGGAGATGAAGTGCCAGAAAAGATGCCTGGAGAGCAGTTGGAGGTCTAGCCATTCCGAATCTGACTGAACACTGGTAAGGTCTCATATTAAGACCTACCTAGTGCCGATAAAAGCAGCAAAATGTAACTAGTTTTCTGCTCTTATCGCATCTGTAGATAACCGCCCAGCTGCCCTGTTTAGGGTGACCCGCTTCCTCCTCCATCTGGGAGCACAGGAGGATCCCTTGCAGGGTCGGGCTGAGGATTTTGCTCAGTATCTGCACAATAAAATCACTCAGATTCGGGAAGGCTTGGTCTCTGACTGTGTGGGTACAGATGGGATGATGGAGGCCGGTCTTGAGAATGCCATTTGGGAAGAGTTCGACCCTGTTGGTCCCGAGGACATGGACAGTATACTAGGACGGCTGAACGCGACCATATGTTTATTGGACCCGTGTCCCTCCTGGTTGGTGCTGGCCTCCTGGGAGGTTACACGAGGCTGGCTCCATGGGATTATTAATGCTTCTTTGAGTGAGGGTGTCTTGCCATCTGCCTTGAAAGAGGCGATGGTGAGGCCCCTCCTCAAGAAGCCCTCTCTGGATCTGGCTGTTTTGGCTAACTACCATCCGGTCTCCAACCTTTGCTTTGTGGCGAAAGTTGTTGAGAGTGTGGTGGCGCGACAGCTTTCTTGGTACCTGGATGAAGCTATCTATCTAGATCCGCTCCAGTCCGGCTTCAGGCCTGGGCACAGTACGGAAACGGAATTGGTCACGTTGGTGGATGATCTCTGGAGGGCTCGGGATAGGGGTTGTTCCTCTATCCTAGTCCTCTTAGACCTCTCAGCAGCTTTTGATACCATCAACCATGGTATCATGCCGGTTGGAGGGGTTAGGGGTGGGGGGCACCATCCTACGGTGGTTCTCCTATCTCTCTGACCAGTCACAGTTGATGTTGTCAGGGGGGCAGAGGTTGACCCCGAGATGCCTTGTTTGTGGGGTGCCACAGGGGTCGGTCCTCTCACCCCTTCTGTTCAACATTTATGTGAAGCTGCTGGGCGAGATCATCCGTGGTTTTGGGGTGGAGTTCCATCAGTACGCTGATGATACTCAGCTGTACATCTCCACCCCAGGCCATTCCAACAATGCCCTTGAAGTGATGTCCCGGTGCCTAGAGGCCGTGCGGGTCTGGATGGGGAGAAACAGGCTTCGACTCAACCCTTCCAAGACCGAGTGGCTGTGGCTGTGGCTTCCGGCGTCCTGATATAGCCAGCTGGTGCTACTGGGGGCGAATTATGGAGAGGGCTCGCAACTTAGGCGTCCTCCTGGATACACGGCTGTCTTTAGAAGAGTATATGACGGCCGTGGCCAGGGGGGGCTTTTTATCAGGTTCACCTTATTCACCAGTTGCGTCCCTTTCTGGATCAGGACTCCTTACGCACAGTCACTCAGGCACTCGTCACTTCCCACCTGGACTACTGCAATGCTCTCTACATGAGGCTCCACTTGAGGAGCACCCGGAGGCTCCAACTGGTGCAGAATGCGGCCGCACGGGGGATTATGGGAGCGATGGGGCACTCCCATGTGACACCCCTCCTGCGCGAGCTGCATTGGCTTCCACTGGTCTTCCGGGTGTGCTTCAAGGTGTTGGTTACCACCTTTAAAGCGCTCCATGGCATAGGGCCTGGGTACTTACGGGACCTCCTTCTGCCGCCAATAGCCTCCCACTGGCAAGTTCACTCCACAGAGAGGCACTCCTCAGGGTGCCATCAGCCAGCAATGTCGTTTGGCGACCCCCAGGAGGAGGGCCTTCTCTGTGGCAGCACCTGCCCTCTGGAACAACCTGCCCCCGGAGATACGTAGTTTACCAGATCTCCATGCTTTTCGCCGTGCCCTCAAAACCTTTCTATTTCATCAAGCTGGGCTGGCGTAAACCCCCCCCCCCCCATTTAGATATTTTTAATTGTAAGTGGATTTTATTCGGGAGGTTTTAAATTTTGGGCCAAAATTTGTTTAATTCTTTTAAAATTTTAAATTTTGTATTGGTATGTTTTTTATTCTAGGCTGTGCACTGCCCTGAGTCCAGCAGGAGAAGGGCGGTATAAAAATTCAATAAAATAAGTAAATAAATAAATAAATAAACTACATATGCTAGTCTTGTGGCTGCTCAAGTCAGGCACGGGAAGGGTTTTGTGGCTCCCGGTGTTTTATTTTCTGTGGGAAATGGGTCCAAATGGCTCCTTGATGGTTTAAGATTGCAGACCCCTGGTTTAGGAAGATATGAGGAGTTACTGAGTCAAGTGTTTCTATATGCCATATTAATTTCCTTTGCAACATACTAATTCATTTTCAGCATAATCAAGGAGAAAAACCTCATTTTTAAAAAAGAAAAACTGAAATATTTCAAGAGATGAAGAAATGTGGGCATAAAGATTGAGCTTACTATACTGTAAGGATGAGATAGGGGACACAAAGCTTAATTGCCATCACAAGGCCATTCTATATGCCATTGCTCTCATTGTGAATGAAGCTCTTCCAAATTGACATCTATCAGCAGAAATTTCAACTGGTAACTCTTGTCAGCCTCAGCTTTTCCTGCTTCAGCTGCCATAAGAAACGGGGGAGGGATTAGTTATAGAGCAAGGGGGGGGGAAAGGAGCAGGAGATGGTTTTTTTTCTTTCCTGGTAGGATGTGTCTTCATGAGAAAACGAAACTGGATCTTCAAAAGGAGACGGCTGACCAACTGCCCTACATTCCTGATGAATGACGCTGCCAGACGTGTTGCCACCTGACCTTTGGAAGACCTTTGGATTGGCTGATGATTTATGAACACGAGGGGGGGGGAGAAGTTTAGTAGATGCATTCCGCGCGTTTTGCTCACTTCCAGCTTTACCTGGGTTATCATTTCATATTCAGTAAAAGTACCAAATTCTTCAAAATGCTTGAGTTTGGGGGTTTCTTTCCTGGATACTGAAGGAAGCATACCTGACATTAAGCTGGAAGTCACAACCAGTCAACCCGGACAAAAACCGAGGGGACTGTAAATCCAGAATATGTCAGATCGGGGGAGTGATGGAGAAGAGAAGATGGGGGCAGCCAGTTCAACTGCCCTCCAGTCGGAAAAGGAGACTGCAGAATGGTTGGAAAAACTCCGTTTGGAGACTGAAGAGGCTAGATGGTCAAAGGGAGTGGGGAGACTGCTGGACTGGGGAGAGGAACCCCGGGGAGTGACAACTTCCAGACCCCGGAAAAAGGAGGCAGTGTGGATGCAAGAACAAAAGGAACATCTCATGATAGACCAAGCCTTGCAACTTATCCGTGATGTAGAGGAAAGCAGAAGAAACCGTGAGTCTTTTGAAATTCCTGGGGAGAAGGGGAGAGAAAGCTCCAGGGGGGAGCCAGGAGAAACAGCCTGTGGGGGAGAGGAAGAGTTTGAAGAGGGAGCATCCCAGACTTCGGCAGCTCGAGGGAGAGATGCAGCCGGCCAGAGAACCCCAGCCTTGCAGCCCCCCCCCACAGACGTAAAAAGCCAAAAATCCCCCCCCTTCCTGGGAAGTTTGATGGGAATCCTAAAGCCTTGGGATTTTTCCTGACCCAAGTGTGGAACCACATGCAGGACTGGGGGGAGGACTACGAAACAGAGGCGGCGAAAGTCAGAAGTGTTGCGGATGCCCTAGAGGGAGTAGCTGCTGAGTGGATGGTGGTTCTCCACAATAACAACTCCCCCTTGCTGAGAAATTACAACCAGTTCATGAGGGCCCTTAGAAGACGGTTTGAAGACCATTTAGCTGAACGGAAGGTGAGACTCAGAATGAAGAGCATTCAGCAGGGCCGGAGGCCGGTGGCAGAATATATCCAAGAGTTTCGTGAACTGGCACCCTATATGACAGGCTGGTCAGAAATGGCTCTTTTGGGGAGTTTCAAAGATGGATTGAATGAAGAGATATATCGAGACTGCAGGAGCATGGGGGTCCCCGATGATTTGGATAGATGGTACATAGTAGCTGAGGATGTGGAGATCGAGCTGAACCGGAGCGAACTCCGAGGAAGGCGGATGGGGGACCAGTCATCCTCTTTCTACCGTAAGGGGGCGCCCAAGATGACTGGCGGGAAGACCGAATTCAAACCCAAGTCAAAGCCCTTCACCTGTTTCAAATGTGGGAAGGAGGGTCACCGAGCGGCCGAATGTTTCTCCAAACCACCGCCAAAAGCCACCGGGGCCGGCCAAAAGAAAGGCGATAAAATACCCGCCAAAGCCCGCGGCACCACCCTGAAAGGAGAAGTCGTTGAGTTCGCTCCCTGGAACCCGGGTGAGCTGGGAACTCCGACCAACGATGATGACAGCGAGATGGACTCCGACTCCGACACCGATGAACGGGTGAGTCACACGGAAGAACCCTTACTCATCCCCGTAGAAGTAAGGGTGCCCTCCACAGGAACTCACGCGCAATTGTTAGCCCTGTTGGACTCAGGGTGCACTAGGTGCATAATTAGTCCCAAAGTAGTGGAGGAAATGGGACTGAGACTAAAAACTTTAAAAAGACCCATTGCATTTTGTCAATTAGACGGGTCGACTGCAGGAGGGGACCCAGCTAGTTTTATGACCGAACCCCTTGAACTGCAGTTGGGGAATCATGTAGAGAAGCTCAGCTTTATTGTAGCACCTGGAATGGAAAGGCCCCTCATTCTAGGACTGCTCTGGCTTCATAAATGGAATCCACGAGTAAATTGGAAGACGGGGGTCCTGCGCATCCATACGGCAGAACCGACTCCGGAAAAGGAAGGCCCCCCCTAAGGGACGACATAAGGCCAGAAAGGGTGGCAGTAGCCATTAACTATATTGAGGGAGAAGAAAAAATTCCTAAAGAATATTGGGACCTCAAGGAAGTGTTTAGCGAAAAAGCATCAGATGCCCTGCCTCCCCACAGGGCCACTGACTGCACCATTGAAATAGTCCCTGGGGTGAAGCTTCCCAAACCAAAAATTTACCCCATGACACCTCGAGAATTGGGGGAGTTGCGGAATTTTATCGATAAAAACTTAGAACGTGGATTCATCGAACGAGCCAAACCCAAGGTGGCAGCGCCAGTAATGTTCCGCGAAAAGAAAGATGGATCCTTCAAATTAGTAGTTGATTATAGAAATATGAACGCCATTTGTGTAGAAAATGTCTATCCCCTCCCACTCATGAAGGACATGTTAGCCCGTTTAGGGAAGGGAAATTTTTTTACCAAACTTGATTTAAGAGAGGCATACTACCGAGTGAGAATAAAAGAGGGAGATGAATGGAAGACAGCATTTAATTGCCCACTGGGATGTTTCCAGTTTAGAGTACTCCCTTTTGGACTACAGGGAGCCCCGGCTGTATTCATGCAGTTGATCAACGAAGTGTTGCATGAGCACCTATATAAGGGGGTGTTGGTCTATTTGGACGATATTCTAATTTATTCTGACAACATGGCCAACCGTGTACGACTGGTTCGAGCGGTCTTGAATAAACTCAGAGCAGCTGAACTCTATGCCAAACTTTCTAAATGTGAGTTCCACCAAGACAAAATCGACTATCTTGGATATCGTATATCGCATGAAGGAATAGAGATGGACCCGGAAAAGGTCCGGGCAGTGATGGAATGGGCCACACCACGCACCCGTAAACAATTACAGAGTTTCTTAGGGTTTGCAAATTTTTATAGACAATTTATCCCCTCTTTCGCGAAAATCGCACTGCCAATTACGGACTTGCTAAAAACCAAAGGAGAAGTAAAACCCAAACCCTCGAAACCACTAGAATGGACTATGGAATGTCAAGCTGCTTTCGAGAAACTGAAACGACTGTTTGCAGCTGAACCGGTGCTCAAACACCCCGACATGGAACAACCTTTTGTAGTACAAGCTGATGCTAGCAACGTCGCTGTAGGAGCAATACTCTTGCAAAAGAATGAGAACGGGATATTACAACCCTGTGCTTACACATCCCGTAAACTATCAGACACGGAAAGGAGATGGGCCATATGGGAGAAAGAAGCGTTTGCAGTTAGATGGGCGCTGTTAACATGGAGACAATTTTTAGAAGGGGCGAAACACCCTTTCGAGGTGTGGACTGATCATAAGAATCTAGAAGCACTAAAAACACCACGCAAACTATCACCAAAACAGGCTCGCTGGGCCCAACACTTCAAGTGGTTCAATTTCACTTTACGTTACCTTCCTGGTGGGAAAAACTTCATGGCGGACGCACTTTCCAGACTGCCACAGTACAACGGCATCAAGAAGGAAGTGGTTCAACCAATGATCCCATTGACACAATTAGCAACACCTGTCACTACCAGAGCTCAGCGTAAAACCGAACCAGAACTCTCGGGAGATTTACTTGAAAAATTGCGAGAAGTTCTAAAAACCGACGAGTGGTTTAAGAATCACTCGAATGAATGCACACTTCGTGACGGACTAGCTTGGGGGGGATTGAAGTTGTATGTTCCAGCCACTTTAAGAACAATTGTATTAACATATGCTCATGATGCTAAGGCCACAGGACACTTTGCGTTTGTCAAGACTCTGCATCTTGTTAAGAGACAATTTTGGTGGCCTGCACTTAAAAAGGACATAGAGGCATATGTAGCTAGCTGTCCAGTATGTGCCTCAGCTAAAAGACCTCCAGGAAAATCCCCTGGATTATTGCAAAGTGTGGCTAGACCGAACACCCCATGGAAGGAAATATCTATGGATTTTATTGTAGATTTACCAGATAGTGAGGGCTGCGCTGTCATTTGGGTAGTAACTGATTTGTTTTCCAAACAAGTACATTTCATCCCTTGCTCAAAGATCCTTTCAGCAAAAACCCTCGCAAAACTGTTTATTCGGCAAATTTACCAACTACATGGATCTCCGAAAAGAATAATTTCTGACAGGGGGGTGCAATTTACTTCCAGTTTCTGGAAGGAGTTTTTGAAATTGATAGGTTCAGCATAGGGGTTAAGCTCCAGTCACCACCCTCAGACAAATGGGGCCTGTGAAAGAACCAATGGGGTACTCGAGCAATACCTGAGGTGTTACGTAAATTACCAGCAAGACAATTGGGTAGACTTGTTGCCATTTGCAGAAGTGGCATATAACAATTCTGTACACAGTAGCACCGGATTCACCCCTTTTAAGATTGCATCGGGCCAGGGTTTTGTACCCATTCCCGAGTTACCACAAGATGATCCTCAAAATCCTTCCTTGATGGATTGGATCGAACAGCTAAAGAGCACATGGGCAGTGACTCGGAAGGCATTAGATGAGGCACACCGGGCTCATAAGGCCCAAGCCGATAAGAAAAGGTCCCCAGCTCACAAGTATAAAGTGGGTGATAAAGTCTATTTGTCGACCAAATACTTACAGACTACCCAGAAGTCCAAAAAGCTGGGGCCTAAGTATGTGGGACCATTTCATGTGATTAGATTGATTAATCCAGTAACAGTTGAATTGGAATTGCCAAAAACCTTGAGACGAATACATCGTGTATTTCATGTTAGTTTATTGAAACCTGAACACTCATCTCCTTTAAGGGCTGATCAAAGCACCCCTCCAGTTCCCATTCTCATAGAAGGGGAGCAACATTTTGAAGTTAAAGAAATTTTGGACTCGAGAAAACACCATGGTAAAGTCCAATATCTGATTGCCTGGAAACATTTTCCTTTATCGCAGGCTGAATGGGTGAATAAACGAGATGTCCGAGCTCTCAAGAAAGTACAGCAATTCTATACCAAATACCCAGATAAACCATAATTATTGTATATATTCTGTTTCTCTCTCTTTTCTTTCCCTTTACTTAGGAATAACATCTCTTCTGCAAGGGGGGCCGAATGTCAGCCTCAGCTTTTCCTGCTTCAGCTGCCATAAGAAACGGGGGAGGGATTAGTTATAGAGCAAAGGGGGGGAAGGAGCAGGAGATGGTTTTTTTTCTTTCCTGGTAGGATGTGTCTTCATGAGATAACGAAACTGGATCTTCAAAAGGAGACGGCTGACCAACTGCCCTACATTCCTGATGAATGACGCTGCCAGACGTGTTGCCACCTGACCTTTGGAAGACCTTTGGATTGGCTGATGATTTATGAACATGAGGGGGGGAGAAGTTTAGTAGATGCATTCCGCGCGTTTTGGTCACTTCCAGCTTTACCTGGGTTGTTATCATTTCATATTCAGTAAAAGTACCAAATTCTTCAAAATGCTTGAGTTTGGGGGTTTCTTTCCTGGATACTGAAGGAAGCATACCTCAGGTATGACAACTCTAAAGAAGAGATGAGAAGTGATATGGATTAGTCACTGAGTTTAGACTAGTTTTCATAAAGCTGTTTCTTAGTGCCCTTCTCTTTTAATTCTTTTCCTCTTTTCTTATATCCTCGTCATGTGTTTTTGTCTATGTACAGTATGTGTGTGTTTGTGTGTGTATGTGTATGTGTTAAGTGTTTCTAAGGATCTAGCCCAATAACTCCAGCACAAGGTTGAGTTTGAATCAATACATGTTTATTAACACATGTTACTTATCTCTTGCAGATACACTTCTGGAATGCAACATGGACTCCTGGACAAAACCTTATATACCTGGAAGGCGGGATCAAGGTGAGGAGGGGTCAAGGGAAGTGCTGGGTAGGTTGGGTGGTATTAACCCTTGCCCTGCCATGGGCACACAATGTTGGGCATTTACATATAACAAATCCCCCTCTAAATGCCTAACGGCTGGGGTAGTGTGCGCGTGTTGTAAATGTACACCCAATTTCGAAGTTAGGTAAGCGTGCTGTTTATTTTGTAAGGGTTTTGTTAAGATGTCAGCAATCTGCTTGACAGTCTCACAGTATACAGCTTTGATGAACCCAATGTTTGTTAACTGCCTGACATGTTTGTGTTTGATGTCTATGTGCCTTTGGCCCACAGCGTCTGTCGTAGAAATGTCTATGGCTGCTTTATTGTCTTCATGCACAATGATCGGATAAGTTGGTTCAGTCCAGATGTTAGAAAGCAGGTCATCAAACCACGTCAAATTATTGGCTGCCTTTGATAGGCAGATGTACTCTGCTTCTGCTGTGGATGTGGCCACCAGATTTTGTTTTCCGGTGTACCAGTGTACCGGGCAGTTGTTAATGAAGAATACGTAGCCTGAGGTGCTTTTTCTGCTCTTCGTGTCACCTGCCCAGTCAGCATCCGTGTAGCATGTTAATAGTGGTTCCTTGGAGTTCACCGGCTCTAAACACAGGCAGGCATCTATGCTGTATTTAAGGTATCTGAGTATACGCTTCGCCCCCGCCCAGTGATATTTTCTTGGTTCGCTGACGTGCCTGGACAAGAGGTTGACTGCTAGAAGGATATCAGGCCTTGTCCAGTTGGCTATGTATAGTAGGGACCTGATGACTGACCTATATAGTGTGTTGTCGTTGAATGGTTCGCCTTCTTCGTTCATGTGTTTCAGGAAGTCAGTCTGCATGGGTGTCTCACAAGGTTTGGCATCCTTCATGTTGCATTTGTGTAAGAGTTCTAATATTTTTTCTTTCTGGGAGATTCTGAATCCTTTTTGTGTCTTGTTGATTTGGACCCCTAGGTACTTGTTCACTTTCCCTAGTGTTTTCAGTGCGAAATGTTTCCCAGGTTTCTCTGCGAATTCGTCGCATTTCCGTTTGTGTTGGCCAAAGTATAAAATATCATCTACGTAAACGAGCATGTATTCAATGGAGGTGCCTTCTCTCTTGATGAAGAAGCAGAGGTCAGCAGAAGTGGCTGCGTAGCCCATATCCTTGAGGATTTTCGCTAGACATTCGTACCACCTCTTTCCAGACTGCTTCAGTCCATACAGACTTTTGCTTAATAGCCAAGTATCTCCCTTTTGCGCATTTTTCCCAGGGGGTGCTTTGACAAAGATTTCCTTGTCTAGTTCTGCATGTAGATAGGCTGTCTGCATGTCAAATTGGTAAACTTCGATGCCTAGTATGGATGCTATTACTAGGGCGCTCTTGATGCTTTCAGCCTTAACAGTGGGTGAGTATGTATCCGTATAATCCTCAGGGTATTTCTGTGCAAACCCCTGTGCTACGAGTCTAGCCTTATATAGGGTCTTGTTGTCTTCAAGTTCTTTAATTTTGAAGACCCACTTTGTTCCAATGAGTGTTTTGTTTGCTGGGGCCTTAGATGGGGTGTATACATTTAGTTCTCTCAAGTTGGCCATCTCTTTCTCCATGGCTTGTTCCCACCTAATCCTCTCTTCCTGTGGCAACCTGAGTACCTCTTCATATGAGTTGGGTGTTGTCTTGGTTGTGTGTATGGATAGTACGTAATCTTCAAGTCTTTTTGGGATCTTATTTCTGTTTTGCCTTATGGGTCTACTAGGTTGTGTTTTTGTGTCATGCATGTACCTGGTTTCCTTTTGCGTGACTGAGTCTACTTTTATGATTGGGTGGTCTTCTTTCCATTCTTTGGTAGTTATCCCTTGGAGCTTGGGTTTGTGTTTTTTGTGTGCCTTGGTTTCTGCTGTGTCTTGTTTGCCCTCATCCCTTATGTCATTTGTAATTTCCTGCCTGGGGAGTACTTCGTTGAGGTGTATCTTGGACCAGTTTGTGTTTTCATGGAATACTGCTGTTCTAGATATGACAAATTTGTTGTTTTTGTCAATGAATCTGTACCCTTTTGTTCCAGATTCATACCCCATGAACCTTAGTCTCCTTGACACCTTGTCTCCCTTATGTCTCAATTGTTTTGGAATATGCACATCTGCAGTAACCCCAAATATGTGTAGGTGTGCTATCTGGGGTTTCCTGTTGTACATAACCTCGTAAGGTGTTTTGCCCACTACACTAGACCACAGTCTGTTCAGGGTGTAGTTGGAGTATGTGAGTGCCTCTGCCCAGAAAGATTGTCCTAGCCCTGCATCTTCTAGCATGCACCTCACCATGGTCTGCAGAACACCGTTTTTTCGTTCTGACACTCCGTTCTGGAATGCAGAGAACGGCGAAGAAGTAAAATGTAATATCCCCTGTTTCTTTAACCAATTCGAAAATTCCCTTGACAAGAACTCAGACCCCCTGTCCGTCATTATCTGTTTTATCTTTGTGTTCTGTTGTGTTTCTACCCTTTTATAAAATTCCTTAAACTTTTGAAACACTTCACTTTTGTGGTTGAGTGTATATACATACCCATAACGACTGAAGTCGTCCACTATTGTTAAAAAGAATCTCTTTTTGTATTTTATAGAGGGCTTCATGGGGCCCACCAAATCCATATGTACTAATTGGAAAACTGAATTGGTGGTGCATGTGGCCTTTTTAGATCTAGGTTTGGTCTTAAGCTTAGAACACTTACACACAGAACACTCTAGGTAATTTTTACAGCTCTTTACTTGTAAACCATTTGAACAATCGGTCATTTTTTGGATGACTGGAAAGCTGGCGTGACCCAACTTCCTGTGGAGCAAGTGAGCACAGTTATTGTGAATGGGTTTTCCAATGGACAATTTCTCCTTGTGTGTTGCATCGTGAGGGTTTTTGTCTTTGTTCCCCTTATTTCTTATGTTAGTGTTGGTGTTTGGCTGACAATCCCTTTCGGGTTGGAGGTATGTTAGTCCTCCATCGATGACTATCTTACCAATGTCTTTCCCATCTTTAGTCATATAGGCCTTTCCCCTCTGAATGTAGTCTCTATGCCCATGTCTTTGCTAATTTTGAGTGTAGCCAATATATTGTGTGGTATTTCGGGTATGAGTAATACCCCCTCTACTTTGCCTATCCCTTTTATGTGTATGTTTCCCTCTCCTGTCACTAGCACTTCATTCTGATTAGCTACCTTGATGTGGTGGTTCCTTTTTGTGAATGAAGTGAGGATTTTCCTGTCATGAGTAGTGTGGTTGGTGGCTCCAGAATCTAGGAGCCACGCATTCCCTTCTCCTGATTGCATGTGTGTGTTCTGATGTTCCCTAATGCCATACAGCGATCCAGGTTGGCTATCCCTGGAGCTGTATCCCCTCCTGTCCTTTGGATTGGGGGAGTCCCTATGTCTGTATCGGTTCTCTTTCTCTATCTCGAGCACGCTAGGCAAGTTCTGATTTACTTGGATTTGTCTATTGCAGTTGTTTTCTGGATGCTCCCCATTTGTTTTGGGGTCTTGGTGGTTTCGCGCCATTAGGTTTAAATCCCGGCTTCCCATTGGTTGCTGGCCATTCCAAGATGGCCACCGGGAAAAGGGCACGAAAGTGGATTTGGCTAGCTCGGAGTCGTCTGACTGGGCTGGCCTGTCTCTTACCGGTGCTGTATTTTCTTGGGTCATCTCTGGGGCCTTGATTGCTGCTCCATGTTTCTCAAGAAGGCTCTGGAGGTCCGCGATGAGGTTTCCTTCGTTGCTGCACGACACTATCAGCTTCAGGATGGACAGTCTGAGCTCGCTCCTCTCTTGTGGCGTTTCTTTTTCAGGTTCGGTTGTTCTCTCTTGTAGCCTCTCATCGTTGGGTAGTGGGTTCAGGTTGATGCCCTGCTCACTCTCTGTCATTGCATCTCTCGCTGCAGCACCCCTGGGTGTTAGTTGTACAGCCATCTGTCTGGTGAAAGGTCTTGTGTTTTCCTTGTTCTTCTTTCCAGAGCAAGCAGTTGATCCATTCATTTTTCAGAGTTATGGGCTTAAACCATCCTCTGCTACCATTCTGTTAAGTGTTTCTAAGGATCTAGCCCAATAACTCCAGCACAAGGTTGAGTTTGAATCAATACTTGTTTATTAACACATGTTACTTATCTCTTGCAGATACACTTCTGGAATGCAACATGGACTCCTGGACAAAACCTTATATACCTGGAAGGCGGGGTCAAGGTGAGGAGGGGTCAAGGGAAGTGCTGGGTAGGTTGGGTGGTATTAACCCTTGCCCTGCCATGGGCACACAATGTTGGGCATTTACATGTAACAGTGTGTAAAAAATCTAAATACGTAATTTTTACTGTTACTATTTTATTGTTATTTTGTTTTACTTTAAAAAAAAAAACAAATGGGAAAAAATGAAGTAGGCAGTACATTTCTTCTTTTATCTATTATTTTACATGTTTCTGGAAAATCTACCTAAAAGCTACTGTGACATTTTTGCCAAGTCCTTCATAAATTAATTTACAACAAAGTCTTGCAAGATCAGCTAGGATTCTTTTGTGCTTGTAGCAACTAAAGTGGCAGATATGGTGCTCTGTGCCAACAACTGTCTCCTGTGGACAGATGGCCTTTTTAGCTTCTTTGGGTATTATGTTAAGAAAGAGGGGATTTACTGCAAGGGCAATTTAATATGTTAATGGCAGATCAGGTTGCAACTAACTTGCAATATGCTAAACACAATACTTTTTGCAATGCTAACAAACCAGGGAGATGGTTATCATATCTGTTAAGGAAAAAACAAAAGTCACGGACTATAGAGAAAATAGAATATAAAGGTAAAGAGGTTTATCAGCAAAATATGTTTAAAAAGGCCTTTTTAGAATTTTATACGAGATTGTATGCCAGTGATAAAATTCAAAGTATAGATATAGATAGATATTTACAGAAAGAGAATATTTCTATAATTACTAAAGAGCAAAGGGAGGGTTTAAATCAACCGATAACTTCGGAGGAAATTATATTTGCAATTAAGCAGTTGAAAATGGGTAAAGCCCCTGAGACAAATGGTTTGACAGCTGCTTATTACAAATACTTGCAGTTAGAAATGGTGGGACCATTTAAGGAATTATTTACTAATATACAATCTGGAGGAGATGTACCCCCATCCTGGAGGACAGCTTTTATTTCTCTGATCCCAAAGGAGGATCAAGACCACACCCAGCCAAAAAATTACAGGCCCATATCACTTTTAAATACAGATTATAAGATTTTTGCTAAAATACTAGCAAATAGGTTAATGACAGTCATGCAACAAATGATTCATAATGATCAAACTGGTTTAATAAATGGTAGACAAATGAAGAGTAATGTAAGGCAAGTTGTTAACCTATTAGAGTATTTGGGGAAGAACAACCAAGTCCCTGCGGTGCTAATATTTCTTGATGCAGAGAAAGCATTCGATCGATTGAATTGGCATTTCTTACGGAAAATAATAGAAAAGATGCAGTTTGGAAAATATTTTACACAATCTATTAAGGCAATATATCAGAAGCAAACAGCGCAAATAATAATTAATTGTAGTTTAACAGATACTTTTAATATAGAAAAAGGAACAAGACAAGGATGTCCCTTGTCTCCATTATTGTTTATTTTGACTTTGGAATTTTTGTTGAGTAAAATATGTGGGTCGGATAAAATAAAGGGAATTAAAATCAGGCAGTATGATTACAGAGTACGAGCATTTGCAGATGACTTGGTTGTTACTTTAACCCAACCATTACAGGTGGTTGTAAGTTTAATGGATATAATTAATCAATATGGACAAGTATCTGGATTTAAAATAAATGCAGGGGAAATGAAGATAATAACTAAAAACATGATTACAAATCAAAAAGAAGAATTAGAAAGACTAACAGGATTTGAAATAGTAAAAAAAGTTAAGTATTTAGGGGTTTATATTACAACATCAAATGTGAAATTATTTAAGTATAATTATGATCCGTTGTGGCAAAAAGTACAGAGATGGAAAATTGGAAAAAATTACAATTATCTTTGTTGGGAAGAATAGCAATAGTAAAAATGAAAGTTTTGCCTAAGTTTTTATTTCTTTTTCAAATGATACCAATACTTAAAAAAGATGAAAATTTGAAGATATGGCAGAAAGGTATTAATAATTTTGTTTGGGCAGAAAAGACACCGAGAATAAAGCAAAAAATAATGCAGGATATACATGAAAGAGGAGATCTCAAAATGCCCATTTTAAGATTATATTATGAGGCAGCTGCCCTATCAGCAATTAGTGACTGGCTGAATTCAACAGAAGAAAGAATATTGAATATTGAGGGATATGATTTGGTTTACGGTTGGCATGCTTATTTATTATATGATAAGAAAGTGGATAGGACTTTTAAAAGTCACATATTAAGAAATGCTTTATTGTGTGTCTGGAAAAAGTATCAGTATAAATTAAATGATAAATTACCAATGTGGGCAATACCCAGACACGCAATAGAGAACATAAGTGTAGAGCAAAAACAAGATGTGAGTACTTATAAAGAGCTTCTTAATAAGGAAAGAGGTATATTACAGTTAAAATCTTTGAATCAATTAAGAGAAGAAAAGATAATTCAAACATGGTTTCAGTATGGACAGCTGCAAGCTAGATGGAGAGAAGATCAGAAAACTGGTATTTTGCAGAATGAGGAGAACTTGGTAAAACAAATTAGAGACCAAAGTCAAATGCATATTAAAAGGCTGTATAATGCATTGGTAGAAATAGATTCAGAAACGGAGTTAGTTAAGGACTGTATGATAAAATGGGCACAAAATATTGAAGAACCAATAATGATAGAAACGTGGGAAAAAATATGGGTTAGAAATATAAAGTTTACGCAAGCCCAAAACTTAAGAGAGAATTTTTATAAAATGTTTTATAGATGGTATCTAGATCCTAAAAGCTAGCCTGTATGTATCCAAGTTTGCAACCTAAGTGTTGGAGATGTGAATGTGATGATACCACGTATTATCATATATGGTGGACATGTAAAAAAATTAAGGCATTTTGGATAAAAATATGGTGGATTATCCAAAATATTCTCAAGAAGATAAAATTTACTCCACGGTTCTTTCTGTTGGGTATAATTACAGATTGTACGGTTATAGAGACTAAATTGATTTTAAATTTAATAACAGCAGCCAGACTTTTGGTGGCGCAGTATTGGAAGAAGGAATACTTATCTACTATTGAAGAATGGACATTAAAAGTAGTGAATTTAGCAGAGATGGCAAAAATTTCAGCATACTTGAAGGACCATTCAAATGAAAGATATATATCGGAATGGAGAAGATGGATTGACTATATTTAAAACAAATATCGGACTAAAAAGTTTCAAATAGCTTATGAGTGAAACAAAACTTATTTTTTCTTTTTGAATTATGTTTTGTTAGTTGAAAGGGGAGTTAAAGAGCAAGAGGGAGTTTGGAGTCTATAGAAAGTTAGCATATTTTAGTTTATGTTTGTTAAATGTTATACCCTGTATTTGCTCTGGGAAGTCTGGGGTGGGGGGTGGGGGGAGGAGGGATGGGTGGGTGGGTGGAGGAGGGATGGGGGGAGTGGAGAGGGATGGGGGGAGGGATGGGAAAAATTGTTGTAATATTTGATAAAACTTTTTAATAAAAAAAAAGAGGGGATCAGAGACCACCATCTCAGAGATGGTCTCATGTAATGAAACATCTTGGCCTCCCAGAAGGAAAAGGAGTTTAACCTTACTTGCATTTCACAAGCTGTGAAAGTCATCAGTTTGGAATTATTCTGCAAAAAGAAGTGTCATTTTCAAAATTTCATTTGATTTGAATATATTGAATGAATGAATATTGAAAAATATTGTCAAACCTTCCTTGAAATCTGTTTCTTGGGTCTTTAACCCATAGTACAGTATTTTTTAAAGTCATTCTCTGAAGCAAAAGTGTCTTTATTTTTACATCAATGTTACTCTAATATAGTTTCAAGGAAGCAAAAATAATATCAGCTTGCTATAAATTTAATACAGCATGGCATAGCATTCTCACAATTAATATTTCTGTATCAAGACTTTTGAAGCAAATTGCTTTAATAGCCTATTGGAACCACAGAGATAAATGAACTTTCCATCTAAGATAGCACAATATTAGCATTTCTCCTTTCTTCTCCTTCCCAATATAATAGGAGTTAGACTGTTTTGTATCTTATCAACATGCAAAAAAAAATGTAGAATGTATTTATAACCTTTGTAAAAAAAATCATTTTGTCCCAATTCTTTCAGGATGCAATTTTATTGAATAATCTCTGGTTCTAGTACTTTAGAAAGAGAAAAATAACTTATTGTCCACTTTATCCATGCCACACATAATTTTGTGTATCTCAATCATGTTCACCTCCTAAAAAGGCCAAATGTTGCACCTTTCTCTTTCATATATTCCTCTAGAACGTATCCACTTACCTTCGCTACCGGTTTACAAATGGGACTGAGGACTACAACTCAGTCTTTTCAACAGTTCTAAGAAGGCTCTGCACCCATTTGCACTACTCTGGTGACCCTTATGACACAGATAAACCTCCAGGTGGTCTCAATGACTCTCTAAAAGAATGCAAATGACTAGCTGTCCTCAAGGAATAAAAAGCCTTTCATTCCCCACCATCCAGTCAGAGCTGAAGTAGCTTTTTGGATGAAAAGTGAAATGTCTTCAAAGAAAAAATAAACAAGAAAGTTTAGTTGCCTCTTGAAAAAGCACCTTTGGGACAACTATGACCTGGATGACTGAGAATCTCCATAGACGTGCCCTATAACTCTACAAAAATAGTGTCTTACCTTTTGAGACACCGTTTCATCTAACTTCTTAAAGCTTTGCACCAGCAAGAAAGCTCAGATCTGTATTTAGATTTGTATTCTAGATTTATGAGCATTACATCACTTTCCTTCTAGACTTTTTAAGAAATTCTAGCAGACTAGAATCTACTTGATTAGTGCTAAGCAATTTCTAGTAATCAAAAATGTTTGCCTTTCTTTTTGGTGTGGGATACTGCTAGTAAATGATGGTTATTATGTATTCTTAAGGAATTAGCTGGAGACAGCAGCAAAATTATTCTGCCATAATGGAAGAAAATAAAAATAAATAATAAATACACTTTATTCAGAATCTATAACAAACTGTCATATTAGGAGATGACATGGAACATGCATTCTAGAAATCCATAGATTAGTAATAATGGAGACTTTTAAGTGCTGGGAGTCCAGATCTTTTACCATACAATCTTCAACAAATTCCTGGAATACTTTTCTGCTAATAGCCTTCAAAAAATGAAGGAATGATCAAAAGGGGACCTTATCAAGATTTTTGCCAAGAGAAATGTTGGACAATATGATTATACGTGGGAAATTCATGGAGGTAGGTAAAGTGATTAGCTGATGTTCGATTTGCTGTAGAAAGCAAAACCGAATATAGACTGACATGGATGAGCCAAAAGCCTGTTAAGAATTCTCCCAGTTGTAGCTTTTGTTTTAAGACATAACATGGTTTATTTCAGTTTGGTACAATGAACTAAGCCATTCAAGAATTATTTCATTATAAATGCCATGATTTAGCACGTACGTTTTTGTAACTTGAAATGCAGTAATGGTAGAAGTACATTTTATATACTGATTTGAACTAGTTGGCTAAGAAATGGCTGCAGATTTTAAGACAATTATCAATGGAATATTAAAAATGGGAAATCTATCATCTTTCCTTGACAATACCTTCATCTGATCATGCTCTGACTTTAATGTTAGGCCTTCCTTCTGAATGCTGATTATTTAATCTCTTAGTTTTGTGCTTTTTTTCTCTTTTGGAGAGATGGATTTTATATTTGATACCAATGCTCTTTGATATCCTTAAATTAATGGTTCTCTTTCTTTTGATATCTGTTATTTGACTTTTGGATTCAATAGCCCTTGGCCTTTATAATACGTTGAGCTGGTATAAAACATCACTTACTGCTACAGCAACCAGACCATATAGCCCCAGCAATGCAGTGAGGTATTTGCCATCAGCTTGATCTAGAGTGCTGTGGGCATAACTGTCTCATCTGATGGAAAGACTTTATTATTATATCATGATTATTATCATCATCATTGATGCAGGTAATATTAGAGTTGGTTTTAATTGTTTTCTGAGAATTCACCTTGATACATGGCAATACATATGCACTTCTTTCAAAATTGGATGAACTAGCCCAGCTACCTTAATGTCTTAATCTATGATCAGCATTAATCTTCCCTCTAAAACTTCCAAATATATAAGATAAGAAAGAGCCATAAGGGAAAAATAAATAAAAATTTATTTGAGTTGAAGTACTACCAGATAAGCTATATACTGTGTCCCATGTTCATATATTGATCTTGTCCATTTCTAATCTGCTTGTATTTAGTTTTTTTCAGTAGTGGGATTCAAATTTTTTAACAAAATGTTTTCTGCCCTAATGACTGGCCGGGTGGGCATGGCAAACTCAATGTCACTCATGTCAAGGGGTACCTCGCCCAGCCCCTCCCCTCCCAGCCACTCCTTGTCACACCTGGCCTAAATTTATCTATAATACTGTAAATCTGTTGTTCACCTTTTTTCAACTTTATTATCTGCATCTACATACTATAGATCCGTGATGGCAAACCTATGGCATGCTTGCCCGAAGTGACACACAGAGCCATGTTGCCTGGCATGTGCTGCGTCACCCGTTCCTCTCCCAGGTTTCTGGTGCGCATGCGTGCGCGACGATCAGCTGGCCTTTTTGCATGCAGCAGTGCTGGAAACTAGAAGAGCTGGTCTTCCGTTTTCCTGCATGAGCATGCGTGCTGGCCAACTGATCGTCATGTGAGCCAGAAACCGAGAAGAGTAGCTGGCTGAAACAGAAAGTTCAGTAGCTGAAACTGGAAGTTCATTTTCGGGCATGTACATGCACCCCGGGCAGCTCCTCTTCCGGGTTGCGGCCCAGATGTATGCATCACTGCTATAGATGTACTTTCATGGACCAGTGAAAGGAGGAAATGGCTCACATGCTTTGCCCAAGAGTGTGATAGGCAGGTCACAAAACAGGCTTTTGAGGAGCTGCCACAAAGAAGGTGGGGCAATATATTTTCCAAAGAAGCAGAAGGCAAAACAAGAAGCAATGGATGGAAACTGAACAGAGTGAAGCAACCTAAAACTAAGGAGAAACTTCCTGACAGTGAGAACAATTAACTAGTGGAACTGCTTGACTCCAGAAGTTCTGGGTGCTCATCACTGGAGGTGACAGCAACAGGCCTACCCGGATGGAGTGCTGGTGGTTGCAGGTGATTTCAATCAAGCCAATTTAAGTTCTACTGATAGAACTTAACTCTAAGTTCTATCAGTATGCAGACTGTCCCACTAGAGGGAAAAATACGTGGGATAAGGTATATAGTAACATCATGCACGGAAACAGGACTATGACTTTACCTCACCTGGGACAGTCAGATTATATATCTGTGTTCTTGATCCCATCATATAGACCTCTTGTCAACAGAATTAGACCATCAATTAGAGAAATACAAGTGTGGCCAGTGGGTGCATCGGAGCAACTTTAAGATTGCTTTGAGAGCACTGATTGGACACTGTTTGAGGAGGACAATATTGATACTTACACTTCAACAGTACTGTTTTATATTAAAAGCTGTATTGATGTTGTCACTACCATCAGACAAGTATGGGTGTTCTCTAACAACAAGCCCTGGATAAATAGAGAAGTGTGTCTTTTATTAAGAGCAAGAAATGCTGCTTTCCATTCTGGTGATACACTACAGTATAGCAAGGCAAGAGCTAAATTGAAAAGGGGTATCAAGTACACTAAAGCTAAATACAGACGGAGGATTGAACATCTTTTTGAGAACTCAGACTCTGGTTGGGTATGGCAAGGTCTGTGACAATTCATGGGACAAAGCAATAAAAATAATTTGTCTAGCAGTACTGACTCTTTGGCTGAGCAGCTAAATCAATTCTTCAGCCGTTTTGAGGTGGACACAGGAGCGACCATCATTCCAACATTTACCACTGACAGTACACGATTAACATCTACCATCAATAGACAACCACTTCTACTGCAGATCTCTGATGTGAGATGTGCTTTCCAGAATGTTAATATCCGGAAAGCAGCTGGGCCTGATAGAATTCTGGGACGAGTTGTCAGGGACTGCGCTGCAGAGCTAGCTGGTGTGTTCATGGATATTTTCAATCTATCCCTGTTGCAGTGCTCTATCTCTACCTGCTTGAAGACATCTATTATAGTGCCAGTCCCTAAGCAGACAGTAGTGGTATCCCTTAATGATTATTGACCAGTAGCTTTAACATCTGTTGTCATGAAATGTTTTGAGAGGCTGGTGTTGAACTATATTAAGGCTAGTCTTCCATCTACTTTGGACCCATACCAATTTGCATATAGGGGTAATAGTCAACTGACGATGCTATGTCTCTTGTTGTCCATACTGTATTGAATCATTTGGAACAACAGGGGACATATACGAGGCTGTTATTTGTGGATTATAGCTCTGCCTTTAATACCATTTTCCCCAACAGGTTGTTTTTTAAAATGTCCAATTGGGGTATAAATCAGAGGATTTGTTTGTGGATAAGGGATTTTCTGAGAGGTAGGCCACAGTCAGTAAGGATGGGATCTCACCATTCCTCTACTCTGATACTAAGCGCAAGAGTTGTGTGCTAAGCCCTTTCTTTTATTCTTTGTTCACACATGATTGCACCTAATTGTATAACACCAACGCAATTATTAAATTTGCGGATGACACAACAGTGGTGGGGCTCATTAATAAGAACAATGAGTCTGCTTACAGGAAGGAAGTACAAGGGCTGACATTGTGGTGTAATGAAAATTATCTTACACTTAACACCACAAAAACTAAAGAACTTATAATTGACTTCAGGAGGAAGAGAGATGTACATTTACCATTGTACATAAATGGTGAGGAGGTGGAGAGGGTGGGTAGTTTTAAATTTCTGGGCACTTATATCTCGGAGGACCTCTCATGGACTATGAATGCTAACTTGCTTGTGAAGAAGGCACAGAATAGGCTGTACTTCCTGAGAATGCTCAGGAAGATAAATCTATCTCAGCATCTACTTCTGTCCTACTATCGCAGCACCATTGAGAGTGTCCTGACTTATGGCATTCTTGCATGGTATGGGAGCAGCTCTGTAGCGAACAAAAAAGCTCTACAGAGAATCATTAAAACTGTCCAGAATATCATCCGACTCCAGCTACCAGCCCTGGATGACATCTTCGAACCTTGCTGTTTGAGAAAGTTGCATAACATTCTCAGAGACTCTTCCCATCCTGCTTACAATTTTTTTGGACTGTTGCCTTCTGGCAGAAGATACAGAACAATTAAAACTTGGACCACACGCTTTCTGAATAGTTTTTATTGCAGAGCTATAATTGCACTCAACAATGAACTAAAGGGCCACCATTAGTGAGCTGTTGGACAGTATTTCTTGGTCTGTTGTGTGGATGTTTGGGTGGTTCAGGGGAGGAGAATTGTGGTGGGTGGGAGTGTGTTTGGGGATTGTTATGTGTGTTGGATCTGGTCTTTGGGTGTTAAGTGAATTTCGTTGTATGGGTATACTGTGTATCTCCCCTCGTGGAGATGTGCCCATCAGGCTTCCGTGCATTTCATCAGCCGAGAGCTCAGGGCAGGGGCGGGGGGGGTGGCGGTCATTCTAAAAGAAGGTCTTGATCCGAGGGAGACCACTGTACCTCAGATAGCCGGATGTGAGTCCCTTTTTGTGAAGTGGGGTCGTGGGGTGCAGATGGGTCTGTTGATCACCTACCTGGCTCCCTGCCACGTGGCAACGACCCTGCCTGAACTCCTCAATGTTATAGCCGAGGTGGCGGCTGATACCCCCAGACTTGTGGTCATGGGGGATTTCAACCTGCCATCCATCGGTGAAACATCTGAGGTAGCTCGGGAGTTCATGGCTTCCATGACGGCCATGGACCTGACCCAAGTAATTCACGGCCCTACTCACATGGGGGGACACACTCTGGACTTGGTTTTTATCTCTGGTCAGTGGTTGAATGGCCTTGATATAGGGGATGTAGATATTGAACCCTTGTCATGGTCTGACCATTCGCTCCTTCAACTTGACTTTCTGACCACCGTACCCCATCGCAGGGAGGCGGAACCGACCAGGTGGTTCCGCCCCAGGCACCTGATGGACCCTGATTGGGGCATTTCCTGAGACTCTAGCTCACGACTTGGCTGATGACCTGGTGGCCGCCTGGGATGGGGCGGCTGCCGGGGCTTTGGACCGGGTCGTGCCTTTGCGGCCTCTGACCCGGCACCGAACTGACTTAGCTCCTTGGTTTTCCGAGGAGCTGAGGGAGATGAAGCGCCGGAAAAGACGCCTAGAGAGCAGTTGGAGGGCCAGTCGTTCCGAGTCTGACTTGACACTGGTAAGGTCTCATATTAAGACCTACCTAGTGGCGATAAAAGCGGTGAAATCTAGCTATTTTGCCGCTCTTATCGCGTCATCAGATAACCGCCCAGCCGCCCTGTTTAGGGTGACCCGCTCCCTCCTCCATCTGGGAGTGCGGGAGGACCCCTTGCAGGGCCGAGCTGAGGATTTTGTACAGTATCTGGATGATAAAATAACTCAGATTCGGGAAGACTTGGCCGCCGACTGGGTTAGTTCAGACGAGATGACTGAGGCAGCTCTTGAGAATGTTATCTGGGAGGAGTTCGATCCTGTGGCTCCCGAGGACGTGGACAGGATCTTGGGGCGGCTGAACGCAACCACATGTTTATTGGACCCGTGTCCCTCCTGGTTGGTGCTGGCTTCCCGGGAGGTTACATGAGGCTGGCTCCAGGGAATTATTAACGCTTCTTTGAGCGAGGGTGTCCTGCCGGCCCCCTTGAAAGAGGCGGTGGTGAGGCCTCTCCTCAAGAAGCCATCCCTGGATCCGGCTGTTCTGGCTAACTACCATCCAGTCTCCAACCTTCGCTTTATTGCGAAGGTTGTTGAGAGTGTGGTGGCGCGACAGCTTCCCCAGTACCTGGATGAAGCTGTCTATCTGGATCCGCTCCAGTCCGGCTTCAGACCTGGGTACAGCACGGAAACGGCATTGGTCGCGTTGGTGGATGATCTCTGGAGGGCCCGGGATAGGGGTTATTCCTCTATCCTGGTCCTATTAGACCTCTCAGCGGCTTTTGATACCATCGACCATGGTATCATGTTGCGCCGGCTGGAGGGACTGGGAGTGGGAGGCACTGTTTTGCGGTGGTTTTCCTCCTATTTCTCCGACCGGTCGCAATCCGTGTTGACAGGGGGGCAGCGGTCGACCCCAAGGCGCCTTGTTTGTGGGGTGCCGCAAGGGTCGGTCCTCTCGCCCCTTCTGTTCAACATTTATGTGAAGCCGCTGGGTGAGATCATCCGTGGTTTTGGGGTGGAGTTCCATCAGTATGCTAATGATACTCAGCTGTACATTTCCACCCCAGACCATCCCAATGATGCCTTGGAAGTGATGTCCCAGTGCCTGGAGGCCGTGCGGGTCTGGATGGGGAGAAACAAGCTTCGACTCAACCCTTCCAAGACCGAGTGGCTGTGGCTGCCGGTGTCCCAGTATAGCCAGTTGACGCCATCACTGGTTATTGGGGGCGAATCATTGGCCCCAACGGAGAGGGCCCGCAACTTGGGTGTCCTCCTGGATGCGCAGCTGTCCTTAGAAGGGCATATGACAGCTGTGGCCAGGGGGGCTTTTTGTCAGGTTCGCCTGATACGCCAGTTGCGCCCCTTTCTGGACCGGGACTCCCTACGCACGGTCACTCAAGCACTCGTCACTTCTCGTCTGGACTATTGTAACGCTCTCTACATGGGGCTCCCCTTGGGGTACACCCGGAGGCTCCAACTGGTGCAGAATGCGGCTGCGCAGGGGATTATGGGAGCAACGGGGCGCTCCCATGTGACTCCTCTCCTGTGCGAGCTGCATTGGCTTCCGGTGGACTTCCGGGTGCACTTCAAGGTGTTGGTGATCACCTTTAAAGCACTCCATGGCTTAGGGCCAGGGTACTTACGGGACCGCCTTCTGCCACCAATAGCCTCCCACCAGCCGGTTCGCTCCCACAGAGAGGGCCTCCTCAGGGTGCCGTCAGCCAGACAATGCCGGCTGACGACCCCCAGGAGGAGAGCCTTCTCTGTGGTGGCACCTACCCTATGGAACAATCTACCCCCAGAGATACGAGTGATCTCCGACCTTCGGATTTTTCGTCAGGCCCTAAAAACTCATTTTTTTCAGTTAGCCGGTCTGTCTTGATTTTAGGGTTAGTTTTAATATTTTAATATTGATTTTAATTGACAAGTTTTAAATTATAGGCCAAATTTTATAAATTATTTTAACTTATTTTTTAACTGATGTTTGTATAGATGTTTTTATCTTGGCTGTTCACCGCCCTGAGTCCGAAAGGAGAAGGGCGGTATAGAAATTTAAATAATAAATAAATAAATTATTATTATTGGTTAATCTTTAGTGAGATTCACAGCCTTTGAGGCTGGTTAATAGCTCAGTAGCTTGAGTCCTAACCAAGGACCTAGGAATTGTTAAGGTATCGTCGGAGGATGTAAGCTGTTCCGAGTAAGATGGTTTTTTGTAGAGTCAAAATGTTCAAGTCCAGCAAATTTAGAATTTCTAAATAGCGGGGTAGCCCTTTGGGTATTGCTCCAAGGGCTCCAATTACAATCGGGACAACACACAATTTCTTTTTCCACAGTCGCTTAACTTCAATTTGCAAGTCCCAGTACTTTGTGTTTTTTTTCTTGCTGCTTATCTTCAATCCGTGCATCACCAGATATTGCAATGTCAATGAACCATACTTTTTTCTTTTCAACTATTGCTATATCAGGTGTGTTGTGGACCAAGTGCCTGTCAGTCTGAATCCTAAAGTCCCACAATATCTTGAGTTTCTCATTTTCTAAAACTTTCTCAACCTGATGTTCCCAGTGGTTTTTGCTGTACTCAAATCCAAACTTCTGGCACAATTTCCAGTGAATGATCTTAGCAATATGGTCATGGTGTTGTAAGTAGTCAGTTTGTGAAATTTTGCTGCACCCACTGATCAGGTGGTTGACTGTCTCATCTTTCTCATTGCAGAGGCGGCATTTGCTGTTGGTGGTAACATGTTGAATTTTTGCCTTCATGCAGTTTGTGGCTAGGGCTTGTTCTTGAGCTGCCAAAATAAAGCTTTCTGTTTCTTTTTTCAGAACTCCTGATCTTAACCAGTTCCAAGTTGTTGTTGTTGTTTTTGTTGTTTTTGTTGTTGTTTTTGTTGTTGTTTTTGTTGTTGTTGTTGTTGTTGTTGTTATTATTATTATTATTATTATTATTATTATTATTATTATTATTATTATTGAAAAGACTGGTATAGCCCCCCCCCCACTGTCCCTTCTAAGTGTTATTCTGTTATCCTGACACCTTTTCCAGGCCCTCCACTCAGATTTTGGCATCCTCAGTTTACACTTCCTCCTCCCGCCACCCCATGCAAGGCGGGAGACCTGAGAGAAAGTACCTGGTCTGGGCACCATGATGGAGCCCTACCTGGGGAGCTAAGAATGGCTTGCATGAACTGATCCATCCCAAAGGCAAGCTCCAGAACGGCGGTGGCAGAAGGTGGAAGGTGTGCTCCAGAGTGGTGATGGTGGCGGCAGTTCAGGAGAGCAGACAGATGTTCCAGGGCTGCATGTGTGCATCACAGCAGAGCATCAGTCTCAGCCCCAGCACGGCATCTCCCCTGAGGGCCACCCTCCACTCACTGGCCAGCCTGGCCCAGAAGCAGCATGTTGCCTCTTCATGGGCTGGATACTGGACCTGAGACGGAGGGGAAGACAAGTGAGCAGAGTCTCCCAGACATCCCACAGAAGCCATGGGGGCTTTGGAGATGAGCACCCTTCCCAGCCCCCTTTCCCAAGGGGGCACCCAGCTGCGCTTACATCTGCCTCAAAGCGTCTGCTGCTGGAGCAGGCCAAGGCAGCTGTGTGAGTCTAGTCTACAGTAGGTGAACAAGGGAGAGTGGAGATCGGTGAAGGAAGACAGTTGAGGTAGAGAGCTGGGCTATGGCCGCCGCGTGGTAGACTGCAGCAGAAGGCAGGCAAGCTGGCTGGGCCACATGGGAGGCAGATAGACTGGGATTCGGGCCTTGCTCGCAGGCTCACCCAGACAGATCAGGGCCACTCAGCTGGGCTGTGGGGAAAGTACCACGTGGGATGCAGCTGCAGTGGCAAAGGCAGGCAAGCTGGCTGGCCCACAGATACCGTGTGGTCAAGGCAAGTGAGGGAGCCAGACAGAGAGCAGCAGCAGCTATGCTGGGTGAGTGGGCGAGATGAAGAGTGACTGGGCGGGGTGGAGCAGGGTGGTTGGGGTGGGGCCAGCCAGTGATGAGATTTGCTGGTTCACCAAACTGCACAGAATCTTTTTTTATTATTATTGAAAAGTTTTACAAGAAGGAAATACAAAAAAAATTCCCCTCCCTGTTCCCCCCACCCTTTCCCCCCTTCATCCCACCCTCCCCCCCGACTTCCCAGAGCAAACTACAAGGTATTTCATTTAATCAAACATAAACTAGATTAATCTACTTATCCTCAAAGTACTGCCTCCCCCACTGAAACCTTAACTCCACTACAGATAACCAAATACTTCTAATACTAACATTCATTCATAATGCTCCCCATGCGGGGGAGCCCACCGGCACCATGGCTGGGGCTGTGGTGGAGGCTGCGGTGGGGCGCTGGCATCATCGCGGATTGCACACACACACCCCCGCGGTGGAGTAGTGGAGTTGGATGCTGGGGGAGGAGACAAGGAAGAACTGAAGACGTGACTGTTGGTAGTGCCCGCGAGGAGGCCTGCGCCTCCGCCCCCCCTCCATCAATGCCGCTGCAGCAGCTAGTTGCTGAGAGGACTGGAGTGATGTAGCTGAGAAAGATCATGAGGTGGGAGCCTCCATCATTAAAATCTGTAATATTTGGGAACTTCGGGCCGCCATACAGCTTTGGGGCAACTCCCAATTTTCAATCCTTATGGTGAGGCCCCCTTTATAACTATTGGGGGGACTAAGACTGGGCATAGATAGGGTGGCCGGAGACCTGGGGGGGCTAAGGAGGGTTGAGAGGTTGTCGGAGTGGTTACTGTGGCGCCTTGGACAACCCTCCCCCCTCCCTCCTCCTTCCCCCACTGGCCATTACTAGGCCCGATAACTAACTAACATGCTTGCCCTGCCGGTTTTCTGTTTCATGGAGGCGGTTCCCACCTGTTTTTTCCATCCACCCGCTTGCCTATACTACCCAGCTATATACCGCTTGTACGAACATTGTGGACAGTTTTCCCCGGAGACTTTGGGACCTGGCTCTGTTTATCATCCAGTACGCTGGCTGTATGGAAAATGGCAGTTTACGGGAGGTTGAACGGAGCCGGTATCTTATCATTGTTTCACCACCGAATGGGATGTACCATCTCCCCATGGCCAGTTGGCCTGAGCAGCGTGAGAGGCTGGTTGGAGGATTACCCTGAGCTGATTGGAACATTGGACTCCGCCACTGCCGTGAGAGGACAGTGAAGACTCTCTCGTTATGGTCAACCTGCCTTGTTTTCCTGGACAATTTTGGACTATCATAATGGAGCCCTTGGCCATGCCTCACTACTACCTCAGGGCTTCTGATGTATCTAAAGTCTCAGCTTCTTGGTCTGCGAGACTCCCCCCTCTCGCAAGCCTGGCCCTCCATGTTATCGAGGGCCTACCTCAATGACGGGCTTTGGAACCCAGAGAGGTGGCATGTGGCAAAAAGGGGGTTGAGGGGTTTTCTATGTAAATTTTTGGATAAATTTTTAAGGGGTCCCGGGGGGGAGGGTAGGATTCGAACTAGAGTAGTGGGTTTGGGGGATAACCCACTAAGGGTAGGGTCGGGCCTGGCCATGATGCGCAGCAGGGGGGTGGGGGATCCGGGGGTGATGGGGGGGTCGAGCTTGTCCAGATTGTGTTTTTACCATCGGTACTGTGAGTGGGAGGGGTAGATATGGCGGGAGCAAAGGGCCATATCATGTGGAGGGAGCGTGCGCCCGCTGTCTTCGAGCGGTGGCGCGCTCCGGCCCCCAAGGCTCCACTCGTTCTCCAGGTTGCACAGACCCTCAGGGCCTGGGCCTGCGACTGATGTTGTGCAACGCCAGGTCTGTAGTAAATAAAGCCCCCCTCATTTGTGATCTTATTCAGGAGGGGGGAGTGGACCTAGCGGGTATTATGGAGACCTGGTTGGGCCCGGAGGAAGGGGTCCCTCTGGTAGAAATGTGCCCACCAGGCTTCCACACATTCCATCAGCCGAGGTCACAGGGGAGGGGTGGGGGAGTAGCAGTTGTTCTTAGAGAAGGCCTTAGGCCAAGGGAGGCCACTGTCCCTCAGACGGCCGGCTGTGAGTCTCTCCTCGTGAAGTGGGGTCATGGGGTTCAGATGGGTTTGCTGATCATGTACCTGGCACCCTGCCATGTGGCAGCAGCCCTGCCCGAGCTTCTCAATGTCATCGTCGCGGTGGCGGTTGATACCCCCAGACTTATGGTCATGGGGGATTTCAATCTGCTGTCCGTGGGTGAGGCATCTGAGGTGGCTCAGGAGTTCATGGCTTCCATGACGGCTATGGACCTAACCCAGTTAATTCATGGCCCTACACACGCGGGGGGAAACACGCTGGACTTGGTTTTTGTCTCTGGACAGTGGCTGAGTGATCTCGAGATAGGGGATATAGTCATCGAACCCTTGTCATGGTCGGATCACTCTCTCCTTCACCTTGACCTTCGAACCGCTGCACCCCGCCGCAGGGAGGCGGAACCAACAAGATGGTACCGCCCCAGGTGCCTGATGGTACCTGACAGGTTCCAGATGGAGGTTGGGCCAATCCCTGAGGTTCTGGCTCACGCCTCGACTGGAGACCTAGTGGCCGCCTGGGATAGGGCGGCTGCTAGAGCTCTGGATCAAGTCATGCCTTTGCGGCCTCTGACCCGGTGCTGATCTCACCTGGCTCCTTGGTTCACTGAGGAGCTAAGGGAGATGAAGCGCCGGAAAAGACGCCTAGAGAGTAGTTGAAGGGCCAGTTGTGCTGAATCTGACCGGACACTGGTAAGATCTCATATTAAGAATTACCTAGTGGCGATAAAAGCAGCAAAATGTACTCATTTTGCTGCTCTTATTGCGTCATCAGATAATTGCCTGGCTGCCCTGTTTAGGTTGACCCGCTCCCTGCTCCACCAGGAAGCGCGGGAGGACCCCTTGGAGGGAAGAGCCAAGGATTTTGTTCAGTATCTGCATGACAAAATCACTCAGATTCGGGAAGATCTGGACTCCGACTGGGTAGATCCAGCGGGGATGACGGAGGCAGATCCTGAGAATGTTATCTGGGATGAGTTTGATCCTGTGACCCCTGAGGACGTGGACAGGATTCTGGGTAGACTGAATGCGACCACATGTTTGTTGGACCCGTGCCCCTCCTGGTTAGTGCTGGCTTCACGGGAGGTGACACGAGGCTGGTTCCAAGGGATTATAAATGCTTCATTGGGTGAGGATGTCTTTCCCGCCGCCTTGAAAGAGGCGGTGGTGAGACCTCTCCTCAAGAAGCCTTCCCTGGACCCGGCAGTATTGGCTAACTATCGTCCAGTCTCCAACCTTCGCTTTGTGGCGAAGGTTGTTGAGAGTGTGGTTGCACGACAGCTCCCCCAGTACCTGGATGAAACGACGTATCTAGATCCGATCCAGTCGGGCTTCAGGCCTGGGTACAGCATGGAAATGGCATTGGTCGCGTTGGTGGATGATCTCTGGAGGGCTCGGGACAGGGGGTGCTCCTCTGTCCTGGTCCTATTAGACCTCTCAGCAGCTTTTGATACCATCGACCATGGTATCATGCTGCACCGGTTGGAAGAGTTGGGGGTGGGAGGCACCGTATTATGGTGGTTCTCCTCCTTTCTCTCCGACCGGTCGCAGTCTGTGTTGACGGGGGGCAGAGGTCGACCCCGAGGCCCCTTATATGTCGGGTGCCACAAGGATCGGTCCTCTCGCCCCTTCTGTTCAACATTTATGTGAAGCCGCTGGGTGAGATCATCCGTGGTTTCGGGGTGGAGTACCATCAGTACGCTGACAACACCCAGCTGTACATCTCCACCCCGGACTACCCCAACGATGTCCTTGAAGTGATGTCCTGGTGCCTGGAGGCCATGCGGATCTGGATGGGGAGGAACAGGCTCAGGCTCAACCATCCAAGACCGAGTGGCTGTGGTTTCCGATGTCCCGATATAGTCAGCTGGTGCCATCGCTGACTATTGGGGGCGAATCATTGGCCCCCACGGAAAGGGCTCGCAACTTGGGTGCCCTCCTGGATTCACGGCTGTCTTTAGAAGAGCACTTGACGGCCATGACCGGGAGGATTTTTCATCAGGTTCGCCTGATCCGCCAGTTGCGTCCCTTTCTGGATCGGGACTCGTTACGCACGGTCACTCATGCCCTCGTCACCTCCCGTCTGGACTATTGTAACGCTCTCTACATGGGGCTCCCCTTGAGGTGCACTCGGAGGCTCCAACTGGCACAGAGTGCGGCCGCGTGGGTGGTGACGGGAGCGACGTGGCGCTCCCATGTAACACCTGTCCTGCGCGAGCTGCACTGGCTCCTGGTGGTCTTCCAAGTGCGCTTCAAGGTTTTGGTTATCACCTTTAGAGGTGGCTTAGGACCATGGCTTAGGACCTGGTTATTTACGGGACCGCCTGCTACCACCAATAGCCTCCCACCGACCAGTACGCTCCCATAGAGAGGGGCTCCTCCGGGTGCCGTCGGCCAAACAATGTCGACTGGCGACCCCCAGGGGGAGACCCCTCTGTGGGGGCACCTACTGCCAACTGGAAGTCCCGAACTGCACAGAATCTTAACAACCGGTTCACCTGAACCAGTCAGAACCAGCTGAAGCCCACCTCTGGTTTTTTTTCCTTATACCAAAAGATCCATTCAGAGGAAAAGATGCAGTAGCTGCACAACATCATCAGACTGGAAGAACTTGTACTGTAAAAGGCTGCATCAATCTTTTTTCATATTTATTAAACTTTATTATAATATAAAATAAAAATAGAAACAAAGTTCAAAAAAGAAATGAGAAAAGGCAAAGAGTGTAAAGGTATAGGGGGGAAAAATGATGCCCTCGCGCATGCCCAAGATGGCGACTCCCGATAGAGCTCCAGTTTTGCGGGGGTAATGTCCTGAAGGTTGGGGGGTCCTTAGGGCCAATTACCCACCTATGGCCCATGGTGTGTTGAGAGGGCTGATTTGCTGATCCGATGGGAGCATTTTCGGCTCCGGAAGACCTTTTAGGAGAGCGGTTTGTGGCTTCACTCTCTGAAACAGCTTATACTGAGACAGGCGGTGCTGGCGGGATATGAGTCAGCGAGTTTGGGCCGATAACTTCGTGACAGCCAGCCCTGCATTCATCAGAGGCTGCCGGAGGGATGGCGATATGCGGCTGCGGTGACTGTCTGGCACCCTGGGCTGACTTCGTTGGACCCTTGGCAAGATCGGAGGTTGCCTGCGAAGGCCGGCGGTGGGCGGAGTTGGCGCGGAGGAGGCCGATGGTGATGGCGGTGGTGATGACGGCGCCCAAAATGGCGCCCGAAATAGCAGTTACAGATGGCGCTTACAGGCGGCAAAAATCGAAGCAATTTAGAGACCAAAGAGGCCACAAAAAGGAGAATAGGGACCTTTCTTATTTATTTTCAACTGAACTCCTGGGCAATGGAGAGATGCCGACCCTTCCATTGTCGGGCCAGCCCTGGATTACCTCCAAGAGGCCTCCCCCCTCTCTTTCTATAGGGGGGGGTTAAACCTCCATGCATAAAAGACCTAAAGAAGGCTAAGGAGATTAGAAAGGATTGTTGTGTCTATCATGGGGGCTTTGCTTCTACAAAGTGACTGCCTTATTCCATCTCCCCTCCTGTATTTTATCTCCTGTCGCCCCTTTTGTGACCGGATATTCGGCTTTTTGTGAATCATTTGCTATCCAGGTTTGTTGTTTCCTGTATATCAGGATGAAAATTTCCTTACTTTTATTTTCATCTGAGTCTCCCTGGATTTTCGCCTACTATATATACTTCCCACAGACTATCCGTGTCTCTAATCTCAAGGATTGGCTATTCCATCTATGCCTAGGTACAACATTAAAAGAACAGGACTATAGCTGCTGTTTTTCTCCCTTATATCTGGTTGCCGTGAGAGGGTGATCGATGTTTACATCTGAGTTCAAAATGGCTTTTTTCTACCGCTGATGTGAGAGATCAGAGAGACTAAAATGACTTGTACCTTTGATTGATACTCTCTCCACAGGACCCTGGATAACTAGGACATGCCTACCAGCTATAGACAATCTAGCTACAAAATGTACTCATTGGGAGAACTCCTCAAACTGCGAGATGCCCCCCTCTCGCAGGTCTGGCCCTCTTCTCTATCGAGGGCCTATCTCGATGACGGACTTTGGAGTCCGGAGAGATGGCATACAGCAAAAAGAGGGTTATGGGGTTTTTTAGGGAAATTTCTTAATAAGATTTTAAGGGATTCTGGGAGGGGAGTAGGTTATGTGGGTTTGGGGGAAGACCTGCTGGGGAGGGTATCTGGGCCAGCCGTAGAGCGTGGCATGGGAGGTGCGAACTCGGGGGTCTAGGAGATGATTAGATCTTACGATACAGATGCCCATAACATCGATACTGTAGGTGGGAGGGGCAGATATGGCGGGAGCAGGGGGCCACATCATCCTGCGGGAGTGCGTTCTCGCTGTTTACAAGCGGTGGCGCGCTCCGACCCTCAAAGCTCTTCTTGTTCCCCAGGTTGTACGGAACCTCAGGCCCCAGGCCTTCAGCTGATGCTGTGCAACACCAGGTCCATGGTAAATAAAGCCCCCCTCATTTGTGATCTTATTCAGGAGGGGGGTGCGGACCTGGCGGGTATTACGGAGACCTGGTTGGGCCAGGAAGGGGGAGCCCCCCTTGTTGATATGTGCCCACCAGGTTTCCGTGCTTTCCATCAGCCAAGGTCTCAGGGGAGGGGCGGAGGGGTGGCGGTTGTTATTAACGAAGGTCTTGGACCGAGAGAGGCCACTGTTCCTCAGACGGCTGGATGTGAGTCAATCCTTGTGAAGTGGGGTCATAGGGTGCAGTTGGGCTTGCTAGTCACGTACCTGGCTCCCTGCCACGTGGCAGCAGCCCTGCCTGAGCTGCTTGATGTTATAGCCGCGGTGGCTGTTGACACCCCAGGCTTATGGTCATGGGGGATTTTAACCTGTCATCAGTTGGCGAGACATCTGAGGTGACTCAGGAGTTCATGGCTTCCATGACGGCTATGGACCTGACCCAGTTAATTTATGGCTCTACTCACATGGGGGGACACATACTGGACCTTGTTTTTGTCTCTGGACAGTGGTTGAGTGATCTCGAGATAGGGGATATAGCGATTGAACCCTTGTCATGGTCAGATCACTCCCTCCTTCGCCTGGACCTTCGAACCGCCACACCCCGCCGCAGGGAGGCGGAACCGACCAGGTGGTTCCGCTCCAGGTGCCTGATGGATCCTGAGAGATTCCAGATGGAGCTTGGGCCATTTCCTGAGGTTCTGGCACACGACTCAGCTGAGGATTTAGTGGCTGCCTGGGATAGGGCGGCGGCTAAGACTTTAGACCGAGTCGTGCCTTTGCGGCCTCTGACCCGGCGCCGGTCTCACCTGGCTCCTTGGTATACTGAGGAGCTGAGGGAGATGAAGCGCCGGAAAAGACGCCTAGAGAGCAGTTGGAGGGCTAGTCGTTCTGAATCCGACCGAACACTGGTAAGATCTCATATTAAGAATTACCTAGTGGCGATAAGAGTAGAGAAGAGTAACTACTTTTCTACTCTTATTGCATCATCAGATAATCGCCCAGCCACCCTGTTTAGGGTGACCCGCTCTCTGCTCCATCAAGAGATGCGGGAAGACCCCTTGGAGGGTAGAGCTGAGGATTTTGTACAATATCTGTATGACAAAATTGTTCAGATTCGGGAACAGCTAGACTCTGACTGGATTGATCCAGGGGAGATGACAGGGGCAGGTCCTGAGAATATTATTTGGGAAGAGTTTGATCCTGTGACTCCCGAAAGCGTGGACAGGATACTGAACAGACTAAATGCGACCACATGTTTATTGGACCCGTGTCCCTCCTGGTTGGTACTGGCCTCCCAGGAGGTGACGCAAGGCTGGCTCCAGGAGATTATAAATGCTTCTTTGAGTGAGGGTGTCTTTCCCACCGTCTTGAAAGAGGCGGTGGTGAGGCCCCTCCTCAAGAAGCCCTCCCTGGACCCAGCTGTGTTAGCAAATTATCGTCCTGTCTCCAACCTTTGCTTTGTTGCGAAGGTTGTTGAGAGTGTGGTTGCACGACAACTGCCTCAGTACCTGGATGAATCGAATTATCTAGATCCGTTCCAGTCGGGCTTCAGGCCCGGGTACAGCACAGAGACAGCATTGGTCGCATTGGTTGATGATCTCTGGAGGGCTCGGGACAGGGGTTGCTCCTCTGTCCTGGTCCTACTAGACCTCTCAGCGGCTTTTGATACCATCGATCATGATATCATGCTGCACCGGTTGGAAGGGTCAGGGGTGGGGGGCACTGTTCTACAGTGGTTCTCCTCCTTTCTCTCTGACCGGTCACAGTCTGTGTTGACAGGGGGGCAGACGTCGACCCCGAGGCCCCTTATATGTGGGGTGCCAGAAGGATCGGTCCTCTCGCCCCTTCTATTCAACATTTATGTGAAGCTGCTGGGTGAGATCATCCGTGGTTTTGGGGTGAAGTATCATCAGTATGCTGATGACACCCAGCTGTACATCTCCACCCCAGACCACCCCAATGATGCCCTCGAGGTGATGTCCCGGTGCTTGGAGGCCGTACGGATCTGGATGGGGAGGAACAAACTCAGACTCAACCCATCCAAGACCAAGTGGCTGTGGTTTCCATTGTCCCGATATAGTCAGTTGGCGCCATCTCTGACTATTGGGGGCGAGTCATTGGCCCCCACAGATGGGGTTCGCAACTTGGGCATCCTCCTGGACTCGCGGCTGTCTTTAGAAGAGCATATGACGGCCGTGGCCAGGAGGACTTTTTATCAGGTTCGCCTGATTCGCCAGTTGCGTCCCTTTCTGGATCGGGACTCGTTACGCACGGTCACTCACACCCTTGTCACCTCACGCCTGGATTATTGTAATGCTCTCTACATGGGGCTCCCCTTGAGAAGCACCCGGAGGCTCCAACTGGTCCAGAATGCGGCCGCGCGGGTGCTGATGGGAGCAATGTGGCGCTCTCATGTAACCCCCCTCCTGCGCGAGCTGCACTGGCTCCCGGTGGTCTTCCGGGTGCGCTTCAAGGTTTTGGTTACTATCTTTAGAGCGCTCCATGGCTCAGGACCAGGGTACTTACGAGACCACCTCCTGCCACCAATAGCCTCTCACCGAGCAGTTCGCTCCCATAGAGAGGGACTCCTCAGGATGCCGTCGGCCAAACAATGTCGACTGACGGCCCCCAGGGGGAGAGCCTTTTCTGTGGGGGCACCTACCATCTGGAACGGGCTTCCCCCGGAGTTACGAAAGATCCAAGACTTACGTATATTCTGCCGTGCCCTGAAAACGTTTCTATTCCAACAAGCTGGTCTGGCCTAACTCTCCCTTTTTAATTGGCTTTTAAATTGGCTTTAAATTGGGTTTTAGACCTCTTTTAGATAAATTTGGATGTTTTAATCTTTGAGCCTAAATTACTTAATCTGTTTTTAATAGATTTTAACTTCTATATGTATTTGTATTTATTATGGCTGTTCACCGCCCTGAGTCCTTCGGGAGTAGGGCGGTATACAAATATGAAAAATAAATAAATAAATAAATACATACATAAAAAAGCAGTGACTTCCATGTTTTTTCGATGCAGTAGAATACAAACCACAGTTACAACCTCAACATTTTCTTTACACTTCTTGTAAATACAAGTATTTTTTATAACAACAAAGTTAACCTAATCATCAAAACATAAAATCAAAGTTTCATTTTTTTTTCTGTTCTGAGCAAAAGCACCTTCCAAGTGGAAATAAAATTGGATAAGTTCTTATTTGTAATTAAAACTTTGTAATCTCTGCCAACTCCATCACTTATTACATCCATTCTTCCATTGTGGGAATTGATGTATCTTCTATTTTTGCACAAGTTAGATTCTTGCTACTGTCAACATAAGTTTCAATTTTTCTTTCAAGTTCTTTACCCAACAGACCTAAAAGGAAAACTTCTGGTTTTACAATTATATTCACTTAAGAATCTTCTGAATTAAGACAAAAAAACTGGCCCCAATATTTATTTGCTTTATCACAAGTCCATTAGAGAAAAACTGCATCAATCTAAATTCCTGCCTCTCAGCAAATTTGGTTTCCAAAGAGTGGTCTGCTTCCCTGTGCTTGGATAATTGGTCTAGCTAATGGAGAGCAAGCAACCAGCACTTTAATTAGCTGCTGCATGACATGTCTGTTGAAGAATTAAACTGTAAACAAAAAGCCATTTGTTTTTCTCTGTGTTGCTTCTGGCAGTTAGACCAGATTTTGTTGAAGCTGGTTAAGAAGGATTTTGACCCAAAGAGTGTTTTGTAGAACTCATACCAAGTGGACAAGCAATGATTTAGGAAACCTCCATGCAGGGCTTTGTTTAAAGTAAGTTCCAGTTGGGTTTAAACCAGTTTAAAGTAAGTTCAGTTCGGTTTTCCACTGCCATTTAATAAATGAGACAGTAATATTTCCAGATACTGGGAGGTCTTTTTTGCCACTAATCAGAACACTTAACTTTCCTACCACTTCTGAATAGCTAGTATTATTTCCATAGGCCCTTTAAAGTTATGTGAAGTTCAGAGGTCTTCTTTCAGGGCAACCATTTAACATTTTGTTGATTTTGGTATATGGTCAGAAAAATCCACACTACTCTGTTCATTCCATTTTAAAATTTATGCAAATGTGTTTAGTCTTGTCATATCCTTCTAAATATTCTGGAGATATCTCAAGAAAGGTGAGTTAGAGTGAAATGGTCAGCGTTTCTGTCAGTGTTTTCCTTTTTTCAGTGAGGGATTGTCAGTCTCAAAGAGCTAGAATACTGCTGTTTTGTTTGTTAGTTTGGTTTTAGCCAATATTTTTGGGGGGATTTGGGCTGGAGAAGTACTTTTTTTCTTCCCATTTATTTAGCATGAGGATTAGTTTTTGTCTCCCCCTTTTTTCATGTAGACAAGCTTCTCTTCCGGATGTCTATTATAGGCATTCTTAAAATCTTTCTTGTGCTGTTCTTCATTCCAGCCATACAGCAACTTGGAGTCATTTTTACATGTTGAGAAAAGTGCTTGGTTACAAAATTGCTAGCATGCTAATCTTTTATCATCACTGGTAGAAAAAGCACTTTATCTTCATACTTACCTAGCAGGGGAGATACCATGATCACAAAAGAGTTTTAACTGCAACAAAGGAATGGTTGTTTGCCAGCTCCATAGGGACATTTTATAGTAATTGTTCTCATTATTTGTAGACAGACAGACAAAGGCACATATTACAGAAATGAAGATTGGGGGGAAGTGGTTCTAGAAATATAATTGATTTTTTTTTTTTACATGGTTTGGAAGCTGAAAGGATTTTAGCTTCTCTAGAACTTGTGGTAACTTGTTAATCAGTTGAAAAAAGCATTGGCTTAGGATGTTCCCTCATATTCTCTATCTTTGGAGAAGATGGCATAGCCATCTTCAAATTGATTTATAATGATATACTGTAAAGAAAAACAGAAATACAAATTGAATACCTTTCTATTATCTATTTTATATAACGTTATATTAATAAATGCTCAGGGGGAAGGGTGAACTAGCCAAAAGTATTTTAGTTGAATTAATAAAATGCATCTTTGTTGCAGAAGCAATAACATAAACCTCCCTGTCAGAAATTGCTTAATACTGATCTAACAGAAGAGATATAAAATGTATCAAATTTAGCTACAGTCTAACTAAAAAAGTGGTGTTTATAAAAAACTCAGTATAAAGAAGCAGAATAGTGTCCTACCAGAGGTGGGTTTCAACAGGTCTGACCAGTTATGGAGAACCGGTAGCGGAAATTTTGAGTAGTTCAGAGAACTGGTAGTAAAAATTCTGACTGGCCCCGCCCCATCTATTCTTTGCCTCCCAAGTCCAGCTGATTGGGAGGAAATGGGGATTTTGCAGTATCCTTCACCTGGAGTGAGAAGGGAATGGAGATTTTACAGTATCCTTCCCCTGCCACGCCCACCAAGCCACACCCACCAAGCCATACCATGCCCACCAAGCCACACCCACAGAACCAGTAGTAAAAATTTTTGAAACCCACCACTGTGTCCTACCTCTATATTACTCAAACTGCAAGTTAAAATATAACTGCTAGTGGGATGTTAGTCTTTTCCTAAGCACCGCTGATGGCAACATATTGAAATGTGGCAATATTCTCCCTGAAGAATAGACTGAAATGGTAACTTGTAGGAGCAAATGTTTTCCTTAAATTTCACATATTAAAAAAAATTAAGATCTCTGATGGTGCTGTGGTTAGAATGCAGTATTGCAGGCTAAATCTGCTCACATTGCCAAGAATTCAGGTCCCTCAATCCTGATCAGCTCAAGATTGACTCAGCCTTCCATCTTTCTGAGGTGGGTAAAATGAGGACTCAGATTGTTGGGGGCAATATGCTGACTCTGTAAACTGCTTAGAGGAGGCTGTATAGCACTGTGAAGTGGTATATGTCTAAGTGCTATTGCTATTTAAATACTTTTAGAGCTCAGAAACTTTATACAAGGCTTCAGCTTTTAATTTGCAAATTAAACACTGCGAGCAAAAGGTCTCCAAGTTGATGCCTATCAATCTTTCTCAGATACAGAACTGAGTTTAGCTCAAAATTCATTTGAAAATCCATTTTCCTCCCTTAAAACTTCTTCACTTCATTTTATGCTGCTGCTGTAAAATAATTGGGAGGGGGAAATTTTGTCACTCCACCACAATACATTTCAAAATTTAATTTTCTTATTCATAAATAATCATATGGAGTTAGAGTGGGGTGAAAGGAACTCACTGTCAACTTCTGACTTTCTGAAACATGCATAGAAAATATCATTTGGGTCCTGACATTTCTCCAGCTGCAGATAAAATTCAACATAAACAAATCAATGAGTCTGAATTTTTACCATCTGTCTTGTTGGCACAGTATCAAGCTTTCCCTCCAAATTCCAGAACAAATTAGGATGAATGATTTTCCAGGTTTGCAGCAGTTTTGACTACTTTTTTTTTTACTCACAAAGTCTGACACATCATCCATCACCAGCATGCAGAGCCCAAAAGATTATCATCAAGAACAGTTAACCGCTGGACGGTTAACATTTTACAATGTTAAATACATTGTAATTAAACAATGCATGTTGACTGACATGAGAAATATTGGAATATAAACTGTACATTTCTCACATTTCAGTTTATATGCTGGCACAGGACCTTAAGTTGCTCATATCTTATGTACAAACAGGCTGGAGATGAAGCTGACTTAAGAAACTGAAGCTTGTATATTCATCTATTCTTCAACTTTGGCAACAATGTTGGCCAGGCTTCTACTCAAAGACCCTTAACCGTAGACCCTAATTATTGGATTCACATCTGGCATGTTCACTGGCAGTAGGGAAAAAATACAAACCTCAATTTTATTTCTCTTCTTGTCATCTGAGTTCAAGGGAAAAACTGCAACAATTATTATAAATTTTATCTCATTTTTTTTTAAAAAAATGCCATCTTTTTACCAGTGGACTTGTTAAAACAGTCTGACCTTTCAGCAAACCCACCATGAACTTGTATGAATAAATAAAATCTAACCACTGGTAAACTTCTAAGAGAGAAGGAAGCAACCCAAAGCAAAATAATGATGGAAGGCAGCAATTGATGAACAGAGACAGGAGACATTCACACTGCTATGCACAGTAGCTAGCTGTGTACTAAAAGCTAGTAGCATTCACCTACCAAAAAAACCAAAAACAAAATGCAAAGCAGCAGGCAGATCATATAGCATCACTTTTTGGCAATGTTGGAAAGCATTGGACACAGAGCAAGAAAAGACAAGTAAAATGTTGGTTACCCCTCTGGGGTAAGCTATGGGTGAGCAAAGGTGACATTGAGAATTCCTACTTTTGAGAAGTGTTTAGTGGGCCATTGTCAGGCCAGGACAAGATGGAGATTGCAGATGAGCCTACTGACTATTTCTTGACTTTATCCCTCATCCATCACCAGCATGCAGAGCCCAAAAGATTATCATCAAGAACAGAGGCCTCTTGAAAGACCAGAAGTTGGCGTCACGGCAAGATGCGCAGGGTTTTTTGAACCTCCTGAAACCCCGCCTATAACTCAACCGCTGGACGGTCCGAATCGGATCCCACAGTCTCGATTTGACTGTGGTAGCGGAGGGCACATTCTGAGGATCCCAGGGACATCACTAAGTCCCTGGATGAGCCAGAAAAGCCCTTTTTCCAGTGGCGGAGCAGCAGCCATAGGCTGCGAAGGCTGTGACAACTCCAGGAAGGCAGAGAGGAACGACAGTGAATAGATAGGTGAGAAACTTTCACTTTTTAAAAAATATATTAAGAACACCTTTATTGATAATGGAGATAGTGATGGAGAGTGAATGTAGCGGAGCAGTGAACCTATTTTTGGACTAATTTTATTGTACCCAATATATAGTTTAAAAGACTTAAAATTGCTTAATTGACTTATTTCCTTTTTGGATTACCAGACTGGTCTGAAAATAGCATTGAGACATATTTGAAACTTGGAAATTTGCTGATATTAGATCTGTTTGGATTGCTGAGTTGGAACATCTGAACTGGTGCTTTTTTTCTCTTTTGGAATATTTAAAAGAAAGATCTTCTTTTTCCTTTTTTTTTCCTTTCTTCTTTTTCCCTTAAAAGAATAGGAAAGCTAGAGGAGTGTACAGTGCTGCCACCCACTGGAAGAGAAACTTTGTTTCTATGTTTATCTAAGTAGCAGAAGAAAAGAAATATTGTAGCCAAAACAGAGATTGAAGAGCTACTGAACCGAACTGTTGTTTACACAGGTGCTCTTTATTTAAATTGACAAAGCCTGGGAACACACTAGAAGGCTTTGATTTTTTTTTCTTTCTTTTTCTATGAGTAAATAGCTTATTTCCAGTTTGAGGGGTGGCTTGGAAGGCTAAGGAAAAATCATGCCCTGTAGGCTCTCTGGATATAAAAGGGTTTGAAGGACTATTAAATTCTTCTTTGCTCTTTTTTCTTTTTATCTTTTTTTAATCTCTTTATTCCTGTTGTTTTTCCCCCCTTTTTTCATTTTGGAGTTGGGACTTCTATCTATTCAGATTGTATTAAGGCACTCAAGAGCCTGAAGATTTATTGACATTTTTTTTCTCAATTTTAATATTGCCCTTTCACTTGGAAGAGGATTTTAAATTCGTGTATTTTCCTATTTTTTCCCCTTTTTTGTGTGTGTTTTTCCCCCCCTTTGGATTAGGGTTTCAGAGAAACCTGAAGAATTTGAGGAAGTATTGCTTTCCCCCCCCTTCTTTTTGTTCTCTTTTTCTACGTTTCCTTCCTTCCTATTGTTTCGGTGGATCGTCTGAAGCTTGGCTAACTATTGAACAAAATGAGTAAAAAAGTAGCAATGGTGGGAGCTGCTGCAACTACACCATCCTCATCACCATCTGGAGGCCAACGTTCCATCCGCCCTGAGTCTTTGGAGAGGGGCGGCATATAAATTTAATTAATTAAATTAAATTAAATTAAATTAAAATGTTACAGCAAGAGAAAGATAAAGAAGCAGTGACACAAACAATCTTACAAACACTTCAAAGAATGGAACAGCAACAACAATGGATGGAACAGCAATTATTACAAACAGACAAAAAGGTGGTCAACATACAACAAACAATGACAAAATATGAAGAGAGATTGGTTAAACTAGAGGAAAAAGAAGGTCAAAAAGAAGAAAAAATGAAGGAAATTGAAAACAGATTGGGAGAGGTAGAGCAAGGAACATCTGGCTTAATTGATTGGGAAATGGATAAAGCAGAATTTTTCTTAAGATTCCAAAATGTCGAGGAAGAAAAAGGGGAGGATTTAGCAGAGATTATGAATATGATTCTAGCTGAGGCTTTAGAAGTAACTAAAGAAAAGATGATGGAAGGAATCGATGAAATTTATCGAGTCTATACTGGATACGCAACGCGTAATAAGCTTCCAAGAGAAGTACATATAAGATTTACTAAGAAATCAATCAAGACACAAATCCTTCAGGCTGCTTGTGACAAGGCTTTGAAATACAAAGAGAAAGAAGTGATAGTTCTGAGACAAATTCCAAGGAAAGTGAGAGAGTTAAGAAGAAGATACCAGTTTCTGACTAAAGTTTTATTGCAAAAAGGGATTAATTACAGATGGTTGTTTCCAGAAGGAGTAGGCTTAACATGGCAATTTCAAAGATACAAGCTGAATACAATTGGTAAGGCAAGAGCGTTCTATGAAGAAGTTCTCAAAGAGAAAGAGGTAGATATGGAAACCGAAATCCAAGCAACATCAGCTTCAATAAAACCCGCTGAAGAGGAATTGATAATGCTGGAAGCAACAGAAGGAGCGATGGGAGGAGTTATGGAATATAAGGAACAACATGAAGCCAGATCGACTAGAGCAACAAAACCCATTTATAAAGTATAAATATGGAATATGGAATATGGAAGAAAGGAAACTATTTTCAATAAACGTAAATGGACTTAACTCGGCCAGTAAAAGAAGAATAGTATTTCATAAATTGGAAAAACTAACATTTGATATAATTTGCCTACAAGAAGTGCATATTAAAAAGCAACATGAACAACTATTGATTCAACCAAAACTTGGAAAAACATTTTTATCATTGTCACAAAGCAAAAAAAGAGGAGTTGCTTTATATATTAGAAATGTATTAATGGCAGAACAGAAATATGCTGATCCAGAAGGTAGAATTTTGTTGGTGGAATTAATTGACAACAATACAAAATTACTTTTAGTTGCAATTTATGCTCCTAACAACAATCAAAGTGACTTTTTTAGAAAACTACACAACAAGATAATTGAAATGGAATATGAAAATATCTGTATGATGGGAGATTTTAATGGAATTATGGATGAAAAATTGGACTACAAAACACATAAAATAACAAAACATAGTAGACGAAATAAATTTGAAAGATATATGGAGGGAGAGAAATGGGGAAGATAGACAATATACTTTCTACTCTGATAGACATTTATCTTGGTCCAGATTAGACATGATATGGACAACAATGGAATTGACTTTAAATATTGAACAAGTGAACATACATACTAACCTATGGGCAGACCATAACTCGGTGATTGCCATCAGGAAAGGATGAAAAGGTAGATCTAGATGGACGTTAAACAACACAATACTAAAAGAGAAAGACTTCATACAGAAAATGAATCGAGAATTGGATTTTTTCTTCAAGGAAAACAAGAAAGAAACATCAACACAAAACCGTTGGGATACAATGAAGGCCTTTGCCAGAGGACTAATTATTGATTATACAAGGAAAAGAAACCTGAAGAAAAGACAAACCCTTAAAATATTGATAGATGATCATAAAAGACTTGAAAAGGAATTCCAGAAAGATCCAAATAAGAAAGATGTAAAAATTAAAATAGATATTATAAAGCACAAAATGGATCTACTGGAGAAGGAAGAATTAGCTCAAAAAATAAGAGCTGCCAAACAGAATTATTTTGAAAATGCAAATAAACCTGGCAGATGGTTAGCATATAAATTGAACAAAAGAAAGAGAATCAAGAAAAATAATACAACTAATTGATCATCAAGGACAGAGTAGATTTGGAAATAAAGAGATGGGGGAAATAATACAGGAATACTATACACAATTGTACAAAAAAGACATAATAGAGGTGGATAAAGTGGCAAGGTATTTACAAAAAGCAAAACTATCACAAATTCCCAAAGATATTGAGGAGCTGTTGGATGGAAACATAACAATGATGGAATTGACTGAGACAATTAAGAAACAGAAAAATGGAAAGGCACCAGGACCAGATGGTCTGCCAGCTGAATATTATAGGATGTTACAAGAATCTTTATCGATCCCAATGCTGGAGGTTATGAATGAAGTAATGACAAAAAGAGAAATACCCCAATCATGGACCGAGGCTTATATTACATTGATCCACAAAGAAGAGACAGACCCACAATTAATCAAAAACTATAGACCTATATCCCTGCTAAATACAGACTATAAAATCTTTGCTACAATATTGGCAGAAAGGCTTAAGAGATATTTGAATAATTTTATACACTCTAACCAAAATGGATTTCTGCCGAAAAGACAAATAGAGACAACATAAGAATGATTTTGGATACCCTGGAATATTATGAAGCCCATCCTGAAAAGCAGATGGCTTTGATATTTTTAGATGAACAAAAAGCCTTTGACAATGTAAACTGGTGATTTATGACGTTACAAATGGAGGAGATGGGCTTTGGAAAGAAATTCTTACAGGCAATTGAAGCTATATATTCCAAACAAAAGGCTAAGGTCATGATAAATGGAGAACTGTCCGACTTTATTGAAATAGAAAAAGGCACTAGACAAGGATGTCCACTGTCCCCACTATTGTTTGTATTGACACTGGAAGTTTTAAATAGAAATATTAGATAAGAAAAAGAGATAAAAGATATGAAAATTCTGAAAGAAGAATATAAGTTGCAAGCTTTTGCAGATGACCTGGTCTTTATTATTGAAGAACCATTAATGTCAATAAATAAATTGTTAGAAAACATTGGAGACTTGGGGAAGTAGCTGGTTTGAAAATTAATAAAGAAAAGACAAAGATAATGACTAAAAATATGTTGAAAAAGCAAAGAGAAGAATTGATGGAGACTTCAAATATGCAGGTCACGAATAAGGTAAAATATTTGGGGATACAATTGACAGCAAGGTCTAGTTCTCTTAAGGAAAACAATTATAATAAGGTTAAACGACAGATAGGACAAGATTTGGAAAAGTGGGGAAACTTGCAACTATCTTTAATTGGGAGAATTGCAACCATTAAGATGAATATTTTGCCTAGAATGTTGTATTTGTTTCAGACGATTCTGATAAAGTTGGACAAGGTTTTTTTTACAGATTTGAATAAAATGATGTTGAAATATATTTGGCAAGGAAAAAAAGCGAGAATAAAAATTAAGTTGTTACAAGATGCTAAAGTGAGGGGTGGTTTTGGTCTACCTAACTTTGAACTATATTACCAAGCAGCTAGTTTAATGTGGATTAAAGAATGGATAACATTGAAAAATACTAGATTATTGAATTTGGAGGGACATGATTTGTTGATGGGGTGGCATGCCTTTTTATGGTACAAAGGAACTAAAATACAGGGGTATTTTAGAAGACATCAGATACGTGAAGCTTTGCTTTTGAATTGAGAGAGGATTAAAAAATATCATTATTTGAAGATTCCAGTCTGGGTATCTACAATTGAAGCTTTTTCATATCCAGTGATATTCAAAAGGGAACAAATTGTTAGATATAGTGAATTATTGGATGAAAAGGATGAACTTAAATTAAAACAAAACTTAGAAGATCAGGGATTTAAGATGGATTGGTTTTCATATATGCAAATATTTTCTAGATATCAAGAAGATCTCAAACAAAAAGGCTTTTATAATGTTTTGACTACCTTAGATAAGATATTGATGGGTTCTGATGACCATGTAATTAAAAAGTTATATGGATACTTGCTAGAGGCAAAATTGGAAGAAGAACAAGTTAAAGAATCAATGATAGCATGGGGGAAAAATTTGGTTATGGTATTGATTTAGAGAAAAGGCAAAAATTGTGGTCACATAATTATAAAATGACAATGGCTACAGCATATAAGAAGAATTTGTATAAGATGTTTTACAGGTGGCATTTACCCCTGACGAGGATAGCCAGAACGTTCAAAAACAAATCAGAGAAGTGTTAGAAGTGCCATCAGACCCCAGGATCTTATTACCATATCTGGTGGACATGCGTAGAAGCAAGGAGATTTTGGACTAAGATACACACATGGTTGGAAAAAATGACAAGGAGACATATTGACTTTAAACCAGAGATATTTTTATTAGGGATCTTACCAGAGACATTTAACAAAGAATTGCAATATTTAATTGTGAATATTTTAACAGCGGCTAGAATTGTATTTGCAAAAAACTGGAAAGGAGAGAAGATAATTACTGATGAAGAAATTATTAAGAAAATGTTGGATTGTGCCGAAATGAGAAGATTGACATTTGAAATAAGAGAACAGGAAGATAAACAATATTATTCGACATGGGAGCTATTTTACCAATGGATAGATAATAAAGCATGGAGATGAAATATATATGAAATGAAATTTGGATAAAATGTTTAAGCACTTGTTTTTTGTTAGAGGAAAGAACATCTGTCATATAATGAGATTTTGAAAATTTTGAGAGCACGAAATGATTTTAACTGATCAAAACACTGTCTGTAATTGTTTGGAAGCTAGATGTTTTTATGTTGTTTTTGTTTAAAAAATAAAAAACTGTTTGCAAAAAAAAAAAAGAACAGAGGCCTCTTATCAGGTTGTATTTTTTGACTTGACAAAAATGGAAATCATTAAATGCATAGAAATAATTATCACATTAACTAGATTTAATAAATGTATTTATTATTCCTACTCTTACATCCTAGTATAAGGCCAGTGTTCTATCCTCACTACATGTTAGTCTGTGTGCAGCTCGACATGCAGCTAAACCCACTTATCCTCCAATAAAACCGACTGTGTGTGTAGATCTGGATGCTTTATTGAAAAAACAGGATATAGTGAAACTGGGGAAAATAGGAATACATACAATGAGAACCAAATAGAAGATAGGCAGTATTGAGTTACTGTTGAACATAACAATTAATAAATACAAGTAATCTAAATCTCACCAGTGATGGTTTATGTGTGGGATTTGGGTTTGTCCTTGAATGAACATGTGGCACAAATTCTTCTTTGTGCTTCTGCCTTCTCTAAATGCTAAAGGAAATGAAGTCTGGCTTCCCAGCATGCACTTGTTTTGAGAGTGCGGGCTGATGGGTAAAGGGGTTTGGTCAGTTTCAAAACAATATAATTGGTATTTGTCCCTCCAACCACTAGATGTAGCTAGAGAGCAACAGCAGTATATATAAAAATTATATGTTGGGGCATGACAGCCGGAATTTAAAATACTGTATTTTTCGGTGTATAAGACACACCTTTTTACCCTCAAAAAGGGAGTGAAAATCTGGGTGTGTCTTATAGGCCGAATGTAGCCCCGCCCACCCACCGGCCCCCACCCTTCAGCCATTTTCGGGCAGTTCCAGGTGGCAAGGATCTGGGTTGGGGCATAGCCTGAGGAACAACCCTCTTCGGGACGGTCTGGGGGTAGGGGGAAATCTTACCGGCAGCTTCGGGGAACAAGGCGGGTGCCGCAATTTGCGGCTGGTCACCCCTCTGGCTGCCCAGCAGGCAGCTTAGGGCAGGCAATGGCCGCAATGACTTCACTCCTCTGCAATGTAGGAGCTGCTGCCTAAGCCCTCTACACCCAGGAGCCGAGCGAGCCAAATGAGAGTGCCTAAAGAAAAACACCCCTCCTTTCCAGCCACCACTGCCTGGATTCCCCAACACAATATGTGCAGCGGGGAACTGGGAACCATTTTGGATTTGGGGAGGGGATTGCAGCGCTTCCGCCTGAAAGTGTTTTTCTTCCTGTTGGGAATGTGCGACCGCCAGAAATGCAGCTCTGATTATTGCATTGGGGAATCCGGGCAGCAGTGGCTGGAAAGGAGGGGCGCTTTTCTTTAGGCGCTCTCGTTCGCTCGGCTCCTGGGTGCAGAGAGACGGCAGCTCCTCACATTGCAGGGGAACTGGCCGCCCGCCACCTGAAACGCAGCTCTGATTATTGCGTTGGGGAATCCGGGCAGCGGTGACTGGAAAGGAGGGGCATTTTTCTCTTGTTCGGCTCGCTCGGCTCCTGGGCGCAGAGGGCTTAGGTGGAAGCTCCTACATTGCAGGGGAGTGAAGTCATTGTGACCATTGCCTGCCCTAAGCTGCCTGCTGGGCGGCCATAGGGGTGACCAGCCACAAATTGTGGCACCTGCCTTGTTCCCCGAAGCTGCCAGGCAGATTCCCCCCCAGATCGTTCCAAAATGCTGGTAGGCAGAGGTAGAATTCTTGTTTTCTTGATTTCCTCCCCCAAAATTAAGGTGAGTCTTATACTCCAGTGCATCTTATACACTGAAAAATATGGTATCTAATCTGCACAGCAATGCTGCACTGCAAGTAGAGTTCAGGTTAAATTGTGCTGCAGAAAATTGTGAAGTTATTTATCACAATGTTTTTCTCAAAGATTTTTAACTCAGTCAGCAGTACTGGTAGTCTTCAACTTACAATCACAATTGGGGGCCAGAATATTGGTCACTAAGTGATGTCATTGTTAAGTAAGTCATCACATGAGCAGACTCAATTTTACAACCATTTTACTACCGTCACTAAGCAAAACACCACAGTTAAGTGAATCAATTAGCAGTCAATAAGCAAATCTGGCTTCCCCAATTGACTTTGCTTCTCGGAAGCCAGCTGAGAATATTGCAGATCATGACCATATGACTGAAAGATGCTGCAACCATTGAAAATGTGAGCCAGTTGCCAAGCACCTGAATTGTGATCATGTGACAATCGGGGTATGATAGTTGTAATTTTGAGGATCTGTCATCAGTTACTTTATCTGAGGTCATTGTTACTTTGAACCAATGTTAAACTAATTGTTGTAAATTGAGGACTGCCTGCATGCTTTATTCCCATGAAATATGAGTTAAATGTCTTTGAGAAAAATGTAGATTTATGACAGAGAAATCAAATCTAGTCTCATTGTTCAGTGCACTTAGAAATAAGTCAGCCATACTGAAATAAATGGGGTTTATTTTTATCCTGTTTATGCTTAGAACATAGGTTGCCTTCATATATACACTTGAGTGAACAGGATAGCACTTACATTTGAATAACATAGAATAAAATAGAAACTTTATTGATTGAGCATCCAACCATATTAAAAGTATAAAACTGGACTTCTGGTTTGGCGTCATGGTGAGATGGTCGTGGATAGCGGGGCTCCCCGAATCCCAGCCAACCCTTTGTTAGGAGGCCCTAAGGGGCTAAAGTCACCCTGGACGGGTGGAAAAGAAAGGAGAAAGGTGGCTCTCCTGCTTGATCCAAGGCACCCTTCCAACCAATGAAGAAGAGAGACAACCATTATGGCCGCACCAAAGCTGGGTCAACCAAAGAATACTAAAAAGCTTAATGAGTTAATTTGTGAGGGTCATTGCACTGCCACAGCTTCTTGTGGCAGGACACTGCAAGGCTCATTGTGCATCCTGTCACTCATGGCTACACTTCCATGATGAGGCACAGGGCATCCTGCTGCTTGCAGCTCCAGCATCGCAATGAGCCTTGCAATGTCCTGCCATTGCGGCTGCACTGCTGTGATGAGGCTCATGGCGCTCTGATGCTCATGACTGCATTGGTGAGACAAACCTCATAGCGGTGCCACTATTCACATGTAACAGCACAACAAGCCTTACGGCATCCTGATGCTTGCAGCTGAACCTCTGCAACGAGCCTTGTGAAGACCCATTTCTGGCAGAGTTTGGGGGAGAAAAACAAGCCAGGGTCTCTGCTGCTTCTGCTTTCCTTGTATGCAGCCAAAAGTTTGCAAACGGCAGGAAGGAAAAATGACAAGCTCGACCTGTACCCAAACCTTGCATATTAACCCCTTTCTCAGCCTACTACCAACGTGACCTTCCCCCCCTGCTGAGGCTTTAGGAATACCTCGCAAGCAAATTCACCCACCATTTTGCCATGAACCACCCCACTCCTGACTGAGGGCAAAGCTAAAGCAGGAAGAAGCTGCAGCTGTAACTCCAGTCTCACATGTTCGCTGGCCTTGAGCATACAGCAGCAGAGGCCAGGATGCAAGTGGCCATGAGCGGCTGCAGAAGAAGTCGGGCAGCAGCATGACAGGTGTTGGAGCATGGGAGACCTGCCTGCAGCAGTTCTTAGGTAAGTGGGTGTGGGGCAAGTGGGGCAGCTCCTCTTCCCCATCCCTGCCCAAACTTGATTTTTAAGCCTGTGACTCACCCCATCTCGTACAGCCAGTCAGTGGGCAGGGCTTAACTAGGGCTTATTTTGGGGGTAAAGCTTATTTTAGGTGCAGGCATGAAAATCAGGCTAGGGGTTGTTTTCGGGATAGGTTGTATTTTTGGAGAAACATGATAGTAATGTCAATTTGTTCCCTGCAAAAAGTTAGAGTTTCTCCTTGGTGCCCCAGTATTTTTTAGTTTTTAAATCAGCATCTGTCCTTTCTGCAGTATATTGTTTGCAATCAAAGAGGATATGCCCAATATCTTCAATGGTTGGTACACCACAGATACACAGTCTTTCTTTAAATGGAACTTAATAAAAGTTCACATACATATTTAATATTTTATTTATTTAAACATTTATAAAGTCATCCATCAGTCAGTCAGCTTTGGGTGGCTTCCAATCAAAGATTTTAAAAAAACATATAAAATAATTTTAAAAGCTATATAAACACAATCATTAAAACATTGAAAGCAACAACAAAAAATGGTGCCAATCCACGCTATTATACTATCATCTAAATTCCTAATACTTGGGGAAAGGCCAGGTCTCTAAAGCCTTATGGAAGGCTAAAAAGGTGGAGGCCTGCCAAATGTCAGGAGACAAGATGTTCCATGGAGCAGGCCCTGCCATAGAAAAGGCACACTGCAGATTATCTTAGAGTAGAATTTGTAAGCAGAGATAGAATAACAACTTAGGTCTCTCTACCTCTCTTCAAGAAGATCACAAAATGTTTTACAACACACTTATCTCCTGAAGATGCTGCCACTTTAGCATCCACCATGTAGGGAGAGGTGAAAAATCTCACGGAAGAGAGTGCCAGACTTTATAACAACACAATGCCTTTTAACAGCATACAGTATACTTTCTATCTTGACTACTTAACAACAATAAACAATAATGTGGGTTCCTTTAAAAAGTCTTGAGGTTTCTTCTCAGAAAACTGATTGCACTTATGGAAGTGTTGTGGCCCACTAGCTGCCAGCAGATCTGGGAGCAGACTTGGATGATGAGGAGGTTGGGGAGGAACTTGGGCCAGTTCTGGAGAATGGGGAAGGCTCTGATGGATGCTCTGCATCAGACACAGAGATAGAGGCAGGACCATCTGACATTTCCCAGCCACCGGAAAGGCAGCTGCCTTTGGAGGCTGATATGAGTGAGGATGAAGAACAGCTGGGGCCTGTTCCAGATGCATGGAACTGCAGAGCAGTTAGGAGAGGTGAACAATGGAGGACAAGGAGTTGACTCAGGAAGCAAAGCACACCTGGATGCTGAATGGCATAAAGAAGGGTTTTTTTGTGACAAGGAGGCTGTTTCTTGCTTCTGCTAAGGCTGGGTCAGAACAGGAAGAACAAGCTAACACTTGGAGAATACAGCCTGTATCTCCTAGCCAAAAGCACTCTAACTGTAAGCAAGTGTAAAAGAGAGGAGTCCCCATTTAGGTGCAATAATAATAAGAAGAGGAAGAAGGGGAAGTGGGAATATCCAAATCCTTCAAACAAACCAGGTCCAGCATACAAATTTATCTTAAGAGAGCAAACAGCGTTGCTGGGATAGAAAAGGAGTGTTTGTTCTATCTTTAAATCAACTCCTCCACTCTGACAGACTTACAGGCAGCACTAAAAGGGAAGGTAAATTTTTTTTGCTGGCATATAAATGCTCTACAATCCCTGAAATGTTGTTTTTGAAATTAAAACTTTTTTTTCATATTTTTCAAATATTCCCATTATTTGTGTTTCAGTATAGTAAAACAGGCTCACTTTTTCATCCATCTATGCAAGTTGAAGATCTTCTAGGATTTAGAAATGATAAACTGACCTTGGGAAAATTAATTGCCCACTTCTGTTTTAGTTGATAGCACATCTCTCATTTACAGTTATACTACTCTCACAAAGTCTAGTAGAACAATTGTTATTCATCTTGTTCAGAAAGTGTGCAAAACAGCCATTTTTAAAATAATTCTTGTCATATTTTAGATTAATTACCAGATTTTAAGGTTGACACTTCCCAATAATAGAGGGGAAGCATCAGAAATTAAAGTTGTAGAATTAGTTTTTTGATTTTTTTTGCATAAACAATTTTGATATGATGAAAATGTTGAGATAGTTATGATGCAACAGTGAAATGTTCAGTCTATATAATTCATATGCATTTAATATATTTAAATAGATTTATATAAGGATTGTGTTATATAATTTTGTATTTCTAAAGAGAACTCTTACTTTTAATTTATAGTTTGCATTACTCCTTTAAAAATGAAGCAATTAAATAATAATTGGGATGTTCCATACACACCCACTCAGCTTGTTTCTTCTTGTAACCAAACTATGAAAAAGGCATAAAATGTTAAAAAGCAGTAGTTTATAGGACAAGCTGCATGATATAGTGATAAGAAAGAAAAATTTGGGTATGAAAGAACATTTAGTAATAACTAATGTTGCTGATTGTTGACACCCTTTTTAAATATAAAATACCTGAAAATCTATTATTGAATTTCGCTCTGTTTTAAGATGGAGAATTGTGATCACTGCCATCATGATGGAAAAAGCAGGAATCACCAGAAATTAATGAATACTGTTCCTTAGATAATTTGTCCACTTAGTTTAGGAGAATATAATCACTTCAGCCCATCACCCCAAACTCCCTCCTTTCATGTGATTGTGCACTTGTCAGGCCTGCCTCCATTCAAAACTCAAGAAAGAAAACCCCCAATTCCATTGAATTAGAGAAGAAGTACTTTTACCAAGTTTGAAATGATAGCAGCGAAACCAAGGCAAGATCTGATTCAAAACGTGCAAAAGTTATGCATTGAAAGTCACCCCAAATCCCTCCCCCCAGGATCCAGCACTGGGAATCCAATCAATGTTCAGGATAATGTTACAGGAAAGTTCCTCTTCAGGTATTTCTTACATCTGGCATCTCAGGATGGTTGGCCTTGACAGAGTAAAAACAACTCCAGTCAACAGGACCATAATTCATTAGTGCAAACCTGCCTTCCAGTTCTCATGGGACTACTACACACCAGCTCGCTTCCCCATCCCAAATGCCCATGCTCCCCTCCCCATTTCTTTTTTTTTAAGTTTTTTATTTGAAAGTACAAACTAAACAAAACAAATCACGACAAAACATGCAAAACATGTAAACATATAAACAAGAATTCAAATATATATCAAGTTTATCGTAACTGTACTGTATGTTCTTGTTTGTGTTTTTGACTCCTTATTACTATTGGTCTATCTCTTATGTCTATTTTGTTGGTTCATTGTTAACCTATGTTCGTAAATTTATATTCGTATTACTCTATTGAGTTACTTCACTTACATGTTAATTTTTCCCTTTTCTGCCTTCCAACCAGGTGTACCACTTTTCCCATACTAAGTAGTAATCATGTTCTTCTCTATTTTGTAATTCCTTTGTGAGTCTGTCCATTTCTGCACAATCCATGATTTTGTTAATTACTTTTTCTTCCATTGGTATGTCACTGCCTTTCCAATTTTGTGCAAAAATTATTTGCGCTGCTGTCGTTATATGAATAATTAAGTATTTGATTTCCTTTTCATATTGTCCATTTATTATGCCTAATAGAAAGATTTCTGGTCTCATTTCTATTCTTTGCTGGGTTATTTCTTCTATTTGTTTTCTGATTGTTAGCCAATATTGCTTTGCCAGTGGGCAAGTCCACCACATATGATAATAAGTCCCTTTGTGACATTTGCATTTCCAGCATGTTGAAGGAGTGTTGGGGAACATTCTTGCCAGTCTAGCCAGTAGAAGGTGCCATCTATAGAACATTTTGTATACCTTCTCTTTATAGGGTACAGACATTGTTAATTTATAGTTTGTCGTCCATAATTTTTCCCACTTGTCTAATTCAATATTGTAGCCGAAATTCTTTGCCCAGGTTATCATATTTTCCTTAACTACTACTTCTTCTAATTTATATCCTCGTAAGAAATTATAAACTTTTTAAATCAATTTATCTTGTGGTCCTTGTAGGATTTTATCTAATTCATATTGGCCTTTTTGGAATCCAAATTGTGCCAAATCTTTTTTGTACCTCGATTTAATTTGTAAGTATGGCCACCAGTCAATGTCTGTACCCATGTCCTTCAATTCTTGTCTCGTTCTTAGTTCCCCTTGGTTGCTTAGCAAGTCTTTGTATGTTTTCATTTTGGTGTTGTCCATGGCGTTTGGGTAGATCTGAGCTTCCATGGTCGACAACCATTCCAGAATTTTATTGCAGTGTGTTTTTTTGATGCCCTGCCAAGTTTGATATAGTGCATGCCTAATCATGTGTCTCTGGAAGTATCCATGTCGTCTGTCAGTGCCCTCCCATAAAAATGCATGCCATCCTCGTTCTAGGTCAAAACCTTCCAAATTCAATAATCTTTTATTTTTAAGTTCCATCCAGTTTTTGATCCAAATTAATGCTGATGCTTTATAATATGATTCCCAATCCGGTAGTGCCAATCCTCCTCTTTCTCTTGTATCCTGTAAATGTTTTATTTTAATTTTTGCTTTCTTGCCTTGCCAAATATAATCTGATATTAATTTATTGAAGTCCTTGAAGAAATTCTTCCCCGGTTTTATTGGGATTACTTGGAATAAATATAGAATTCGAGGTAGGATATTCATTTTAATTGAGACGATCTTTCCCAAGAATGACAATTGCAGTTTTTTCCAAGTTTCTAAATCTTTTTTAATTTGTTTTGTTAATTTGTCATAGTTATCTTCTCTAATTGATGAACTTTTATTGGTAAGCCATATTCCTAAATATTTTACTTTCTTTGTCGTCTGTATGCCTAATTCGTCTTCTAATTCCTTTTCTTGTTCGCTAGTAAGGTTTTTGGTTAGTATCTTTGTTTTTTGTTTATTGATTTTAAGTCCGGCTATCCTCCCATATTTTTCTACTTGATCTAATAATTTAATGCCGGTTGTTATTGGTTGTTCTGTAATGAATACAATATCATCGGCGAATGCCTATAGTTTGTATTCTTCCCTCTTAATTTTTAGGCCTTTTATTTCATTGTCTCTTCTAATTTCCTTCAGAAGTGTTTCCAGAGCTAGTATAAATAATAGGGGGAACAGAGGGCACCCCTGTCTCACCCCTTTTGATATTGGAAATTGTTCTGTCAAATCACCATTTATTGCTATTTTTACTGTTTGTGAAGAATATATTTTTTTATCATATTTATAAATTTATTGCTGAATTTCATAGCTTCCAGTTGAAGTATGAGAAATTTCCAATTTAAGTTATCGAAGGCCTTTTGCGCATCTAAAAAAACTAAGGCCGATTGTTTATCTACATTCATTTCATAGTATTCTAATTCTAAATCGATTATTAGTCTCATATTGTTTCTTATCTGTCTCTTTGGGATAAAACTGTTTTGGTCCGAATGAATGTATTTGTTAATTATTTTTTTGATTCTTCCTGTGATAATTGATGTAAATAATTTATAATCCACGTTTAAAAGTGATATCGGTCTATAATTTTTAATATGTGTATGGTCAGTCTCTTCTTTTGGTATCAATGTAATGATGGCCTCTGTCCAGGAGTTGGGAATTGTGGCTTCCAGAATTGCATCGTTGAATACTCCAAGTAGGATTTCATCTATTGCGTGTTGGCAGTTTTTATAAAACTCTGCAGGTATTCTGTCTGGGCCCGGGGTTTTATTTATTTTCTGTTTCTTCCTTGCCTCTATTACTTCTGTTATCGTAATTAGCCTATCCAACAGATCTCTGTGTGCTTCTTCTAATTCTTTGATATCGGCACCGTTTAGGTATTGTCTGATCTCTTCTTCTGAGGGCTCTTCCTGCTTATATAGTTTTTGGAAAAATGTTCTTGCTATGTTCTTTTTGTCTTCATTCCTGTAGTGTATCTCTCCTGCATCATCTTGTAATTGATGTATTGTCCTTCTCTCTTTTTCTTTCTTCAGTTTGTACGCCAACCATTGTCCCGTCTTATTTGCATATTCAAAATGGTTTTGTTTCACTGATTTGATTTTCCTAGCTATTTCTGTTTGTGTAATCAAGTTTATTTTATGTTTTATCAGATTTATTTGCTCTTTGATCCTTTTATTTTTGGGTTCATTCTGTAGTTCGTATTCATATTCTTTGAGTTCCTTCAGCAAGTTGTCTCTTTTCTGTTGTTTTTCTTTGTTTTTCTTCACCAAATATGCTATAGTCAGTCCTCTTATATAGGCTTTTGCTGTGTCCCACAGGTTCTGGAGGAATGTTTGCTCATTATTATTAATCTCGAAAAATATTTTCATTTCTTTTTCTATCATTTGTATGTATTCTTTATCCTTTAGAATTTCAGTGTTCATCATCCATCTCTTCTTCTTCCAGTAGCCTTTCCAAATTATTTTTAATGGACTATGGTCTGCCCATGTATTTGCAATTATTTCTATTTCTTCTAGGGCTTTCCTAAGATCCGTTGTCATCCAGGCCATATCTAACCTGGACCAGGATAGATGTGGATTGGAATAGAACGTGTACTGTTATTTTTCTTTATTTATTTCCCTCCAGGCATCCTGAAGACATAATTCTTGCGCCATTTCCTTGAAGGTATCTGGAAGGGTCTTTTTCCTGGTTTTATTTTTCCTAGTACTCCAATAGTCCTTTTCTATATCTGCAATTGCATTAAAATCTCCTACCAGGCAGACATTCTCATAGTCCAGGTCTTTAACTACCTCATGTATATTTTTGAAAAAGGCACATTGGTTCTCATTTGGGGCATAAATCGAGATTAGTAATATTGTTTTTAGCTCTATTTATATTTCAATCATTAGGACTCTTCCTTCATTGTTGGCGTATACCTGTTTTGTTTTTAGGTGTTTTCTAATATAAACTGCAATGCCTCTTTTTTTTTTTGCTCTGCTAATGAGGTATAAAGATTTCCTAATCTTGTGTTTTCTAATATCCTTTGGTGTTGTTTTTTGATATGTACTTCCTGTAAATTAATTATGTCCATGTCTAATTTTTGTAGTTTGGTGAATGTCTGGGTTCTTTTGATTGGGGCGTTTAATCCATTTTTGTTTATTGAAATCATTTTTATTTCCTGTTCCATCTCTCTTCCTATCTATTTGTTGTCTTTAGTTTCCTTGTGTTTCTTGTTATTCTTTGCATTTTTCCCCTTGGTCCTTCTCTCTCCATTTTTTCTCTTTCCAATCTTCTCTTCTCCTCTTGTTCCTCTTCTGTTTCCTCTATAGGCGGTTCTTCCTGGCTCTTATTTCCCAATTCCTCTCTGGATTCTTGGTCTTTTTCCAGGGTAAAATATTGGTCAAAGATTTCCTGGGCGCCTTCCAAATTATCTATTTTAACTTTCTTATCCTGCCACAAAATTAAAAGGCCTTCTGGTAATAACCAACAGAACATTACTTTGTGTTTATTTAATTGTGATGTGAGGAAGTTGTAGTTTTTTCTCTGGTCTCTTACGCATCTCGGGATTTGTTTCAACGTTATTATTTCCTTTCCTTTGTAGACAATTGCTTCCTCCCTCATTTTTCTATATATCTCCTCTTTTACCATTTTCTTTGTAAATCAAACGTGCACTTCTTTGGGCAGCTTATTCCTACGTGCATAATTGGTGTGCACCCTGTAGACTTCATCTATGTCCCTTCTTCTTCTTTTTTTTTAAATACTTTATTGAATTTTCCAGAATTAAAAAAGATAATATACAATCTCTATCTTGATCAGAGGTACAGTGTTTACACAATTGGTGAATCAAACGTTGGATGGATTCCATCCATAACTATACAATATACTATACAATTCTATACAATTCTATACAATTAAGTCCAATTCTAGTGCCTAACAAGTCATAACCTATTATCATACTTTTATCTTGTTCTTCAACCAGTTATACCAATTTCCCCATACTTCATAATATTTAGAATTCTCCTCATTTTTTAACTCGCTCGTCAATTTTGCCATTTCTGCGCACTCTAGAATTTTATTTATTAATGTTTCTTCTGAAGGCGTAGATTTATTTTTACAGAGTTTCGCAAAAGCTAGTCTAGCCGTGGTTGTGATTTGAATTACAAGTTGGGTTTTGTTATTGTTGAGACCATCTTCAGTCATACCTAAGAGAAAGGATTCCGGGGCCAGGACTATCTCCTGTCCCGTTATTTCAGAGAGCCAGAGTCGAATCTTTAACCAGAACTTTTTGGTCTCAGGACAAGTCCACCAAAGATGATAGAAGGTGCCGACCGTTTTTCCACATTTCCAACATGTAGCAGAGAGGTTTGGGAATATTTTCGCCAGCCTGTCCGGGGCTAGGTACCACCTATGCAACATTTTGTAGTGATTTTCTCTGAATGTTGCCGATTTCATTATTTTATAATTCCTGTTCCAAGCTATCTCCCAATCATTGAAATTAAGGCTGTATCCTAAGTTTTTTTCCCAAATGCTTAACTGATTTTTTGCTTTGGTCTCTGCTCTATCCTCATGTAATAGAAAATTGTAGATTTTTGATAGCATTTTCTTATCTGTTCCCCAGATAATTTTGTCAAAATATCCATATTTCATTTCAATACCACATATGTCTCTATCTTTTTGAAATCTAGAATTTATCTGGAGATAGTTCCACCAATCCAGGTTGAACCCCTGGTCCCTCAATACTTCCAACGGTTTGAGCTTCCCTTCTTGATCCAAGATGTCCTTATATGTGCCCAATTTATAGTTTCCTCTCCTATTTGGGGCCACTAAAGCTTCCATAATCGACAACCAGCTAGGAACCTTGGTATAAATCCTCTGTCTGATTTCCACCCACATACGAATCAGTGTCTCCCTAATTTTATGTTTATGAAAATAAGTTTTCCTCCTATTCTTTGTATCCCAGAGGTAAGCATGCCATCCTTCAAGGAGATTGTGTCCTTCTAGTGTCAGAATTCTCTCATCCTGTAGCTTAATCCACTCCTTTATCCAAATTATTTTTGCTGCCTTTTGATATAATTCCCAGTCAGGGAGCCCGAACCCTCCCAAAATTCTTTTCCCTTGAAGTGTCTTAAGAGAGATCCTAGATTTTTTGCCCTCCCACAGAAAGTTCCTGATATGTTTGTTCAAATCCTGAAAAAAAATTTTATCTAGTGATATCGGTATATTTTGGAATAGAAATAGAATTTTAGGTAAGATGTTCATTTTGATTGCCGCAATTTTACCAATCAGGGACAATTTAAGCCTCCTCCACCTATCAAGGTCTTGATAAATTTTCTGCAATAAGGAGATATAATTATCATCTTTTAATGAGGAGAGTCTCGCAGTAATCCATATTCCCAGATATTTTGTTTTCTTAACTGCCTGGAGGCCTAATCGATCTTCTAATTCTTTCATTTGTAAATTTGTCATATTTTTCACAATTATTTTAGTTTTATTCTTATTAAGTTTAAGGCCCGCAACTTCTCCGTAATCCTGTACTTCCTGCATTAATTTTAAACCGGTTTCTAATGGGTCTTCTATTATGAGGGCAACGTCGTCCGCAAAAGCTTGGGTTTTAAATGTTTCCTTCCTGATCTTTAAGCCTTTAATATCTTTATTGGCTCTAATCTTTCTAAGTAGGACCTCTAGTGCCAGGATATAAAGTAAGGGAGATAGGGGACATCCCTGCCTAACTCCTCTTTGAATCTGAAATGCCTGAGTTCTGTCTCCATTCACTAATATATTTGCCCTCTGATTTTGGTAAATATTCTCTATCATCCTCCTAAAGTTGGTCCCAAATCCCATTAGATCTATTTGGTTTACCAAGAAGGTCCAATTTAAATTGTCGAATGCCTTTTGGGCATCGACAAACATTAAGGCCAGCTGTTTTTCAGGGTGTTGTTCTTAGTATTCTATAGTATTTAGGACTGTTCTCAAATTATCTCTAATCTGTCTCCCTGGGAGGAAACCATTTTGATCCTTATGTATCCATCGATTTAGAATTTTCTTGAGCCTCTCCGCCATTATATTCATAAATAATTTGTAATCTGCATTCAGCAATGAGATGGGTCTGTAGTTGGATATCTGCTTCGGGTCGGCACCTTCTTTCAGAATAAGCGTCAAGTACGCTTCCCTCCAAGAGTCTGGGATTGTTATGCCAGCAATAGCATCATTTAGAATTTCTAACAGTTCTAATTTCAGGACATCATCAAACTTTTGATATAGTTCCCCAGGGAGACCATCAGGGCCTGGAGTTTTATTCTTCTTTATTTTGGATAGGGCAGTTCTTAGCTCCTCCATAGTGATCTTTTCATTTAACATTTCCTTTTCTTCTTCGGAGATTTGAGGTAAATTGGCTTCCAACAAATACTGTTCTACCTTGTTTAACTCAATTCCTCATTTTTATATAGACCTTCATAAAATTTTCTTATGCTTTCTAATTTGTCTTCTTCCTTCGTCAACAGGATGCCCTGTGGGTCTTCTAAAACTAATATTTGGTTTTTTTCCTTCTCTTTTTTTAATTTATACGCCAACCATCTCCCGGACTTGTTAGCATTCTCAAAACAATAATGCTTGGATCTTTTTATTTTTTGAGCCATCTCCTCCTGGTCCAATAAATTCAGTCTATGTCTCATCATCAACCACTGTTGTTTCGTCGCCTCATCTCCCGGTCGTTGCTGGAGTTCATCTTCAATTTGTAATAGTTTTTGGGTGAGTTCTTCTCTGATCTTTCTTTTTTCCTTATTTTTAAAGGCAGTATATGAGATGGCTACTCCTCTTACATAAGCCTTCATAGTGTCCCACACAATTTCTTTGGCTGTCTCTCGATTCCCGTTTTCTAGGAAGAAGCGTTTGACTTCTTCATTCAATTTAAGTGTGAACTCTTTTTCATTTAGGAGATTGGTCCTTAAACTCCATCTCTGTTGTGTTTTCTTGGTGTCATGGAGCCAACTAATTTCAAGGAGCTTATGATCTGCCCAAGTATTGGTGCTCATGTTAACCTTTTTAATTTCTATAGCCAATTTTCTGGTAACCCAAACCATATCAATTCTGGACCAGGAGTTCTGTGGGATTGAATAAAATGTAAATTGTCTGTCCTGGGGGTGTAAAGTACGCCACATGTCAATTAAATTTATCTCGTCCACCAGATCAAAAAAGGTCTTTGGTAAGGGAGATCTTTTAGTCTTTTTAGTTATATCACACTTATAATCATACTTTGGATCCACAATTCCATTAAAGTCCCCTAGCATACATATTTCAAAATGTGCCCAATTTGCCAGCTGTTCAGTTTCCGGTAAAATTTCCGGAAAATTTTCCTTGTTTTTTGTTCGTGGCATAAACCCCTACTAATAGCACCTTAGAGTTACCTCTCATTATTTCAACTATAAGTATTCTCCCTTTTCCATCTTTATATTTACATTCTGCCTCTATTCCTTTCTTAACATAGATAGCGACCCACCTTTTTCTTTTCTCGGCTAGTGAAGAAAATACTTTACCAAATTTAAATTATTGTAAATTTGGTAAAGCATCTATGTCCCTTCTTATGTCATCCTTATCTTTGTGTGTTATTTCAGCCAAAATTTCCGTCATAGTCTCTCCCAGGTCTTCCTCGTTGGTTTCTGGTATATTCTGGAACCTTAAATAAAATGATGCCTCTTCCATTTCCAGGAATGTAAGTGAGTCTTCCAGCTCTCGATTACTCACCATCTGTTGTTGTTCCAGCATTTCTACTTTCTTAACCGTCTGTTCCATTTTGAGTTCTGTCTTTTGTATCCTTTGTTTGTTTTCAGCAATGTTCTGTTGGATCTTTTCTATTTTATCGTCCATTTTCTTTATGTTGTTATTTATTTCTCCCACATCGGATTTCAGCTCGTTGTGATTTCTTTTTGTCTCTTCGTGATTATTAGCAATCGTTTCCTGAGTCTTATTCATTGCTTCCTGTATCATTGCCAGGACTGACTGAATGTTTTGTATGCTTGTATGCTTGGACTCTGACTGGGTAGATCGGGGCAGGGTGACGAGGAATAGTCTTGAGAATGTTATCTGGGAGGAGTTTGACGCTGTGACTCCCGATGATGTGGACAGGATTTTGGGGAGACTTAGTGTGGCCACATGTTTATTGGACCCGTGTCCCTCCTGGTTGGTACTGGCCTCCCGGGAGGTTACACGAGGCTGGCTCCAGGGTGTTATCAACGCTTCGTTGAGTGAGGGTTACTTCCCCGCGGCCTTGAAAGAGGCGGTGGTGAGGCCTCTCCTCAAGAAGCCGTCCCTGGATCCAGCAATATTGGCTAACTATCGTCCTGTCTCCAACCTTCGCTTTCTGGCGAAGGTTGTTGAGAGTGTGGTCGCGCGACAGTTTCCGCAATTCCTGGAGGAAACATCCTATCTGGATCCATTCCAGTCTGGTTTCAGGCCTGGGCACAGCACGGAAACGGCATTGGTCGTGTTGGTCGATGATCTCTGGAGGGCTCGGGACAGGGGTTGTTCCTCTGTTCTGGTCCTGTTAGACCTCTCAGCGGCTTTTGATACCATCGACCATGGTATCATGCTGCACCGGTTGGAAGAGTTGGGGATGGGGGGCACCGTGTTACGGTGGTTCTCCTCCTTTCTCTCCGACCGGTCGCAGTTCGTGTTGGCAGGGGGGCAGAGGTCGACCTCGAGGCCTCTTATATGTGGAGTGCCTCAGGGGTCGGTCCTCTTGCCCCTCCTGTTCAACATTTATGTGAAGCCGCTGGGCGAGATCATCCGTGGCTTTGGGGTGAGATACCATCAGTACGCTGATGACACTCAGCTGTACATCTCCACCCCAGGCCACCCCAACGATGCCCTTGAAGTGATGTCCCAGTGCCTGGAGGCTGTACGGATCTGGATGGGGAGGAACAGACTCAAGCTCAACCCTTCCAAGACTGAGTGGCTGTGGTTCCCGGCATCCCGATATAGTCAGTTGACCCCATCACTGACTATTGGGGGCGAGTCTTTGGCCCCCACAGAGAGGGCTCGCAATCTGGGCGTCCTCCTGGATACGCAGCTGTCTTTGGAGGAACATCTGACGGCTGTAACCAGGGGGACCTTTTATTAGGTTCGCCTGATCCGCCAGTTGCGGCCCTTTCTTGATCGGGATTCCTTGTGCACAGTCACTCATGCCCTCGTGACCTCTCACCTTGATTACTGTAACGCTCTCTACATGGGGCTCCCCTTGAAGAGCACCCGGAGGCTCCAACTGGTCCAGAACACAGCAGCGCGGGTAGTGACGGGAGCAGCATGGCGCTCCCATGTAACACCGCTCCTGCGCGAGCTGCACTGGCTCCCGGTGGTCTTCCGGGTGCGCTTAAAGCTGTTGGTTCTCACCTTTAAAGCGCTCCATGGCATAGAGCCTAGCTATCTTCGAGACCGCCTGCTGCCACCGACGACCTCCCATCGACCCGTGCGCTCCCACAGAGAGGGCCTCCTCGGGGTGCCATCAGCCAAACAATGTAGGCTGGTGACCCCCAGGGGGAGGGCCTTCTCTGTGGGGGCACCTACCCTCTGGAATCAGCTGCCCCCAGAGATAAGGAGAATCCAGGACCTCAGTGCCTTCCGCCATGCCCTTAAAACCTTCTTTTTCCAACAAGCCGGGCAGGCCTAACTCTTTTTAAGTGTTTTTTAATTGTTTTTGTTTTTGTTTATTGTTTTAATTAATGGGGCCAAATTTATACATATTTTTAACTGTATTTTAATATTTGTATTTGATGTTTTTATTTGCCTGTTCACCGCCCTGAGTCCTCAGGGAGAAGGGCGGTATACAAGTTCAAAAATAAAATAAATAAAATAAAATAAATGCTGGAAATGGAGCCTGCCTTCTCTTTTTCTGTTCCAAGCATCATATCTATAGATCTCTGTTGGGCAGGTGATGCTGTGAGGGAGGCTTGAGTTGACATTATTTTCTTGTTTGCTTTGGTTATAGTGGTTGTTCCGGTGCTTGTCATCTTGAGGGTTTTTTGTAGGTTCTCCCAAAATTTCATACACTGAACTACTCTTAGTATATTCCAATTCTGTTATCTATAGTAGCAATTTGTCAATGATCATGTCTAGAGTCTATATTGTATAAGTCTTTAAATATTAATTGAGCTTGTTAATTTTATATACTGATTCTATATATGTATTTGACACTTAACACTCTAATAAATAGTTAAATATATAAATCTATATTCAGGTGAGGAAGAGGAGGAAGGATAAGGTGAAGGAGGTGTGGGGAAAAACTTAAAGTTCTAACGCTTCATTAATTCTCAATATAACTAATACAATATAATAATCAATCTATCAAGTCAAATCAATCAAATCAGGTCACACTAGTATAAATCTGTAAGTAATATATAGATAAGTAATAAATAAATAGGAATTAAATATTAAATATTATTTGGGTTAATATCAAATCAAATCAGATCAAATCAATTCTATTAAATCAGCTATCACTAGTGTAGATATATTATAGATAGATAGATAGATAGATAGATAGATAGATAGATAGATAGATAGATAGATATAGATAGGTAGTATATAAGTAAGATTTAAATATTAAATATTGTTTAGATTAATGTCCACTTAAACTATTTGTTCTACTTAATTTGTAATTAATAATTAATTAATCCAGTTAAATAAAACATCTCACAATCAAAAAGTATTATGTTATCTTGCAAAAATTAATCAGGTAAATGTATAAAGTTATTTTGCAATCAGTATCCCGTTATTTTCACTCTTACTCTTAATTCTTGTATTTATAGTCTTTAATGTCCTAGTATCTCTCTCTCCAAAAGGGTCCAAATCGTCAAAAAGCCCAACTTTCCAAATTCAAACACTTCGATGTAGTCCAGTCTTTACGTTACTTTCTCAGCTAATTTCTCAAATCACCGCTTCTCCGCTTGCCGATCTGTTGCAACACTTTCACTCACCCTCCCCACTTCAATGTCCTCCGTCTCTCCGTCACTCTCACTCTCACTCTCGCCATTTCGCTATCTTCCTGTTCTTAAGTACCTCCGTCCAGTTCACTACAGTTCTTAATTTAGTCCAAAGATCTTTCTTCTTTTGGAGTTCAAATCTGCAGCCTGGTCTCAATCGCCTCCACATAAATCCCTTTGGAAATTCTCGTTCCAAGCAGATTCTCTTTTTCGCGCAGTCACCACCTGTCAGTTCTTCTTCCGCCCTTGTCGTCTTTCGTCACTGCTATTCCACCGTCTTTGGGGGTCTCAAATTCTCCACTCTCTGCTTTCTGCTTCATTTATTGTTGTGTTTTACTTACTCCGCTTATTTCTCGATCTGCTTTCAATTTAAATTGGATACAGTTACGATCCTTTCAGTTTGATCTTCGCCTTCCTGCTGTGCGGTTTCAACACTTCCAGCCAGCCATTAATGGCTGATTTTTTCCCCTCCAAAATTAGGGGGTTTCCCCTGAACCTTTGGGATGGTTGCCTTCCCACCGAGGTCCTTGGAGATTCCTCCTTGATCTATTGATCTCTCCAAGATCAATAGCCCCTGAAATGGATTCCTAGATGGGAATCTTGGAGTTTCAAGAACAGAGCTCTGTTCTCTAGCTCCAAACACGCTGATGTCACCGCCGGAAGTCCACTCCCCTCCCCATTTCTATGGCAGCCTATAGTAAGCATGCTGCAGAAACCCATACTGGAGATCCAACTGACATTTGGCCCATCTTCAGCAGAGGCGTTAGCCCTATAAAAGAACAAAAAGCATAATAGCAATAGTATTTAGACTTATATACTGCTTTACAGTTCTTTTCAGCTCTCTCTAAGAAGTTTACAGAGTCAGCATATTGCCCTCAACAATCTGGGTCCTCACTTTACTGACTTTGGGTGGATAGAAGGCTGAGTCAGCCTTGAGCCAGTGAGACTCGAGCTGTCAAACTGCAGGCAGCCAGAAGTCAGCAGAAGTAGCCTGCAGTATTGCATTCTAACTGCTGTGCCACTATAGCTCATAATAATACAAAACTATTATGAATAATTTAAAAGGATTAAAGATAATTAATGAATATTAAGGTTTATCAGGATATTTCCAGTAAAACCCCTGAAGGAGTTTGGGAACCCAAATGTTTTGAGCATCCACCTATTCAGATTTTGAAAGAGGGAAATGTTTCCAAGCTACCAAATATTGCAGTTTCCCTTTCCATTTTCTAGAATCAAGGATTTCTTTAACTTTAAAGTATTGCTCTCCTTCTGTAAGGAGGGTTACCAGAGGGGCAGACTGGGCAGGGTGAAGAGCTGCCCAGTTAGCCTACTCAAGATTGAGAGCTTTCTTACATACTTAAGTCCCAATCTCTTCAATTTTTGGGTAGTCTGTAACTACTTAGTGGACATATACACTTTATCCCCCACTTGGAACTCTTTTGGCTTGATGTGCCTCATCCAGTGCCTTGGATGTGACTGGCCAAGTGTGTTGCAGTTGTTCAATCTACTCCACTAAGGAGGGGATCAGAGGCTTTTCTTGAGGCAGTTCTGATATGTGGATGAAATCCTGACCAGAAGCAACTTTGAATAGGGTGAAGCCAGTACAAGAATATACTGAGTTATTATAAGCGACCATTGCAAAGGATAGTAGGTCAGCTCAATTTTCCTGCTTGTAGTTTACATAGCATCTAAGGTACTGTTCCAGAACTGAGTTGGTTCATTCACAAGTCCCTTTAGTTTGAGGGTGATGGGTGGAGGTTAATCCCTGGGTGGAGCCTAACAGTTTAAGGAATTCCTGCCAAAATTGGGAGATGAGTTGTACCTCCCTGTCTGAGATAATATGATCAGGAACTCTATGTAACCTATACACATGTTGTATAAACAATTTAGCAAGCACTTTAGCTGAAGATATCTTAGGGCATGGAACAAAATGTACCTGCTTGGAAAATAAATCTGTAACAACCCAAATGACTGTGTTTCCCCCACTCTCAGGCAATTCTACTGTAAAATCCATAGATATTTCTTTCCCCGAGACCCTAGGATTAGCAACACTCTGGAGGAGTCCAGCAGGATTTCCCAGGGGCCATTTAACAGCAGCACAGGGAGGGCAACTGGCAACATGAGTCTCAATGTCCTTTTTCAATGAAGGCAAACAAAATTGCTGCTTGATCAGGTGTAAAGTCTTCAAGAAACCAAAATGGCCGGCAGCTTTCAAATCACAGGCCCGCTATAAAACAGTTCCCCCTCAAACTGGTGGGCATGTATAATTTGGCACCAATCTATGCTAAACCATCTTGCATGGTGAAATCCTTTGTGTGGGATAAAAAACCACTCATCACTCTCACACATTTCAGTTGAAAGCTCAGGCTCTGGTAACTACAAGAATGGCCAGCTGCTTAGAAGGAATAACTGGTCAGGTCACTTCAGGCCTAATACTGTTGTATTGGGGCAGTCTGGACAAAGCACAGCCATAAAGTTCTTTCCCCCAGGAAAGTAGCACAGTGCAAAATTAAATCAGTTAAAATATTGCACCCAACAAACTTGCCTAGGTGACAATTTCCTTGGGGTTTTCAGGGCCTCCAGATTTTTGTGATCGGTCCACACTTCAAAAGGCTGCTTTGCCCCTTCTAGGAAATGCCTCCAAGTTATTAGTCCCCATTGCACAGCAAAAGCTGCCTTCTCCCAAATTGCCACCTCCTCTCAGTCTCAGTTAATTTCCTGGTGGTGTAAGTGCAGGGTTGTAACCCCACTTTGGCATTTACCTGCAACAGCACAGCTCCAATAGCCACATCACTAGCATCAGCCTGGATCATAAATGGGGCATCAGTGTTGAGGTGTTTAAGTATGGTTTCAGCCACAAACAGCTGCTTGAGCTTTTCAAAGGCTGATTGGCATTCCATGGTCCACTCAAGGGGATGACTGGGCTTGGTTTTTCCCTTAATTTTCAAGAGGTTAGTGATGGGCAATGCAATCTTAGCAAAAGAAAGGATGAATTGTCTATAAATATTAGCAAAACCCAGGAAACTCAGCAACTCCTTTCTAGTATGAGGGGTGTGTGTGTGCCAATTCCAAGACCACTTGCACCTTTTCAGGGTCCATCTCTATCTCCATGTGTGATATGCAATAGCCCAAGTAGTCAAACTTTTTTTTAATAAATACTTTATTGACTTTTCCAAAATTAAAAAGGATAATATACAATCTCTATCTTGATCAGAGGTACAGTGTTTACACAATTGGTGACTCAAACGTTGGATGGATTCCATCCATAACTATAAAATATACTATACAATATACTATACAATTCTATATAATTAAATCCAATTCTAGTGCCTAATAAGTCATAACCTATTATCATACTTTTGTCTTGTTCTTCAACCAGTTATACCAATTTCCCCATACTTCATAATATTTAGAATTCTCCTCATTTTTTAACTCGCTCGTCAATTTTGCCATTTCTGCGCACTCTAGAATTTTATTTATTAATGTTTCTTCTGAAGGCGTAGATTTATTTTTCCAGAGTTTCGCAAAAGCTAGTCTAACCGCGGTTGTGATTTGAATTACAAGTTGGGTTTTGTTATTGTTAAGACCATCTTCAGTCATACCTAAGAGAAAGGATTCCGGGGCCAGGGCTATCTCCTGTCCCGTTATTTCTGGTTGGTGATTTGCAGCAACAGGGTGTTGAGTGAGTGCTCGCTGCTCCTCAACACCTTTTAGCACCGCGTTTTGGGGATCCCCTTGGGGGACGCGGGACCCGGAGAGCCCTGCGGGCAAAAGAGGAAGCCAGGCGAGTGGGGAAGTGGACCAGGCGGCTCTGTCTATCCAACGCGGTGAGCCGGCCATTGATGGCGGGCGCGAAGCAGCAATAGCCAACAAAGACGGGAAGCTAAGAAGAAGATCGGAGGTGCTGTGCCAGATTTAAAGCTTTTTTTCCTATACCTGTGATTGTGCGCTAGAGAGGAGATCGGTGGAGTCAGGAGGAGGAGTGCTCGGAGCGGCGAGAGGCAGCGACGGAGAGGGTAGAGCAGTTTGTATTCCCGGTGACCCGACAAGCTGAAGAGCGGACGAGAAAAACAGAGGGAGTGGATTGCGTTTGCAAGGAGCTCTGGCGAGTGCGGTGTGACGAGAGAGTAAAAAGGAGAGGGGAAACATCATCGGTGTGGCTGGTTCCGTGTTTTGCGATTGAGTGGAAGAAAACGGGAGAAATATAGAATTTGGCTGTTTGAGGCTTCCAGCAAACAGGAAGTGCGCCCACTGATCCGGAAGAGAGGAACAGCAGAGGATGAACAAGAAGCCTCTCTAGTAGAGATTTCTACCATTGAGCTGTGTCGGAGCCCAGCAAAGTGAAAATCTGAAGACTTTTTACTTATACTCTACAGCCCCGCAAATACTGTAATACAATATACTCACATATATATATATATATATATATATATATATATATATATATATATATATATATATATATATATATATATATATATATATATATACATATTCTCTTTTATACTCCTTTTGAGTTTCTGTGACCTTAATAACTGAACCCTGTTTCTCTTTTTCACTGTATAATTATCATTAATTAGACCTGTTGATTGTGGATTGTTGATTCTTAAGAATATAGAGCATAGACATCTTATAGATATATATCAAAAAAAAATAGCTTTGATTATATATAAGAACTTAGATTTCTATAGTTATCATTAATTAGCCAAGTAGTCAAACTTGTCCTGGTGAAACTCATACTTGGACAATTTAGCATACAGTTCAGCAGCTCTGAGTTTATTCAGAACCGTATGCACTAGTTTCACATGCTCCTCCATAGTCTCAGTGTGACATATTCTCACTATGAGAATGTTATCTAAGTAAACCAGGACCCCTTTGTACGAATGTTCATGCTGCACCTCATTGATCAATTGCATGAAAACAGCAGGTGCCCCTTGTAACACAAATGGGAGCACTCTGAACTGGAAGCAACTGAAAGGGCAATTAAAGCAGTTTTCCATTCATCTCCTTCCTTAATGCAAACTCTATAGTAGGCTTCCCTCAAGTCCAGTTTAAAGATTTTTCCTTTGGCTAAATGCGCCTTCATGTCCTTCATCAGCGGCAGTGGGTAAACATTCTCTCTCTCACACAGTGTTTAACCCTTTATAATCCACATAGAGATGAAGAGACCCATCCTTTTTTTCACAAAACAACACTGGATCAGCCACCCACAGTCTAGCTCATGGGTCAGCAACCTGTGGCTCTGGAGCCACATGTGGCTCTTTCACTCCTATGCTGCGGCTCCCTGTCACTCAAAATATGTGTCACAACCGCCAATGTGAGACACCTGCCAGCATGTGATTTATTGAGCTTCTCAACTCCCTGTAGGCCAACCATAGATAAATCCAAGAAAAAAACAGTTTCAGAAGAAAAAGAACATTTAATTCAACTACATATGCTAGTTTTGTGGCCGCTCAAGAAATAGTCAGGAACGGGAAGGGTTTTGTGGCTCCCAGTGTTTTCTTTTCTTTGCTAAATGGGTCCAAATGGCTCTTTGAGTGTTTAAGGTTGCAGACCCCTGGTCTAGCTCGTTGGATGAATCCCCATTCAAATGCTTGTCAATAAAGACCTGCAGCTCATCTAGCTGTCATGGAGTCATCAAATAGATTTTTGGCTTGGGGAGTTTTGCCCCAGGCAGGATTTCTATGCTACAGTCTGTGGGGCGATGGCACAGAAGTGTGTCAGAGCACCACTCACTGAATGCCTCCCTTAAGTCCCAGTACTCCTTTGGAATTGTCTCCTTTCCTTTCCTTTTTTTTCCCATATTTTTTTTATTATTAACATATAAAAAAAAAGAAATTAACATACATAACATACATGAATCATAATATATAATATATAACAATATACAGAATACAAACAATCAACGAGTGCTCCCCCACCCTTCGGGATCATTCCTGCTTCCAGAATCTTAAAGCTTCTTCTGGTGGTGGTATCCCTCTTCCTCCAGAAAACACATATATTAGGAACTGTTTCCAGATTCCATTGAATTCGTTTACCTTCATTATGCCCCTCCTTACTTTAATATTGCAAGTCAATTTATCATTTATGGCAATATCCCATACTTCCTTTTACCTTTCCAAACTATAAACACCTTGTGTCTTCCAGTTCTTAGAAATCATTAACCTTGCTGCGGTCAACAAATTTATTATCAATTCTTCAGTCTCTTTTTTACATTTTATATCTTCCAATAGTGAGAGTAATGCTACCTTTGGTGCCTCTTCTACCTTTATTCCTACAATTTCTTCTATCTCCTTAAACACCATTTTCCACAATTTTTGCACAAATTTACAATTCCACCACATATGTAAATACGTTCCTTTTTCCCCACAACCTCTCCAACAGTTATCTGAATAGTGCTGATTCATATTGCTTAATCTAACCGGAATTAAGTACCACCTCCATACCATTTTGTAGTAATTCTCTTTTATTCTTACTGACATATTTCTCAACACTCTTTGTTGCCAAATTCTGTCCCAACTCTGTTGCCCTATTTGTATCATCAAATCGGTTTCCCATACCATCTTTCCTAAATTTCCCCTCTCCTCTTCCTCCAACAATATTTTATAGATTCCGCTCATTAAGCCTTTTATTCCTTTATTTTCTTCTTTTACAGTTTGATTTTTTTCAATTAATTCCTCAAACCTCGTTAACTCTCTACACTCTCCATTTTCTCTTATCCAATTTTAGTCCATTGTTCCACTTGGCTACAATTTAACCAAGACAACCGTTTTCCTCCTAGAACCTCTTCCAATTCCCCACGTGTCCTCATTCCTCCTAACCATTCCCTTAATTTCATTTTATTTTTCTCTTTTAAAATTTCATTCACTTTATTCTTCAAATTCCCTGGGAACTTTTCCAAAATTACTCCCGGTGATAATGGAGAGCTCTTCAGAAGCAACCTCCCTTTATATTTACTCCAAATTTCCCAATGAAACTTCAGGAGAGGGTTGCTTATGCTCTCAGCCCATTTCTTTCCACCTTCCATAAAAAATATATTTTCCAACTTCCATTCTAATTTGGTTTTAATTTTAGATTTATCTTCCAACCATTCCAATTCCCCTATTCCTAAAATTACCTCTATAACATGTCTAAGACTGTTAGTGACATAATATAATTTAATATTTGGGAGTCCTAAACCCCCTTTTTTTGGCTTAGATACCACTTATTTTTATTTATCCTCGTTTTCTTATTCCCATTACAGTAGTTGGGAATTGTCTCCTTTCCTTCTGTGTGTTCCTACACCACAGCCCCTAATTCCCTTGTAATCTTGGCTCTTTTGGCTCTTGGTGAGGGTTTCTCTTCCCACAGGTTGGGAATGGATTCTTAGAAGCCCCTTCCTCCAGTTCACAAGAGGGTTCCATTTGTGGAGCCAGGTTAATCCAATGAAGAGAGGCCTCACCATTCTGGGTGCTACAATGAAACTCAATGTCTCTTTGTGGCTCCCCATTCACATTTCCTCAGCCTCCTCAGTCTCAGTCCCAGTTTCTCTATCACCTCAGGGCTAATCACACATCTGATGCACCCTGAGTCCAAAAGGGTCAAAAGCTTCCACTGGGTACCCGACAAAGCCACCCTTAGCTCCACTGAGATGGTCACGGGGATCACATGTTGACTTACCAGGGGTCATCATCAGAGTTGGTCTCACTCTTCTCTGCTGGGGTTGGAGTTCCCAGCTCCTCCTGGCCAGCAGGGGTAAACTCAACGACCTCCACCCTCTTGAAGGTTGTTTCGTGGTGCCTCCATGTCTGCTTCTCAGGCTTCTTGCCCCCAGCGGCCACAGGTTTGGGGCCAAATCGCAATCAGCTGTTTAGTGTCCCTCCTCCCACATTTGAAGGACACTGTAGACCTTGGTTTGGGTACTGGCCCACCTTTGGTAATTTTTGGGGAATCTTTATGAGCAGGAGGGGAGGACAGTCCATGGTGCCGGTTCCTGGCCAGGTAGATTTCCACCTCATCTGCCAACACCATGCAAATGCTGGACTCCCCTTCAGGAATCTCCCCTTCAGGATTCCCCTTCAGGAGATGCAGGTATGATAGATGTCATGGTTAAGACCATCCTTGTAACATTCCATCAGGACTTCCTGAGGGCAGATGGCCATATGGCAAGCCAGCTCACAGAACTCCTGGTGTATTCTGTCAATGGCCTCCACCCCTGTGTAATGCTCTTCATTACACAGGGGTGTAATGCATTCGGCTAGGGAGTCCTTGCAGTGCCGATGAAGTGCCGCTATAAATTGGTCCTATTGGGGGGCATTGTTATTGTGAAGAGTAACCATCCACTCTGCTGCAGGGCCATGGTGACACAACTTACTCTGGCTGGCTCACATCCCCATTCATCTCCATACTTCTGCATGTGATTCCAGGCTTGGGCTAGGAAGAATCCTAGAGCTTTGGGATCCCCTCTGTATTTTACTCCCAGTGGAGAAACCCTAGGAATTTGGCACCTCAGTGGCTGCTGGCTGAACTGCCCCATATGGAGCTGTCCCCTATGGAGCAACAGAGGCAGCTGCCATGGCTGTGGAGATGGCAAATCCCCCTGCTGTGTGGCCAGTCTCTCCATGTGGTGGCTGGGCAGGCTTCTGGGCAAGGGATTCCTGAGCTCTACGACTCTCGATCACCTCTTGCAGAAGTTGCAATGCCTGGCTCCTCTTCAGGTCCTCTTTGTCAGAGTCGGACTGTTACTTATTTGTTTATTCTGGTTAGGCCCAATTAACAGACTTGAGGCTCCCTTATAACAAAGGTATTTATTTGTTTCTTATCTTCCTCAGAATTACATTTGGATAGCCACTGCTCTGACAGGAGCATCAATTTATATACAAAGGAAGCGGGGCAAAAGGTAAGTAGGGACCAATGGGAAGGAGCATAGTGACATCATACATTTAACTCATATACAAATATACATATATACAGAAAACAGGTTAGGTATTTTCAATTGTAACAAATCCCCCTCTAAAATACCTAACTAATAATAAATCACTGGTTTTAGATATGTACATTAAATTTAGAAGTCAGATATACATGTCGTTTGGTTGTTAAGGGTTTAGTAAGAATGTCAGCAATTTGTTCACTCGTATCGCAGTGAACAGCCTTAATAAATCCTATACTTGATAATTGTCTCATATGTTTATATTTGATATCGATATGTCGAGATCTTTGGCCTATTGCCTCGGAAGCTGATATATCTATTGCTGCTTTATTATCTTCATTTATGATAATAGGATAAATGGGTTCAGCCCATATATTGGACAACAAATCATCAAACCAGGTCAGGTTATTGGCTGCCTTAGATAGGCAAATGTATTCTGCTTCTGCTGTAGAGGTGGCAATTAAATTTTGTTTGCCAGTATACCAATGTACCGTGCAGCCATTTATAAGGAAAACATAACCGGAGGTACTTTTTCGACTTTTTGGGTCTCCAGCCCAATCTGCATCAGCATAACAAGTCAATATGGGCTTTTCTGAAATAAATGGTTCTAGATATAAACAGACATCAGCACTAAATTTTAGATACCTTAGAATTCTTTTCATTCCTTCCCAGTGATATACACTAGGGCTACTTATGTGTCTTGACATTAGATGAACAGCAAGAGTGATATCTGGTCTGGTCCAATTAGAAATATACAGTAATGATCCAATAATAGATCTATACTAAGTGTTTTCTTTAAATGGCTCGTATTCGTTGTGCATGTTTCTAGTGAAGTCAGTTGACATGGGGGTCTCGCAAGTTTTTGAATTTATCATATTGCACTTTTGTATAAGTTCTATAATTTTTTCTTTTTTGGATAATTTGAATCCCTTATCGGTTTTATCAATTTGGACTCCTAAATATTTATTTACTTTTCCTAATATTTTTAAGTTGAAGTGTTTACCCAATTGTTCAGCAAATTCATCACATTTGATTTTATCTTGTCCAAAATATAATATGTCATCAACATAGATTAGTACACATTCAATAGAATTATTCTTTCTTTTAGTGAAAAAACATAGATCCGATGAAGTAGCTATAAAACCCATATCTTTAAGTATTTTTGACAGACATTCATACCATTGTTTACTAGACTGTTTTAATCCATATAGACTCTTATTTAACAACCAAGTTTCTCCTTTTTGAGTATTCTTTCCTGGGGGTGCCTTTACATATATTTCCTTATCGAGATTGGCATGTAGGTATGCAGTTTGTACATCAAACTGATACACGTCCAAATTCAAAATGGAAGCTAATACTAACGCAGTCTTTACACTCTCTGCTCTAACAGTAGGTGAGTATGTGTCTTCGTAGTCATCAGGGAATCTTTGGGCAAATCCTTGAGCTACTAACCTAGCTACTAACCTAGCTAACATAGGAATTTGTTATCTTCTAACTCTTTGATTTTAAATATCCATTTAGTACCAATGGAGGACTTATCTGTGGGGGGATCTGCTGGTGTGTACACGTTTAGTTCCTTCAAACTATCCATCTCCTTTTTCATCGCTTCCTCCCACTTAGTTTTCTCTTCCAGAGGTAATTTAAGTATGTCATCATATGTATTGGGTGTTAATTTTTTGGCATTGAGAGATAGTATGTAGTCCTCAAATCTTTTTGGAATTGTACCCCTATTTGATCTAATGGGTCTATCCGGAGGAGATTCATCACCTTGCATAAACTTTGCTTCCTTCTCAGTTAGCGGGTCTACTTTTAAGATAGGATGCCCTTTTTTCCATTCCTCATTAATTTCCTTTTGATAATTGTGTTTGCCTGTCTTTATGACTTTGGGCTCAGTAACTGGTGAATTGAGTTTTCTGTGAGTGGGTGTTGTGTTCTCTGACTCGGGGCACAATTCGTTAAGGTGTATTTTGGACCAATTAGAGTGTTCATGGAACACAGCAGATCTAGACACAATGAATTGGTTGTTTTTATCTATGAAACGATATCCCTTAGTTCCTGATTTGTACCCCATGAATCTTAGTCTTTTAGATACTTTTTCGCCTTTGTGTCTCAACTGTTTAGGCACATACACATCTGCAGTTACGCCAAATATTTGTAGATGTCCAATTTTTGGTTTTTTGTTGTACATGAGTTCATATGGTATTTTGTTAATTACACTGGATCATAATCGATTTAGGGTATAATTAGAATAAGTAAGGGCTTCAGCCCAGAAGGATTGATTTAAACCAGCATCGTCTAGCACACATCTAACCATGGTTTGTAATAAACCATTTTTTCTCTCTATGACCCTGTTCTGAAAGGGTGAAAAGGGACAAGATTTAAAATGTAATATTCCCTGCATCTTTAACCAATTGGAAAATTCGTTAGACAAAAATTCTGATCCTCTGTCGGTCATTATCTGCTTGATTCTTACATTATGTTGAATTTCTACCCTTTTAAAGAATTCTTTGAATTTTTTGAAAACTTCACTTTTATGGTTAAGAGTGTACACGAACCCAAACCTGCTGTAATCATCGACTATAGTTAGGAAATATTTTTTTCTGTTATTTGATTGATGGTTTCATTGGGCCTACGACATCCATATGTACCAATTGAAAAGTTGATTGTGTAGTGCGAGTGGCTTTTTTGGGCTTAGGTTTGTTTTTGAGCTTAGATGATTTACATACCGAACACTTCAAATAATTTTTACAACCCTTTACTTTGATGTCTTCGGAACATTCTAACATTTTCGGTATAACAGGGAAACTTGCATGTCCTAGCTTCCTATGAAGTAAATGGGTGCAGTTGTCGTGTATAGGTTTACCATTGCATAATTTTTCTGATATAATGGGTTCATCTGTTGACATATTTTCACTCCCTCCATGACTATCGGATTTAGCCTCTTTGCTTTTTAACTGAGAGTGTGCACAGATTAACTCGTTATTTTGTGGCAGTAGATATGTTAGTCCCTCTTTAGTGAATATTTTGTCTATGTTCCTATTGTTTTTAGTCATGAATACTTTTCCATTTTTGAATGTGGTCTCTACTCCATTTTCTATGCTTAGTTTTAGAGTTGCCAATATATTATGCGGAATTTTGGGTATAAAGAGCCTCGATAGTACAGTGGTTTGGTGCACCCTGTCATTAACACAGCTGCCTGCAATTTCTGCTGGTTCAAATCTCTCCAAGGCTCAAGGTTGACTCAGCCTTCCATCCTTTCTAAGGTAGGTTAAATGAGGACCCAGTTTGTGGGGGCAATAAGCTGACTTTGTATAAAATATACAAAAGAATGAAGGCTATTGCTTAACGCATTGTAAGCCGCCCTGAGTCTCTGGAGAAGGGCGGCATATAAATCAAATAAAAAAATAAAATAAAAATAAATAAATAGTACCCCCTCTATTTTCCCTATACCTTTGATATGAGTGTTACCTACTCCTCTTACTAGAACTTTATTTTGATTTGCTACTTTTATGTAATACTCCCTTTCTGTGAAGTTGTTGAGAATTTTTCTATTGTGAGTTGTGTGGCTTGTGGCTCCAGAGTCAATGAGCCATGTGTTGAATGAATCTGATGTTGATGGATTACTGTCTTTTATTCCATATAGTGACCTCTATCTGTTTTCCCTAGAGTTGTCTCTGTATCTTTTTTTGTCTTTTGAATAGGGTGATTCCCTGCGTTTATATCTGTAGTCAGAAGTTCTATCTGAGAAATGGATTCTTCTATCTGATCTATCTTTGTGATAATATGTATCCCTATATCCTGCGTTCTTAGGGCAGTCTGTTTTTTGATGTTTTTCTGATCCACATATTATGCATTCAGGTGGATATCTATCCCTGACTCTGAAATCTACTCTTTTTTGGTTTCTGCCTTCCCTTTGATATATAGATCATTCCCTTCTAAGTTTGTCTTCTGCTATAAGTTTATTGGTAAGATTTTCTAATGTAAGATGTTCTAAGCTTAAGCTGTCAAGTAAAGTTATGTAATTATCCCAGCTGGTGTCTAAGGAATTGATTATAATACTTTTCATAGTGCCATCAGATATATTCTCCCCCCCTTTGGATGAGCTCTGCTCTGGTTGCATTCAGATTTAGAATGTGTTCGCTCATAGGGATACAATGCCTTAACCTGGCAGAGTGGAATTCCCTTGAAATTCTAGTAGTTGTGGCTACACTTTTGCTATAAAATAAATTAAATAATTTTTGGAATATTTCAGACACAGTTAGATTATGTTCAAGGCTAGGAAAAATACTTGGGGATATAGATGCAATGAATATATAATAAGCCTTATGGTGGAGGCAGTCCATTTCATAAGTCCAGGGTTTGTCTGGGGGATCATTAATAAAAAACAAAATATTTTCTCTCAAATATATGATCTGGAGCTGCTGGCTCCATTCCATCAGATTATTTCCATTTAAATTTAATTTTACAAAATCTGTGGGTAGTGTTCCAGAATGGTGTGGGTAGTTACTTACATTCTGTTGCTGTCCATGGTTTAAAACCTTAGCATACTCACAATAAGGCAGAGGTATACTAGAAGCAAGTCTGTATTGATTTGTCTCTATGTTTTTGGTGGGTCTGTGCTGACTTGTATGTATGTCCTCTTCTTTTTTTCTTGCAGGCTCGTTCTGAGCATGCTCAGATCTCATTCTTCCCCAGCAGTCGATGAGAGAAGACTCTGTGCTTGCAGCTCTCTGGATGAGGCCCCAGTTGGCCTGCTGGTCTTTGGCTCTGGCCTCAGAAGGCTTCTTTTGGCTGACATCTGCCCTGGATGCTGTCCAGCTCGTCGGAAAGTCCCTGGCACCGCAGCAGTCGGTGAAATCATCATCAGAGGCCTGGCATCTCTGCTCTGCGACAAGTAAGTATGGTATTTTAAATTTTGGTCTTGGTTTTCTCGTGTGGGCATCGGGTGGTATTCTTCAGTGTATGATTGCCAGCACGTCTTTTCTAGGGTGGCTGGTTCTTCCTCTGGGTAGTCTAATTCTTTTTGACTTTTGTTAGTTGTTAGTTTGGAGACTTTTCTTATGTCTTCTGATTGAGAGTTTGATAGTTTTAACTTAGCTCTGACTGCTGCGGTTAACACCTGGATGGCATTATTTATCTCTAGTTCATTAGGTTGGTTAGTATATTTGCTCCATAGTTGTTTTCTATTTCTTTCTGAAATCGGGTAGCTATGTTCTTTGTAGGTTCTGTTTCCTGCCTGGTAATTTAAATTTTGGAAGTCTTTTAGTGATTGGTCAGCCATTTTAGAAGGATTAGATAGACAAGATGACCACCATGAAAAAGGTGGGAAACCATTGCCAGCTTCATTGTTAGTTTTGTAGTCAGGGGTTGACTTTCTTACCGTGGATTTTTTATGTTTATTATGTTCGATCTCTTCATCTAATGCTGCTCCATGATTGTTTGCTAGGCTGTGAGGTTTCGCGATCAGACTTGAGTCATCTGGAGTCATTTCTATTAAGTCTAGTATTTTTTTTTATGTCACCTTCCCTGTTTAAGGCTGAGGGAGCAACTTTTCTTTCATCTATTGATTGTTTGGAGTTTGTCAGGAATTCCTTTTCTTGGAATTGTGTATATTTCTTCATTTCTTCAGTTAGTGTATTTTTTTTAGGAGTCAGCTGGGCTGCCATTCTTTTCGTTAGATATCTAGTGACAGGTCTTCTTTTTTCTTTTTGTGATTCTTGCATTTTTAGGTTGGTTGGGCCTACCAAACCATCCTCTTGCTACCAATTTGTTACTTATTTGTTTATTCTGGTTAGGCCCAATTAACAGACTTGAGGCTTCCTTATAAAAAAGGTATTTATTTGTTTCTTATCTTCCTCAGAATTACATTTGGACAGCCACTGCTCTGACAGGAGCATCAATTTATATACAAAGGAGGTGGGGCAAAAGGTAAGTAGGGACCAATGGGAAGGAGCATAGTGACATCATACATTTAACTCATATACAAATATACATATATACAGAAAACAGGTTAGGTATTTTCAATTGTAACACAGGCAGGGTGAAGTTTTCACGCTCTCCTCCTCACCCCTCCATTCTGTGGGATTTTTGATGCCCTCTAATGAAAGTCACTGCTGGTGGGTACTCCTCCGGTCTTCCGGCTGTCCTACACCTAGAAACATGAATTCGGCACCACGATCACTCTGGATTCTGGCAATGCGAACTTAATGTTGGGTAGAAATAAGGGTTGCAAAGTCTTTAAAGATCTGAAAAGTCTCTGATTTTTCTTTCATAGGATATACATATCCATATCTAGAGTAATTATCAACAATTGTTAGAAAATATTTTCTACCACCAAAGGATGGCGGGAATGGACCAACTATGTTAGTGTGAACCAAATTAAAAATGCGTGTTGACAGGTGTGTAGCACGTTTGGGAATGGCTGCTGCTTTGGATTTGGCCTTTTTGCAGACAGCACAATCCAAAAACACCTTACACCCCTTTAGATCCAAACCTTTTGCGAACTCCGGCATCTTCCTAAGAACACGGAAACTGGCATGCCCCAATCTTCTATGCCATTTGTGGATACACCTGGAATGCAAAGGTTTACCAGTTAGTGAATTCTCAACATTAACAATTTTATGAGGAACCTGTTTACCAACTCTCTTTTTGTTGGCTTTAGGACCCTTAGGAATAGCAACAGGATCTCTCTCTGGAGCATCTCTATCTGGGCCTGTGCTCTCCCTTTTTGGAGTTTGCATACTTGCCTGTGTTTGTGGTTTAGGCTTTGGCTTTAAGTAATAAACACCACCAATTAATATGGTTTCAGCAACAATATCTCCATCTTTAACTATGTAACTTGCTTTTTCAAGGTGATGAACCTGGAATTTTAATGCTCTAGACAAGTGACTCTGACTAAGCAAATTACTGGTTGCTGTTGGTATGTAATAAAAATCAGGAATGAATGCATCAAGCTCTTCAACATAAACAGTTCCTTTTCCTTTGACCTGACAAGGATGATTGGAAAAAGAGTAAAGTTCACGTAGTTCTGGTTCAGACTCGTGCATTTCTGTGAAAAGTTCCTTTCTGTAGGTAACATGCAATGCTGCACCACTGTCCAAAGTCCACAGGAATCGTCTGTCGTACTCTGGTTGAGGTTGTGGATCATTGGTTAAAGCCAATGTGGCGAGTGGAGTTTGTGGATCACGCCGGGGACCACAACGACCTTGTCTTCCGCCTCTGCCTCTGCCTCTGCCTCTGCCTCTGGAGTCTGTTCCTCTGGGCTGGTATGTGACGGGAGCTGAAACTCGTTGGAGACAATCCTGGGTGGCATGTCCCACACGATTGCAGGTGTAGCATCTTGGCATCCTTGGAGCGTAGGTCCTTCCTCGGAAGGGGCATCTAGCTGGAGCTTTTGATGCGGGTGGTCCTCTCAAATGTGGCGTGGCCAACATGAATGCCTCTTCTTCAATTAAAAGTCTACAGACATTGTCCACTGTGCGTTGAGCAATTGGGACTTGGTTAATTTTTGTAACAGCATCTTTCCATTCATAATTCAAAGAGTTAATAATGATGCTGATCATTTGAATATCTTCAATGTTATGGCCTCTTTCTCTCAATTCTGTTCTCAGTCCTTTCAGTTTGGTCAAATACCCTCCAATTTGTTCACCGGGTTTCAATCTCGAACCGTGGAGTTCAGACATGAGTAAACATGAAGATTCAATTGAGATAGGCCTGTAGCAATTTTCCAATTCAGCCCAAATTTGACGGGCTGTTGTATTTGGTGGAAAAGTGACCTGCAGTTCAGTATCCATGGACATCAATAATGTTGTACGAGCTCTTATCTCTAGATCTTGTATTGCAAAATCCCATGGTTGTGCAGGAGGGTTAAATACCATACAGTGAGTGCCTTCTCTAAGAAGCAATAGTGTAATCTCACTGACCCAGGCTTTGTAATTATGTCCTGACATTTTTAGTTTTGACTGACCAGTTAGTGGAGAGACAGAAAATGCCTGGTAAGGAGCCTGCATTTGGTATGCTGGCTGGGTTGGCAGAAATGCCTGTGGTATTTGCTGTGCATGTTGTTGACCTAAGAATGGTCTTGGTTGTGCCATTGGAGGTGGGCCAGGAGGTGGCCCCATTTGCACTTGTGGCTGGGGCACATATGCAGGCATTTGTAGCTGCTGTGGCTGATGCACTAGAATCTGCTGTATTCCAGTTGCCATTTGTGCTTGATCTGCAATATTGGCATGAACTGCTGGAGATGCAATCATTTGCCTTTGCTGCATAAAACATGGCTGTGTTCCATCTAAAAAGACACCAACACCGCCAGGGGGTGTTTGAGTTTGGGCCTGTGGAAACACTTGTGGCATTTCAGCCTCCTGTAGTAAATTACTTTCGCCAGCAGATGGTGCTGCACCTTTAGCTTCAGGCAGCTTTGCAGTTACAAGAAATGATTGCGTGGCAGGTTTATATGTAACTTGATCAGGGAGACTTTCATGTGACGTATGCAGTGCCCTCTGTCTTAATTGGCCTGACACAAAATCCACCAGGGGGAGTGTCTTTGACTCCGGAGAAGAAGGCAATATGGCGCTTTTTGAAAATCTTAAGTTATCTCCCTTATCTTGCTCAAGCATAGATATAGCCATTTTTGCCTGGGATAGCTCCTGTTCATAGAATTTTATACGGTCACGATAGGCTTTCATAGCCAGCTCATCCAGGGTGAGCTTAGAGCTTCGAGGAGAATAATGAATTGTTTCTCTCTCTGCGTGGGAGTAATTTTGCCTGGCAGTTTGCTTTGGCCTTGCACCGAGCGTTACAAATTCAGAAGGTTCTGGGAAGACTTTTTGAGAGCATGCATATTCAGAAAAAGACGTCACTGACCTCAGTTCCAGTACGTTATCTTCAAAAACAGCTTCTGTCTTATCTCCCTCCATTTCTGTTCCCATGGCTTCTTCTTGTTCCAGGTGTGTGGCTGTAGTAAGGGGCTGGAAATCTGAAAACCTCCTTTCTGCCACCTTCTCAGCAAAATACATTTTGTATTTGTTTTTCTTCTGTTTCGACATCTTAGCAAAGATAATTAGTGTACCTCAGTATCTAAAAACTAATTGCCTATGCGCTCTTATCAGAAATAACAAAACAAGGGAAAAAGCCATAAATCAACCATCCTCTGCTACCAGATGTCAGGGCATTGATTAATCCCATTTTTGGCTCTGGGACAATCACCCTGATTAGAGGAGATGAATCGAGGCTTATTCCTTGTTGCAATATTCTGAAAAAGAAACGCAAAGAAAAGTTTCTAATAAAATTCATTTATTTGTTATAAAGAAAATAAAACATCTCACTAACTAAGAAAAGTAATTGCTACATTTTTGAAATAGCTTTTGCCGGCTATTTCTCAGCCGGACCTTTCTGGAAAGAGAACAAAGGAAAGAGTGTGTGAAGCAAGTGAAAGAATGCGATCATGCGTAGTAGAATACTGATAAGGAACTTGGCAAACTACAGTAAGTCTATTAGTCCAAAAAATAATGAAGCTCAGCTGGGAAATAAAAAAACGCAGTGACAAGGAAGTTTTTCAACAAAGACTTCTTAGATTATTATACCAAATTATATGCCAAAGATGATATACAGAATGAACTTATAAATAAATATCTAGAAGAAAGGAGAGTTATGAAAATTTCTAGTGATCAAAAGGAAAGAACGAGTTTACCAATAACAGCTGAGGAGATTATTGCTGCTATTAAACAACTGAAAACAGCTAAAGCTCCAGGAACGGATGGTTTAACTGCAGTGTATTATAAAACTTTACAAGTAGAAATGATTGAACATCTTAAAGATTTATTTTGTAGCATACAACAAGGGGGTAAAATACCCCCTTCATGGAAAGCAGCTTTTGTTTCTTTGATACCGAAAGAGGAAGCAGGTTCTACAAAACCGGAAAATTTTAGACCAATATCTCTCCTGAATACGGATTATAAAATTTTTGCAAAAGTATTAGCCAACAGATTAATGCCAGTTATTCAAGAGGTGATTCATCACGATCAAGCAGGATTTATAGAAGGCAGATACATGAAGGATAATGTGAGGCAAATTATAGACTTATTGGAATATCTTGAGAAGAATAAACAGATATCTGCAGTGCTGGTGTTTTTGGATGTGGAGAAGGCCTTTGATCGAGTGAATTGGAATTTTCTATTAAAGACTTTAAAAAAGATGGATTTTGGGGACCAGTTTGTACAGGCGGTTTCAGCAATCTATCAAGAGCAAACAGCACAAATTATTATTAATGGAAGTTTAACTACAAATTTCAGTATAGAAAAAGGCACAAGACAAGGTTGTCCGTTATCCCCGTTGTTGTTTATTCTAACTTTAGAAGTCTTGTTGAATACAATACGGGACTCGAGCACTTTGAAGGGAATAGTGATAAGGCAAGAGGATTACAGAACAAGGGCATTTGCAGATGACCTGGTTCTTACCCTAACACGGCCGATAGAATCAATAATTCAGATGAAAGACATTATAGAAGAATATGGTATGGTATCAGGATTCAGACTGAATCAGAAAAAAACCAAGATGATGGTTAAAAATATGACAGTTGATCAAAAGAAGGAACTGGAAAGGAAGGCAGGCTTTGAAATAGTATCAAAGGTGAGATATCTAGGAGTTCAAGTTGCAGATTCAAATATAAAACTGTTTCAAAATAATTATGAGGTATTGTGGCGAAAGGTACAAAAGGATATGGAAACCTGGAAAAAACTGCAGCTGTCTTTACTTGGAAGAATAGCAGCAGTTAAAATGAATGTTCTACCTAGATTTTTATTTTTGTTTCAAATGATCCCGGTGCTTAAAAGTGATAAACAGTTGTCAGAATGGCAAAAAGGAGTGAATAAGTTTGTTTGGAATGAGAAAAAGCCAAGAGTTAAACTGAAAATTATGCAAGACGTTCGTGAAAGGGGTGGTCTTAAACTTCCAAACCTGCGATTGTATTATGAAGCAACAGCGTTTACACAAGCAAGTGATTGGTTTGGAAGAACAAAGACTGGAATATTGAATATTGAGAGTTATGACCTTGAATTTGGTTGCATATTTATTCTATGAAAACAAGGTGGATAAAGTATTCAACAGCCATATACTTAGAAGCTCCTTGATGAGAGTATGGAAGAAGCACCGACTCAAATGGGATTATAAAATACCGTTGTGGTTGGATCTTGGTCATATTATATGGAATATAAATATAAAGTCACTCGGGGTGGGGGGTTATACAAAGAAGTACTTTTTAATGATGGGGGCAGATGGCAATTGAAGTCATTAAATACACTGTTGGAAGAAGGGATTAATTTGACTTGGTTATAGTATAATCGACTTCAATTAAGATGGAGAGAAGATCAAAAAATTGGATTAATGTTGCACGAAGAATTGGTTAGGCAGATAAAAGAGAAAGGCCCAATGCATATTAAGAGGGTTTATAATATTTTGTTAGAAAGAGATTCAGAAAATGAATTGGTTAAAGATTGTATGATAAAATGAGCAAAAAATTTTGGAGAACCAGTTATGATGGAAACTTGGGAAAAAATATGGGTTCAGAATGTTAAATTCACACAGTCGCAGAATTTGAGGGAAAATTTTTATAAAATGTTTTATAGGTGGCATTTAGATCCTAAGAAATTGTCATGCATGTATCCTAATGTTCAACCGAAATGTTGGAGATGTTATTGCTTAGATGCTACATATTATCATATATGGTGGACATGCAAGAAAGCAAAGGCTTTTTGGATAAAAATTTGGTGGGTTATGGAAATGTTTTGAAGAAAAAAATTCAATTTTCTCCTCAATTGTTTTTATTGGGTATAGTTAACGGTTTTTCAGTGGGTGAAACAAAATTGATATTGTATATGGTGACAGCAGCTAGGTTACTGATTGGTCAATATTGGAAAAGGGATGATATGCCTACAATTCAAGAATGGACTTTGAAGATGGCCAGTTTTGCAGAAATGGCGAAGATATCAGCATATTTAAAAGATCGGACTCAGGAGACTTACGCATGGGATTGGAAGAAATGGATAGATTATGTGCAGAATAAATATCAAACTAGGAAGTATCAGATAGCTTTTAGCTGAATGTTGTGTAGAAATGTATAGTTTATAGGGGGCAAAATAGCTTATTGTTATGTAGAAATGTATAGTGCACAGCGGGGAGAATAGAAGGGTGGTAAAGTATGATATGATATAATGTGGGTGGATGGATTTCACCTTGGGGAAGTCATGGGAAGAGGGGAGGGTTTGGGGGGGTTAGGGAGGGATGGGGGGGAAATGGGGAGAAAATTGATATTTGTAAAACTTTTTCAATAAAAAAAAAAGCAAGCCCTCTGGGGCTCAGTATCTTCTCTGTTGCATTTCTCTTTTTCTCTCTCTTTCTCCCCCGTTTCTCTCCCCCTTTCCTTCCTTCCTCTCCTTCCTTCCTTCCTTTTCACCATGATTGCTACAAAGCCCAACTAAAGCCCATCGCCTGGAACCCCCTCCCCATCGCAGAGATCAGGAACAGCTCATCAATTAAAAGCCTTTTAACTCTTTTTAAACTTTCTCTCTTCAATTTCTCCCCTCGCTTTCAGCCTCCTGGCGGCTTCCGCTTCCCCCATCCACCCCACGCCATCGCCCTGCTCTGAGGGTGGGAGGGAGGAGGATTGGTATTAAACATCTGCTGGGATGGCACTAGACGCAAACCTCAGAGGTCATCTAGTCAAATCCCATGCTCCAGCAGGAGACCTTATATACATCAATACATGCACACACCCCACAAGGGGTGTTGGGGTGTCTTATCCCTCCTCCCCCCAGTATTTTTTTTCCAGAGTAAGTCATCTGTGTACCAAGATTGGGTGAAATTGCTCATGGTGTTCCAGAGTTATGCTGTAACACACACACACACACACACACACACACACACACATGTCCTTTTATATATAGATAGATAGATTTTCTTCATCTGAGAAGGGGGACTGTTTTATCTCCCAAACCCTCAAAGTTCCTATCTTGTCTGTATATCTGAATATATGGACACGAAAGCCAAGGCCAGAACCATTTTTGCCCTCACAGTGAACTCAGCATCTGTATTGTACTCATGTGTGGTTCCATCTCTAACCAAATGCTTCATCATATTTTGTGCTAGATGAAAAGAGCACCCTTTCAAAGTAACTTCTGGAAAGCATTCCCTGATGGCATTCATGGCAGCCAACTCAAAATCACAGTGAATGAAACACGGCTGAGTGTCAGGCATCAGGTTTTTAAACAAACTCAAACAGCCTTTCATATGTAGCTGGAGCATGGGGTTTGACTAGATGACCTCTGAGGTTTGCATCTAGTGCCAGGGTTTGGCTCTCCTTTTTCTCTCCCTCCCTCCTCTTCCATTACTATTCTTTATCAGGAGTTTCCACCCCCTACCCCCTCCTGTTCCTTCCCCTAACAAGCGTTCCTAAAGCCATTTGGGTAGACCCCTCCCCCCAGAAAGGGTTTGTGTCAGTATAGGTAGCCACAGAAATTTTGGGCTCCATTGAGGTTGTAAATTGTCCAGATCTCACAGGTAGCAAACCTATCAGTATTTCCTGGTGTCAGAGATCTCTTGGTGATCTCCTTTCCAAATACTAAGATGGCGGGTGGTGGTGGTGGTGGAAACAGCAGCCCAACTGCAGGATTAAGTGTGGGGTAGGGAGAGAGCAGAATAGCAGTTTATTTAATTATTTTCTTCATCTAAAAAGGGGGACTGTTTTATCTCCCCACCCTCAAAGTTCCCATTTCGTCCGTATATCTTGATATCAAGATATGCAAATTGAGGTTCTTAGGTATAGACATATCAGTGATGGCTGGCCATGACGGTTGTAAGTCAAGGATTTCCATTAAATTGGAAAACAATACAGGTAGTCCTCAACTTATGATTATATCATATAGTGACCTTCAAAGTTGCAATGCCACTGTTGTCCATTTTTCACACTCATGACCATTGCAGTATCCCAATGGTCACACGATTTACAGTTGGATGCATAGCAACTGACTCGCATTTATGATGGTTGCAGCATCCTGAGGTCACGTGACGTGATCTCCCTTTTGCAACCGTCTGACAAGCAAAGTCAGTGGGGGAGCCAGCTTTGCTTAACCATCGTCTGACTGACTTAAACAACAATCCATTTAATGTCTCTTTTAGCAACATAGATTCGGGGAAGCCAGATTCACTTAGGGACTGTGTGAGTGACTTAGCAACCGTTCAAGTTACAACGGCACCAGAAAAATGGACTTATGACTGTTTTTCACACTTAATGATCATTGCAGCATCCCCATGGTCAGGTGATCCAAATTTGGATGCTTGGCAACTGACTCTTACTTATGACAGCCTCAGTGTCCCAGAGTCACGTGATCCCCTTTTGCGACCTGACTAACGAAATCCATGGGGAAGCTGGAGTCACTTAACGACCATGTGACTTACTTAAGAGCTGCAACTATTTACTTAACAATGATGGGTGAAAGCTCACTGAATAGCTGTCTCACTTTGCAACAGAGATTCGAGGCTCAATGGTGGACATACAGTAAGTTGAGAGGTACCCTTACCCTTCCCTTACTAGTGTGTCAATCACTGGTTATCCGGCAGGACTTTGCTCTCAAATTCTCAATCTGGTCCACAGTGAGTGACATCCACTGTTGGAGGATGGATTGAGTAAAATACGTTGAAACTCACTTTAATAACGCTCTTGCTTAGCGACCAAAATTTGTGCTCAATTGTTGTTGTAAATTGAGGACTATCTCTGCCTTCCTCTGCATGGTAGCCTTGCCTAGTAAACTCCCTCCCTTTTCTGGGAATTTCATCCTTCCATATCTGTTTCACTTTCCCTTCCCTCTTTCTCCCTTCCCTTCCTTCCCTCTTTCTTTCTTTCTCTCACCCTTTTTTTCTTTCCTTCCTTTCTTTCTCCCTTCCCTTCCCTTCCCTTCCCTTCCCTTCCCTTCCCTTCCCTCCCTTTCTTTTCTTTTCTTTACCCACCTGAAACAAAAACTCCTTTGGATGAAGCTGGCTGCCCCCCCACCCCCATTCTTCCTTCCTGTTCGTTCGTTATCTGGGAGGTACGATCAGGTACAAGGGAGTTTCCACCCCTCCCCTTCTGCATGGGGGCTTCTGGCTGCCAGCATTAGCAGCCAGATTGGCTAGCAGCTAAGTGTCCTGGGGGGCTAAAAGCCCAGGACAAGTGGTATGTCATCCAATGGGCTGCGCTGAAGCATCTGGGACAGAGGGGCTGGGGCCCATTGACTGAAGCGAACAGCTAGGGGTGTGTCAGCCAAGGAGAAACATTAGGAGTGAATGGCTGGCAGTGGAACCCTGGTGGCCAAGCAGGCGTGGCCAAGGGTACAAGGTGAACAGTCCCATTCCAGGGAGATGCATAGGATCTGCACACTGAATCAGAGCCAGTTCTCATTCTTAAATAAAAGAAGAATGGCAATTCAGTTTTAAGCAAAGAAAGATTAGCTCTGGTGTTTCTGGCTCTTTTAAGCACCAGATATATTTAAAAACATGTAGATAATAAATTTAATCCAATGCCTTCTCCATGCAGATAATGACTAAACCATATAGTCTAATAGAAAAAGAAGTAGACAATCAGCCCCATATCCAAAGCTGTTGTCAACTTGCAAAACTTCCCTAACCTGCTCCCGAGTTGCCATAGGCAGTGGGATGGGGAATCAAGCCTTGCAGTTGCATCGAGGAATTTGCACCTCAGTCAAAACAACACACATCCTAGCTGGCCAAAGTCAAGGCCATCTCCACAGAAACCAGTAATGGACGGAGGAAGTGACTTCTACGATCCGTGAAATTGCTTTGTTGGGGAATGTGACTGATGAAACTGTGGGGGGAGGGAGAAACAGGGTCAGAGGCAAGGCATGAGCTGAGTGGGATCAGAGCTGGCTTCACTAGGTCTGTGCCGACATGGCGCTCTTAATAAATAACTGGCTTGAAACTCCTGCTTTTATTAGGGCATTGTTCGAAAACCTGACAGCAAGCCAGCTCTCCCAAAACTAACCAAAACAACCAGGATTCCTGAGCCCCAGACTCTCCACCTGCTCTCCAATACCTGGGGTGCGTGGAGAGAAACTCAGGCCACCATGGCAGAGGGTGGGATCTCAGAAAAAAGCCTGCTCCTGGCAACCTAGAAGGAGACAGAACCTGTGCCCACCCAGAAAACTCCAGGAGCCAGAAGCTCAAATGGAACTCAACTGCAACTGTCTCTGACCATGAAAGCTGAGATGCCCAGGATGCGTGCCTCAGTGACCAAAGCAGAAAGGGATAAGTATTGCTTGAAGAAAATCCCTAAAGCATTTGAGGTAGCACCCCCTCCCCTAGCTCCCATTGCCTGGGGCAACCCATAAGTGAGCTAGAAAGACTGGAGTGGATGAAGGAATGGGAAGAGGTCAGAAACCCAAAAACTCTACTGGGATCCCTAGGTGAATCCTTAGAGTAATTGAGGGAGGAATTCGACCAAGCCACCCTTCGTGATGAGGGACCGTCGTCTTGCTGCCCAAAAGAAAGGGGAAAAGAGATGGGGGGTGCAACTGATCCTCATGAAGTGAGGAGAAGCCCCATCCAACCCTTCGAGCTCCAATTAACCAGCCCTAAGTTTAAACTGAGCCTAACCTCAGAGCAACCCTGGGATGCCCACGCATTCCCAACCACCCAAAAATGGAGAGGCAGAAGAGAATGCAGCCCCCCTTCTCACCCACCTGAAGGAAGCTGAGCCAGAGGCTGCCCCCTGTGGCTCCCTGTGCCACAGGCAAGCTGCCCAGGCCAGGCAAACCCCCACTCCATGAGCCAGAATCGATGTAGACCGCCAACCACACCAGGATCAGGCATATGGGGCCCAACAAGATGAGGGAGAGGCAATGTGGAATGAACCATCTTGATTCAGGGGGAAATTCTCTGTTCCTGCCCCTTTATGTGAAGCCGCTGGGCGAGATCATCCGTGGCTTTGGGGTGGAGTTCCATCAGTACGCTGACGATACTCAGCTGTACATCTCCACCCCAGGCCATCCCAATGATGTCCTTGAAGTAATGTCCTGGTGCCTGGAGGCTGTGCGGATCTGGATGGGGAGTAACAGGCTTCGACTCAACCCTTCCAAGACCGAGTGGCTATGGCTTCCGGTGTCCTGATATATCCAACTGATGCCATTGCTGGCTATTGGGGGCGAGTTATTGGCCCCCACGGAGAGGGCTCGCAACTTGGGCATCCTCATGGATGCATGGGTTTCTTTAGAAGAGCATATGACGGCCGTGGCCAGGGGGGCTTTTCATCAGGTTCGCCTGATTTGCCAGTTGCGTCCCTTTCTGGATCGGGACTCCTTACACACAGTCACTCAGGCACTCGTCACTTCCCACTTGGACTACTGCAATGCTCTCTACATGGGGCTCCCCTTGAGGAGCACCCGGAGGCTCCAACTGGTGCAGAATGTGGCTGCGCGGGGGATTATGGGAGCGTGGGGGCGCTCCCATGTGACGCCTCTCCTGCGTGAGCTGCATTGGCTTCTGGTGGTCTTCCGGGTGCACTTCAAGGTGTTGGTTACCACCTTTAAAGCCCTCCATGGTATAGGACCTGGTATTTGTGGGACTGCCTTCTGCCGCCGATAGCCTCCCACCGGCCAGTACGCTCCCACAGAGAGGGACTCCTCAGGGTGCCTCACCCAGACAGTGTCAGCTGGCGACCCCCAGGGGGAGGGCCTTCTCTGTGGCAGCACCTGTCCTCTGGAACGATTTGCCCCCGGAGATACGAAGGATACCAGATCTCTGGGCTTTTCGCCGTGCCCTAAAAACTTTTCTTTTCCACAAAGCAGGGCTGGCGTAAACCCCCCCCCCCTTTTGAGATGTTAGATTTTTAATTGTCTATGGGTTTTAGTTGGGATGTTTTAAATTTTGGGCCAAAGTTGTGTAATTCTTTTTAAAAATTTTAAATTTTGTATTGGAATGTTTTTTATTTTTGGCTGTGCACTGCCCTGAGTCCAGTAGGAGAAGGGCGGTATACAAATTTAATAAAAATAAAATAAAATAAAATAAAATAAAATAAAATAAAATAAAATAAAATAAAATAAAATAAAATAAAATAAAATAAAATAAAATAAAATAATAAAATAATAATAAAATAAAAAATAAAATAAAATAAAATAAAATAAAATAAAATAAAATAAAATAAAATAAAATAAAATAAAATAAAATAAAATAAAATAAAATAAATTTGATGGGAACCCAGATCAGCTGGCTCTATTTCTTGACTCTGCTGGTGTCTACCTAGATCGTTATGGGCACCTCTACCCATTGCACAGAGCCATGGTCAACACTATCGCCATGGGATTAGACAGGGAAGCAAATGAATGGCTAGCAGCCCTCCATAGAAGGAGAGCCTCCCAGCTGCAGGACATTGACTATTTCCTGCAAGAACTAGAAGCCAGATTTGAGGGCATGGGGAAGGATCAATAAACGGAGGATGAGTTTCGGAATTTAAAGCAGAGAGAGTGACCCATTAAAGAACACATCCATGAGTTCAGAAGGGTCATGGGAAAGCTACCTCCCTGGCCGGAGGAGCTACTAATCCATTTCTTCAGAGAAAGCCTGGACAAGCAAATCAGCCAAGTAACTGCTTATCAGGACATTCTAAACCAACTCTCTGAATGGTTCCAAGTAGCCATAAAGGTGGACTGTGTGTTGAGCGCCAATGACATGCGCAGGCAACCGGATCCCAGAGAGAGAGGGCAACCAGATCAGAGACCACCCAGCTGACAGGAGGCCACAGTAACCCAGCCAGCCCCATGGCCAACTCTCTCCCGAGGCCAGTTGAAATGCTACTGGCATTTCATGAAACTCCACATCTCATGAAATGAGATGTGGAGGAACAAACCACTTTGCATCAGCTTGTGCAACTCCAGCTCTGATACCCAAGCCAGGACCACCACCCAGGGTGTGACCAGAACGCGGCCCCAAGCATCCCGCTAACAAGTCCTGAAAAGCTCTCCAGGCTGTAGAGGTCCTTCTCAACCTAGCCAAAGGAGGGGGGGACTCCAGCTGATGATGACAAATCACGGAACCCTATGACAGTGAGGACAAGGGTGAAAATGATCCGATGGTGAGTGAACCCATGCACCCTTTTATCTTTCCAATAATCTCACAGCCCCCCAAAAAGGAGATCCAGGGCACTTTTGAAGTCCTAATAGACTCAGGCTGCACTAGATGTTTGATTAATTTACCCATTGGCAGGGTGGCAATTAATCCCGTTCCCCTTTGGGGTAATTGCACTTAATTAAAGATGGACCATGGCTTTTCCTTGAAGTATAAAATAAGCCCGAGATATATATTCTAAGAAAACACATTTTATTATAAAGAAGTAAAAAAACAATCTTACTAGCTATTAATTACATCTTGGCAGTGTTTCTGCCTTACCTCTTGGCAGGCGAACAAAGAAAGTTAGAAGAAAGTAAAGTATGTGGACATGCGCAATAGTTTAGAGATAAGGTGCTCAGATCAGTCTACCGTAAGTCTTAGAATTCAAGCACAGCTGGCAAACACAAAAAATGCAGTGACAACCCCTTCTTTGCCAGTTAAGTGGACATCAGTCAAGTCACATCAGGCAAGGCACATCTTCTTACACAGATACTCGTGTTGAGTTGCTGGAAGTGGTTTGTTGAGTATATCTGCAATCTGATCATGTGTAGGCACATACTGCAATTTAACAAAACCTTTTTTCACTAATTATTTTATGTTTTGATAACGGATGTCAATGTGTCTGGACCTAGAACCTGGGAAATGTGATTCAGAAATATAAACTACAGATTTGTTGTCTTGCATCACAGTGATTGGTCGGATCAGGTGTGTCCAGATATCTGTGACCAAAGCATCAAACCATGTTAGAGAATTACATGCATCTGAAACACAAGCATATTCAGCTTCAGTAGATGAACAAGAAACAAAATTCTGTTTACACACTTGCCAGTAAACAGGACATCCATTTAAGAACATCATATACCCTGAAGTACTTTTATGTGATTTCTTATCACTCGCCCAATCAGAATCTGCATAACAACATAATTCTGCATAATCAGTATGTGTTGGTTCTAACAATAACTTCATATGTTTAGTATGTTTTAGGTATTTCAATAATTTCTTAACGCATGTCCAATGAAACTGTTTTGCCTTACCTACGTGTTGAGACAAGAGATTAACACTAAGTGCAATGTCGGGTCTGGTCCAACTACTAATGTACAACAGTGACCCAATAACTGAACAATAAAGTGTTTGATCCTCGAACTCAGGACTTGGTTCATGTGTCAAGTTGTGAAAATCTGTTTGCATGGGTGTCTTTGTTGTGTTAGCATCCTTCATGTTGCAATGATGCAAAATTTGTTCAATTTTACCTTCTTGTGAAAGACTAAACCCCTTTTGTGTTTTGTCAATCTGAACACCTAAATAAATGCTAACATGACCTAAAGATTTCAATGTAAAATATTTCTGCAAAGCTTTGGCAAAAATTTCACTCATCTGCTTTTTTTTTTTTTTTTAATTTGATTTATATGCCGCCCTTCTCCGGAGACTCAGGGCGGCTTACAATGCGTTAAGCAATAGCCTTCATTCTTTTGTATATTTTATACAAAGTCAGCTTATTGCCCCCACAAACTGGGTCCTCATTTCACCTACCTTAGAAAGGATGGAAGGCTGAGTCAACCTTGAGCCTTAGAGAGATTCGAACCAGCAGAAATTGCAGGCAGCTGTGTTAATAACAGGGTGCACTAAACCACTGTACTATCAAGGCTCCAATTTGACATTTGAACCAATGTAAACAATATCATCAACATAAACAAGAACTATCTCATATATATTGTTAGATCTTTTTGTGAACACGCACTCATCAGTTTCGGACTTAATAAAGCCCATTGAATTTAGTTTGTCAGTAAGACATAAGTACCACATTAAACCAGACTGTTTCAGACCATAAAGACTTTTGTGTAGAAACTAGGTATCCCCTTCTTGCTGTCGGAACCCTGGAGGACCTCTCACGTAGATCTCTTCATCTAGGTCAGCATGTAGATAAGTCGTGTCAACATCGAACTGGAAAGCTTCTAAACCACGGATAGTTGTAGTTGCTAAAGCAATTTTTACACTCTCAGTCCGGACTGTCGGTGAGTAAGTATTTGTATAGTCCTCATATAACGTTGAGCGAAACCCTGAGCTACAAGTCTGGCCTTGTACAGTGACTCACCATTTGGCTTCTTTTTGATTCTGTAGACCCATCGAGTGCCAATGATCCTTTTGTTTGCTGGAGGTTTTGCAGGTGTAAACACCTTAAGTTTCTTTAAACTGTCCATTTCAGCCTGCATTGCCTCAGACCACTTCTCTTGCTCTGAATCAGGAAGATGTTTGATTTGTGTGAACATATCAGGTGGAAGTGTAACATTGCAAATCAAAGGCAAGGGTGCTTTTGTCAGTTGTCACGAATATCGCTGTGGCCTTTGTGGCCCTCTTGGAACGTCTCAGAACAACTGTCCAGTCTTCTTCTGCTTCGTCCTCGTCCTCACATTCATCAACTAGCGTCAGCATCAGCGGCTTGCGAAGACGGAACATCAGGTTGAGAAGAACTAGTGGAATCTTGATCATCGATCTGCGCGGCATCAGCAGTATCATCTCTAGGAAAATAAACTCCAAGATCATTGGAATGAATCCTGGACCAGTCAACATCTTCCTCAAAGTTAGCAGATTGGGAAATCACATTACATGTCTGGAGTCAATAAATTTGCTCCACTTTGAATTATCATCAATGCCCATAAATCTCAGTCTCTTTGCTTCTGGACCTCCTTTTCTTCTTTGAGCTAAGGGAATGTTCACCATAGTGTGTGAACCAAAAATATGGAGGTTTTTGAGACCGGGCTTGTAGCCATACAACATGAAGAAAGGAGTCTGATTTATTACACTGCTCCAAGTACGGTTCACAATGTAATTTGCATATTTGATAGCTTCACCCCAGTAAGGGTTACTAAGGTTGGCGTCTTCTAGGAGACAACACATCATGGTTTGCAGGACCCCTTGTCATCTTTCTATGACTCCATTATGAGCCGGTGTGAAAGGGGCTGAGGTCTGATGAAGAATTCCATTCTTACGCATCCAGTCCTGGAAACGCTGAGACATGAATTCAGCACCACAATCACTCTGGATTCTGGCGATGCGAACTTGGTGTTGGATAGAAACAAGAGCAGCAAAGTCTTTAAAGATCTGAAAGGTCTCAGAGTTTTCTTTCATAGGATATACATATCCATATCTAGAGTAATTATCAACAATTGTTAGAAAATATTTTTACCACCAAGTGTTGGCTTAAAAGGACCAACTATGGACCAACTTTGGTTCAGTATGAACCAAATCAAAAATGCGTTTTGACAGGCGTGTAGCACGTTTGGGAATGGCTGCTGCTTTGGATTTGGCTTTCTTGCAGACAGCACAATCCAAAAACACCTTACACCCCTTCAGATCCAAACCTTTTGCGAACTCCGGCATCTTCCTAAGAACACGGAAACTGACATGCCCCAATCTTCTATGCCACTTATGGATACACCTGGAATGCAAAGATTTACCAGTTAGTGAATTCTCAACATTAACAATTTTATGAGGAACCTCAGGCTTGCTCTGAGCAACCTGTTTCCTAATTTTCTTTTTGTTGGTTTTAGGAGCCTTTGGAGTAGCAACAGGATCTTTCACTGGAACATTTCTCTCTGGGCCTGTGCTCTCCCCTTTTGGAGCTTGCACACTTGCCTGTGCTTGTGATTTAGGCTTTGGCTTTAAGTAATAAACATCATCAATTAACATGGTTTCAGCAACAATATCTCCATTTTTAACTATGTAACTTGCTGTTTCAAGGTGGTGAACCTGGAACTTTAACACTCTAAACAAGTGACTCTGACTAAGCAAATTACTATTTGCTGTTGGCATATAATAAACATCAGGAATGAATGCATCGAGCTCTTCAACATAAACAGTTCCTTTTCCTTTAACTTAACAAGGATGATTGGAAAAAGAATAAAGTTCACGTAGTTCAGGTTCAGGCTCGTGCATCTCTGTGAAAAGTTCCTTTCTGTAGGTAACATGCAACGCTGCACCACTGTCCAAAGTTGACATAAGTCGTCTGTCATACTCTGGTTGAGATTGTGGATCGTTGGTTAAAGCCAATGTGGTGAGTGGAGGTTGCGGATCACGCCTGGGACCACGATGACCTTGTCTTCCGCCTCTCCCTCTGCCTCCTCTGGAATCTGTTCCTCGGGGCTGGTACGAGACGGGAGCTGGAACTCGTTGAGGACAATCCCAGGTGGCATGTCCCACACAATTACAGATGTAGCATCTTGGCATCCTTGGAACATAGGCTCTTCCTCGGAAGGGACGCCTCGCTGGAGCACTTGATGCGAATGGTCCTAGCAAATGTGGCTTGGCTAACATGAGTGCTTCTTCTTCAGTTAAAAGTCTGCATACATAGTCCGCTGTGCGTTGAGCAATAGGCACTTGATTAATATTTGTAATGGCATATTTCCATTCATAATTCAATGAGTTAATAATAATGCTGATCATTTGAATATCATCAATAAGATAGCCTCTTTCGGCCAGTTCTCTTCTGATTCCTTTCAGTTTGGTTAAATGTTCTCCAATATGTTCACCAGGTTTCAATCTCGAGCCATGGAACTCAGACATGAGCAAACATGAAGATTCAATTGAAACAGGCCTGTAACAATTTTCCAATTGGACCCAAATTTGTTGGGCTGTTGCATCAGGTGGAAAAGTAACCTGCAGTTCAGTATCCATGGACATCAATGATGTTGTGCAAGCTTTAGTCTCTAAGTCTCTTATTGCAGGAGTCCATGGCTGAGCAGGAGGATTAAAAATCATACAGTGAGTACCTTCTCTGCGAAGTAACAATCCAATCTCACTGACCCAGGCCTTATAATTCTGTTCTGACATCTTTAACTTTGACTCACCAGCTAGTGGAACAACAGAAGAGACCTGTTGAGGAATATGCATTAGAGGTGCTGGTAAAAACACTTGTGGTATTTGCTGTGCTTGTAATGGACCCAAAAATGGCCTGTTTGTGCCGCTGGAGGTGGACCAGGAGCTGGTCCTGGTTGTACAGCTGGAGGCACTTGTGCATGCACTTGAAAATGTGGCTGCTGTATTGGAATTTGCTGTGCTCCAGCTGCTACTTGTGCTTGAGCTTGGAGCTGTTGCATTTGAGCTGCAATATTAACATGGCCTGCTGGAGACACAGTCATTTGCCCTTGCTGCATTAAGCGTTGTTGTGCTCCATCTGAAAGGACACCAGCACCACCAGGGGATGCTGAAGATTGGGCCTGCGGAGACACTTTGGCGTTGCAGTCTGAATATCTGAGTGAATTAGGGACATGTGTGATAAAGTCTGATGTAATACTTGTAATTGTTCTTGCAAACTGCGATGCATTTCAGCTTTTTCTAGTAAATTACTTTCGCCAACAGATGGTGCTGCACCTTTAGTTTCAGGCAGCTCAGATAACTTTTCTGCCTTCGTGGCATGATGTGTAATTTGAGAAGAGAGAATATCATGTGACAATTGTGATGTGTACACAGCTCTCTGTTCTGATTTGCCTGACACAACACCTTCTAGGGGGTGTGTCTTATGCTTCGGAGAAGAAGGCAAGATGGAGGTTTTTGGGTTTTGAAAAACACGAGACTCTCTCTTATAGATAAAACCGTTTTTGCCTGGTATAGCTCACGTTCAAAAAATTCTATAGCTTTTTATAGCTTGCTCATCCAGGGTGAGCTTAGACCTTTGAGGAGAATAATAAATTACTTCTCTCTCTGTGTGGGAGGAAAAATGCTCAGCTGTTTGTGAAAACTTTGGCCTTGCACCAAGCATTTCAAATCTTTGGGCTTCTGCAGGAATTGTTTGAGAGCATGCATAATCAGAAGGGGACATCACTAACCTCAGTTGCAGCACGTCTTCTTCAAGAGCAGCTCCCCCAACATCACCTTCATCAAGCTTGGTTGGTGAAGCAAGTGGTGTTTGGAAAATTGAAAATCTATTTATGGTTCTTTCCACTGTTTCATCAGAGAGATCAGAGAGATCTATTTCTTCAGGAGACTATGCTCTTCGTTTTTTTGTTTTGATCTTTTTCTTTCTCGGCATATTTGCAAAAAATAATCAGCGTTCTTCAGTCGCCGAAAACTAATTGCCTAAATAGCCTAGAGGCTTATCAGTTAAAGTAACTAGCAAAGAAAAAAGCCATAATTCAATCCAAACCATCCTTCTGCTACCATGTGTCAGGGTGGCAATTAATCCTGTTCCCCTTTGGGGTAATTGCACTTAATTAAAGACGGACCGTGGCTTTTCCTTGAAGTATACTATTAAGAGAAAATATATTAAGAGATATATATTCTAAGAAAACACATTTTATTATAAAGAAGTAAAAAAACAATCTTACTAGCTATTAATTACATCTTGGCAGTGTTTCTGCCTTACCTCTTGGCAGGAGAACAAAGAAAGTTAGAAGAAAGTAAAGAATGTGGACATGCGCAGTAGTTTAGAGATAAGGTGCTCAGATCAGTCTACCGTAAGTCTTAGAATTCAAGCACAGCTGGCAAGCACAAAAAACGCAGTGACACCCATGGTCCTGAAACTAGGGATCAGAGCGAAGAGATTGGCCCACCCGATTAGGTTCAAGAAAGTCGATGGGTCCCTACTGGAGGAAGCCCACACCACCCACCTGACTGAACCAGTGAGGCTAGAGCTAGCAGACTACTGGAATCAATTCGATTTGTAATAGCTTCCAAAATGACAGAGACAGTCATACTAGAAAAGTGGGGCCCGACCATCTGGTGGCAATGGGGCAATCAGTGACTGAGGATAGCAAGGGGCTGCCAACCCGCCCCTCACCTGCAAATAGGGACATTGCCCACACAGGAAGCCCCCCCCCAGAGCCCCACAACTGGCAGCCACCCCAGAGGCTGAACAGATCCCTAGAGAATATCAAGACCTCACTGAAGTGTTCAGCGAAACTGAGAGTGATGTCCTACCCCGCAACCATGCAACAGACTGTGTCATCAAAATCACACCTGGGGCAGGGGTGAAATGCTCCTGGTTCAGACCGGCTCGGGTGAGTAGGTAGCAGAGATTGAGGCTAGTTCACCGAACTGGGAGCAATGGCTGGCTGGCCATGCCCCCAAACCAATCCACAGCCCGCAGTCCTGCCATGCTTGCCTGCCTTCCATGCTGCCTTCTTGGCGTCCTGGTGGCCAGCTTGTGAAGACAGGCAAGCAGAAGCCCATGTGGAAGGCAAGCAAGCATGGCAGGGCTGCAGGGAAGGAGCTAGCAGCTTACTGCCCCCCCCTCAAACAGTGGCTTCCCTGCTCAGCCCGACATGCATCCATAGCATTGGAGTTGTTTTGTTTGCCACGGTGGTGCTTCGGGAAGGCAGGTGGACATATTCATTATAGTTGTCAGCTGCAGACATCCACCTGCCCTCTCGAAGTACCACCTCGGTGAACAAAACAACCCCATTGTACTGCACCTCTTTCTGCAGCCAAACGCGCCCAGCTGTGCGTGCCCTTTCCTCAAATGGGCTGTGCATGGGGTGCTCGGAGAGAGAGTGAGCAAGAGAGCTCTCCAACCTCTGTTTGTGTGTGTGTGTGTGTGTGTGTGTGTGAGGGAGGGAGGAAGGGAAGGAGGGAGCGATCTGAAGCCGAGGCACCCAAACTTCTGGCAGCGATGCAGGCAGCTTCTGAGCAGCACTGAATCAGCCAGCTCCACCTGACCTACTCCCTGAGTCTTGCCATTCTCCTTGCCCCCCCCCCCCCCCACTCATGCAGCGGCAGGCTCTGTGGGACAACGGGACCTCTCATTTTTCCCACAGCATAGCTTACACTTGCTACCTCTGCTTGTCTACTTGCAAGCGATGATCTTCTCTGCTTCTCTCAGGATGCATAGGTCAGGTGGAGTTGGCTGCTCAGAAGCTGCCCCCGCTGCTGCCAGAAGTTTGGGTGCCTTGGCTTCAGATCGCTCCCTCCCTCCCTCCCATACACACACACACAAACACAAACAGGTTGGAAAGCTGTCTTGCTTGCTCTCTCTCCAAGAGCCTAATGCACAGCAGAGTGATGTGAATGATGTCAAACTGGCCATGCCCGCCCATTCACATGACCACCAAGCCACGCCCACAGAACCGGTAGCAAAAAATTTAGATTTCATCCCTGCCCTGGGGCCAAGCTTCCCAAACCAAACTGTATGCCATGGCACCTGGGAAATGCAGGAAATATTCAAATGCATAGACAAGAACCTACCAAGGGAGTTCATTGAGCCAGCCAAGCCACGAGTCGCAGCCCCAGTCCTATTTAAAGAGAAAAAAAGGATGGAACTATGTGATTATGTGTAGATTTTAGGGGATAAATAGTGTGCGCATGCACAACCTATACCCGTGATGGCGAACCTATGGCACACGTGCCACAGGGGGCACGCAGAGCCATATTGGTAGGCATGCAAGCGTTGCCCTAGCTCAGCTCCAGCATGTATGCACACGCTGGCCAGCTGATTTCCGGGCCTATTGGGCCCACTGGAAATTGGCAAATGGGCTGTTTCCGGCCTCCAGAGGGCCTCCAGGGGGGTGGGGAAGTCTGTTTTCGCCCTCCTCCCTAGAAAGCCTCTGGAGCCTCGGTAGGGCGAAAAATGGGGCTACTGGGCCCTCCGTGCCATGACATGCCAAAAGTGGGGGGAGCACGGGGAGGTGATGTGTGCATGCGCGGGGGGGCAGGGCACATAGAATTATGGGTGTGGGTATGCATGTACGTGATCACCCCGCATTCCCCCCACTTTTGGCACGCAATGGCAAAAAGGTTAGCCATCACTGTCCTATACCCCCTCCCTCTCATGAAGGATATGCTATTCCACCTAGCCAAGGGAAAGGTCTTTACTAAACTAGACCTCAGAGAAGCATATTACCAAGTCCATATCAGGGAGAGAGACTAATGGAAAACGACGTTCAACTGCCCCCTAGGCAGCTTCCAATTCAACGTAATGCCTTTCGGGCTTCAGGGGCCCCAGCAGTGTTCATGCAGTTAATAAATGAGGTGCTGCATGAGCACTTCTACAAAGGGGTCCTCGTTTACCTGGACAACATCCTCATCTTCACTGAGACCATGGAGGACCACATATCCCTAGTCCGCCAGGTACTGAGAAAGTTCCTAGCGGCAAACTTGTACGTCAAGCTGTCAAAATGCTAATTTAATCATGCTCAACTAGACTACCTGGGCTACTGAGTGTCAAATGAGGGGATAGAGATGGATCCAGATAAATTACAAGCCATCCTAGAGTGGCAGCCCCCTCGCACCCTCAGACAGCTACAAAGCTTCCTGGGATTCGCAAACTTTTAGAGGCAATTCATCTCCTCCTTTGCAAAGATTGCCAAACCCATGACAGACCACCTAAACACAGGGAGCCCGGGAACAAAGCCCCACCCAGGACAATCTCTACAGTGGGACCTAATCTGACAAAAGGCATTCAAAACACTAAAAGAACTTTTCACAAAACAACCTTTACTGAAACACCCCGACCCCGAACAACCCTTCATCATCCAAGCAGATGCCAGCGATGTGGAAGTAGGAGCAGTGCTACTCCAAAGAAATGGCCAGAGAAAACTACAACCTTGTGCCTACAATTCCCGTAAACTCACTGACACAGAAAGATGATGGGCCGCATGGGGAAAAGAGGCTTTTGCTGTAAAATGAGCACTATTAACCTGGCACTACCTCTTGAAAGGGGGAGAGAAACCTTGTGAAGTCTGGACTGACCACAAGAATCTGGAGGCCCTTAGAACCCAACAGAAACTGTCAGCAAAGCAGGTCTGCTGGGCTCAATACTTCAACCGATTTGACTTTGTGCTAAAACACATTCCGGGGGGAGGAATTTTCTAGTGGAAAATGTATGTAGCCCTCCCCTGCATACCCGAATATAAATTGGGTAGGAAGAGGTAGTAGATGCCATCATCCCCCCCCTACTCAAGCCACAGCCCAAGTGACCCGCCAACAATGCTGTGACTGGCAAAGCCAACCTGCAAGTGATTTAACCATGAAACTGAAAACCGAACTGGGAGCAGACCCCTGGTGACAACCAACACATGTTGACAAAAAGGGAGGACCTAGTGTGAAAGGGGATGAAACTCTATGTCCCTGAATCTCTACACACCTTAATCCTCCAGAGAAGCCATGATGTCAAATCGGCGTGCCACTTTGGATTCCTAAAGACTTTAGTGAGGGGATAATTCTGGTGGCCTGGCATGAAGAAAGATGTGAACAGTTATGTAAAAAGCTGCACCATCTGCGCCACCATGAAAAAGAGACCAGGAAACACACACACACACAGAGAGAGAGATTGCTGCAACAGGTGGCAGAGCCAAAGAGGCCATGGGAGGAAATCGCAATGGACTTTATAGTGGATTTGCCAAAGAACAGGGGGAACACAGTGATCTGGACTGTAATTGACTGATTTCCAAGCAGGCACATTTCATACCCTGCTACCCTCAGACCACCAGCTAGCCAAACTCTTCCTGAGGCACATCTACCGCCTGCATGGAGTACCATGCAGAATCATCTCGGACAGAGAGGTCCAGTTCATGGCTAAGCTCTGGAGGGAGTTCCTGTGGTCCATTGGGTCATCGCAGGGTCTTAGCTCGGCCTTTCATCTGAGCACCAATGGGGGGGGCAAAGAGATTGAATGCCATGGTAGAACAGTACCTGAGGTGTTACGTGAACTACCAACAGTCCAATTGGGTGGACCTTCCGCCATTCGCAGAGATCGTATACAATAATGCTGTTCACAGTGCCACAGAACTGATCCCGTTTAAGGCAGTAAGTGGTATGGACTTTGTCCCAATGCCAGAATACCCAAGGGAATCCCTCTCCTTAGTCAGTTTGATGGATTGGCTGTCGACGCTAAAAGTGGCATGGGAAAATGTCAAGAAAACACTAGCTAAGGCATCACAGACCTATAAGCAACAGGCAGACAAACACCGGGCCCCACAACAGCTATTCCAGTTGGGGGAGAAGGTTTACCTCTCCACAAAATATTTAAGGTTGAAACTTCCCAGCAAGAAGCTGGGACCTAAATTCATGGGGCCATTTCCCATAGTGAAGATTATCAACCCAGTCATGGTACAATTGAAACTGCCCCGGCTGCTGGGAAAAATACACCACTACTGAGACCACTACCGCATGAGCCCCTGGACCCAATGGTCATAGGGGCCCAAACCCATTACGAGATGCAACACATCCTCGACTCTAGGTGGCAGAGTGGGCAACTCCAATACTTAATCAAGTATTGGGCTACCCTTTATCAGAGGCATCCTAGGTAAAGAGCAGAAACATTCAAGCTGATCGCTTCATAGCTAAATTCCATGAAAGGAACCTGACAAAGCCTGGGGGGGAATCACACCCCTAAAATTTATATCTGTACTCAAACTGTTTTTGCTTTGCACAGGTTGCCTTCAGGAAGAGAGGGAAGCTGAATGTCAACTTGCAAAACTTCCCTAACCTGTTCCTGAGTTGCAATAAGCAAGGGGATGAGGAATCGAGGCTGCATCAAGGAATTTGCACCTCAGTCAAAACAACACACATCCTAGCTGGCCAAAGTCAAGGCCATCTCCACAGAAACCAGTAACAGCCGGAGGGAGTGACTTCTACGACCTGTGAAATTGCTTTGTTGGGAAATGTGACTGATGACACATCTTGGGAGGAGGGGGAAACAGGGTCAGAGGCAAGGTGTGAACTGAGTTGGGTCAGAGCTGGCTTCACTAGGTCCATGCCGACATGGCGCTCCTAATAAATAACTGGATTTTTCTTGAAAACTGGCTTGAAGCTCCTGCTTTTATTAGGGCATTGGTCGAAACCCTGACAGCTGTGTTATATTAATCACCCTGGTCATTCATGGTAGGTAAAAAGTCCTACTAGCATAGCCTCAGGCTCATGGAGAAGAAATGACTTTTTCTGTTGGCAGAAAAGTAAGATAACTTGCAGCTCTGCATGTTCCTATCTCCAATAGCCCCTAAAGTGCCCCATGATTATACTGTTGAAATTAAAAAATAAAACCATTGGGTTTTTGTTTTTATCAAGTTTTTTATTTTATATTACGATATATAAATTTTATATTATGATATGTATATTACATATACAGTCAGGTCCAGAAATATTGGGACATTGACACAATTCTAACATCTTTGGCTCTATACACCACCGCAATGGAGTTGGAATGAAACAAACACAATGTGCGTTAACTGCAGACTGTCAGCTTTAATTTGAGAGTATGTACATCCAACTCAGGTGAACGGTGTAGGACTTACAGCAGTTTGCGTATGTGGCTCCCACTTGCTAAGGGACCAAAAGTAATGGGACAGAATAATAATCTTAAATCAAACTTTCCCTTCTTAATACTTGGTTGCAAATCCTTTGCAGTCACTCACAGCCTGAAGTCTGGAACGCATAGACATCACCAGACGCTGGGTTTCATCCCTGGTGATGCTCTGCCAGGCCTCTACTGCAACTGTCTTCAGTTCCTGCTTGTTCTTGGTGCATTTTCCCTTCAGTTTTGTCTTCAGCAAGTGAAATGCTTGCTCAATGGGATTCAGGTCAGGTGATTGACTTGGCCATTGCATAACATTCCACTTCTGTCCCTTCAAAAACTCTTTGGTTGCTTTTGCAGTATGTTTTGGGTCATTGTCCATCTGCACTGTGAAGTGCTGTCCAATGAGTTCTGCAGCATTTGGCTGAATGTGAGCAGATAATATTGCCCGAAACACTTCAGAATTCATCATGCTGCTTTTGTCAGCAGTCACATCATCAATAAATACAAGAGAACCGGTTCCTTTGGCAGCCACACATGCCCACACCATGACACTACCACCACCATGCTTCACTGATGAGGTGGTATGCTTAGGATCATGAGCAATTCCTTTCTTTCTCCATACTCTTCTCTTCCCATCATTCTGGTACAAGTTGATCTTGGTCTCATCTGTCCATAGGATCTTGTTCCAGAACTGTGAAAGCTTTGTTAGATGTTGTTTGGCAATCTGGCCTTCCTGTTTTTGAGGCTCACCAATGGTTTACATCTTGTGGTGAACCCTCTGTATTCACTCTAGTGAAGTCTTCTCTTGATTGTTGACTTCAACACACATACACCTACCTCCTGGAGAGTGTTCTTGATCTGGCCAACTGTTGTGAAGGGTGTTTTCTTCACCAGGGAAAGAATTATTCGGTCATCCACCACAACTGTTTTCCATGGTCTCCCAGGTCTTTTGGTGTTGCTGAGCTCACCGGTGCATTCCTTCTTTTTGAGAATGTTTCAAACAGTTGTTTTGGCCATGCCTAATGTTCTTGCTATCTCTCTGATGGGTTTGTTTTGTTTCTTCAGCCTAATGATGGCTTTCTTCACTGATAGTGACAGCTCTTTGGATCTCATCTTGAGAGTTGACAGCAACAGATTCCAAATGCAAATAGCACACTTGAAATGAACTCTGGGCCTTTTATCTGCACATTGTAATTGGGGTAATGAGGGAATATCACATACCTGGCCATGGAGCAGCTGAGGAGCCAATTGTCCCATTACTTTTGATCCCTTAACAAGTGGGAGGCACATATACAAACTGCTGTAAGTCCTATACCATTCACCTGAGTTGGATGTACATACCCTCAAATTAAAGCTGACAGTCTGCAGTTAACACGCATTGTGTTTGTTTCATTCCAACTCCATTGCGGTGGTGTATAGAGCCAAAGATGTTAGAATTGTGTCAATGTCCCAATATTTCTGGACCTGACTGTACATATCAATGCGTGAACAGTGTGACACTTGGGTGCCATGCATTTCAGTACAGATAAAATAATATTATTAATCATAGTTATCACATTCATCCATCTTATATATTTCTAGTAGTAAATTATAATCTTTTATTATTTCATATTGTTTAAAATACATAATACTACCACCATTCAATTTCTAAACCTCCCTCTTATCATTGCACTTATCTTATATTATAAATATATGCATACTAATATTCTCCCTTTCTCTTATTTCTGTATTTATTCTAATTTTTATTCATGTCACCGTTATATTAAAAGACGTTCTCTTTGTATTGCAATACTATCTTCATTATTTCATTGTTCAATATTTAAATATACAATTCTAATACTAATCACATTTTTTTTTTTTTGCTTTAATTTATATGCCGCCCTTCTCTGGAGACTCAGGGTGGCTTACAATGCGTTAAGCAATAGCCTTCATACTTTTGTATATTTATACAAAGTCAGTTTATTGCCCCCACAATCTGGGTCCTCATTTTACCTACCTTTGAAAGGATGGAAGGCTCAGTCAACCTTGAGCCTGGTGAGATTTGAACTTGCAGTAATTGCAAGCAGCAGATGTTAATAACAGTGCTTTAGTCCACTGTACTATCAGGCTCTTTCTTTAAATATTATTTAAACATGCAAATTAATTCATATTCATATTCATATGAATAATATATTCATATTCTTTACACTCATCCAATCTATATAATTCTAGTATTAATATGCATGTTTATATTAAAATACATTATTTTTGTTATTTAATTGCTCAAAGTTTACCAATCGCAATATTATTTAAGCTTACTTAGTAATACCATCATTCAATCTCTAATTTTCCCATTTTATTATTACTTTTGTTTCTTCATGTAAAGATATATATATATACAAGTAATCCCTCAATTTCTTATTGAACACAATTTATCTCTGTTCTAATTTCTCCTCCTGCCACCATTATAGAAAAAGGAAAGAAAAAAAAAAAATTTCTTCCTTTCCCTATCTGCCTTCTATCCATCATCTCTTGTTCACATCAATACTTTAATTCTTATTCTTTTTTTTTGACTTGCCTTCTACATTCTTCTCTTAAATCTTTATCTCTGTCTGTATCTGTGTCTGGTTTGATTCATCAAACATTATTAATTTTATTGATGATTCCTTCCTTGGTGATTGCTTGGTGATTCCTCAATTCTGTTTTTCCCTTTATTCCTTCTGGTAGTTCCTTCCTCTCCTGGGCATCTTGGTCATTACTCATTGCCTTTGTATAATATTTTCCAATTTTTGATCTATGCCATCCATTAATTCCATAATTGCCTTATGTTCTTTCTGTATCATATCCTTTATGCTTTGAAACATCCAGTCCATCTCGTTCCAAGTTCCACTCATTACGTCCTTATGTTGCATCTTATCTTGTTTTAATAAATTCCACTTTTGGCCAATAGCCCAAGAACCATTTGTTCAAACCTGAGGTTATTCTTCAAAGTATACAATAATCACGGTTCTTTATATTCCATAAATAGTCAGTCAGTTCCATTTACATAGTCCAGGGAGTTATCCAAGCCTCTTTAAGTCATGTTTTAGATTCAGTCATATAACTTAATGTTCAGAGGTCACTTTAATTAAGTGTCTTCCTTGTTCTCACATTTAAATCTCCAGTGGTCATAGGGTAGATGTATATAGTCCAGTAAATATTTTCACAGTCCTTTAAATGGGTATTCCAAGGCTTGTATATTTTCCTTTCACCAGCAGGTGGCACTCTCAGGTTAATTTTCAATATTATTATTAAAAATCTGGTTTTAATTATTTTAAATTAAAATTCAATTATAGAAGCAGTGTTATTTTTTTAAATCTGCAATTCCAGCATTTTAAATTGCCTTCCCTATGTCACTTCTTCCCAATTTGAGGGTCCAATTTCCTACTTTTTTGAATAATTTCCCCCCCTCTCTTTAATCCTTTCCTTCCAGTCTGGTAGTTTTCTCAAAGTGTTTGATCGCCGCTTTAACAGATAGTTCTGAGTAAATCCTAGATTTCCCTTTTGGGGTTAACTTTTGGGTAAAAAAAACATCCTCTCACCAAGTTCCATACTATTCACCAAAATCCACTCCAGCTCAAAGTTTAGATGGTCATTGGCTGTCCCAGCTTCATGGCAGCCATCTTAGGCTGTCTTTTATTGTCGTGGCTGAGAGGGAAAGTAAGTCCTGGATGAAGCAGGAGAGCTGCAACTCTCCGAGATCTCGTGGGGCATCCCTCTTTGGTTCACCACCCCTCCAAGGCAGCTTTGGCTCCCCACCAATGGGGAGAACTTGGCACAGAGACACGGAGACCCGCTTTCCGTGTCCAATCTCACCACAACATCAACTGGAAATCCATTGGTTTTTTACTGATATACAAAACAAAGAGAGAGAAAATAAGTCTTTTAAGCTGCTTAAATCTCTGAACCCACAGAAATAAACTTTATAATGATGTCAATGTGTCAAAAGGTGTGCCCATGTCCTTCCCAGAGTTCCCAAAAATAAAATAATAATGCACACATGACCTAATTCTACTTTATTCCAGCATGCTAGTTTGTGGATTGTGATTATTCTTATGCACATTTTCCTTGGCCAAAGAAAAATTTTAAAAAACTAGGTATAAGCTATGTGTTAACTGTTCTTACTATTCTTTATTTTGACGTGTCTGGAGAGCTACATAAGAGACCATCTGGCATTGATTCAATTTTTATAGCCCTGTTCTAATAAAAGAAGTTGTTCATCTCTGACAATATCATTCAATAAAGGACAATCTGACTTACACATGGTCTGGTTAAAAAAATGTGTCTCCATATTGAAACTAGATTTGTAGATGATACAATTACATTAATAGCAGTGCGTGGAAAATTTAATTTATATTTCAGGGTTTTTAGACTTTTTATTGAATATTTGAAACTTAAGGCTGAGAATCTTTTCCAATAGAAAAAATTATTACCATACTCTGGTTAACAATTCAGGTTAACTATGGCAGATGCAATTAACTCACGTCAACTCACATTTTAAATTATTCAAAATCATAAAACCATTTATTCATCTATTCTTCTACTATTCTACAGTAAGATGTCACCATCCGTACAGCCATTGATAAAGATGTTAAATGCAGGCATGACTCAATAGTACCATTATAAGAGCTGTGGTGGCACAGTGGTTAGAGTGCAGTACTGCAGGCTACTTCTGCTGATCACCATCTGCCAGCAGTTTGGCAGATCGAATCACACCAGGCTCAAGGTTGACTCAGCCTTCCATTCTTCCGAAGTGGATAAAATGAGGACCAGATTCTTGGGGGCAATATGCTGACTCTGTAAACAGTTTAGAGAGGGCTGTAAAGCACTGTGAAGTGGTATATAATCTAAGTGCTATTGCTATTATGGGACCACTCAGGGTAGTATTATCATGAAGATGGCATTGCTCACAATTGTTTTTCTCCCTTTGTCCATACAGTAGCTCTCAGAAATTTGTTTGTTTGGAGATTTTTGCTAATCATAAGATCAATAACAATTATATGGATTGTAGGGAAATGAATACTAGCAAGTTTGTAATTTTATTTGGTTTTTGTGATATCATTTTGTTATTTGTTTACTGTTAAAGAAACAATGTAATATAAACTGCTCAGAGCCCCTCTGGATAGGAACACTAAATAAGTCCCAATAAACAAACACATACAATATTCATTTCTTTGTTATAGAGAAAGGAATGAGTTTTTTAAAAAGCTTGTTCCAGAACTCACAGGTCAACTATTTGTGAACATGAAGCAAAGCAAGGCAAAAAAGGAACTGATTGTCATTTCTTTCCAAGCTGTAGATTTGCAAGAAACAAAAAACCCACATCTCATCATGATTGTTGTGTTTAATATCAGCATGAGTTTGAAAAATGTAAGATGGAAAAAGACTAAGGATTCTAACTCAATTTTAGTGGGTCTTATGAAGATTGGAAAAATTCTTATACAAATCCATGAATGACAGATTCATTTTATACAAAAAACATATTAAGAAAGAGATGACAATATCAAAATCTGAGACCAGATCTTTTTTCTGTCTCCAATGAGTTCCAAGTAAAAGAGAATAATAAACATAATATGAGATGATTACACTTTACAAAAAAAATCACAATTTTTCTTTATTTAATTTCCCCCTATGCATCTACTCTATAAAATTCATACTTGTGGATTATTATACTGCATTGTATGCATTCCATAAATGTTAAACACTTTGCTCATAATCAATGTACCCTAGTTGCCAATGACTGAAAGGAAATAATTCACTTAAAGTAAGAGCATTATTCATTTTTTAAAAATCTGTCCTTCTTCATATACTGTACCTTCATTATTTGAGCTATCTAGAACTGATAGCTAGAGAAAAAGTTACATGTTATTGCATGTGTTATATTTTCAGGTAAATGGCAACAAAAGTTAAAAGATATTTGTATCCCTTTCCTGCCATCTAGTGATTATTTGGATTTTTGCAGCCCAGGATTTGTCGCCTGCCATAAGAAGTAAGCTTACACCTAGTTTTACATAAAAGCCCTGAAAATACTCAGATAATTTGAAAGTTTAAGTCCCTCTAGTGGTTTAGCACAGCAACAATCAGATTAAAAGAAATACACAAAATCACTTAGCTTCTTGCTCTTTAATGTTAGCATCCACTGTATGGATTATTTTAGTCTCTGCAAGCTATTCCATAGATATTTTTCTGTTGCTGAATGCAATGAAAGACAAAATAAGAATCAGAATGCAATTATTTAATAGAAAAAGAGCTTCATCTACTTCTGAATCACTTTAGAATTCATATTCAATTTTCACTGGACCATATGCTAGTTCTTGTAGTACTTTCTGGTAAATAATAAAAGTACCATTTACTGAGATGATATTTATATAGATTGTAGTCAAATATATAAAAGGGGAGGTAATGCCACATTTTATTCTGAGTGTGAGCACTGTGGAAAAGAAGATGGAAAACCTAAAAGTGGAAAAGAAAAGGGAAGTTTGCTGCTGACATTGTTGTAAATGCATACAAAACTCATTTTCTGAGATTTGCTTGACCTTGGTAATTGTTTGACTGGATTAATTATAAAAATATACTATTATGAACTGAAACTTCCTCAATCACCTAAAGAGATCTCTTGCTCTAATTTTACCTTAAAAGCCTCATGCATGCCAAGGGGCAAAATAATATTTCTTGATGTCAATGGAAACAGCTCTACCCCATAAATCAGCGGTTCTCAACCTGAGGGTCGCGACCCCTTTGGGGGTTGAACGGCCATTTCACAGGGGTCGCCAAAGCCCTCTCCCCCCCCCCACGCCTTCACTCACCCTCACTCTCTGCTTTGTTGGATTGCCGGCCGTTCGCTTACCCCGCCCACTCCCAATCTATTGCTGCCTCCGATGGCTAGAGGAAAAAAAACTTCAAATTCTTGCCGCGGGGCTTCAAAGGGCCGTCCTAGAGCCAGTGGTGCAGCCGAACCATTTGTTAAATTGCTGGCTTGCCCCGCCCTTCCGCACCACTATTTATTGCCAATAAATAGTGGTGGGCGAGGGGTGGAGGAGCCAGCAATTTAACAAAGGGTTCGATGTTTTGTTTTTGTAATTTTATTGGCCCACGGAGCTTCAGCATAGGCTAATTAGCCCTTGATTAGATCAGCTCCCGACCCTCAGCTGATTTGCTCTCAGCTGTTTTGCTCAGAGCTCTGCTGCTTGCTTGGAAAGAGTGCAGATTTTTTTCCCCCTAGCTATACTGAAAAACGAAAGAGAAAGTAAAGCAGGCTGTTGGCTTTGCACGTTGGAAAATTAGGCAGGCAGATTTCTTTTTCCTCACCAAAAAAGGTAGGTGCAAACAACGGGAAATTTAGGGAAAAAGAGGAGATTTTAAAACACAAAAGAAAAAAAGCTCTATTTAACTAGGGAATTGTAATAATTGAGATACTATTAATTATATATTGTGTTGAAAGCAGAAATGGTTAAGTTGTGGTTTGGAGGAATATATGGGGGAAATTATTTGATCTATTATTATTGGTAAATATAATTAATTGATTTGTAAGAAATTGGATTGCATGGAAATAATTGGAATATTCATGTTCATATTGATTAATATACAAAAAAGGTAGTTATATAACTAATTGATTTATATTAAAATGTTGAATTCATATTAAACAACTGTAATATTACATAATTAACCAATGTGAGGATGGATATAAAAATAGATGACAATGGGAAGGGGTATAATATAGAACAGAAGGGAAAAATTGAATTTGATTAAGATTAGAGGTGAGGATGAAGGGTAATATTGGTTTTTTACAAAAATAGATGAGGAATAAATATGGCAAAAAGGAAATATAGAAATTGTAAATTTAATTGAAATAACTAAACACTGTTTAAATTTATGAACCAGCCAAATACTCTGTTCAAAGAAAATACATTGTATGTTTGTATGTGTGTTTCTAATTATTATTATTTATTCATATTTGTTCTCTTTTATTCTTTAAAGTTTAACAATTCATTCTCTATCTTAATATCTTTATATTTGTTTGGGGTTGGCTTTCTTCCCTTTCATCTTTTTTATTGTACAGCAATCTTTCTCCTCAAACCTACCACCTCTCTCTTTTCTTTCCTTCTTACTTTCTCTTCCTCACCCTCTTCTTCTCCTCCCTACTTCCTCTTCCTTTCTCCTTCTCCTCCTCTCTTCCTCCCTCTCTTACCCTCCCTCCTATTCTAATTTCCCTTCCCTTCCTTCATCCCTCTCTATTGCTGTATCCTTTTATGCATATGGACTACTCAGAGGGCTGAAAAAGTTATTTCTGACTGGTCCTCGCACTTTTGACCAGTCCTCAAACTTACGACTGATATTCATATTTTATGTTTTTGCCCTATCTTGTCACCATGGTGAAGAGAAGCAGTTGTGAAATGAGTGACACATTGTTAAGAATGCTACAATGAGCATAAATGATGACCAGTCATAAGTGCGAAGACCGGTCAAAAGTGCGAGGACCTGTCAGAAATCACTTTTTTCAGCCCTCTGGGTAGTCCTTTTGTGCATATGGACTACTCAGAGGGCTGAAAAAGTTATTTTTGACTGGTCCTCGCATTTTTGACCAGTCCTCGAACTTACGACTGTCCTCACATTTTACGTTTTTGCCTATCTTGTCACCATGGTGAAGAGAAGCAGTTGTGAAATGAGTGACATGGTTGTTAAGAATGCTGCACGGGCATAAATGTGAGGATGGTCGTAAGTGTGAGGACCAGTCAAAAGTGCAAGGACCTGTCAGAAATGACTTTTTTCAGCCCTCTGAGTAGTCCCTATACACATAGCCATGGCCACCCGGTCACATGACCAGCTAGCCACACCCACCCAGTCACATGACCCCCCCAAGCCACGCCCACAAAATAAGCCACGCCCACAGAACCGGTAGTAAAAAAATTTAGAACCCACCCCTGGTTGGGGGTCACCACAACATGAGGAACTGTATTAAAGGGTTGCGGCATTAGGAAGGTTGAGAACCACTGCCATAAATGGATTAACTACAGATAGTTCTTGACTTACGACCACAATTGACCCCAAAATTTCCATTGATAAGCAAGATGGTTATTAAGTGAGTTTTCCCCAAATGCCGGGCTCTGACGAGCTTGGCAAAAATCAGCCAGATGAACCAACACTGGGGGGTCTTCAGACCGAAGCTCTCTTGTAGGGACAGTGAAGAAAGAGCAGCAGCTCAGTATCTAAAGAGGGACAGGCAAATCCCTTGGATAGCCTGAGAAACTCTCTCTGAGCCAGTTTTGGGGGGGGTGATCAGAGTGAATCACCATGAAGCCGGAGCCTCTGGAGCAAACGATGTGCAGGAGGGAAGATTTGGACAGAGTGCTGGGGTTGGGTGAGTGATTAGCTAACCCACAAACAAGAAGACAAAAAGAAAATTCTAAATATTTTTAACTACTAAAATATTACTAAAATTATCCCAGTGTGGAAATTGCAGCTAAATAGCAGCGGGGGGAGATGGCGGATGGAAAGAAAAAGTGAGAATGACAAGCGTGCCATAGAAGAACCTGAATAAAGAATTAAAAGTGATTGACAAATGGAAATGTAAATCTGGAACTTGGATTCAATTTGGATTGGATTATAAACTGATTGGTGGTATAAAAAGGTGAAAGAAGATGTGAAAACTGGCTTTTTTCTCTTTTATGACTCAGTAAACACGGATGTGGATTACAAATAAAATGGCGATTTGTTAATTAGTCGACTGGAACTGTGGATTATAGAGAGACATTTGCAGGAGAAGAAAGAGCATGACATGGAATTGTTTACTTTGCGAAAACCTTTGAAGAAATGAGGGGGGTAAAAATCTTGAACTTTTAAAAAGATAAATTGGCAAGAACTAAGGAGGATACGTTTTGCCTACAAGAGGATAGACTTTGATGATTATAAAAGAGGGACCTTAATGCGACTTAAAACTGGAATAATTCAACGTGGAAAGAATAAAATGGAACAGGAACTTAATGAACTGATAAAGACGATGTGTTTGGAAATAAAGGAAACGATTATAAATTTGCATGGAAAATATAAAAAACAACTGAGATTTACAGTGGAAAGATAAGAAAGAGGGAAAAGAGATGGATAATAATAAGAAATAAAGGACAAAATAAGACCGTCTTCTGCCACCAATAGTCTCCCACCGACCAGTCCGTTCCCACAGAGAGGGTCTCCTCAGGGTGCTATCAGCCAAGTTATGTTGGCTGGCGACACCCAGGGGGAGGGCCTTCTCTGTGGGAGCCCCAGCCCTGTGGAATGAACTGGTCCCGGAAATTCGTAAGATCTCCGACCTCCGGGTGTTTCGCTGCGCATTGAAGACCCTGTTGTTCCGCCAGGCCGGACTATCAACACAATAGTTTTTAAATTGGGTTTTAAATTTATTGGGGTTTTAAATTTGAGCCACCTTATTTAATTATTTTAAATTTTATACTGTTACTTTGTCTGTGTTTTTTAATAGGCTGTACACCGCCCTGAGTCCTTCGGGAGAAGGGCGGTATAGAAATAAAATTATTATTATTATTATTATTATTATTATTATTATTATTATTATTATTATTATTATTATTATTATTATTATTATTATTATTAAAAGATTTTATTATTTTAAAATACAAAATAAGCATACTGGGATTAATAATGAAAAGACACAAAAAAGGAAAGAGAAAGGAGAAACAATGGGAAATATAGGGCAGAACAGGAGAGTGCAGAATTTTAAAATACAAAAGAAAGGCAGAAGAAGGGAAAACAAAGGGCAAAGAAGGAAAAGAGGATGGAGGAGAAGAAGAAAAAATATTAAAAACATAAATGATTACACTGAGATTTACAGTGGAAATATAAGAAAGAGAGAAAAGGAATGGAAAATAATGGGAAATAAAGGGCAAAGATTTCACAATTTTAAGATACAAAGTATTAATAATGAAAAGATACGAAAAAGGAAAAGAAAAGTAGAAACAAAGGGAAACTGTAATAAATGTCACATGCTCAATAATATTGGAGGTTTATAGAATGATAAGTTTTAACAATAAGAATAAACCAGTTGGGGGAAATGTAATATTTGGAATATTTCAAACTATATATTTAAAACATAATTAAAAAGAGAAAATAAGACAAATTAAGAATATTTTAAGAACTAATCGGATTGGGTAAAATGAGAAAGGATTAAGATGCGCTTTATAAATATATATTTGAATAAGTGGAAATATATTGTTAAGATGTTTTGAGAAATATATTTAATGATTGAAATTGAATGTAAAACTGAATGAAATTGAAATGATAAAAATGCGGTTTCCGGTTCCGGTCATCGTGACAGCAAGATGGATTTGGAGTTAGCTCCTGTCACGATCTTGCCAATCTCTTAGCCTGGGCGGCTTTGTTTTGCCGGCGGCAGCCCCGGAGAGGCAGCCGCAAGCGGAGAGGAGCTAGGAGCGTGTTAGGAGTGGCAATCCGGCACGTGTAAGCGAATCTCTCCTGTCTCAGGCTGAGAAGGCAGCGCCAGTAATGGCGGCTCCGTAGCGATGACTGCCCATTTAGGAAGGGAAACCTGATCGCGACGGACAAGACGCCCTACACCTTCAATTAAATAAGAGCTAATGGAGACGGTGTTTTGACTCTTCTGAGAGCCCCACTGGATATGCTGAGGTGGTGAGATCTATGAAAAGTGCCCTGTGTGTGGTTGGAGCAAAGACGGGATAGCGGCTACGTGTGTCCCACTCCTTATTTGTGGAGCTGATTTTGAACTGTGCTGGCTGAATGGAACATTTGAAAAGGATCGAGTTGTGAGTTGTACCTGGTGGAGGGTGTGATTGATTTTGGGCTGATCTCCTGCTCCTTTCTTATATTTTCTACAGAGAATTTGGAAGGACCTGTGACTGAACAAACAGCTATACTTTTTGCTAGAAATCTATTACCCTTTCCCCACCCCCTTTTCCCCTCAACGTGCTTACTAAAGAGTGTGTGTGCAGAATAGCGCTATACCCCCATCTAGTGGAGATCTTTATTATAACGTGTGTATAGCAACTTGAGGAAGAGAAGAACTCTGCCGAGTAATATTTTTTGGATTTTTTTTTCTTACCTTTCTTTCCTCTCTGAATTATGTATTGAATACTACCCCTACTACCGATTAGACTGCTCACCTGATTAATTTAAATCTTGCTTACCCCTGACTACCCCTTTTCTTTGGAACTGATCGGATAAAAACTCCTCCAATCAAAATGTCAACGGCAACATCAGTGGTAACCGCAAAAACTGGGAAAAAAGTCCTGACACTCCCTATGGTCGCTGCTACGGCCACACCCACCTTATCGCCTTCGTCTGCCAGGTCACTGGATGATATGGTTGCTGCAGGGAAACCACCATCGCTAGCAAGCTTACAGAACATGCTGCAGGCTATGTACGAAGTGATGACCAAAAATCAAGAAGCTATTTCTAAAAACTTAGAGGACCTAACACTAGATATTAAAGGGGAGTTGGGAGCCGTTAGAAATGATATCAAAATGTTGAATGAGAGTTTGGAAGGTGTTCAGGGGGTTTTGACGCAACAGGAGAGTAAAATACAAGACATTGAAAGGAGGATGGGACGATGTGAGGAAAGACAAGATGGAGAGGAAAGGGAGCAAATAGCGGTGAGCAGGGTCTTTGAAGAGGAAATTATTTTTTTGGAAATGGACAGATCATCTTTCTACTTGAGGATTCAAAATGTGGTGGAAGAAAGGGGGGAGCCATTAAGAGATATAGTAGCAGAAATACTGGCTGGGACTTTGGAGATCACAAAGGAAGAGGTTTTGAGGGATATAGACGACGTGTTTCGGGTTCACACGAGTTATGCCAGGAGACAGAAACTTCCAACTGAGGTTCATATCAGACTATCTAAGAAAGCCCTTAGGGAAGAGGTAATTGCGAAGGCTAGAGATAAAACAGTAACCTATAAGGATAAACAATTGATATTTTTGAGGCAGCTCCCTAGGCGGGTTCGGGAAATACGGCGTAATTATCACTTTTTAACGGCCCAACTGAGAAAGCATAAAATATTATATAGGTGGCTACTCCCAGAAGGTTTATTATTTACTTGGGCAGAAAAAAGGGTGAGAATCGATAATCTTAGAGACGCTAGAGATTTCTTTATTAGACATTTGAACCCCTCAGAAGCAGACGTGGGAGAAGAGTTAGAGAGCAAGAGCGGGGAAGAAGTACTAGAGGAGGAAGAGAGAGGGGAAATAGAACAAGTAGGTGAAAGGAAGAAAGGGAAAGGACAAACTCAGACTCAGGTAGAGAGGGGTGTTGAAACAAGACAATCAAAAAAGAAACCTCAAGCAGAAGGCAAGTAAGGGTAATAAGGAAGACGGGATGGGGGAAGAGATGCGTCTAATGTCTGTGAATATCAATGGATTGAATAGTCCAAATAAAAGGAAAAAGGTTTTTACTAAATTAATGAAAGCACGTTTGAATATAGTATGCCTCCAAGAGGTACATATAAAAAGAGATCACCTCTACCTATTGAATTATAGCAAATTGGGTCAACTATATACATCCCTAGCAGAAACAAAAAAAAGAGGAGTAGCTATTTATGTACAAAAACACATAAAGTCGAGGCTGATTTTTGCAGACGAAGATGGGAGACTGTTGATGGTTGAGGTAGAAATATGTGATAAAAAATGTTTATTGGTTTGTATATACGCACCTAATGGAAATCAGAAAGTTTTTTTTCAGATCTTACACTCTAAACTTGTTGAATATGATTACCCACATATCTGTGTAGTGGGAGACTTTAATGCTATAGAGGATAAAAGCAAAGATTATATATCTGGAAAGAGGAAGCAGGAAGGAGAAAAGAATACGGTAAAGAAAAGGCTGCCTTTTATCTGGCAGCAAATACAAGAAGAATTTGGACTTAGAGACATCTGGAGGGAAAAGCACCCAGATGATAAACAATATACATACTTCTCCGCCAGGCACTCATCTTGGTCGCGGATAGATGCGGCGTGGCTGTCAGGGGAATTGAGTCAGGGGATACAGAAAGCAGAAATAGGCGTCAATGAGTGGGCAGATCACAACCCTCTTTGGATAACATGGGGAAGCCGGAAAATAAGGCCTAAGTGGAGATTGGACATAGGAGTTTTTAAAGATGAGCCATTCTTAAAACACCTAAAGAAAGAGATGGGGTTTTTTTTCCAGGAAAATAACAGGGAGGATGCATGCCCTTTCAACGTATGGGACACAGCGAAGGCTGTGTTTCGTGGTTTGGTGATTAACTATATGGCAGGGAAACGAAAGAAGGAAAGGGCTGAGCGTAATAAATTATTGGATGACCTGGTAAGAAGTGAGGCTATGTTACAGCGGGACCCAAGCAATATAGGATTTAAAATGAACCTGAAAGTAGCACGACACCAAATTAATTTATTAGATCAACAGGATTTGGAGAAAAAAATAAGATGGATGAAGCAAAGATACTTCGAAAGGGCAAATAAACAAGGGAGGTGGCTCACTTACCGTCTAAATAAAGAAAAAGAAAAGAACAGAATTCATAATTTGAGAGATGGGAAAGGCAATTGGATTACAGGGGAAGAAGGGAAGAAAGTAATTGTACAGGAATTTTATACTAATTTATATTGTAAGGAAGATAAGTCTGAGCAGGAAGTAAAGAAATACTTAGAGGAATCAGACATACCCAAAATACCAGACTTATCTAGGGAAGTATTGGATGAAGAAATTACGGAGGGGGAAATTGAAAGGGTCATGGGAAAACAAAAGACAGGAAAAACTCCCGGTACAGATGGCCTATCGATTGAATATTACAAAGCATTTTGGGAAACATTAGGTACGCATATGACTGAACTATTTAATGGGGTAATTCGGGAGGGACAGATCCCGAAATCATGGACAGAAGCACTAATAACTCTTTTGCCAAAGGACAATAGTGACCTATCTCAGATTCAGAATTATAGGCCCATTTCACTTCTTAACGCGGATTATAAATTATTTGCAGCGGTTTTAGCAGAGAGACTTAAAGGGTTTCTTAACCAATTTATACATGAAGACCAAAATGGTTTTTTACCAGGCAGACAGATTAGAGATAACGTAAGAATAGTTATGAATGTTTTGGAATATTACGAAACTCATACTGATAAACAATTGGCCCTGGTATTCATGGATGCACATAAGGCCTTTGATCGTGTGAATTGGAGTTTTTTAATAGGTTTACTGCAACATATGCAATTTGGAGAAAGATTTATTCGGGCAATCCGTGCAATTTATTCGAAGCAGACTGCTAAAATCTCAATTAATGGTGATGTATCCAATCAAATTGATATTGAGAAAGGAACTAGACAAGGGTGTCCGCTTTCCCCGTTGTTATTTATTCTGTCATTAGAACCCTTATTGAGGGAAATTAGACGTAATATGGGGATAAAAGGTCTTTATATCCAAAATCAACAATATAAGGTGCAGGCTTACGCTGATGATTTAGTATTTATATTAGAAGATCCGTTGATATCGGGACCGTGTCTGATCCAGGAAATAGAAAAATATGGTAAGGTGGCGGGATTAAAAGTCAATAGGGAAAAAACTAAAATTATTGCCAAAAACTTAACAGCAAAGCAAGGGAAAGAATTAGAAGTGAATTTGGGGTTCCAAATTGTAAACAAACTAAAATACTTAGGCATTATTATATCAGCCAAATGCTCCACGATCAAAGAGGACAACTATTTGAACCTTCTCAAGAGAACAGGTCAGGATCTAGAGAAATGGAAGAGTATGCAGATACCCCTACTAGGTAGAATAGCAATTATAAAAACTTATATACTTCCGAAATGGATATACCTATTCTACACAGCACCAGTTAGATTGGATAACAATTTTTTAAAAAAATTAAATTCTTTTGTCCTTAAATTCATTTGGCAAAATAAAAAACCCAGAATTAAACTTAAAATGCTTCAAGAACTTAAAGAAAGAGGGGGATTTGGTGTTCCAAAATGGGAATACTACTATCAGGCCGCAAACTTAGTCTGGATCAGGGATTGGATATTGTTGAGAAGAAGGAGGTTGCTGATTTTGGAAGGTGAGGGGTTACATCAAGGATGGCATTATTTTCTCTGGCAAAATAAAATCCCAAAGCACAGGTGTCTTGCAGGACATTATGTGAGGAATATTCTAATTGAGTCGTGGAGGAAAATTAAGGGTAAATTTTACTTTTCAGTCCCCTCCTGGCTGGTCCCACTCGAAGCTATAACGTATAGGCCTCTATATAACAAAGAAAATCACCTCTCTTACCAGGAACTTTTGGACCCCCATGGCAGTCTGAAAACAAGAAATGAGTTGGAGTTGCAGGGAAGACAACTGGATTGGTGGGCTTATGCCCAAATTTGCTCGAAATTTAAAAAAGATAGGGAACAAGTTGGTATTAATTTGAATCAGCATGAACTGGACAATATCATTCTAGGAAAAGAGGATAAAATGTTATCAAGGATATATAAACTTTTAATAGACTATTGGATAGGGGATGAAATAGTTAAAGACTCTATGATTGCCTGGGGGAGAAATATTGGTTATCCAATTGATTTGACCAAATGGGAAGAAATCTGGCTCAAACATATGAAACTCCTGTGGGCAACATCATATAAAGAAAATGTGTACAAGATGCTGTATAGATGGCACCTTCCACCTGCCCGTCTTTCTAAAATGTATTCAAATCTCTCACCAAACTGTTGGAAGTGCGGGGAGATCGGCACCTATTTCCACATGTGGTGGACCTGTCCCAGGACGAGGGAATTCTGGAAAACCATACAGGCATGGATTATGGAAATCACAGGTTATAACCTAATCCTGAAACCAGAGTACTATCTACTGAACATTAGGCCAGATAATATAGGCACAAATATATGGTGTCTGTGTGTATTTATCACCACTTCAGCAAGAATATGTTTTGCCCAACATTGGAAGGGGAAAGATCTGCCGGCTGAAGATTTGATTCTGGAGAAAATTTTGGATTATGCGGAAGCCGACAGACTGACTAAAGCATTGCGAGATCAAAAGGACTCCGTATATTTCCAATGTTGGGACAAATGGTATGTTTGGTTGAACAATAGACACCCAAAAAGTCAAGTATAACCAGGACTATGTTTAATATTTGTTAAATTTGACTGAAGCCTACATACCGTAGAAAGTGTAAATATCATGTAAAGTTTCTGTCGCGATCATTTGTTTGACTATTTCTTTTTTTTGTTTGATGTACTGTTTTAAATAAATAAAAAATTTTATGAAAATAAAAAAAAATTAAAAAAAAAAGAAATGATAAAAATGATTTAAATGTTATACTTGCAAGAAGTAAAGCAGAAAAAATATATTGGTAAAAGTAAAAAAGATAAGAGATTAGAAAATTGTTTGATTTGAAGGAAAAAAGAGAACAAGATGAAATATATTGTTAATAGTTAAAAAGATAAGAGATCGGGGTTGCCTGAACTCCATAATGGAAAACATTAAATTGAAAATGAATACAGCAATAGAGAGAGAGAGATGAAGGAATTGGAAGGGAGGAGGAAGGAGAGAGAGGGATGGAAGAGTGGGGAGGAAGGAAGGGAAGGGAAACTAGAGTAGGAGAGAAGGTAAGACGGGGAAGAGAGGAGGAGAAGGGGAAGGGAAGGGGAAGGAGAGACGAGAAGAAGAAGGTAGGGAAAGAAAGTTGTAAGGAGAAGAGGGAGAGATTAGGTTTGAGGAGAAAGATTGCTGTACAATAAAAAAAGATGAAATGGAAGAAAGGCAGCTCTGAATAAACAAATATAAATATATTAAGAAAAAGAATGAATTGTTTAAGAATAAAAGAGGACAAATATATACAAATAGTAAAGTTAGAATTTAGGGATAAATGAAGAAGGTGTTTATGTATGCAAGTATAGAAATACTGAGGTATATTTTTAAAAAAGGAAAGGGGGGAAGACAATATTGACAAAAATTGTAATTGAGTAAAATATATTTGAATTTGACTAATTGTATAAGATAAGAAACAACCAACACTGTTCAAAAAAAAAAGAAAAGAAAGAAAGATGTGGGTGAAAGTGGGAGAGAAGAAAAGAAAAAAAAACAATAAAACTTGTTTTTTTTAAAAAAAGTGAATTTTCCCCATTTTAGGACCTTTCTTACCACAGTTGTTAAGTGAATCACTGCAGTTGTTAAGTTAGCAACAAGGTTGTTAAGTGGGTCTGACTTCCTTCCTTCTTTCTGTCCATGGTTCCTGTTCCTCCATCCCATCTTTTTTTCAGTGGTTTAATTATAGACCATTTTTTTCTGCACTTCAGTCATATTTTTCCGCTGCTTTTTTCCACCACTAATCTCATTCCCTGGATTCCATTCATTTGCTGAGATTAAATCAAAGTCTATCTGACATTCAAGGTGGTTTTGCCCTGCTTTCTTTTGAGGTATAAAACATGACTCTTGGGAGCCATGAATCTGCATATGTAGTTTCATATATCAAACAGTGAGAGTTGTGTACTATTAGAAAAGAAATAGTATTCTGGTTCAGTTACCTCTGGTAACTTATGTCAAAGAATGCATAGAAAAGGAAATCATGGAGAAAAAAAGTCAGATAAATTTTATGTGGCAATCTGTCTGATATGTTAAGATCAATAACTGACCTCAAAATCTACAGCTTTTATTTTATTTATTTTTTAATTTGTGATGTCGTTTTCATAACTACCCTATATATCACCACTGAAAAGGGCAGGTTTTTTCTTTTTAAGTTCCTTTTTCCCTTCTATACATTGTATTTAACTGCAATATGATCTTACCATACTTTCCAAAATATATCCTATTTGTTTCTATACATAGCTTGCCTGAACATATCAATGTTATTATTGCTAGCTTCTTTAATTTCTTCATATTTCTTTCTCTGCTGAAAAGATGTACAAGACCTAACAGGCCATATAAACAGGTGTTTTTTGGGACCAAGGCTGAAATTTGAAATCTCTTAATGGCAGCAGGTGCCAAGGGAAGGACAAGGGGGTGAGTTGGATGTCTGCTGATTAACTAGGACTGGCTGACAGTTGCCAACAGTCAATGAGTGAGCCCTGTTCCTTCCTAAAGGGAAAAGGCCAGTGGTGGGATTCAACCGGTTTGCACCACTTCGGCCAAACCAGCTGTTAAATTGCTGGCTGGTCCCATCCCGCCCCTCACTCCTTATCTTGCCCCACCCACCTTGACTGATGCCTACAGTCATGCCTGTGGCATAGCTGCTGCTGGTCTATGGTTCCCTCGCTTGCCATCAACTGTGGCCCCTGCAACCCAGCTGATCTCTGCCTGGTAAGTCTTCCTCCCTTGCCTGCCTTTGCTGCGGCCTACCTGATCTCTACATGGGTGACTGGGTGTGTGGCTGACATTTGGCTTCCAGCACCAGAGAGAGCGGGGAAGGGAAGCGGGATAGGGCTGCCGTTGCCTATCATTGGAGCTCATGGAGCAAGACAGAACTCCACTTGCTGCTTTTTCTCCCCCCCCCCCTTGCCAGGTATGGCAGGGCTTCCTGCCCCTCACTTTCACTGTAATTTGGGAGTGTGGCAGTTGGGGAAAGGTGGGGCGGGGGAGGCAGAGTCTTCCAGACTTCCGGACCTTCTGGCTTCTTTCCAGCAGCTTTTGCTCTGCCTTTTGGTGTCAGTGGTCAAAGACAAGGTTTTCGTGGGCAGAAGAGTTTGCTGGCACTGGCCAGATGCCCTTGCTTCCCACAAGCATTTTTTTCCTACCTGATTTCCAGCTCCATCGTGTTTCTCCATCGCGTTTCTCAACATCGTATGCAGGAAAACAAAACTGTGAGACTAAAAATAAAGTGCAATCAATCAATTTCAACTTCTCATGAAAGAAAAAATCTCGTAAAGTTGGAATCGATTGAATTTTTTTTTAGCCCCACAAACTTTTGTTTTCCTGCACATGATAGCAATAAATGGGATGGAGCTGGAAATCAGGTAGACAAAGCAATGCTTGGGGGAAGCAAGGGCATCTGGCTGGTGGTGGGTGGGGCAAGCAGCAGAATTGTGGTGGGAAAAAAATGAAACTGCCTGTTATAGTTAGGACCACCCCCACTAAACAAGCAGCAGTTGCAGTGGCTCCGTTGTGCCACATCTCCTCTTGCAGGGAAGCACGTCCAGCCATGCATGACCTTTCCTCAAATGGGCTATCTGTGTGCACATGGGGTGCTTGGAGAGTGACAGCAAGAGAGCTCTCCAACCTCTGTTTGTGTGTGAGAGAGAGGGAGGGAGGGAGGGAGGGAAGGAGTGATCCGTGCTTCAGCCGAGGAACCCAAACTTCTGGCAGCGGCGGGGATGGCTTCTGAGCAGCATGATCCCCCCTCCCCAGTCAGCCAGCTCCATCTGACCTACTCCCTGAGTCTCGCCGTTCTCCTCATGCCCCCCCCCCCCCCAAGCAGCAGCAGGCTCTTTGGGACAACAGGGCCTCTCATTTTTCTCATGGTGTGCTTGCTACCTCTGCTTGTCTGCTTGCAAGTGGCAATTTTCTCTGCTTCTGTCAGGATGCTGGTGTGGGCACCATGCATCACTTGTCAGGGCTGAGCAGAGAAGCCACTGTCATGCCACTCCTCCTCACTTCCCCAAGCGCAGAGGCTGTGCGTTTCCTCACCTGGCTGGCTGACAAAGAGCTGCATGGCTGATAGCTGCTCAATGCCCTGCACAGCATTGCCCAGCCTCTGGTGGGGATGGAGCAACCAGCCCAGCTTGGGCTTGAGCTGGCTGGTTGGAAGCAGCCGCTGACCTGGAGAGCACATGGAGCCACTCCACGTGTTCTCCGGGTTGGCAGCTGTTTTCTCTCCACTGCTGCTCTTGCTGGGAAAGTGTCTTCTGCAGCACAGTGAAATTTAGAAGCTGTGAGCTTCCACTTTTCTCTAAATCCCATCTGGAAAGTGCTGTGGCAGAGAGAAACAGCATTCAACCTGGCTGCTTCTCTCTGCCACAGTGCTTTCTGGATGGGACTTAGAGGAAAGCGGCAGTTCACGGCTGCTAAATTTCACTGTGCTGCACAAGAAGCTCTCCCGGCAAGAGCAGCGGAGGAGAGAAACAGCTGCCGACTCGGAGAGTATGTGGAATGTCTCCCTGAATCCCCAAGGCATGCCCAGCACCAACAAGGGCGGCAAAAAGCAGCCGCGAGATCAAGCAACATCTTGATGGGTGGGAGGACTGAGAGGAAATTTCTCCCCTGAGGGCTGCCCACCTGGAGCGTCGCCGCTGCTGCTCTGGAGCTCTCCTTCCACCACCACTGCAGCTGCCACTCTGGAGCTCGCCTTCGGGATGTATCAGTAATTTCTTGCTTTGCTCCATGGGAAGAGCTCCATCTTGGAGGGCTGTGTGCCCAGACCAGGCACTTTATCTCGGGCCTCCCGTCTCACATGGGGTGGCAGGAGGAGAAAGTGTGTGGTAGGGAAGGCTGCCTGCAGTTCTTGCAGCCAAAGCCGGGATGTCTGCGAACTTGCATATGTATGAGATCTTTTGCCTTGAGCAGAAGGTTGAACTATAAGACCTCCAAGGTACCTTCTGATTCTAAAGTATGCAAAACAAGGGGATTTGCTTAAATTGAGTGTTTGTGTGTGTTTCTTAAGAATAACAAAATAACAGAGTTGAAAGGGACTTTGGAGGTCTTCTCGTCCAACCCTCTGCTCAGGCAGGAAAACTGAGGATCCCAAAATCTGAGCGGAGGGCCTGGGAAAGGTGTCAGAATAACAGAATAACACTTAAAAGGGACTTTGGGGGGGGGGACTCTATACCATTTCAGAGAAATGGTTATCCAGTCATTTCTGAAAAACTTCTAGTGTTTGAGCACCCAGAACGAGACAAGTAGTTCCACTGGTTAATTGTTCTCACTGTCAGAAAGTTTCACCTTAGTTTTAGGTTGCTTCTCTCTTTCTTCAGTTTCCATCTATTGCTTCTTATTTTGCCTTCTGCTTTTTTGGAAAATATATTGCTCCCCCTTCTTTGTGGCAGCCCCTCAAAAGTCTGTTTTGTGACTTGCCTATCTCTTGGGCAAAGCATGTGAGCATTTCCTCCTTTCAGTGGTCCATGAAAGTACATCTATGGTATGTAGATGCAGATAATAAAATAGAAAAAAGGTGAACAACATTTTTACAGAACTATAGATACGTTGAGGCTGGGTGTAACAAGGATGGCTAGGAGGGGAGGGGCTGGGTGAGGCACCCCTCAACATGAGTGATGTCCTATCAAATGATCACCCAGGCACATGGCCACCCAGCCACGCCCACCCAGTCACATGATCACCAAACTATGCCCACCAAGCCACACCCACCAAGCCACACCCACATAACCAGTTGCTAAAAAATTTGAATCCCACCACTGGAAAAGGCCCTTGGGGACATGCTGGAATGATGAGCAGGAGTGCAGTTTTCCTCACAGTCCACAGCTCCCTTTGTTACCTCTAGCCAGGCAAACTGACAAGCAGTGCTGTGTGTTACCTGAGAACAAGGAATGATTTCTGATGCTCCCTTCCAACTTTCCACAAGCAGTGGTGAAGCCAGAAGGAAGTCAGAAATCGCTCCTGCTCCCACTGCTGCATCCAATTGACTGAGAGCAAGGCCTGATAAGCAACTGGCATTTGGCTTCTTTGGAAATGAGGCTAAAATTTGAAATCTCTTAATAGAGGGAAGCAGCAAGAGAAGGATGAGTGACTTGGATGTATGCTGGCAAGGAAGCACCAACTGAGGGTCCACTGGCAGTCAGTGAGTAAGCCTTCTTCTTGGAGGGAGGGATATTTGGGACATGTCATAATGGAGAGTGGCAATGCAGCTCCTCACACTCTGCAGCTTCCTTTGTACCCCTTCTCCCTACAAAGTGATAGGCAGTTCCAAGGAGGAGGAGGAGGAAGAATTTCCAAGCCCCTTATCAGTTTCCCAAAAGCAATTTTAACAGAGAAGCCAACAGGAAATTGGAAATTCCTCCCTCTCTCACTGCTTGTACACTCACTGGTAGTCTTTCTCTTTCTCTGTTTAGGTAAGGAAATATTTTTCATAAGATGACCCAATGTGTCACAAGTTGTCTAGTTGTGCTACAAAAAGACCAGATAATTATGACATTTTTAATTCATCACACCTCTACATGACACCAGACTAGGGAAATATACATTATCTTTTTTCATGTTTCAAATGGTCCACTTTTCATATTAATGCCATGGCAATTATTTCATTCAGGGATTCTGCTGCTGCCACACCAGCATGTAAATAGAAAGCTCCTTGTGACTGTAGATTTAACAGTCTAGCTAGACCACTGAAACAAACAGACAACACTATTTAGACATTTTTTTTCCTGTGTTTGCTGACAACAATTCACCTTTGGCCAGAGTTTGGGGGGGGGAAGATCATCTGTCCTTTGTGGGTCAAGAGTCCAGGATAAGCTTGAAGATCAGAATAGAGAATTTTACTGGAATATTATTCTTTAAAAAAAAACATTGACAGCAGCTCTGTTTACAAAATTCAAAATTAAGTATGAATAATTGGAAAAATGGCAGAAATTTATGGCATAGCATTAGGTGGAAAGAAGGGAGGACTCATCTTGGTGCAAAGGAAATTTAGTTTGCTTTTTAAGAAAAGCAAATTATTTTCCCTCCTTGGAATATCACATGTTATTTTGCTTATGAAAGAAATGAAATAAGCAACAAACACTGGGATTATTTGTTGACTCATTCTCTCTCTATATATGTCAATATGTCCCATTGAAAGCTCTGATAACATTCATTGCAAAACTATGTATCACTCCAAAAATTTTAACTGAGTTGAGTAATTTTTCCAAAAGCTATACAAAAACATTTCCAAAGGCATAGCAGTCTGCAGCTTCTGTTTTTGTTTTTTGAAAAAAAGAAGTTTCCTCTAGTAGCTATCACAGTCATGTAAAGGTAAAGGTGATGCAGCATAATATATTTTGTATGGAATGCTAGATTGCCTGTGATAGTTTAACAACTTCTCAGATGATGGAATATTCCATGGCCTTTGAGCCATGGAATAAATCTTTCCTTTTTTTTTTATTGTTGTTGTCCAGCTCTGTGGATTTGCCTGCAAACAAATATCTTGCAAAATGATTGCTGCAAGAGGAACCATCCTGCAGCATCTGGCAGGTTTGGCACTCTTCTCCTAAGCAGGATATTAAGTATTCAAAGGCACCACACAATCACAAAAGCAATGCTTTATAATTAGGTACCGTGAATATTATCTATAAAATAAAATTCTATTTTCCAAAGTATTTTTGTCCCCATGTTTTGTATTTGCCAGAACAAAGGGAAACCTAGATAGACAACAATAAAAGATGACAAAATATTGAACATGAGAAAAGTGAAAAACATTTAACTATGTAAACTTTGTATGATTTGTATAACTTGTACGTAATTATAATGAAATTGTGCCCTGCAATTTGGTTAAAATAACAGGAGAGGTTAGCATGATCTCTAGCACTTCAGAAATTACCTCTTTGCATAAACTGCTCCTGGGACGATCTATCGATTTGAATTTAATCACAGACAAAATTAAGAAATGTATTTTCCCACCAGTAAGTATTGCTTATTGTTTGATCCAAATATAAAGAATTCTTCATGCTTAAAATTGTTGCAGAAAAGTCAAAATAGCTCTCATGATTAAGAAAAATAAAATAAAATATTTTATATGAATACCAAAACAATAAATAAATTCATGTTTAACTGCAACAATACAATGGAGACATTGAATAATTGATTTCAGTCATCCTTGCTCCAAGTGGATTTCCTTTAAATAAAATGTTTTCATTATTAGCAGTATCATTTTCTTTGCTGGTGCAAAATTTTAATTCACATAAAGGGATTTTCAGCATTTTAACAGCTATTTTAACATCATCAAGCTACGTTATTGATCCATTGCAAATTGAAGCAATAGTTTAGCTTCCTGTGTCAATTGAGTTCAGGAAGTTGCACTGAATGTACTTTAAGTTGATGAAAATGATGGTTACATCGCTGCCATTATTATATTTTCTGGCACATTGCAGGAACTATATACCATGTTTTCCCGAAAATAAGACAGGGTCTTATTTTCTATTGAACACCGAAATAAGGGTTTGGCCTTATTATCGGGGGATCTTATTATTTCAGGGGTGCAGGTGGCCCCAGGTGGCCTCCACACTCACAGCCAGAAGTCCGGCAGAGAGGGGCTCCCTTCGCGCGCCGCCATCAAGCCCCTCCCCTCCTACTGGGTGTGTGTGTAGAATGCAAGTGGCCCGAAGGCACCAAGCCACGTGAGTGCCTGTCCTCACCCCCTGCTCGCGTGCCACTCAGGCCTCACCACATCGATTTGGGTGAAGCCGGTAAGCACCAGGTCCTTGAAGAGCTCATAGCCAATGCTGCCAGTGCCCACCACCAGCACCCACATGGAAGCCACGGCCTGGGCAGCTCTCCCTGCAGGGTCCAGCTCCAGCTGTCACCATAGAGTGGGAAGCACACTCCCAGAGTGGCCGCTGCCCTGGCTTAGATTTGGAAGCCACAGAGGCAGAGTTTGGGGGAGAGAAAGAAAGACTTCTGCTGCTTCTGCTGCTTTCCTTGCACGCAGTCAAAAGCAGAAGCAGCAGAAGTCTTTCTTTCTCTCCCCCAAACTTTGCCTCTGCGGCTTCCAAATCCCAGCCAGGGCAGCGGCCACTCTGGGAGTGTGCTTCCCACTCTATGATGACAGTGGCTGGAGGCCTCCCCTTTCCCCCTGCTCCTCTAAGTTCCGATCGCCTTGCAGTCCCCCCACCCAAGCGCTGATGGACCGGAGTGCCCACTGGCGAGCCCGGGAAGCCCCTCTACCTTGGGAGTCACTGGACTGGACGATGATCAGGCCAGGCTCTTCCTGGGGAAGGGACTCTTGCCCGCTCTCCCTTCCTCCCGCAGGTTCAGTTTACTCTTTCCAGGCACCTGGCAGTGAGACACCGGGCAGCCACACTGAGGGCAGCCCCAACAGACACAGTGACTGCCCGCCACACATGGAGGTCTCTCTGCTGCCAGTGGCTGCCCTGCCAAGGAAGCCCCTGGGCAGCGATGCTTGCACTGGGTCTGCTGTGGCGGGCGCTTGGCAGTGTGGGCTATGTGGACGTGGCCCCTGGGTGTGGGGGTGAGAGTGAGCAGGCCACCACCATGGTGCAAGAGCAGGAGCAGGCACTCGAGGTCTACGGTCAGTGCCATGGGCAGCGAAAGTGATGGTGGGCGCAGGAGTTCACAGGAATGTGGCTGCCTTGGGAGGGTTGGGGGTGAGGGACCTGATGTGCATGAGAGAGGGGGGCTTATTTTCAGGAGAGGGCTATATTTAGGCCCACCCCAAAAATAAGGCTTGGCCTTATTTTCGGGACATGTCCTATTTTTGGGGAAACACGGTATGTTTCTAAAATGTTTTAGCTATTTTGTACTTGTGCATCTGATTTTCTCTCTCTAAGTGAATAGCATTACATTTCGCACCATTAATGTGTGTATAGTTGGATAAGGCCCAGGATCAATATCTTTTTAAACCTTTTGAGGTGAGAATACTGAGAGAGAGGGGGGGGGAGGGAGATGGGGAGAGAGAGAGCGCACGCTCTATATGTCATCAGCCACACATTGGCGTCTAAAAATCACTTGAACCTACTGCTTGAGATTTCCTCCAGAATTTTTCCAGGAACTGATTTGTAGTTGATTAATCTGCGATCCTATAGGCCCATATTTTTTATTTTTTTTAAGTCATTTTCTCATGTTCAGGCACATTTTAAAAAGTGATTCTGAAGGATATGTACCATTTCTAAAACCAATTACAAATGAAAAGTGGCAAAGGAGGGTAGGTTCCCTATTTTATGCAGGTTGAGCAAACTGATTCAACATGAAAGGTGCATAACACCATGAAAATGAAGGCCAAGAAGCAATAACATCTGCTTCAGCATGGAGCTTCATGGCACTTCACAGTTCCTCTGATTTCTTCTAACACTTCCAGAGATGCCAGGGAAGTTGCAACAGGGCTGGGATGAACACAATGGCAAGCAACCTAGTGTTCCTCTTTTAGAGAAGCAGCAATGTGGTGCAACATAAGACTTCCATATTGTTTCATAAAACGATTACAAGGAATCCTTTGCTAAAAATATTAGTCAAAGCAAAACAACTCCTTGAATATTTGTAAAGTCTTAATACATACATACATATACATATACATACACATACACACACACACACACACACACATATATATACATACATATATATATATATATATATATATATATATATATATATATATATATATATATATATATCTTTTCACATAACAAGGAAGTTTGGAAATGGAGATTTTAGGCTAAGGGCATGACTCCATTTTACGATGAAGAAGATTATAGTGTCATTTAAACATTTTTAGAAAAGGGTTTTTAAATTTTATTTTTAAGAGAATCTTAGGGGTGTAAGAGGCCATTTTGGGTATCAAATGCAATGTCTTAATCTGTACAGAAGTCCAAATTAAAAAAAAAAAACCAACAAATTGTCTTCTTTAATATATCTAAACTATTGCAATAGTATCTATTAAACGTCATTCTGTTACATTTGGCCCATTTCTCTGTTGCATCAAGATATTGTAAATCTTAGCTGTTCCACCTAATTTTCTGTCTTCTGCAGATCTGATAAACATGTCACCCAGTTTTTATACGAATACGAAATTGAGACATAAAAAATTAAAGACTAATCCTTGTGGTATAAATAAAAAATGAATATGTGTGGCTGATTTACCGTTCATTGTATGTATTTATTTTATTTATACTATACCTTTGTATTCTTTCAATTTATTTATACCATACCTTTCTATTCCTATTGCTTTTCTTTTAGAACAAAGAAATGAAATATTTATTAATCATTACTTCATTTTTTTAAAAGAAAGAAAGAAAATATAGTATTAAACATTGATTAAATCCCCTGCCATACTGTTATACAAAAACTGTTATCTCAGTTACCCTCTTTCAAACTCAGGGACACGCTTTTGTATAAATAAATTGACAAATATCAGGAATTTCTTTTTAGAAAGAACAGTTAATGATTATTGAATGATGCAAGTTGCTGCCAAATAGACAGACTTCAAGGGAATTCAAATTAATCATTTTAGATGATGATGATGATGATGATGACGACGATGATGATGATGATTGAAATTGCTTTCTGTGCACAGTAAGTTCAAATCCATTTACAAAATATAAAATACCAATAAAATATTATATTAAAAACAAACTTTCATATAATTAATAGAATGAAAGAGAAAAAGGAAAACATAAAGAAATAAAAACCATTCACACAACATTGTATAATAAGGAAGAACTAGGTGAGGAAATGCAATAAAAGTTAAAGATAAAATGTAAACTCCATACAGAAAGCCTGCCTTCCTGTAACCACAAAATGGCATACAAATAGAAGCTCCTAACAGATCTCAACTCTGGAAACCGACCTTGTATCACCCAGAATTTCTCCATATAAGAAGAAATATTTAGATGTTATGTATTTTTTTTAAAAAAAGTTTTTAGACAAATTATTAATAGTATTATTTAATGTCTTTTAAAGTAGCACATTTATAAATTATATTACTAGATTATTTAAAGGCACAATACTTTATAGATTGCTCTTTTGAAATACTAACTTCTAAGCATTACTATGCATAGCAGTAGCATCTGTGCATGTGTAAAAGAAAGGGAAAGAGGGAGAATGGTATGAATGTATGATTTCCATCCTCACTCTCTCGCACTCTAATACATAAATGCACATAGATATTGTTGGATGAAAAATCCATCTGGTTTAGTTCCAATCCCGGAGAGAGGTGTTGGAAATAAAATGGAGGCTAGCTGCTTAGTAAAGAAGGTCTGTTTATTGATGAGCAGAACCAGCAACAGCATGTGGTTCTGGGACAGTTGACAAATTAGCTTGATGAGTGCAATAATTTTTATACAATTTACAGTATTTTGTAATTTTGGGATTTGCTTTGTGTGCTTTTATTATTTGATTGGTTTTACTTGTTTCATAAAGGCTCATGATGGGTCTTAATTATCAGCTTCCTTGGTGCTAATCCTGTCGGGCATGTGTAATTGATTTTATCCTGTTATCTATTGCCCCTAGCCTGTCTTTCTTAATGGACCAGTATTGTTTCCACTTTTCTCAATGAATGGGGTTAAGATCGTGTCCTTAATTCTGGAGCTGAAAATGTTTTGTTTATGAATTGATGGGCCCAAATTTCTTAATGGGCACAAAATTTCCATCTCTAAAGACTTCAGGCATCTGCTGGAGATTATTAAGAAAGACTAGAGCTGCTTTTTGCTTTTAAGAACATGTTTCTCCTTTTCTCCTTTGGGGAAATATAATATTCTGCCTCTTTCAATATTCCCCAAAATATTTCATTCTTCGGGCGGGGTGGGGGGGTAGGGACTTTCCACAATATATAAATAGATTTTTGATACTATTTTATATAATTTATAATTTTATTTATATAGATTTATATCCAGAAAACAAACAAGAAATGGCTCTCCAGATGAAAGGAGTGTAGAATAATTAATGTTTACAAATTTAACTGAACAAAATTCACTGGGTGAATTCAGTAAAGTCTAAAATATCAATATTTTATCCTGCATCCTTGAGAAACTATACCAGCAACTAATGTTGCAATTTGCTTGACTATGAAATAATTTTATGCATATTTAATCAGAAGCAATCCCTTTCTCTTGAATTTACTCCCAAGTAATTACCACTGATTACGGTCTAAATATTAATGTATAACAGTATTATTAAAATAAAATAGTAGAATAAAATTTTAATAAACAATGTGACAAATCATTAAGTAAGAATACAATGAGAAAAATACAAACCACGGAATATGGTTTTATTAATGTGCACACAATAGCACATTTTTATTTGCACTATCATTTCCGATGATGAATTTCCAAATTATGTAGTATAACTGGCCCTCTCAGAATGATCATAGATTTTAAAAAACTCAGTAGGGACTAGAAGTCAGCATAGATTTGTCAAGACTAATCTTACAAGACTGATCTCAATTTTTAATCAGCTTACATAACAGGGAGAAGAGAGCAAATTGTTTTCTGTATTATACAAAGAATAATACAGATCATTAAAGCTGACCCACATGTGCCTTGAAAGTATTTATTTAAATGAATGTTGATTCAGATTTTTCTTCACTAAACCTCATTATGCAAAGAGGCAGTTATTGGTGGCATTGTTCGTGTGATGCAAATATTATTTAGATTTTTGCACAGCCAGCTTCCATTCTTTTGATCGATCTACATTTCACATCACCTTTATTGCAGTGTCGTTTTCCAGGGAATCAGTCTGATGATGGAAGTATCAGGACACTGTTCAATAGATTCCTAGTTCATCTCTATTTCACTTAGTTTCTGATTTTTTTTTTCAATTCCAGATTAGTTATAACATTTGGATTCGTTACTACATGGGAAAACTAATAAGTCACCAAGGAACAATGTTTGTGCATAGAAAAACTTCCAAGTACCAATAGAGGGCAATATTTGTAGCTCAGGGCTCCTTGAGTGCTCTCTGGGCTTGGTGGATTTCTTGCAGATGTTTCATTACCAAACTAGGTAATATCATCTTCCAGTATTTCCAGGCCCAAACATGCAATGTTCTTAATAATTTCATACTATAGGCTTTAAAAAAGCACACACACAATCAGATTTTCTTTTGAGTGAATATGCATGGGATCCATCAGTAAGTATATCCAGATGACTTTGGAACCTTTATATCATAACTTTTAGAACTGGGGAGGGGGGAGGGTTGCAATTTGAGCCAATGTATCTTCAAAGCCCACTTTGGCAGAGGTCACATTATGTACCAAGCATATTGACAAGCAAACAGCAAGGCCATATACAGTATATATATGACAAAAGTGGTCAGTTCAGATGTGCTAGACACACACCTTAATACCTCAAACACCTCCTTGGCATTAAACAATAAAATTCTTGAACATTGCAGTCATGATATGTTTGACAGAGGGATGGATTCATGAAAAGTTATTGCAGCTCCCATCTCCAGACCTTGCCAATAAAGCTACAGTACTGAAAATCCTGCAGCCTGATAAACAAACTATAAAACTTCACCTTTGCTTCACCTAAATAGATTGCAGTAATAGATTTTTGTTTCATGCTAGAGGATATTCTAAAAAATTATACTTACTTTATTTACTTTTTGAAACTGAGTACCAAAAGCACTAAGAGCTGAAATAGAAGCAAGTTTTCTGAAGAACTTTTATCATTATACTGTAGGCCTAAATTCTCCTTCCCTTTCTAACCCACACCCCATTCCCCATAAATAACAGGAATTTTTCAGTTTGCAATTTTCTATATGAAACTATCTAAACCTGTCATGGCAAAGAATAAAGGATTCTGTATATAAATAACAGTGTCACATGCACCGACAGTAATGTGTTGGCACATTATTCAACTCTTCCAAATCACTTAAATGTTTTAAGCTAAATTTGAACTTCTATTTTCAGAGCTCAGCAACATTCATCTAGTCCCAGATTGCTATATTCAATCTGAACTCTAGTCTTTATGATTGAAATTCAACTAAACCCAGTTTATTGTCTGAAGGGTCACTTATTAAACCAACAGCAACTATTTCCATGCTCCTTATACATACATGCATCCTGCATTTGTCTAAAGACGGATGTAACCTAACTACGTCAGGAAACATAGACACCATCCCACACTGATCAACATCTCTGATGTTCTAGCTGAGCTTCTGCAACTACGAAATTACCAGAATTTCAGCAGAAACTCTGTAAACCAACTCATCTTAACAAAATTGTTTTTGTACTGAGTACTGAAAATTCTGAAAGACTGTAAAAGAATTTTGCAGAAATGCAGAATGGGTTTACATGCCTATTCACATCTCTCTGTCAAATCATATCTGTTTAAAGTCTTTTTTATTGCAGAACATACTAGCAAAGTAAATTTGTGTGCAGACAAAACTGGATTTTTGCCTCTTTATTCTTTAGTTTTCCCATCCAAAACACAGAAAAACTTTTATAAGATTTGAAAGTGTGTATTTACCTGAGTAGGAGGTTAATGAAACATACTTCCATCTATCTACATGCATAAAATTGTATTATGATTACAGTACACCAACATTTGCGAATAAGCATCAGATAGTTGTTGTTGATGATGATGCTTTTACAGTATGAATAATAAAATGAGCATCTGTAGCTGAAACTATTCTTGGAAAAAAAGAAAAAGAATGTAGTATCAAAGAATGTTATTCTATTACAGGGGTGTCCAACTCGTCGTCACGGCGGCATCACGTGATGTATAGGGACTTTTTCCCCCATCTCTGAAACGGGCATGGCCAGTGTGTGACACATCTGGCCCATAGGCCAGGACTTTGATAGTCCTGTTCTATTAAGTCTCAGCATGTATTCTTTCCTTTCCATTTTTGTATTTCTAAATTCATTTTTATATTTCTAAACTAAATAATATCCTCAAAATCCTGGGCAATCTGAAAATCATATCCTCTCAAAACATCAACATCAACATCAAGAATAGAACCTAACTCTGAATCCAGATTTAAAGTCATATAGTGTTTATAAAGTCAGTATATGTCAGTAAAAACAGTATATGTTTTATAAAGTCATAAAACATATACTGTTTTTCCCCCTTTCCCTCCCTGCAGTTCCCTACACTGCAACTGTATCCCTGAATTGCTGGAAGGAGATTTAATTAAATACATCTGGATAGCAGCAAATTAAGCAATAGTGAGGATTTCCTAGTAGCTGATACTTCTTTCTTTTTTCCCCAGCAGAGAGGCAAAAGAAGTAGCATTTTACTTGAGTGTTTGTTAAAAGGTGAATGTTTTTAAAAATTGATTCATACCCTAGGGTGTTTCCTAGCTGCTTTCATAGTAATTTCCTCAAAATTATGTTATTTCAATGAAAGATTCTATATACTCTCTAGATCAGAATTTTGTAGAATAAATAACTCACATTTTTCTACAACTATTTATGAGAATTTTATCTACATCCTATCTATGTCTTAGGTTTCTACTTGTTTTGTTCTTTATTTTTATCCTATTCCTTTTCTTAAGGAGATGAATGAACTGCATATATGGAATTATATTTTTTTATTCCTACAATAGCAAAAATGATTTTTAGTATTTGTTTTAGTTTCTCTTTATTAAAGATTTCTACATACATAAGAACAACAACAAAAAAAAGCTTGCCTACAAATATTCCATGTTATTGTGCTTTTATTTGTACAGCCACACCTGGGAAACTGTGTCTGCATGTGATCTGAATATTTAGAGATCAGTGGAAAATTCCATAAATGTGGACTAACTTGACTGCATTTAAGAGCTATTTAAATATTATATCCAAAATAAGTGGCAGTTAATTACTATTTGTTGCATTATCTTGCATGAGTCTTCCCCATAATTATTTATTCAATACTTTACAAATTAAAGTTATGTACTATATGTAATTCCTACAGATTATCATTATTATTATTATATTTTTATATCACCGTCCTATTAAAAATATGTACAGAGCAGTGATGGGTTGCTCCAGGTTCGGTCTGGTTCTATAGAACTGGTAATAAAACCGGCGGGAGGCTCCACCTCCGTCACAATGTCATCATGGGTCATCTGCGCATGCACAGAAGCTTCTGCACATGCAAGAAGTTCATGCGCGCACTCCCGCTGTGAACCGGTAGTAAAGGTATGTGGAACCCACCCCCGGATACAAAGGGGAAAACAGCTCTTATATTGCTGAGTTTGGCATTTGTATGGATTTTTTTCTCTTTCTTTTTTTTTCACAATGTAAGGTAAACGGGAAATATTTTTAAAAAATAGAAATAACATGGAAGACTATTCATTCATTCATTAAATTTCAGGGCCACCTAACTTCAGAATGATTCTTAGCAAAATAGAAAGAAAGATAGAAACAATATCATATAAGAAAATAGTAGCAGTCACCCAGAGGGAACAAACCAAAATAATACTCTCCACAATTTAAAGATGCCAAAACATGTGTTAATCAAGGAATGAGTGAAGAGCCAGATATTTAAAGTTCATTTAAAGGTGAGGAGGGTGGGAGCCATACATGTCTCCAGAGTAATGCTGTTCCGGAGGGCAAAAACAGCAACAGAGATTTGCTTTGTGACCTGCTAGATGACCTGATTAAACATCAGGGTCCACAGTAAGCCCACTCAGTTTGCAATGGATGTACTGATCCGATAGGAGGCTTTACAGTCCCCCACATAACTAAGTCCTGTGCCATGTAAGGATTAAAAGTAATAACCAGAACTTGATTACACTTATCATATTCTATAACTTGATTATAGAAAGAATAACTGCTTGAGCAAAAATCTTGCCCATTACTGTGTTGGAAGAAAAATCTGTCCTGGTTCCAAGCCGGGAGAAAGATGCTGGAAATAAAATGGAGGCAGGCGGCAGGAAAGGAAGTTTCTATTTTGTAGCCAGAAACTAGTGACAGCAGCATGTTTCTAGGTTGGCTGACAAAATGGGGGTGAGAGTAGGTGGGCTTTTATACATTCTTTGGGGCTTTGTGATCAAGATGCCTGTTCCTGTGCAAGAATATGTCCTTCAATATTTTAATGGCTATTGCCAAATTCCTATGGGGTCATGTAGGGATCATGACTGGCTCTACAGGCAAGAGGGGAAATGCAAATCCTAGATGTCTGAGGTAATCTTGTCAGTTTGGTCTCCTTGCCTATTGTATTGCTTATTTAGGGTTTTGGCTGCTTTTTGCTTATGAATCGATTGGCCCAAAATCTCCATTCCTAAACTCTAAACCTAAAGACCAGCCTCTTCAAGCTTCTGCCTTGAGGCTATTTTCCTATGGCAGGAAGACTGGGGCTGTTTTCTGCTTTTGTTAAGATTTGTCTCCTTTTCTCCTTTAGGGGAAATATTCTATCCTGCCCCTTTTTCATATTAAGAATAAATAATACTTTATGAATGAAAAGGGTTCAGACAATCCATTTCTTCCAAGGCTTTCTGTAACTGTAAATTAGTGTAAGGTAATGTAAAACTTTTATTAAAAGGAAGGTGATTACAAGACAAAAGCAAAGCAGGTTCTAAGTTCCCTTAGGCCAGTGGTTCTCAACCTTCCTAATGCCGTGACCCTTTAATACAGTTCCTCATGTTGTGGTGACCCCCAACCAGGGGTGAGTTCTAAATTTTTTTACTACCGGTTCTGTGGGCATGGCTTGGATGTCATGTGACTGGGTGGACATGGCTAGCTGGTCATGTGACCGGGTGGCCATGATTATGTGTATAGGGACTACTCAGAGGGCTGAAAAAAGTCATTTCTGACAGGTCCTCGCACTTTTGCCTGGTCCTCACACTTATGACCATCCTCACATTTATGCCCGTGCAGCATTCTTAACAACCATGTCACTCATTTCACAATTGCTTCTCTTCACCAAGGTGACAAGATAGGGAGAAAAACAAAAAATGTGAGGACAGTCGTAAGTTTGAGGACTGGTCAAAAGTGCAAGGACCAGTCAAAAATAACTTTTTCAGCCCTCTGAGTAGTCCATATGCACAAAAGGATTACCCAGAGAGCTTAAAAAAGTAATTTCTGACAGGTTCTTGCACTTTTGACTAGGGTTGCCAGGTGTCCACTATTTGAGCGGACAGTCCACTTTTTTCACATTATGTTCACTATTTTTTTTCACAAAATAGTGGACATTTTTTTTATTCAAAAGCTTTATGATGAAATGGTATGTAATCTAATAAGGAATAAGGATAGGAGAATCGTGTTTTGTCTTTTTTTTCATAAGTTAGAATGAGACAAAGATCAAATGCTCATTGCAATAATCACATTTTTTTTTTAATTTGATTTATATGCCGCCCTTCTCCGGAGACTCAGGGCGGCTTACAATGCGTTAAGCAATAGCCTTCATTCTTTTGTATATTTTATACAAAGTCAGCTTATTGCCCCCACAAACTGGGTCCTCATTTCACCTACCTTAGAAAGGATGGAAGGCTGAGTCAACCTTGAGCCTTGGAAAGATTCGAACCAGCAGAAATTGCAGGCAGCTGTGTTAATAACAGGGTGCATTAAACCACTGTACCATCAAGGCTCTTACTATTTTACACAACAGCGCAAAAAATGCATTAAAGCAGATATCTTTTGATATCGAAAATGTAGTGCTGAAGGCTTTTGCCGAATTTTCGAATTCTGCGAAGAACGAGAAGAGTTGAAATCATTTTTTGAGTTTTGCGAGTCAGAATTCCATGAAATTTTGCGCCATGTTCCAACACGTTGGTTAAGTTTGTTTTAAGCGATCGAAAGACTTCTTTTAAACTGGATACCTCTAAAATCGTATTTTATTTCTCTTGGATCTGATGAATGCCATAAGGTTATCTGGAACCTTATTTCGGATCAGGAAAATGAACTCGCAAAGGACGATGAACCAACAATTTCAGAATTGTATTTATATTTCACGTACTTCTTCATGTCAATAATGCAATAACCCTACTGAAGCTGGAAAGCAAGAAAATTCTTGCATGTGATCTTCACATTATCATGTGTAAGCTGCGTGATTCTTTGCAAAAAAAAAAATACGATGAGCAGTTTTTTGGAATGAAAGTTTTATTTGCCTTACATAAAAAACATTTGCCTGAGAATGCCGTGCAAAAGTTCAAGAAAGAAGCCATCAACGTGTATCAAAGAGCCATTGCATACCTAGAAAAGTGGTATAATTTCACCAATTCAGTATATGAGACGCTAAATTGTTTCAATCTAATTGATTGCAATAATCCTCCAACTTTAGAAGAAATTACGAACATCTAGTTATTATCACCATGGCGAGAAGAACTTCCATCCAACACTCTCTTCGATGAAATTTCTGCCTTAGAAGAAGTTTATGTTCATCTGCAGGGCGATTCATCCCTTGATAAGTGGACGTACTTTTTCAAGAAAGAGCCAGCTCCGAGTTTACTGAAACTGTTCCAGTATTGTGCATCAATTCCGGTATCAAATGCAAACGTTGAATGAATTTTCAGCATCATAGGAAATTTGTGGACTGACAAACGTAACCGACTGCTTGTATCAGTTCGAAATGAACTTTGTATATTTTTTAATATTTCTCAACATTGTACTGAAATTAAAGAATTATTCCTTAAACACAAAGAATTGATCAAAGCTGCGCAGTCAAATAAAAAATACACACGACAGCAAAGTAAAATGTAATTTAATATTTTACATATTATTATAATATATTTGATGTTTTGAATTTTAAGTAAAGTTTTGAAGTGATTATTTTAATATGTGTTAAAATGTTTGTAAGAAAATATATAATTTAATTGTAATTTCTTTTTATTTTTTTACTACTTAACCCCCCCCTCCCGCTTGTCTGCTATTTTTTGAAAGCAGACCTGGCAACCCTACTTTTGACCGGTCCTCACACTTCTGACCATTCTCACATTTATGCCCATTGTAGCATTCTTAACAACCATGTCACTCATTTCACAACTGCTTCTCTTCACCATGGTGACAAGATAGTGAGAAAAACGTAAAATGTGAGGACAGTCGTAAGTTCGAGGACTGATCAAAAGTGCGAGGACCAGTCAAAAACAACTTTTTCAGCCCTCTGAGTAGTCCATATGCACAAAAGGACTACCCAGAGGGCCGAAAAAAGTGATTTCTGACAGGTCTTCACAAATCAAAGATTTCTGAGACCAATGGTGAATACTTAAATTTCAGCAGTCACCAATCCCAGTCTTAAAATGAGTTTAGAATCAATGGGTGTCACTGATAGCAATGAACTAACTAGCTACTGATAATGAGTCCAGTCCTGCCTTTCTTTTCCTTCTGTCCAAGTTTTACAAGTACTTTTTCCAGGTATATGTTTTATTCCAAAGTATACAAACCATTATTGTTAGGGAAAATGGGTCTTCCAAGCAATTTTAAAAGACACTGTCAGTATGACTCTGCTCTCAGCCCCCCTTGTGGCTCCTTGAAAAGCATCCCCCCGCCACATATGTAAATGAAAAGAATAAGCTTAAAAATCCTAGCCTTTTAAAATTGAAAATATGGAGAATTGGGAGGATGAATTTGAGACACTAAGGGAGATGTTTCAAAAAGTAAGGAGGCATTTAAGGGAAATAAAGAAGCAGAGAACTGGTTAGCTTGCAAAAAAAGAAAGAGAAAAGATTAATGAGAAGCAAGAGAAACAAGGAGATAATATTGAAAAGGAAATAATTGAAAAAAAAAGATAAAGATGATTACACTGGTTCAATAGAAAAAAAGGAATAAGGTGAAATATACTGCTAATAAATAAAAAGATGAGGGGAAATTTTGAGAAATATACTTGATAAATGTAAGGAAGACCGGGGTTGCCTGGACTCCATAGTGGAAAATATAAAATTGAAAATGAATACAGCAATAAAGAGGGATGAAGGAAGGAGAAGAGAGATGGAAGAGGGAAGGGAGAGAAGGGAGGAAGGAAGGGAAGGGAAATTAGAGTAAGAGTGAGGGTAAGAGAGGGAGGAGGAGAGGAGGAGAAGGAGAAAGGAAGAGGAAGTAGGGAGGAGGAGAAGAGGGAGGGGAAGAGAAAGTAAGAAGGAAAGAAAAGAGAGAGGTGGTAGGTTTGAGGAGAAAGATTGCTGTACAATAAAAAAGATGAAAGGGAAGAAAGGCAACCCCAAACAAATATAAAGATATTAAGATAAAGAATGATTTGTTAAACTTTAAAGAATAAAAGAGAACAAATATGAATAAATAGCAATCATTAGAAACACACATACAAACATACAATGTATTTTCTTTGAACAGAGTATTTGGCTGGTTCATAAATTTAAACAGTGTTTAGTCATTTCAATTAAATTTACAATTTCTAAATTTCCTTTTTGTCATATTTATTCCTCATCTATTTTTTTTAAAAAAAACAATATTACCCTTCATCCTCATCTCTAATCTTAATCAAATTAAATTTTTCCCTTCTATTCTATATTATACCCCTTCCCATTGTCATCTATTTTTAAAATCCATCCTCACATTGGTTAATTATGTAATATTACAGTTGTTTAATACAAATTCAACATTTTAATATAAATCAATTAGTTATAAAACTATCTTTTTTGTATATTAATCAATATGAACATGAATATTCCAATTATTTCCATGCCATCCAATTTCTTACAAATCAATTAATTATATTTACCAATAATAATAAACCAAATAATTTCCCCCATATATTCCTCCAAACCACAGCTTAACCATTTCTGCTTTCAACACAATATACAATTAATACTATCTCAATTATTACAATTCCTTAGTTAAATAGAGCTTTTTTTCTTTTGTATTTTAATATCTTGAACTCTCCTCTTTTTCCCTAAATTTCCCATTATTTTCACCTACCTTTTTGGTGAGGAAAAAGAAAATAAATCTGCCTCTGCCTAATTTTCCAACGTAACAGCCAAAGCCTGATTTACTTCCAGTTTCGTTTTCAGCCTGATTTGCATAAGGAGAAAAAAAAATCTGCTCCAGCAATTTAGCTCTTTGTAGCAAGCTGCAGAGCCCTGCGCAAAACAGCTGAGAGCAAATCAACTGAGAGTCGGGAGGCAGATCTAATCAACAGGCTAATTAGCCTATGCTGAAGCTGAAAGGAGTTGTTTTTTCTTGCTGTTTGCTTGCAAGGAGGTAACTGCTGCAAGGCATAGGCCAAATGGTGGGGGCCACTCTCCTTGCCACTTAGCACCCCCCTGTTGCCCCCTTTTGCCTCTAGCGCCCCCTGCCGCCCCCCTTGCCTCTTACCGCTCCCTCAGGCATGGTATCGCCCACTTTGGGAACCATTGGCTTAACTACTTAAGTACTTAACAACCGGTTCTACCAAAGTAGAATCCCACCACTGGGTCTACCCATTTATTTTTGCAGACACCAGTCTACTCATTTGTTTTCTTTTAACACTGATCAGCTGTAGGGCGGCCCTTTGAAGCCCCGCGGCAAGAGTTTAAACAGTTTTTTTTCCCTCTAGCCATCACTCAGGAGGCAGCAATAGATTGGGGGTGGGGCCATATACAAAGTAAGAATAACGTGGGGGGTAAGTGGGGCCCCAGAACCGGTTTTCCGATGGTCTTAGGCGACCCCTGGGAAAGGGTCGTTCAACCCCCAAAGGGGTTGTGACCCACAGGTTGAGAACCACTGCCTTAGGCAATTCTGTTAAGATAAAAGAGTTAGAAACTCCTCCCCTGAGTCCGATGTTGAATGAGCCAATCCACAGGTGCAAAGATATTGTAGAAATGGCTGTCCCTGGAAAGAGATAAGGGACGGTTCCAGGGGTGAAATCTAAAATTTGTTACTACTGGTTCTGTGGGCGTGGCTTATTTTGTGGATGTGGCTTGGTGGGGGGGTAATGTGACTGGATGGGCGTGGCCAACTTTTTTCTTTTTTTACTTTTAAAAGCATTTTTTCTACAACCTTGAGAGGTTGCAGAAAAAAATGCTTTTAGAAGCCTCTGACGATCAGGCACTCAGCTGGGATTGCCAGAGCCTTTTAAAGGCATTTTTTTTTCTACAACCTCTTCGGCCGAAGAGGTTGTAGAAAAAATGCTTTTAAAAGCCTCCGACTACCCAGCTGAGCCGCGCAATCATCTTTTTTTTTTTTTTTACTTTTAAAAGCATTTTTTCAGCCGAAGAGGTTGTAGAAAAAAATGCTTTTAAAAGTTAAAAAAAACAGGTTAGTTGGATTTGTCAGGGTACTGCAAGTGGAATTTTTTTAGTAATGCAGGAGCTCTAACATGTTTTTAGCCACCCACTCATTCTGGAAGGGTGGTAAATGCTTCCAGGCTACTAAATATTGAGTGGAGCCATGGTGTGTATGAGAGTCTAGGATTTACTTGATTTCGAAGTATTATTCCCCCTCAATCATAATAGGGGGTAGGAATGTCTGCAGGTGGCCTTAGAGGTGAGGTAATTTCTGGCTTCAGTAAGCTGCAGTGAAATACTGGGTGGACCTGCTTAAGAGTTCTGGGGAGGAGTAATTCCATGGTTACAGGGTTAATTATCCTAGTGATAGGGAAAGGTCCTATGAACTTAGTCCCAACTTTTTGGAGGGTTGCAAGGACTATAAGAATTTGGTGGATAAGTAGACCTTATCACCTATTTTGAAAGTTTTTTGCTCAGTTCTTTTTTTGTCAGCTTCAGTTTTAAAAGTGGCCCTAGACTTGCTTAGAGCTGATACTACTGGCCAGCTGTTTTGCAATTGTTGTATCCACTCTTTAAGGGAGAGTATGGTTGGTTCCTCAATGGGTAGTTCTGGCATTGGGGTGAAATCCTGGCCTGTTGCAACTCAGAATGGGGTGAATCCCATGCTAGAATGTACAGAGTTATTGTACAACACCTCTGCAAAGGGCAGGAGGTCTCTCCAGTTATCTTGCTGATTATTAATAAAAAATCTCAAATATTGTTTTAGAATGCTGTTCTAAACTGTTAAACGCTGTTCTATCGATCAATTAGTGGCCGGGTGATGAGAGAAGCTTAGGCCCTGGCCGGTACCTAGGAGGCCCTGAAAAGCTTTCCAGAACTTTGAAGTGAATTGAAGTCCCCCGATCAGATATGATTCTTTGTGAGGGCCCATGTAGTTGATAGATGCGCTGTAGGAACATCTTGGCAAGTGCCTTGGCAGTGGGGAGTCTTTGGCAGAGGATAAAATGGGCCTGCTTGGAGAACAGGTCCGTTACGACCCAAATGACGGTGTCATCCACCATTTTCTGGCAGCTCTACAATAAAATCCATAGAGATCTCTCTCCATGGTGCTGAAGGCTTGGCTATGGTTTATAAGAGTCCAGTGGTTTTTCCCTGCCTTCTTTTCGCTTCTGCACAGACAGGGCAACTGGCAACGTAGCTCTCTATGTCTTTCTTGAGGGATGGCCACCAGAACTGTCTTTTTATAAGGTACAGGGTTTTTATGAACCCAAAGTGCACCATCACTGTGACAAGTGGAATCCTCAATCCCCCTCCAAAATACCAGTGACCTAGAATAATGCTGTAAGTGATTTATCTGGCACCACAGATGAATCACCTGAGAAAGGCAGCTGCACGGATCGAATTACAGGAATAAAAGACAAATGCAAAGGAACCAAGGATGCAACCTGGAATTAAGGTTTCATGGACAGCGAAGTAGCCAGCTTTTTGCCATCATCATCATCTGTTCTACATCATCATTCACTCTCTTCATGACCGTCACCACCGAGCTCCAAGACTACCTGGGAGACTACCTGGGAGACTTTGTTGAGCACTGTGCCCAGTTGGGGCCCAGCAGTCCCAGGCAGCTGGCTCGGACTTCCCCGGGAGGCGAGGACGGAGGAGGAGGTGGAGGCATCGGAGGGTCTTGCTGAGCTTTGAAGAACCAATTCCTGGTGTGGGGGAACCATAAATATTACCTGGACCAGAAGGAGAACTAGTGGGACCATGTCCTCTGTATCTGCCAAATGATCAACCGAGGGCTCGGAGGTGGCGGAGGCAGCAGGGCCGGTCTCCCCGGGGGGCTTCCAGGCCTCCACGGCAGCCAAACCATCGCTTTGCCGGCTCAGGGCCTCATCGAGTTCTGCGATGTTTTGGCTGGGCTGATTGACAACTACGGCACTGATGAGGACAAGCTGGGCAGCGGCGAGGGTCCCGGAGGGGGTCCTGGTGGAGGAGGAGGCGGTGGAGGAAGATGAGGAGACCTTTTGTGGTGAGTTTCCCAAAGGCACCTCCATTGCGGCGGACTCCAAGTGCTTCTTCTCTGGCGTGGGCTGCAACAAGCATGACGTCTCCCTGTGAGTCGGCGAGGTGAAGCCATCTTACCACAATGCCAGCACTGTCCCTTACAAAGCCCGGGCGAACTCAGAGGAGCTTTCTGCCATCACATCATTTTATCTTGAGAGGGTGTGTGTGCTTGTGGGTGTGAGTGGGTTTGGGATAGATTGGAATTTAAATTATTAGAATGGAAGGAGTGGGTTTGGAGTGGCTGGAATCGGGGAGAATGAGGGAGCCAGGGGCAGGGAATGGAGTCCCCTCTGCTGAGTGTACAAGCAGAAGCAGATGGGGGCTGCAACAGGACCCCCGGTTCGATATGAGTGGGATGCCTTCCTTGCTAGGGAGGGAGGGCGCTGAGGTGGGGAATGGGATCTCTAGGGGGATGGAGAGCCGGAATATTATGGTCATGACTGGGAGAGGTAGATATGGCGGGAGCCAAGAGGTAGGCCGCTCCCGGGAAACTAGGACTCGCTGCCTCAAAGCGATTACTTGTTCCGGCCCCTTTGGTTTTGGCTCGCTGGGCTCACCTCGTATACCTGGTGACTTGGGATGTCAGGGCCCTGGCCTCAGGCTGCTGCTATTTCATGCCAGGTATGTTGTCAACAAGGCTCCCCTCGTTCGGGATTTAATCCTGGAGGAGGGGGCCAACCTGGCATGTATAACTGAGACACGGCTGGGCCAGGAGGATATGTGCCCCTCTCAGAGATGTGCCCAGATGGGTTTCAGATATTGCATCAGCCACGACTCCAGGGAAGGGGTAGAGGAGTGGCAGCTAATTCCGGAAGAGCCTTTGTCCTCGCAGGATCCCTGTCCCAGAGATCTTTGGGTGTGAGTCTCTCCTTTTGAGGTTGGAGTTCAGTTGGGCTTGTTGTTGACTTACCTGCCTCCCAGCTGCATGACAACAGTCCTACCTGCGCTGCTAGAGGCAACAGCCGGGTTGGCGGTGGAGTTCCCCAGGCTTGTAGTACAGTGGACTAAAGCACTGTTATTAACATCTGCTGCTTGCAATTACTGCAAATTCAAATCTCACCAGACTCAAGGTGGACTCAGCCTTCCATCCTTTCAAAGGTAGGTGAAATGAGGACCCAGATTGTGGGGGCAATAAGCTGACTTTGTATAAATATACAATATAAATATACAAAAGTATGAAGGCTATGGCTTAATGCATTGTAAGGCCCCCTGAGTTTCCGGAGAAGGGCGGCATATAAATTAAAGCTATTAATTAATTAATTAATTAATTAATTAATTAATTAATTAAAGCTTATGGTACTGGGGGACTTAAATCTACCGTCACTTGGTGAATCCTCAGATATGGCTCAGGAGTTCATGGCTTTCATGACAACCATGGACCTGATGCAAGTAGTCCAGGGTCCGATCCATAAGGGGGGACACACGCTCGACCTGGCATTTCTCTCAGGCAGTGGAGACAGGATCTGGAATTAAGGGGTATAGAGATCTTTCCCTTGTCGTTACTTCTCCACCGCAGGGAGGCGGAACCAATTAAGTGGTTCCGCCCCAGATGCCTAATGGACCCTGAAAGGTTTCAAAAGGAGCTTGGGGAGATACCTGATTCCCTTGTCCACAGTCCAGCTGAGACCCTAGTGGCTGCTTGGAATAGGGCAGCATCTGGGGCATTGGACCGGATTGCGCCTTTGCAACCTCTCAACGGCAGTGGATCCAGGAAATCTCCCTGGTTTACTGAGGAGCTCCGGGAGATGAAGTGCCAGAAGAGACGTCTAGAGCAATGCTGGAGGACCAATAAATCTGAATCTGACCAAACACTTTTGAGAGCCTTTATTAGGATTTATTTAGTGGCGATATGGGCGGCAAAATGTTCACATTTTTCCGCACTTATTGCATCCGCTGATTCTTGCCCAGCCGCCCTATTTAGGGTGACTCACTCCCTCCTTAAGGTAGGGGAACGGAGGAGCCCTTGCAAGGTAGAGCTGAGGAATTTGTGCAGTTTATGTCAAATAAAGTCGCTCAGATTCGGATGGACCTGGACTCTGATTGGGCAATACCGACTGAGATAATGGGGGTGGGTCTTAGTCCTATTGTGTTGGAGGAGTTTGAGCTAGTGACTCCTGAGGAAGTGGACAAGACTGTAGGGGCGATGAGTTCCTCCACTTGTTTGTTGGACCCATGCCCCTCCTGGCTGGTTTCGGCCAGCAGGGAGATGACATGAGGCTGGCTCCAAGCTTTAGTTAACACATCCTTGAGGGAGGGGTCCTTCCCGCAACCATTAAAGGAAGCAGTTGTAAGGCCCCTCCTCAAGAAGCCTTCCTTGGACCCAGCAGAATTAAAGAACTTTCGTCCAGTCTCCAACCTACCCTTTGTGGGAAAGGTTGTAGAGAAAGTGATGGCACTTCAGTTCCTGTGGTCATTGGATGAATCGGATTATCTGGACCCTTTTCAGTCTAGCTTCAGGCCTGGCTACAGCACAGAAACTGCCTTGGTCACGCTGATGGATGATTTCTGGTGAGCCCGAGATGGGGGTCATTCCTCTATCTTGGTGCTACTTGACCTCTCAGCAACTTTCGATGCCATTGACCATGGTATCCTTCTGTGACGACTAAGGGAATTGGGAGTGGGAGGCACCGTGTTGCGTGGTTCTCCTCCTATCTCTCTGGTCGATCACAGTCGGTGTTGGTAGGAGGACAGAGGTTGACCCCAAGGCCCCTCATCTGCAGGGTGCCTCAGGGCTTGGTCCTCTCTCCCCTCCTATTTAACATCTACATGAAACTGCTGGGTGAAATCATCCGACGACATGGGGTGAGATATCAGCAATATGCTGATGATACCCAGCTGTATAGCTCCACCCCTCATCAGTTCAGTGAGGCAGTGGATGTGATGTGCTGGTGCCTGGAGGCTGTGAGGATCTGGATGGGAGTCAACAGGCTCAGACTTAACCCAGACAAGACCGAATAGCTCTAGGTATTACCCCCTAAAGACTATGTCGATTGTCCATCCTTGGTTCTGGGGGAGGGGGGGGAGAGAAAGTGCCCCGCTCAGAACGGGCTCGCAATTTGGGTGTTGTCCTAGACTCACAGCTGAGATTGGAACAACATCTGACGGCTGTAGCTAGGGGGACCTTTGCACAGGTTCGTCTGGTGCACCAATTGTGACCCTACTTGAATCAGGAGGCTCTCCTCACAGTCACTCATGCCCTTGTCACCTCACAGTTGGACTATTGCAATGCACTCTACATGGGGCTACCCTTGAAAAGTGTTCGGAGACTACAGTTAGTCCAGAATGAAGCCGCGCGAGTTATTGTGGGTGTACCTAGATACATCCATGTTACACCAATTCTCCATGAGCTGCACTGGCTCCCTATCGGACTCCGGGTGCAATTCAAGTTGTTGGTTATTAGCTTTAAAGCCCTACATGGCTCAGGGCCAGGCTATCTTCGAGACCGCCTTCTACCGCATAGCTCCCAATGACTGGTAAGATCCCACAGAGTCGGTCTCCTCCGGGTCCCGTCAGCTAAACAATGTTGGCTGGCGAGCCCATGGGGGAGGGCCTTCTCTGTGGCTGCCCCAGCTCTCTGGAACCAATTACCCCCTGAGGTCCAGACTGCCCCCACTCTACTGGCCTTCCGGAAAGTAGTGAAGACCTGCTCTTCTGGCAGGCCTGGTTGATCTCGCTATGGTGATCTTGCAAGACCCGGCCATGAATTGGAGTGTATGGGTTTTAATGTTTTCTTTTTAAACTTTTGCATGGGATATTGTTCGCATTGTTTTATTCTTTGTTGTTTGCCGCCCAGAGTCCCTTGGGAGTTGGGCAGTATAAAAATGTGACTAATAAATAAAATGCGACTAATAAAGTGGCCAGCCAGTTAGGAGTAATGACATACCTTCATGAGAGGAAGCCTCTGGCTAGCTGGAATGTATAATTTATCCTCCAACCAAGCCAAGTCATCTCTAAGCAAACAGGTATTTTTATGGGCTTGGAACTAGTCATTGTTAAGTAGGGCTTGTTTAAACGCCTGAATGGTGGCATTGTCTGCTAGAAGGTCCTGTTTGGCTTGCAACCTGGTTATCACCTTGGCTGCCAGCTGGGAGGCTGGGAGCAGGGGTTTGATCACTTTGGGTTGATCACTTTGTGTCTGCTAGAAATTTCTTCCCCCAGGAAAATATTTGAGGCTGAAGTCAAAATGCTTAAAATATTGAGCCCAGCACACTTGTTTTGGGGAGAGTTTCCATGGGGTCTTAAGAGCCTCCAGATTTTTATGGTCAGTCCACACCTCAAAAAGGATTTTGTTTCCCTCTAGGAAATGTCTCCAGGTAAGGAGAGCGCATCACACTGCGTATGCCTCTTAAACTAGCCCCTTAAACTAGTCCAATTTAAGGGTTGCTCCTGCTTTGGCTTTCCCCCATTTTTGTTTTCAAAAGATTAATGATGGGGAGTGCAATTTGTGCAAAAGCCGGGATAAATTGTTGATAGAAGTTCACCACCAGGAAAATCTGCAGTTGCTTGCACTTTCTCTGGGTCTATCTCCATGCCCTCATTGGATATTCATTATCCCAGGTAGTCTAACTTATTCTGGTGGAATTCACATTTAGACAGTTTTGCGTAAAGCTTAGCGGTGAGGAGTTTGATTAGAACTGCCCGGACAAGTTTTATGTGCTCATTTTTGATTTCGGTGTGTATTAAAATGTCATCTAAATACACCAGAACCCCTTTGTATAGGTGCTCATGGAGCACCTTGTTTATGAGTTGCATGAATACAGTGGGAGCGCCTTGTAGTCCAAAAGGGAGCACTTTGAATTGGTAGAACTCCAAGGGGGTGTTAAAAGCTGTTTTCCATTTGTCCCTTTCCCTGATTCAGTAGTAAGCTTCTCTCAAGTCCAGTTTTGGGCTAGCATATCCTTCATGAGGGGAAGGGGGTACACATTTTCTATGCTTACAGTGTTTAAATCTCTATAGTCTAAGCATAAGCATAAAGACCCATCTTTTTTTTCTCAGAACAGCATTGGGTCGGCAATTTTTGGTTGCGTTAGTTTGATGAAGCCCCTAGCCAGGTTCTTATCTATGAAGATCCTCAATTCCTCAAGTTCTCAGGGGGACATGCTATACATCTTAGGTTGGCACCTGGGAGGATTTCGATGGTGCAGTCTGTGGGATAGTGGGGGGGGGGAGCTCATCAGAACCCTCTTCACTGAAAACTTCAGCTAAGTCCTTGTATTCCCTGGGAATTTTCATTTCATTTCATTTTATTTGATTTCTATACCGCCCTACTCCCGAAGGACTCAGGGCGGTGCACAGCCAAACAGTAAAATACATACATACAAAATTTAAAAGTAGAATTAAAATCAAATTAAATAATTTTGGCCCAGACAAATTAAAACCCCAAACTATTTAAAATCAATTTTAAAATTGAATATATAAAATACTAAAAGATATTTAAAAATTAAAAATCTTTTATAAAAGAGGGAAAAGATTAGGCCAGGCCTGCCTGGTGAAATAATAAGGTCTTTAAAGTGCGGCGGAAGGTGCGCAGATCCGGGATCTTCCATATCTCCGGGGGGAGCTCGTTCCAGATAGTAGGTGCCCCCACAGAGAAGGCTCTCCCCCTGGAGGCCGCCAGTTGGCATTGTTTGGCCGACAGCACCCAGAGGAGCCCTTCTCTATGGGAGCATACCGGCCGGTGGGAGGCTATTGGTGGTAGTAGGTGGTTCCGCAAGTACCCAGGTCCTAAGCCATGGAGCACTTTAAAGGTGGTAACCAAAGCGCACCCAGTAGACCACCTGGAGCCAGTGCAGCTCACGCAGGAGGGGTGTTACATGGGAACACCAAGTCGCTCCCATTACCACCCACGCGGCCGCACTCTGCGCCAGTTGGAGCCTCCGGGTGCTCCTCAAGGGGAGCCCATGTAGAGAGCGTTGCAATAGTCCAGGCAGGAGGTGACAAGGGCATGAGTGACCGTGCCTAACGAGTCCCGATCCAGAAAGGGACGCAACTGGTGAATCAGGCGAACCTGATGAAAAATCCTCCCAGTCACGGCCGTCAAGTGCTCTTCTAAAGACAGCCATGAATCCAGGAGGACACCCAAGTTGCGTGCCCTCTCCATGGGGGCCAATGATTCGCCCCCAATAGTCAGTGATGGCACCAACTGACTATATCGGGATGTCAGAAACCACAGCCACTCGGTCTTGGATGGGTTGAGCCTGAGCCTATTCCTCCCCATCCAGATCCGCACGGCCTCCAGGCACCGGGACATCACTTCAAGGGCATCGTTGGGGTGGTCTGGGGTGGAGATGTACAGCTGGGTGTCGTCAGCGTACTGGTGGTACTTCACCCCAAAACCACGGATGATCTCACCCAGCGGTTTCATATAAATGTTGAACAGGAGGGGCGAGAGGACCAACCCTTGTGGCATCCCACATATGAGGGGCCTCGGGGTTGACCTCTGCCCCCCTGTCAACACAGACTGCGACCGGTCAGAGAGAAAGGAGGAGAGCCACTGCAACACAGTGCCTCCCACCCCTAACTCTTCCAGTCAGTGCAGCATGATACCATGGTCGATGGTATCAAAAGCCGCTGAGAGATCTAACAGGACCAGGACAGAGGAGCATCCCCTGTCCCGAGCCCTCCAGAGATCATCTACCAACACAACCAATGCCATTTCCGTGCTGTACCCAGGCTTGAAGCCCGACTGGAACGGATCTAGATACGTCGTTTCATCCAGGTGCTGGGGGAGCTGTTGCGCGACTACACTCTCAACAACCTTCGCCACGAAGCGAAGGTTGGAGACCGGACAATAATTTACCAACATTGCCGGGTCCAGGGAAGGCTTCTTGAGGAGAGGCCTCACCACCGCCTCTTTCAAGGCGGCGGGAAAGTCACCCTCACCCAACGAAGCATTTATAATCCCCTGGAGCCAGCCTCGTGTCACTTCCCGGGAAGCCAGTACTAACCAGGAGGGACACAGGTCCAATAAACAAGTGGTCGCGTTCAGTCTACCCAGAATTTACCCTGCATTGGCACAGTCTACCCTGCGCCAATGCAGGGAATGCCCTGTATTGGCGCAGCTCTCCTGACAACATCTGTTTCTTTGTTTGGATTTCCTCCCAGTTCCTCCCATCTGGTCCGGTCACTCCTCATTGGAATCTTAGGGTTCCCTGCTGCCAGTTTACTCTGGGGTTCCATTTCCTTAGCCAGATGAGTCCCAGGACTAGCGGCCATTCTATTCCAGGTACCACAATAAATGTGAGTCTCTCATCATGAGTCCCCATGGTTATGTCTAGAGGTTCTGTGTCAAAAATTGCCGGCTCCCCCCTCCCATGACTGATCCATCTAACTGGCAAAATGTGATGGGGGTTTTCAGCTTCTGCAGGTGGACGTCCAGTTTCCCCACCAGAGTTGGGCTCATTAAGCACCAGGTGCACACATAGTCCAAAAGGGCTGAGAGTTTTAACCTTTTCCCCCGGCTGGGGATGAATAGTCTTAGGGGCAAGGTGAGATTACAACTCAGCAAAGATTTTCTAAAAAGCAAGAAACAGGCAGAAACACTGGAGGTGTTTCATATGTCACCACTCATCTAAAGAAAAATTGTTTACAAAGAAAACATACAACAGATGGACAGACTGCTGTTGCAAAAGTTAGCTATTGTAATAGCAGAGACAAATGATTAATAGACAGTGGGGCTAATCAAACAATTGTTCATAATTCTAAATTGTTTTTCAGAATGGTTCCAGCTGGAGGAGATGCAGTAGCCTTGGCAAATGGCCAGAAGGCTAAAGTAATTGGAAAAGGTAGTGTGGTGATTCCATATCTGAAGGAAAAGTTTAGCAACATATTATGTGTGCCTGAAATGGAGCATAATTTACTGAGTGTCTCTAGTCTAGACCAGAAAGGGTTTCAGATCATATTTGTAGATGGGAGATGTCTCATAACAAGAAATGGGAGTGTACGTGCACAGGGCATAAGGCAGGATAATTTTTATGTGCTGCAGGGACAAAAGGTTCAATGTGCCCAAACATTTGGAAATGTGGCACAACATGATTAATACATTCATCTCTTGCACAGAAAGCTTGGCCATGCTAGCTTCACAGTTTTGAAAAAGATGCAACAGTTTAGAGAAGGGTTGAACTTAAAAGGGTATAAGGCATATTTGGATTGTGCAATATGCAAATCATCAAAGTCCAAGGCATTCCCTGTAAGCAAGAGTAGCACAAAGCAGATAACAAGAGCTCTAAGCTGGTACATGCAGATTTGGTGGGGCCAATGCAAGCCAGTGGGAGGAGCAAGGTATGCACTGGTCATTATAGATGACTACAGCAGATTTGGTTTCTACTATTTACTAAAGAGTAAAATAGAGGTGCTACAAAAATTTAAGCAATGGGTAAGCTTCATAGAAAGGAGATATAACAACAGGTATGTTAGCTGCAAACTGATAGAGATTCAGAATTCACATCAGCAAGTTTTCAACAATGATTGAGACAGTTAGGAATAAAACACAGATGCACAAATCCGTACACAACAGCTGAGAATGGTGTGGTTGAGAGATGGAATGATATTTTACAAACAATGAAGGACTCGCTGCTGGAGGATTCTGGTCTGAGCAGGTCATATTGGGGTGAAGCCATGTTGACTGCTAATTATTTAATCAATAGGCTGTGGAGTTCCTCTATTAATAATTAATAATTAATAATCTTTGGCACATTTAAGGGTTTTTGGAAGCAATGTATGGGTGCCACACAGGTCAGAGTGATGGAATAAGGGGATTCCACCTGACAGCTATTCTGCTGGTGAGGTTAAGGTGTGTAATGTGTGGTATGAGCCAAGAAACTATCAGGAAATATTGGCATTACCCAAAATTGAACAAGTAAAATGGAAAGAGGCCATGGACAAAGAAATGAAATCCATGGGTGAACATAAAGTGTTCACATCTGTGACTTTTCCACAAAGTTACAAAGCCGTAGAATGTAAATCGGTGCCCAACAATGAGGTACAATATAAAGCAAGGTTAGTGGCACAAGGTTTTTCACAAAGGAAAAACGTGCACTATGCTGAGGTATTTGCGCCAACTGTAAAGAGTGAAAGTATAAGGTTGGCACTAGCATTGGCAGTGGCATGTGGACATAAAATTTGGCATTTTGATATAACCACAGCGTTCCTCAATGCAGAATTAGAGAAAAAATACTACATGGTTCAAGCACCAGGGTATGAAAGCAAAAGACCTAACTGTATATAAATTAAACAAGGCCATTTATGGACTAAAGCAGTCAGCCAGGAATTGGAATATCTGTTTAGATACTGCATTGAAAGGTCTTGGGTTTAAGAGTTGCAAGGCTGATGGTGCATATATACTGGAAAGATGCAAGTGGGGAATTTCAATTGTTAGCATTTGAGGATAATCTTTATTTCATTGTAAAGGATTTGTCACAGGTAAAAGAATTTGCTAATTAATTAGAGAAAAAGTTTGAATTAAAAGATTTGGGTGAAATGCAAAATTATCTTGGTAACCTAGCAGTTCGAAAGCACATAAAAAATGCAAGTAGAAAAATAGGGACCACCTTTGGTGGGAAGGTAATAGCGTTTGGTGCTCCTTTGGCATTGAGTCATGCCAGCCACATGACCAAGGAGACATCTTCGGACAGCACTGGCTCTTCAGCTTTGAAACGGGGATGAGCACTGCCCCCTAGAGTCAGGAATGACTAACACATATGTGCAAGGGGAACCTTTACCTTTACCTTTACCTTTAGAGTTACAAAAAACTGAGAAAGATAGTTATGTTCTCAGTCAAAGAGGGAAAAATGAACAGCTGTTGGAGAGATATAGCACGAAAGATTGTAACTCTGCTCCAACACCTATGAGCACAGATTTTCACAACAATTTGGGTGAGGACAAAAGTGAAGCCTGTGATCAAGAGATGTACCAGTCTGCAATAGGGAGCTTGTTATATCTGTCACAGTGGTCCAGACCAGACATAGCTTGTGCAGTAAGCATCTTAAGTTGCTTTACTGCTGCACCAATGCAATTGCATTGAGTGGGTGTAAAAAGGATTCTCAGGTATTTGAGGGGAACTGTGAACTTGGGTCTTCAAATACAGATCTCCGAAGAATTGAAATTTAAATGTTATGTTGACAGTGATTATGCCAATAATGTAAAAATCAGAAAGTCTAATTCTGGGATTGTGCTATTGTTTGGAGAGACTTTAATTGGTTGGAATTAAATGTAGCCAATTCTGTGGCAGAGGCAGAATTGATCATTCTGTCTGAGCTTTGCTCAGCGGTAATTTGGTATGTACAGCTGTTAAAGGATTTAAACATAAAAGTAAATGAAGCTGTAACGGTGTTTGAGGATAATGCTGCTTGCATAAAAATGGCTACAGGTGACAGAGTAAAGAATAGAAGCAAGCATATGGATATTAAATACTTCATTTTAAGAGAAGCCATCAAATGTAAATTAATTAGCTTGCTTCACTATTCTTCAGAGGACAATCTGGCAGGTATAGTGACCAAGTCATTGGGTGGAGTGCACCATGTGAAAAATATTAAATTATTTTTATTTTTTATCAAAAAAAGGTTGATATTTTTTTTATCAAAAACAGAAAATAGAACATTGTGGTAATAAAGCATGTTTTAGGAATTAAGAGCCATGATGTTCCTTTGAGTACAGGTAGCCCTCCAACCACCCAAAATTTCTGGTGCTAAGTGGGATGTTTGTTAAGTACATTTTGCCTCATTTTATGACCTTTCTTGCCAGAGTTGTTAAGTCAGTAACATGGATAAGTGAATCCAGCTTCTCCATTCACATGACCCAGAATACTGCAACTGTCATAAATATGAACCAGTTCCCAAGAATCTGAATTTTGATCCTGTGACCATGGGGATGCTGCAATGGTCATAAGTGTGAAAAATGTTCATAAGTCTCTTTTTTCAGTGCCATTGTAACTTCAAACAGTCACTAAATGAACTGTTGTAGGTCGAGGTCTAGCTGTAATTCATCAAAAACAGAATAGAGGTATGACAATGAGATTGTTAGCACTTGTTGTGGCCCATCAGTGGCCTGTGCAGTTAGTAGCTGATTCTGACAGCGAGGAGGCTGATGTGGTGCTGTGCCAGCAGCCTGTGCAGTTGGCACTCGAATCGGACAATGAGGAGGCTGGAGAAGATGTGGTACGAGAGGCGGGGATTCAGCCAGGGCCTTCAAAACCTCCAGAAGCTCCCATAAGTGAAGAGGAAGAAGAGGAGGAGCCTCTTCTCGATGCACAAGCGCACAGAGCTGTGAAAAGGCAGGAGTGGCTCCTCAGGAGGAGGTCTCCTCGAGAGTAAGGCTTAGGGCTAATTGGCTGCTCCCCTAGCCTATTTAAGGAAGGACGATGACTGATGCAATTTGCAGGAAACAACTTCATTCAAATTCCTTCGTGTCTTGATTCCAGAAAACGTTTGATTTGGCTCTTGTTTCTCTCTTACCAGTTTTCCTGCAAATTGTTTCTGGGCATTCTGCCAACCACAGTAAGATTATGGTTATCTGAAATACTGTGCCTCAGAACTGAGTTATTATTCTTTGAATTCTTGTTGGCTGTTAATGAAGTTAAATTAACAGCCCTTCTTCAGAAAAGACTGATTTATTGTACTTGTGTTCGGACAACTACTAAGAAATCTCATTAGTAGTCTTTAATTAGTAAATTAAAGTTTGTACGGACTTTGTGTGTGCTGCGTTCTTTGGGGTGGGGCAGAACAGTACTAGAACAAAATTTATTTATTTGTTTGTTTGTTTATTTAGTATGCTGCCTTTCAGGTTAATTTGAATTTAGGCTAATTTAAACGTAACTTATAATCAAATTAATAAAATCTAGGATTTCTGAAAAGTCTTTATATACTTATTGAATTTTACTTCCTATCACATTAAAATACTTGGAAGAAACTTTTGCACTGCCTTTGGGGGCAACACATGCAGACTCAGGCTTTGACTGTTTACTTATCTTATTTTTATACTTATTCTGAATCTGTATGCTGCATAAAAAGCTGAAGAACATACATACGGTTCATACACACATACATGAATATGTATACATACATATATGTATAAGAGCTGCTCCAAGAGCTTTTTTACAGTATGTTGCATTGAGCTTCTGGTTAGCAACAGCTAGAGGCAACAATTTACTTTTTCAATGTACAGCAAAACAATTTATACTTTTATATATATTTATATTTATATTACAGGGGTGAAATCCAGCAGGTTCTGATAGGTTCTAGAGAACTGGTAGCAGAAATTTTGAGCAGTTCGGAGAACTGATAGCAGAAATTTTGAGTAGTTCAGAGAACTGGCAAATACCATCTCTGGCTGGCCCCAGAGTGTGGTGGAAATGGAAATTTTGCAATATCCTTCCCCTACCACGCCCACCAAGCCAAGCCAAGCCACACCCACCAACCACACCATGCCCACCAAGCAGGGCCGGATTTTCCTATAGCCTAACTAGGCTTCAGCCTAAGGCCTCAAGATCAAGAGGGGCCTACACAGTGGTGGGATTCTGGGGGTTCTAGGGGGTTCAGTCGAACCCTTTGTTAAATTGCTGGCTCGCCCGCCCCTCGCCTCCCATCCGCGCGGTGCCAGCCTACTGTAGCCAGGGGTGGGCAATTGTGGCTCTTTTACAACCTGTGGCTTTCAACTTCCAGAATTCCTGATGCAGCTTGGCTGTCTCAGGAATTCTGGGAGTTGAAGGCCACAGGTTGTAAAAGAGCCACAATTGCCCACCCCTTCCCTAGCCTGAGTTCCGCTGCCTGGGATCCACATGGGCTGCCACGTGGTTCCCCACCGGCTCCGGATGCAAGAAAGCAGGATGGAGAAAGCAGCTTCCATGCCTTCACTCACCCTCACTCTCTGCCTCTGTTGGATTGCCGGCCGTTCGCTTACCCCGCCCACTCCCAATCTATTGCTGCCTCCGATGGCTAAAGGAAAAAAAACCTTCAAATTCTTGCCGTGGGGCTTCAAAGGGCTGCCCTAGAGCCAGTGGTGCAGCTGAACCCTTTGTTAAATTGTTGGCTTGCCCCGCCCCTCCGCATCACTATTTATTGCCAAAAAATAGTGGTGGGCGAGGGGCGGGGAAGCCAGCAATTTAACAAAGGGTTCGGTGTTTTTTTTGTAATTTTATTGGCCCATGGAGCTTCAGCATAGGCTAATTGGCCTCCCGGCTCTCAGCTAATTTGTCTCAGCTGTTTTGCTCAGGGCTCTTCTGCTTCCTTGCAAAGAGTGCTGATTTTTTCCCCCTAGCTATGCTGAGAAACGAAACTGAAACTGCTTTGCTGTTGCTGCAAGGTTGGAAAATTAGGCAGGCAGAATTCTTTTCTTTTTCCTCACCAAAAAAGGTAGGTGCAAACAATGGGAAATTTAGGGAAAAAGAGGAGAGTTCAGGATTTTAAAATACAAAAGAAAAAAAGCTCTATTTAACTAGGGAATTGTAATAATTGAGATACTATTAATTGTATATTTCTGAAATGGTTAAGTTGTGGTTTGGAGGAATATATGGGGGAAATTATTTGGTTTATTATTATTGGTAAATATAATTAATGGATTTGTAAGAAATTGGATTGCATGGAAATAATTGGAATATTCATGTTCATATTGATTAATATACAAAAAAGGTAGTTATATAACTAATTGATTTATATTAAAATGTTGAATTTATATTAAACAACTAATATTACATAATTAACCAATGTGAGGATGGATATAAAAATAGATGACAATGGGAAGGGGTATAATATAGAATAGAAGGGAAAAATTGAATTTGATTAAGATTAGAGATGAGGATGAAGGGTAATATTGGTTTTTTACAAAAATAGATGAGGAATAAATATGGCAAAAAGGAAATATAGAAATTGTAAATTTAATTGAAATGACTAAACACTGTTTAAATTTGTGAACCAGCCAAATACTCTGTTCAAAGAAAATACATTGTATGTTTGTATGTGTGTTTCTAATTATTGCTTATTTATTCATATTTGTTTTCTTTTATTCTTTAAAGTCTAACAATTCATTCTTAATATCTTTATATTTGTTTGGGGTTGGCTTTCTTCCCTTTCATCTTTTTTATTGTACAGCAATCTTTCTCCTCAAACCTACCACCTCTCTCTTTTCTTTCCTTCTTACTTTCTCTTCCTCCCCCTCTTCTCCTCCTCCCTACTTCCTCTTCCTTTCTCCTTCTCCTCCTCTCTTCCTCCCTCTCTTACCCTCCCTCCTACTCTAATTTCCCTTCCCTTCCTTCATCCCTCTCTATTGCTGTATCCTTTTATGCATATAGACTACTCAGAGGGCTGAAAAAGTTATTTCTGACTGGTCCTCGCACTTTTGACCGGTCCTCGAACTTACGACTGTCCTCACATTTTACATTTTTGCCCTATCTTGTCACCATGGTGAAGAGAAGCAGTTGTGAAATGAGTGACATGGTTGTTAAGAAAGCTGCACGGGCATAAATGTGAGGACCGGTCAAAAGTGCGAGGCCCAGTCAGAAATGACTTTTTTCGACTTCCTGTCTGGCTTCCGGCGCCGCCAGACGGTCCTCCGTGACCACCAGCCCCGTTGCCTGTAAAGAGCCGCCTTTACATCTGAAAGGCGGCTCAAAAAACTCCATTTCCTGACGGAAATGTGAGTCTGAGCAGGCGAGGGCAGGTAGAGCCCTCTGCGAAGTCCCCAGAGGTTTTTTTTAACTCTTGGGGATGAGCAGGTTGAGGCTCCCTATTCCCCACTCGCCGTCGCTCCGGGCATCGGGAGAACTCTGCCTTTTTGCAGAGCTAGGCGCTGGAACCGGATTAACTAACGAACCTAACAGATGGATTTATTAAAAAAGATGAGACTTGGACTTGGGACCCTAAATTGCAAGTATCCTTAATGAATTTATAAGCATTTCAGAGCGAAAGAGAAAAAAACTTTAAAATGGCGACCGCTGAGGCTTGGGAAGTAGAAGAAAGCCGAAAGTGAGAGTCCTTCCGTAACAGATACGAAGTAGCGGAATATATAGTGCTGGCTACAATTTGGAAGAAAATTAGTTATTTTAAGCTCCTTTCTCTCTTTCTTCTTGGAGATTTGTGCTTGATCTTGTTTGGGGGAAAAAAAAAGAGTTTGCTGGCAGTATGGCGTTAAAACTTATAAAGCCTGATAGACAAGCAGGGGGGGTGCTCCCCCACTCACAACTGTTCGAACAAGCTTTGAGCCTACAGACCTTTCAGAATGGTTTTAATTTAAAAGAATATCTTCAGGAGGAAATGGCAAAATATCATGAGACTCTGAACCAGAAATTTGAAAAATTAAGGCAGGAAATTAAAGAAATGATACAATTAAAGTATGATAACTTGCAACGAAAGATTGTAACAGTGACTGGTGGTTTTTCAGAAGTTGTTATAAAGTTGGATACAAACATTAAATTACTAGAGTCTAAAATGGAGGAAATTGATGATAAGATTTATAATTTGGACAATAAAATACTAAGAATTGAAAAGGATTTAATAAATATTCAAGATAATAGTTTAGAAATAAAGTCCAAAGAGGAAGCTGGTCACGAGACTTACAATGCAGAAGATATAAAGCAAGGGATTGAAAGAGAAGTTGTAATGATTCAATACAGGCCTACAGAATTTGCGATCAGAATCAGAGGCTTACAGGAAAATAACAGTGATGATCTAAGAAAAATATCTGCTCAAGTTCTGGCTGGGATCTTAAAGGTTCATCCTGAGGAGGTATCCTGTAAAATTGATAAGGCCTATAGAGTAAATTCTTGGATTGCAAAGCAAAGGCAACTGCCTAGAGATGTGGTGATTTACTTTACAGATAAAGAAATAAGAAATGATATTGTGCAAAAATCCTTTAATTCTACTCTACAACTGTATAGGAGAAAAATTTGGATATATAAAGAATTGCCGCCTAAGATGTTAAGAGATAGAAAGAAATTTGGACTGTTGGTGACTGAGCTAAGAAAACAAAGTATTTTATTCAGGTGGGATGTCCCAATGGGTATAATATTGAGATATCAAGGAGTAAGATATCAGTTAAATACTGTTGAAAAAGCGGAAGAATTTTACTACGGGGTCCTTAAAAAGCAAAATCAACAAGAGACAGAAATTCAAGAAAAGCAGAAGGAGATGGAAGTAATGAAGAAACAACAAGTCACAGAGGTCTCCACAGATGAGCCGCTTTTGGATTCTCTATCAGAGGTCTCAGCTGGACTATTTAATATAAGAGAGGCGATTCCGGATTCTAATGTAATGATTTATCAAGCCACAAACCAGCATGGAAGTCAATTAGTTGATATACAATTTATAGAACCAGAAAGATTTAAGCCACAAAAGCAAAACCAACAAGATCAAGTTATAGATCAGCATGAAAACCAAATAGCCGATACACAACCTACAGAAAGGAATTCAGGATGGAGATCCAACCCACAAAAAGTCAAGAAAAGAAGAAGTAGGTCTCACAAAAACAAAAACTTTTAAACTAAACAACAGTGTAATGCCAGTTATTTATGAGAGGACTGAATATATGAAAAGATAATGGGCAAAGTTTTGATTTATTTTATCCTGAGGAGAGTGACAGATCTCTGCAGTGCTGAACTTTTGGGATGTGAAAAGGGCCTTAAATTGAATGGATTGGAAATATATTTTTCGTTTTTTTTTGGATTTCTTGATAAATATATTACGTTTAGGCTGAGTTATATGGCAAGAGATTTACTGGATTGGGGCACGCAGAAGATCTGGTTGTTACCCTATTATGGTGGTTGGAATTAATAATCTGGATAAAAGACACCTCTATAGACACTATATGGAATATAAATATAAAGTCACTCGGGTGGTTGTTGTGTGTGGTTTTTTTCCAATATGAAGATATTTGTTACTGATGGGGGCAGATGGTAACTGAAGATACTGAAAATACTGTTGGAATTTGGATGCGATGTTACCCTAATATGGGTGATGGAGTTTATCATCCAGCTGAAAGACATTACAGAAGATATCATATGGATTACAAGCTTAAAGATTTTTTTTTTTTAGGATTTTATTTACATAAGGGAATATTTTTCTAGTGGAGTGGACAGAAGAATAAAGATATTAAGAATAATTATGGTAGTTTTGTAGGAAAGTGGGTGGAGATAGGATAGGTTATTGATTGTTTAGTTTAAAGAAAAGGGATATTATGTTTAGATCTGAATATATGTAAAAGATTTGAGCTAAGAGATATAATGATGGGGGGGAAGGAAATGGGTAGCTGAACTGAATAAATGTTAAATTAGGATTTACTATATAGTCTTATAGTGGAAGGTTGTTTTGAAATGTTATATTAATATACATAAAAGATTTGACTTAAGAGATATATGTATGGGGGTAGTAAAAGGCTAGATTATGAGCGGAAATCGCTAAATTGGGAGATATAATAATATTATTATGTTAAATTAGGAGTTATTAGATAATGTTATAATAGAATGTCACTTTGAAATGTATAGTATAGTATAGTATAGTATAGTATAGTATAGTATAGTATAGGGGGGATATGATAATTTTATTAGAAAGAAAGGGTCAGTATATGGAGATGGAGTAAGTGGATGGTAAAGTATGATATAATCTGTTATGAATTTGGGTTTTATTATGAAGAAGTCACAGGGGAAGGAGAGGGTGAGGGGGGGTTAGGGAGGAGGGGGGATAAAAAAGGGGGAAAAATCTGTATTTGAAAAACTTTTTCAATAAAAAAAAAGAAATGACTTTTTTCAGCCCTCTGAAAAAAATCTATGCACATAGCCACGCCCACCCAGTCACATGATGAGCTACCCACGCCTACACAGTCACGTGACCAGCTAGCCACGCCCACCCAGTCACATGATTGTCAAAACACACACCCAACTAAGCCACGCCCACAGAACCTGTTGTTAAAAAAATTGAATCCCACCACTGGTGAAAGGGCCTCATAAGTGGAATAGCCTAGGGCCTCTTTTCATCTAAATCCGGCCCTGCCACCAAGCCACGTCCATAGAACCGGTAGTAAAAAAATTTGGATTTCACCACTGATATATTATAAATTTCAACAACTTATATCTTTAAACTGAAGAGTATGTTGTTTATTATCTGCATGAGATTCCACAAACACTTAGTAAGAAAAGAAAAACTACTTTGCATAACTTAGATATGCTTCCTGATTGGACAGCAAAATGGTACAGCAAAGTCCATAGGAAGTCCACATTCATGATAACTCAGTAATTTTTCAAATTTTAATATCTTCTAAAAGATCTCTGAGTGAATAATGCAAAAATCTTTCATAGCCATATGTAGTTAACTTCAAATAAGTTCAAATAGAGAAAATGTGATTCAATGTCAGAGAATGAGTAATATTAAAACTTTGTACTTGTTTATATCTATAGCACATTAATAATTTTGTAAGGATAAGTGTATATGGGAAGGAATGATAATGAAGTAAGATTGTGACAAGTTCTCCACTAGTTTTCTCAACAACAAATTGAAGGAAGAAAATAGTTCCTGTGGATTTAACTCTGCTGGTTGTTGTTGACTATAAGGAGCAGCACTCATATCTATTTTAAGGCTGTGAGCCAGCACTGATCAAAGACATTTCCATGGTCATGTGACCCATATGATGTTGCAGAGCATTGTTTCTACTCCACCAAAGTGGAATCTACTCACATATGCATGCTTTCAAAATCCTAGGTGGGCAGGAGTTAGGTGAAAATGGGCACTCACTCCATTACACAACTATCAGGTCTCAAAGACCAGTAATTTATGGGCTGAGTCATAAAACTGCCCAAATTTTTAAGTGGTTCTTTTAGAAAACTCAAAAATGTCAATTTAATAATATTATTTTGACTATAGAAGAGTTCAGTGAATAGTTCAGTCCTTCCCGTCCCCCCACCACTGGTCCGAAGATAAATTCAAACTCATCAGCAATACTTATTTTCCTGAATCCTATCCTCTGACTATTTTCATTATCCAACAAGCTGCATCATCTCTGATTTCCTGAGACTGGGGGTTCAGCCAATACTCTCAGCCAGACACTGAGAAAGTAAATAAACTCTTCCACCATCTGGGATTTTATGAAAATGAAACAAACGGAGCCTTGATAACATTGCAAATTCAATCATCTTATCTCCCCTAGTGACTTTAGATTCATGTGGTGCAGGAATGGTGACCAGCTAGAACCCCACTGAAGTTCAGTTCAAAAATGTGTTTGCTTGGATTGAATCCTTACCCCAGGATCCTTCTATGGAAAAGGTACAGAACTCCATGAAAGCAAGGCAACCTTCTGAAGACAGTGTCCACTGGTATGTTAATAAACAATGTTGCTGATAGAACTAATAGAATCAGTGTGAATATTGTGAGTATGTAACCTCTGCCTTTCAGTGAAGGAAAATCATCTGACAATCTCCATATCAATTTCAAGATCAACAACTGAGTAATAAAGAACAAAAAAAAAAGTGAACATTTCAGATTATACCCAAAGGTGCTTTTTCCAAAAAGCAACTGGACTTTCTTGGTTTTTATTCCTTTGAAAACATTTCCAGAAACATTTTCAAAATGTTTTCAAAGGAAAAAGGAAAAAACCAAGAAAGTCCAGTTGCCTTTTGGAAAAAGCACCTTTGGGACAACCATGAACTGGATTATTGAGAATCTCCATAGACATTTCATAGACAAAGTGATATTACTCAGTAATCTAATTTTGAAAGTCCAGACTTCAGGTCTTGGTATTATACAGACAATGATATGGTGTTAATACTGTGTTGTTGTTTTTGCAATATATACAGACACTGCTATTTCTTGATCGATGATGCTAGTGTAGTTATTATTATTTTAAGTGAAGTCACTTTGGAAAAAGGATAGCTGGGAATGAAAATTGGCACATGAAACCATTAAGCACATGACTGAAAGGATAAACTACAGCTTCAGAAAATAGGAAATTGGAGTAATGATACAAAGGAAAAGGTTAAGCTTTCCCATATTCAAAGAATTTGTAGCAAATAGCAAATTTCAAGAATCAGAGTCCTTGGATCTCACTGAGCTTAGTTGTTTGCTTGCCAACCAATTAGATAACATCATCAGTGCTAATGAGTATGGGGTTTGCTCTGTTTATACATAATAGCTTGCCCTACCACTGGTGGTGGGGGTGTGGTTTTTCCTTTGATAGTTCCTTGATTAAGGTATTGTTTTCTGCTTGATTGTTTCTCTGGTATTAATTCCTATTTATCTGGGTGTGGGCTACAGAAGATATTTTCTTATCTTTATATTTCCTTCTTAATTTTTTTTATTGACTGTTAGGTCTGCCTCTATTCAATTCCTAAGAAAGAAAACCCCCGACTCAATTGATTGAGAGAAGAGGTACTTTTATAAGAATGAACTGATAGCAGCAAAAGCAAGACAAGATCTGAGAAAAGCCCATGTGAAAGTTACACATTGAAAGTCACCCCAAATCCCTCCCCCCGGGGTCCAGCACTAATCAGCATCCAGGAGGATGTTATGGGAAAAGCTCCTCTGCAGGTGTTGTGTGCCTCAGGAGTCCCAGGACAGTTGGCCTTGGAAAAGTCCAAACAACTCCACTTAGCAGTGCCATAGTTCATGAGTGCAAACCTCCATTCCAATTCTCATGGGAACGCTTCACACCAGTTTGCTTCCCCATCCCAAATGCTAGGCCGAAGAGGAGACACCTTTTCAGGCTTTATCAAACTACAATGAAATACAGGATGGATCCATTTAAGTTTCTTTGGCAGGCCCAACTGCATGGTAACTGGGTTGATTACTTTGACAATTGGGAATAGGCCCACATATTTAAATTCCAGTTTCTTTGATTTTTGGGTAGTCTATAGTATTTAATGGACAAATATACTTTATCACCCACTTGGAAGTCTTTCAGTTTTGCCCTCTTTTAATCCACCTGTTTCTTACAGGCTTGGTGTGCATCTTCCAACACCTTATGTGTTATTGGCCAGGTGTGCTGAAGCTGTTCAATCTACTCCACAAAGGAGGGGTTCAGAGGCTTCTGTTGGGGCAGTTCTGGTATGGGAACAAAAAACTGGCCAGAAGTTACCTTGAATGGGGTGAAACCAGTACTATTATGCACTAATTTATTATAAGTGACCTCAGCAAAAGGCAGTAGGTCAGCCCAATTATCTTGCTGATAATTTATGTAGCACCTAAGTATTGTTCCAGAACCAAATTGGTGTGTTCAAACGTTCTATTTGTTTGAGGATGATGGGCAGAGCGTAGCCCCTGGGCAGAGCCTAAGAATTTAAGAAATTCCTGCCAAAACTGGAAAGTGAATTGAACCCCCTGTAATGATGCAGTCAGGGAGTCTGTGTAACCTATACATGTGTTGAATAAAAAATTTAGCAAGCATCTTAGCTGATGGTATTTTAGTGCAGGGAACAAAACACATTTGTTTGGAAAAAAGATCTGTAACAATCTAAATGACCGTGTTTCCCCCATTCTCAGGCAGCTCCACTATAAAGTCCATGGATATTTCTTTCCACGGGGCCCTAGGGCTAGCTACATTCTGTAGGAGTCCAGTGGGCTTTTCTGGGGGCCATTTAAACCTCAATGTTCTTTTTCAATGAAGGCCACCAAAACTGCTGCTTGATCAGGTACAAAGTCTTTACAAAACCAATTTTGGAATTGTGAGCCTACCATAGGATGGGACCGCTTATAGTGGTAGGCACATATAATTTTGTGCCAATCCATGCGAAGCCATCTCACATGGTGCAGGCATTTTTAACGCCCCCTTCAGTTCCTCACACAATTCATTGGGAAGCTCAGCTCCAATTTTTTCTGAGCACTGGTAGTCATTGGAGCAGCTAGCTGCTTAAAAGGGATAACTGGCCAGATTATTTCAGGTCTAACATTATTATATTGAGGTAATCTGGATAAAGAATCAGCCATGATGTCCCCCCCACACACCCGCCAGGGATATAATGCACATTAAATTAAAATGATTAAAGTACTGTGCCCAACGGACTTGCTTAGGTAACAGTTTCCTTGGGTTTTTCAAGGCTTCCAGGTTTTTGTGATCAGTCCACACCTCAAAAGGTTGCTTTGCTCCTTGTAGGAAATGCCTCCAAGTTAGCAATGCCCATCGCCTCACAAATGCTTCCTTCTCCCAGATTGCTCACCTTAGACAAGATCTGAAAAAAGCCCATGTGAAAATTACACATTGAAAGTTACTCCAAATCCCTCCCCATGGGGTCCAGCACAGAAAGACTAATCAGCATCCAATAGGATGTTATGGTGAAAGCTCCTCTGCAGGTGTTGTGTGCCTCCGGAGTCCCAGGATGGTTGGCTTTGAAGAAGTCCAAACAACTCCACTCAGCAGTGCCATTGTTCATGAATGCAAACCTCCCTTCCAATTCTCACAGAAATGCTTCACACCAGTTTTCTTCCCCTTCCCAAATGCTTTAAAAAAAACCCTCCCCGTTTCTATGACAGCCAAGACCAAGCAAGCTGCAAAAAACCACATTGGAGATCTGGCTGACGTTGACTCTTTTGAATAGTGTATAAATGTGATTTATTTCTGTGTGGCTGTTGATGGCTGAGTTGTATGAATGTCAAGCTTCCAGGAACCCCCTAGTGTTTGGGGATTTAGTTTTATCTAGGATGCTTACATTTCCCAGATGAAACTATGGTTGAGTCTGTCTGCATGTTGTGAAATTAAGGAGTTTACATCATGTCTTCTGACTGCTAGTTGGTGTTCATGGATGTGCTTGGCTACTCTTCTGATGGTCTACCCTATATAGTGGCTGTTACAGTTCTTACGCTGTATGTTGTAGATGACTCTTGGTTTTCGGAGGACACTGCTGGGTCTTTAATTTAGTTAAGATGTTTTGAAAGGCATTAGTTGATTTGTGTGTAACTGTGATGTCATGTGGTTATAGTAGCCTATAGGTTATTTATGAAATATTTTTGATATATGGTAGTATTAATTTTTTTTTCATAGCTTGTATTGTTTGTGCTGTATTGGGTGGAGTGATCAAGCACTTTTGATAAAATTGTGTGGGTATCCATTTTTGTTGACAGGTATTGTACAGGTGATCTGTTTACTTTTTCTGGTGTTCTGGGTTACTTCAGTAAGTTTGTGCTTGTCTGAATAATGTCTTTACGTATTCTCCTTCTTCCCTTCTGAATTTCATTCCTTTTTATAGATATTTTATAAGCTAGTTGCTTTCAATTTAATTGATAAGTACAGTTACAAATCAGAGTCAGACATGACTGGACAGGGGAAACCTTTGCTACATAAAAGTTAGGCACACTTATACAGGCAGTTCTCAATTTATGACCACAATTGAGCCCAACATTTCTGTTGCTTTTTTAAAAAAAATATACTTTATTCAGTTTTATATATATACAAGACAAAAAATTCATTTCTATTTACATCGGATCTGCAGTGTTTATACATACAGTATATACATAAAATGTCTCTGGTATCACTTTATCAGTTTATTACTACTTATTTATCATACTTTATACTCCCTCTTTAATTCTGTTGTTCAACCACTCGTACCACCTTTCCCACACAGTATAATAGTCTCATTGTTATTTATTTCGTACGTTAGTTTACTCATCTCTGCGCACTCCAGGATTTTCCTAATTATAAGTTCTTCTGGTGGCAGGGTTTTCTCTTTCCAGAGTTGTGCGTACACCAGTCTAGCAGCTGTGGTTATGTGTATTACCAGATGGATCTTTTTCTTTCCATACCCCTTTTTTACTATTCCCAGGAGAAATATTTCCGGCGTCAATTCTTTGTCTTCTCCAATTATTTCTTGTATCCAACTCCAAATTTTATTCCAATATCTTTTCACTTCACATGTCCACCACATATGAAAGAAGGTGCCCTGACCATGGCCGCATTTCCAACAGTTAGGATGCATATTGGGGAACATTTTAGCTAATCTGCCAGGTGCTAAGTACCACCTGTGAAGCAATTTGTATTGATTCTCCTTGTAAGTCACGGCTCTGGTTAATTTATAATTTTTGTTCCATGCCTCTTCCCATTCGTTAAAATTTAGACTATGTCCTATGTTTTTCTCCCATACTCTTTTTTTTTTTTATTGCAAAAGTTTTACAATTACATTTTCACCCCCTTTTTCCCCCCCCTACCCCCCCCAAACTTCCCAACCTCCCCAGCCCGCCCTAACCCTCCCCTCCCCCCAGACTTCCTAGTATGCTCATGTCAGATAAAAGGAAAAAACCCTCCTTTGTATATAAAACTTGAACCCCTCCCTCCCCCTTACAAATTTTCATCTTCATTACATTAACCTATTTCTATCTTGGTATATCATTTTCAGATAAATTTTCATCCTGATTACCTTAAAAATATTTCTATCATAATGTAACATTTTCTAACAAATTTTCATCCTTAACCTTAAAATATTTCTATCTTAATATAACATTTTCTAACAAATTTTTATCCTCGACCCTAAAATGTTTCTATCTTATATAACATTTTTAAATAAAGGCTATTTAATACTTCCTAGTTTGATATTTATGCTGAACATAATTTATCCACTTCTTCCATTCCCATTCATAAGTCTCTTGAGAACAATCTTTTAAATATGCTGAAATCTTCGCCATCTCCGCAAAACTGGCCATCTTCAAAGTCCATTCCTCAATCGAAGGCAGCGCTTCATTTTTCCAGTATTTACCTATCAACAATCTTGCTGCAGTTATCATGTACAATATCATTTTTGTTTCCCCCAATGTAAAACCCTTAACTATACCCAATAAAAACAGTTGTGGAGAAAATTGAATTTTTCTCTTCAAAACATTCTGCATGACCCACCAAATTTTTACCCAAAAAGCCTTAACTTTCTTACAGGTCCACCAAACATGATAATATGTAGCGTCTAAGCAGTCACATCTCCAACATTTAGGCTGGGCACTAGGGTACATACACGACAATTTTTTTGGATCTAAATGCCATCTATAAAACATTTTATAGAAATTTTCCCGCAGATTCTGCGACTGTGTAAATTTAACATTCTGAACCCAAATTTTTTCCCATGTTTCCAACATCACTGGTTCCTCAAAATTTTGTGCCCACTTAACCATGCAGTCTTTAACTAGTTCAGTTTCTGAATCCCTTTCTAACAAAACATTATAAAGTCTTTTAATATGCATTGGGCCTTTCTCTTTTATATGTCTAACTAATTCTTCCTCATACATCATAATACCAGTTTTTTGGTCCTCTTTCCATCTCAATTGCAGTTGATTGTATTGTAACCAAGTTAAATTAATCCCTTCAGCCAACAATGTCTGTAATGTCTTCAGCTGCCATCTGCCCGCATCTGTAAAAAGAACCTCTTTATATAAAAACCCCCCGAGTGACATTATATTTGTATTCCACAAGGTATGACCAAGATCCAGCCATAGCGGTATTTTATAATTCCAGTTGTTTCGGTGCTTCTTCCAAACTCTCAGCAAAGAATCTCTAAGTATATGGCTTTTAAATACTTTATCCACTTTGCTGTCATAAAATAAGTAAGCGTGCCATCCAAATTCCAAATCAAAACTTTCTGCATTCAATATTCCAGTCTTTTTTCCTCCAAGCCAATCACTTACTAAAGTCAAAGCTGTTGCATCATAATATAATTGTAGGTTTGGAAGTTTGAGACCTCCCCTTTCTGGGATGTCTTGCATAATTTTCATTTTTACTCTTGGTTTTTTCTCGTTCCAGACAAATTTGTTGATACCAGTTTGCCATGCTTTTAGTTGTTTATCATTTTTGAGCACCGGAATCATTTGAAACAAAAAAAGAAATCTTGGCAAAATGTTCATCTTAACTGCTGCTATTCTTCCAAGTAAAGACAGCTGCAGTTTTTTCCAAATCTCCATATCTTTTTGCACCTCTCGCCACAACACCTCATAGTTATTTTGAAACAATTTCATATTTGATTCTGCAACCTGAACTCCTAGATATTTTACCTTTGGTACAATCTCAAAACCTGCCCTCCTTTCTAACTCCAGTTTACGATCTTGTGTCATATTTTTAACTACCATCTTAGTTTTTCTCTGATTCAATCTGAAACCTGAAACTTTACCAAAGTCTTGTATAATGTCCTTCATCTGGATTATCGATTCCATTGGCTGTGTTAGGGTAACAACCAGATCGTCTGCAAATGCCTTTATTCTGTAATCCTCTTGCCTTATCATTATACCTTTCAATGTGTTAGAATCCCTTATTGTATTTAACAAGACTTCTAGTGTTAAAATGAACAACAATGGGGACAGTGGACATCCCTGTCTTGTACCTTTTTCAATTTTAAACTCTGTTGTCAAACTTCCATTGATAATGATCTGTGCCTTTTGCTCTTGATAAATTGCTGAGACCGCCTGTATATATTGGTCCCCAAAGTCCATCTTTTTTAATGTCTTTAATAGAAAATTCCAATCCACTCTATCAAAGGCCTTCTCTGCATCCAGAAAGACCAGCACTGCAGGGATCTGTTTATTCTTCTCAAGATATTCCAATAAGTCTATTACTTGCCTTACATTGTCCTTCATGTGCCTACCCTCAATAAATCCCGCTTGGTCATGATGAATCACCTTTTGAATTACTGGCATCAGTCTGTTGGCTAATACTTTTGCGTAAATTTTATAATCCGTATTCAAAAGAGATATTGGTCTGTAATTCTCCGGTTTTTTGGGACCTGCTTGCTCTTTTGGTATCAAAGAAATATAAGCTGTAGTCCACGATGGAGGTACTTTTCCCCCTTGTTGTATGTTGCAAAATAAGTCTCTGAGTTGTTCCACCATTTCTGCCTGTAAAGTTTTATAATACACTGCTGTCAGACCATCCGTTCCAGGAGCTTTGGCTGTTTTTAATTGTTTTATTGCTGCTATTATCTCCTCCTCTGTTATGGGATAATCCATTCTTTCCTTTTGTTGTTCAGTGATTTTTATAACTCTTTTATTGTCCAAATATTTTTCTATAAGTCCATTCTGCACCTCCTCTCTGGCATATAGTTTAGTGTAATATTGAAGAAAGGCTTCTTTTATTAAATTCTGTTGAAAAACTTCTTTCCCCCCAATATCAACACTATCAATAGTCCGTATGCTTTGTTTCTTCCTTAATGTGTAAGCCAACCACCTGCCTGGTTTATTAGCATTGCAGAATGTATTATGCTTCGCATATTGTAAGTTTGTTGCAACTTGTTCCGCTATAAGCATTTGGAATTGGTCTTTCAGAAGTTTTATAACACTAAGTATTCTTTCATCTGTTGGGTTTTTAATAAGTAACTGTTCTTTGTCCTTTATTTCTGCTTCCAATTCAAGTCTTTTCTTTTGTCGAATCCGCTTATGTTTAGAGTTCATATATATAAGCACCCCTCTCATATAAGCTTTGCTTGCGTCCCACACAATTTCCATTGGGGTGCCTTTGTTCAAGTTCATTTCAAAAAACTCTTTCAGATGCTTTTTAAGTTCTATTATATTTTTCTCATATCTAAACAAGTTTTCATTTAATCTCCAAGAACGTCTCTCATTCTTACATGTCTCAATTTCTATCCAGACTGGACTGTGATCAGTCAAGGTTCTTGGCAGAATCTTTGTTCTTTTTGTCCTAACAAGTAAGTCATCAGACAACAAAATAAAATCAATCCTGGAAAAGGATCTATGTCTGTCAGAAAAGAAAGTATAGTCCAGTTCTTTTGGGTTATGTATTCTCCAAATATCTTTTAATTCCAGGTCTTCTTTCATATCAAAAAAAGTCTGTGGTAATCTAATTCTTGATTTTGCCAAAGTCTTTTTATCTAATTTAGAGTCAATTACTCCATTCCAGTCTCCCATAATTAAAATAGATCTATAATCCCATTGAAGTATTTTAGTATGCAGCATTTTATAAAAATAGTCCTGTTGTTGATTAGGAGCATAAATTCCTATCAGAAGAATTTGACTATTAGCAGAAAGTAATTCAATTGCTACAAACCTACCATCTTGATCAGCTTCTATAAGTTTGGCTGTTAATTTTTTGTTTACATAAATAACCACACCATTCTTTTTTTGGTTAGTTGAGGATATAAAATGTGTTCCTAATTTGGAATTTTTCAAATAGTTTTGATCTTGAACTGTAATATGCGTTTCTTGTAAACAAATTATATCATTATTATGTTGTTTTAAATATGCAAATATTTTCTTCCTTTTTTGTGTTGCATTCAACCCATTCACATTCCAAGATAAACATTTAATCATCCTTATTCTCCTTCTGGAGCGAAGCGCAGAACCTTAGGATGTCATCTGAGATCCTCTGTCCTGCTTTTCCCACAGCCCCAGCCTTGTCTTGACTCTCCTGCTGTAACTTTTCTTTAAGTTCCTTGGCTTTTGCTTGAGTTATACGCTGATCCTTAACTTCAGCCGCCCAAGCCAGCTCCGAGATTGGAGAAGGTTCCAGCAAAGGCTCATCCAAAAAGCCTCCTTCAGCACCCTTCAGCTCTGCTAATTCCTGCTTAGATTGTTGTTCTTTAATCTCCAAAACTGTAGATGTGCGTGGGGATGGAGTTCTTTCTTTAAAGATGTCATTATAAAATTGCTCCGCCTTCTCCACAGTATTCAGACGGTGTTTCTCTCCCTTATATCTCAAAATTATGCCAGTTGGGGCGTCCCAACGAAATGGGATTTGATTATTCTGCAGTTCTTTAACAAGAAAACCATACTCTTTTCTAGATTTCAACATCTTGGGTGGGAGCTCCTTGTAAACTGTAATCTTGGATCCACTCACTTGCACAGAAGTGAGAAAAGATTTTTGCAAAATGTCATTTCTTATTGCTCTATCTGTAAAATATATGACCACATCTCTAGGCAGTTGTCTTTGTCTGGCCACCCACGAGTTAACTCTATAGATTTTATCTATTTTGCAAAAAACCATCTCAGGTTCAACTTTTAAAATCACAGCTAGGGCTTCAGCACAGATCTGTCTCAAATCTTGTCTCTCCTCTTCTCTAATTCCTCGAAGCCTTATAGCAAATTCCATTGCACGAAATTGCATCATAACAATATCATTCTCAACTCTCTGCATCTTGTCATCAACATCAAAAAATTTATGATCATTATTTTTCATCTTAGCATTAACTTCTAATTTAAATTCATCCACTTTTGTCTCAACTTTCATAATAAATCCTGCCAGACCAGACGCCACATCCGTTATTTTTTTGGTCACCATCTTTTGGCTCTGCTGCATTTCCTGCATGATTTCCTGTTGTGACTTTTGAATTTTTTCATCTATTTTATTTATTTTGTCATCCATGTCTTGAAATTTCTCATCCAAAATATTTGAGATGAATGCTTTTAATTCTCCCATATCCAAATCTTTTTTTTGGGCTTGTGACTGCGTATCCTGCTTACGTGGGGGGGATCCCCCCCCTGTTTTGCCTTCCTGCTTTTTTGAAGCCATCCTGCCATGTAAGCTAGCTTTCTTAAAAAGGGAGGGTCCGCCTCTTCTGCCACCTCCACAATACCTTCTAAAAAAGTCCCCCAGAATTACTCAAAGCAAAGCTATAATGCAGCAAAGACAAGTAAAAGGGAGAGATTTTCCTCTTATTTCTGTTGCAGCCGGAGCAACTCTGTAACAACTTTTTAACTTTGTAGCAAGACAAGATAACTTCACCAATCCACACCCACTAATTCATTTGCTGAGCGCCATATTTTTTCAATCACTTTCACTCATTCCGAGACTTTCACTTCAGTAAAAAAGTTCAGCAAAGGACTAATACTTGCAGTTCAAAGTTTCAGGGTTCAAGTGGATTGCGGATGTTTATTTGAGTTATTTCCTCGCTCTTTAAAGGTTTCCTGAGGTCGGCTTGTTCCGCACAAGCAGAAGACGTCCCACGCCGCCCGGAGTTTCAGCAGGTTGTAAGGGAGCCGCGCCTGCTTCCTCCCCAGAAACAGTTCCCTGGGGGGGTTGCAGGGGCTCTACCTGTGCCCTGCTGCCTCTTCTTCTTCAATCCTATGGATTTCGAAGATTTCGAGCCGCTTCGCAATCAGGAAGCGGCTCTACAAGCGGCGGGGGTGGCGGTGCCAAAAGAAAGCACCGTCGCCGCCGAAGACGAGGAAACCGGAAGTCCTCCCATACTCTTAATTGGTTTTTAACTGTCTCTTCAACTCTATCCTAATAAATAGTTATATAATTTGGCCAAAACTTTTTTCTCCGGTCCCATCAAAATTTTGTCTAGTCCATTATATCCTAATTCCAAGCCATAATCTTCCTTGTCTTTCTGATATCTTGATTTTACTTATAGGTAAGTCCACCAATCTAGATTTATACCTTGGTCTCTCAAAGTATCAGTTGATTTAAGGTTTCCTCCCCCGTTTAATATATCTTTATATCTGCACATTTTCTCCATTCCCCACCTGTTTGGATAAATCAAGGCTTCCATCGTGGAGAGCCATTTGGGAACTTTTGTATAGTAACACTGTCTGATTCCGGTCCATGTTTGAATTAGGGATTCCCTGATTTTATGCCTATGGAAATACGTTTTCTTTTTTTTGTCTGTGTCCCACAAGTATGCATGCCATCCCTTCTGAAGGTCGTGGCCTTCTAGAGTTAGAATTCTCCTATTTTCCAGAATGGCCCACTCCCTTATCCATACTAGCTTGGCTGCCCTGTAATATGATTCCCAATCTGGGAGTCCGAAACCTCCCATATTCCTTTTTCCCTGTAGGATTTTAAGTGAGATCCTCGGTTTTTTGCCATCCCATAAAAATTCCCTAATGTTTTTATTTAATTCTAAAAAGAATTTTTTGTCTAGAGTCACAGGTATGTTTTGGTATAGGAATAAAATTTTGGGAAGAATGTTCATCTTGATCGCAGCTATCTTGCCTACAAATGATAATTTAATTCTTTTCTATCTGTCCAAATCTTGTTTCACTTTTCTAATTAGGGGAACATAATTATCTTCCTTTAGGGATGAGCACCTTTTAGTAATCCAAATTCCCAGGTATTTTATTTTTTTGACTACCTGTAATCCCAGCGATTCTTCTAACCCTTTTTCCTGGACTTCAGTTAAATTCTTAGTTAGTTTTTTAGTTTTAGTTTTGTTCAATTTAAGTCCTGCCACCTCACCGTACTTGCCCAATTCCTCTAATGCTTTTGGTCCGGATTCTAAAGGCTCTTCTAATATTAGGGCCACATCCTCCATGAATGCTTGCATTTTGAAAATTTCTTTCTTGATCTTAAGACCTTTAATTTCTTCATTTTCTCTGATTTTTCGCAATAAGACTTCTAGGGCCAAAATGAATAATAACAGTGAAAGGGGGCAGCCTTGCCTTACCCCCTTCCTAATCTGGAACCCTCTTGTCCTGTCACCATTCACAAGAATGCTCGCCCTTTGATTATCGTAGATAGTTTCTATCATTTTTACAAAATGTGATCCGAATTCCATTATTCTAATTTGGTTAATCATAAACTTCCAATTCAGATTATCGAACACCTTTTGGGCATCCCAAAAAATTAGGGCCATCTGCTTTCCGGGATGCTCTTCATAGTACTCCAGGGTGTTTAATACAATTCTCAAATTATCTTTAATTTGCCTCCCCGGAAGGAATCCATTTTGATCTTTATGTATCCAAGCGTTTAGTATTTTTTTGAGTCTCTCGGCCATTATACTCATAAATAATTTGTAGTCAGTGTTAAGTAGGGCTATTGGCCTGTAGTTTTGAATTTGTTTTAGGTCAGCACCTTCTTTTGGTAGAAGTATAACATGAGTTTCCCTCCATAAATCTGGAATTTTTGCATTCATCAGGGCCTCATTAAAAATTTCCACTAATTTTGGTTGTATTTTTTCTTCCAATTTTTTATATATTTCCCCTGGGAATCCTTCCGGTCCTGGTGCTTTGTTATTTTTGATTTTGGAGAGGGCTGTTTTAAGCTCTTCCAGTGTTATTTTTCCGTTAAGCATTTCCCTCTCTTCCTCCATTATTTGTGGAAGCTCAGCATTTGCCAAATATTGCTCTAATTTTCCCTCTGGGGCCTCCTCTTCTTTGTAATATTCCCTTGCTCTTTCTAATTTCTCTTCTTCTTTTGTTTAAAAGGTTACCCTTAGCATCTTCTAATACATGAATTTGCTCTTTTTCATTTTCTTTTTTCAGTTTGTAGGCCAACCACCTTCCCGACTTGTTGGCGTTTTCAAAATAATATTGTTTTGTTCTTTTTATGTTTAAGGCTAATTCCTCTTGGTCAAAAATGTTCATTTTGTGTCTCCACATCATCCAGTTTTGTTTTGTTACTTCATCTCCAGGGTTATTCTGGAGCTTCCTTTCTGCTTCTCCTAGGTGATTGAGAATATCTTCCAAGGATTTCCTTTTTTCTTTATTTTTAAATGCGTTGTAGGATATCACTACCCCTCTTAGATAGGCCTTCATAGCATCCCAGACTATTTCTCATGGTGTTCCCTGGTTCTCATTTTCTTCAAAGAAGAACTTTACTTCTTCTTTCAATTTTTCTATGCATTCTTTGTCGTTCAATAATTTCACATTAAGCCTCCATCTCTGTTGTTTCTTTCTCTTTGCACTCTTCCAAATTAATTCAAGGGGGTTGTGATCCGCCCAAATATTTGGGCTAATATCTGCCGTCCTTATATCTAATCCCACCTTTCTGGTAACCCATGCCATGTCTATTCTAGACCATGACTTTTGCGGGTTGGAATAGAATGTATACTGTTTTATGTCTGGATGCAGGGTTTGCCAAATGTCAATTAAATTTAATTCATCCACTAAAACAAAGAATGCTCTTGGTAAATTTGTTCTTTTGTTTTTATTGGGTTTATTACTTTTATACTCTTTGTCCGGATCTACAATGCCATTGAAGTCGCCTATAATGCAAATCTTGTTATGTGCCAATTTTCTTAATTGTTCGTGGAGTTTTTGGAAGTATTCTCCTTGTTTTTTATTTTGAGCATAAATATTCACTATTAGCATTTTGGAATTACCTCTAGTGACCTCAATCATGAGAATTCTGCCCTTTGTATTGTTGTACTTTAATTCAGCTTCTATTCCCTTTTTTACATAAATTACAACCCCCTCTTTTTTTTCACCTCTGCTAGTGAGGTGAATATTTTGCCGAATTTTGTGTATTCTAGGCAAGCGGCCTCATCCTTTTTTATATGAACCTCCTGTAAGCAGTTTATATCTGTGTTTTGTTTCGCCAACTTTGTAAGTGTTAACTTCCTCTTTTTATAATCATTCAATCTGTTAACATTTATTGATATTAATTTTAAATTATTCATTCCTGATTTCCTTGTCTAGTTCCTAGTTCCTATTTGTTCTTATGGCTCTTACTGGTCTTGCTTTTTTCCCTTTGGCTTCTTCTTCTTCTGTCTTCTTTTCCTCCGCAATTTCTTCTTTACTGTTTCGTTTATGTGAGGTTTCTTCTTCTAAATTAATTGCCTCGATTTCCTCTTTACTGCTCTGTTCTTCTTCCGTCCCTCTTAGCTGGTCGAGGAAATCCTGTGCTGAACTCAAACTATCTATTTTTATTTTCCTCCCCTGCCAGGTGATTAGGATCCCTTCTGGCAAGACCCATCTAAATAGTATGTTCCTTTTATTCAATTGCATGGCTAGGAATCTATAGTCCTTTCTTACCTCCCTCACTCTTCTTGGCACTTGCTTTAGTATAATCACCTCTTTTCCTCTATACATAATTTGCCCCTCTCTCGCTATGTTATACAAGATGTCTTTTATTTTCTTTCTTGCAAACCTCATGTGGACTTCCCTAGGGAGCCTATTTCTCCTTGCATAATTTGTTTGTACCCTATAGACATCGTCCAATTCTCTAATAATTTCTTGCTTACTCTGTTGGAGCACTTCCGCTATCAGTTCAGCCATTTTCTCTCCCAGATCTTCCTCTTTGTCTTCTATGAGATTTTGGAACCGTAGGTAGAATGATGCCCTGTCCATTTCCAGTTGGATTAATGAATCTTCTAATTGCTTGTTCTGCATCATCAACGTCTGGTCTACCGTATCTAGTTTTTTCTCATTCTGTTCAATTCTTTGCTCCGCCTTCTGGATCCTTAGCTCGTTATTGAATATTGAAACTTGAATTTCATTCATCTTCTTGTCCAGTTCATGTATATCTGTTTTTAGTTCAGAGTGGTTATTTGACATTTTCTCCTGCATGGCTATCATCGTTTCTTGTATTAACGTCAATGATGATTGGATGGTTTGCAGTGATGGTGTTGTTGTGGGTTTTTCCATTTTGGGTAGGCCTTCCATTGATTTCTGCATAGCTGGGGAGGAGGTCATAGTTATAGTGGGATTTGAGGGTGTTTTCTTTCCAGTTTTCAAGATCGTTGAAGACATACTCATCATTTATCTCAGAATTATTTTTTGATCTCTAATTATCCTCTCAATATTTCTCCAAATTTTCATTCACTGGTTGCCACCTTTTTTATTCAATAATTTCATTGTTTTAGGGTACTAATATTTTTCCTAGTTCTCAACTATGAGGAGGATCTAGTATTCCTTCAAATTCAGATTGACCAACAATATCACTTCCAGTCGGAATCTTGGCTAAATAGCACTTAAATCACAATATTAATAATGTCAATTGATTAATTGTAGTTAATTAAATACTAATTACTTATTTATACTTGACTAATTTAACAGCTAGTAAATGGTTAATTAATTATTAAGAATTTATCACTCTACTTCCTAAAATATACAAATATCATCTATCTCTTAATTTCCTATATCTTACTTATTTTTTTAAAAAAAATGATTTCAAATACAAAATAGTATATGACTATAAGTATAATAAATTACTGTAAATAAATTCTACCGGTATAAATAGGTACAGTTAGATGCTTAACAGATTAAATATAATTAGGTAAATATGTGATAGAATATAGAAAGATATCTATTATTGTAAGTATTATAATTATAACTATTATAGGTAAAAAAGGATCAAAGTTTGATGGATATAAAAATTTACAATATTTGTTGAAGTTAATAATAATATATAAAAGGACAGATTACTGCAAAAAGGTGTATCTGGGAAGGAGCAGGATATGTTTCTTTACTGCTCAGCCTCCCAATTTCTCCCAGTCTTTCTTCTTTCCAAATTCGGAGGTCTGAGTCTGCGCTCTATGGTGGATCTCAGTGCTAGATTGTCTCTAAGCCAGTCCTTCTAATTGTTACTCTGTCCAGTCACTAAAATGGCTGCATTTCCTGTTCTTCTCTGCAGTCGGGTATAGACAAATCTCCCACTGCCTTGTTTTCCACTGGATCAGTGCTGTAGACAACAAAAAAAAAAAGAAAATTTTTCTGGGTTCCTTTTCCTTCTTGCTCGCTGTTGTTTCTGTTGTTAAGTGAAACATTTGTTAAGTGAGTTTTTCCCCATTTTGCAACCTTTCTTGCCACAGTTGTTAAGTGAATCACTGTAGTGGATAAATTAGTAACATGGTTGTTAAGTGAATCTGGCTTCCCCATTGATTTTGTTTGTCAAAAGGTTGCAAAAGGTGATCACATGACCATGGGACATGTCAATGGTCATAAGTATGAACTAGTTGCCAAGCATCTGAATTGTGATCACATGATCATGGGGCTGCTACAAAGGTTGTAAATGTGAAAAACAGTCATAAGTCACTTTTTTCAATGTCATTGTAACTTTGAATGGTCACTAAATGAACTGTTGTAAATTAAAGACTACCTGTACTATATTAGATGGGAATTGGTCAGCTTAAATCTTGTCTTACTAACATCATAATAGAATTTTCCAACATCCAGAGACATAGTATCTTTGATCAGAAAGCACAATTTGTATGTAGAACGTATCAGAGAGTCTTTAGGTATTTTACCAAGAAATTTCAAAATCAAAATTGAACAGCCCTCTCTCAACAGAGGGGGAGGGATACGACATCATCTGCCTCCAGTCTATAACACAGTCCTTTCAACAGTTCCAAGAAGGCTCCACACCCATTTGTACCACTCAGGTGACCCTGATGACACAAATAAACCTCCAGGTGACCTTAACAACTCACTAAAAGAATGCAAATGACCAGCTGTCTACAAGGTGTATACGTTCTTCCATTCCCCACCATCCAGTCAGAACTGAAGAAGCTTCTTGGATGAGAAGTGAAATGTCTTCAAAGAAAAACCAGAAAGTCCAGTTGCCTCTTGAAAAAGCATCTTTGGGACAACCATGACCTGGATGACTGAGAATCTCCATCCCAAAATTGCTTGGTTTCTACTCAGCTACCATTAAACACTGTACGAAGCAACAGTGTTTAATACACAATTATGCTTTGCTGTTTTGGAGCTAGATTAGTGGCAAACTGATTCCTATAAATTCCCAGATTTCCTATGTATAATAAAATAAAAATAAAATGAACTTTGAGGTATTTTATGAACAAGCATATTTTAAACTGACCGTCTGTATCTACTTTTAAGGTGTCTCGAAAACAAATTTGGATTTTTATCTAGTATTCCATATCTCTTCTTCACAACTGGCAAAACAGGTAATATAAGATGGCCTTTTTCTTAGTATATTTGGAGTGGGGAAAGAGGAGTGTCTATATTGTTTGGTTATAATAACCCCATCATGGATTACATTCATTATGGATATGGGCTTTCATATAACTTGTAAAATAAAGAGCCAAGTGTAGGCTAGTTTGGGTATTTGATAATACCAATGCTGATTGGCACCTCAATTTGATAAAGTTGATGTTTTGCTCCCAGGTTGAATTCTTTGCTTGATCACTGATTGATTTACATATATGAATGAGTTATCAAGTTTCAATAATGTTTTTCAGATGGATCAGTGCAACTTTCTTTTTTTTTTTATTAAAGTTTTATAAGAAATACAAACAATTTTCTCCCCCACCCTTTCCCCCTCCCCACATAATAGAAAATATACATTTTCTTATACATAATAAATCCTACATATACATGTTTCCTTTAAAGAAAGCATTAAAATAAGACATTTTAATTACATTCAGAGTTGCTCTTCTTCTCTTTCTTCCCTCATTCCACAACAAACCTTCTTCTTCTCCTCCTTTCTTTCCCTTCCCTCCCTCCTCTTCACTCCTACTTTCTCCTTCCTCTTCTCCTACCTCATCCTACTTCCTTTTCCTTTTCCTTTCCCCCACTTCTCTCTTCTTTCCCCCCTTCTCACCTTCACTCCTACTCCTGTCCCCTTCCCTTCTTCCTCTCCTTTCTTCCATTCCTCTCCCTCCCTCTCCTCTTCCTACCCTCTCCTCCTCTCTCCTTTCTAACTTCTTTGCTGTTAAATATTCTCCTCCTTTAGTATCTGAGCAACTCCTGTATTCTAATCATAGATACTTTCTTTCAGTTTCTTTTCAGATTTATTCTCTCTATCTGCATTATCATCCTAATTGTACATTTATTCTTATAATCTTCTAACTATTGCAACTTAATATTGTGATTTCATTTATTATTACATTTCCCCCCTTATCCCATCCTCCCCACCCCCCCTGACTTCCCAGAGCAAAAACAGGATATAGCCTCTAACAAACATATGCTAAAATAAACTATCTATAAAATTCAAAACTCCCACGCGTTCTTTAACTCCCCTTACTCCAATTCATCAACCTCCCTTTTATAAATTCTCAAGACCAGTTAAGTTAAATTCATTCTTCCTAGTTATAAAAAACTTTTTCTTAATGTATAATCCAATACTTTAACAGTGTTACAAACAGTGAAAATCATGGATAAATTTCATCTCCACACCCCCGAACATCATTCTTTTTAAGCATTACTCCCTAATAAAGTTCTAAATTTAACATTAATCCTCTTTCCTTCAAAAAATTGGTCATCTTACGGTCTTAAACATTTTATCTCATATATCTTTTAGAATAATATAATCTTATGTTAAACATTTTAAAATCTCTTAATACCATTGAAACGCATATTTACCAATTATAAATCTCAGAATCTACAGGAAGATATCTTTCAAATTTTCAATTAGCCATTTTAATACCTCTAACTTTTTTTAGAAAGCAGCCCTTTTACTATCCAAAACTAATTATATTATATCATTTTGTCTTAGAGTAACCTTTAACAATACCAATGTAATTAAACTTTTCAATTTATTACTAGAGTCTTCCTTGCCCAAAAAGAAAAAAAGCAAATTCTTAATCTTCTGTTCTTCTCTTCTTTCTATATTTTTTCCAATCCTTTTTTTATTAATTCTTTCAACATGCCCCCCAATTTTATTTTTGAAAATTTTAAAATGTTGATTTGAGATTGATGTTTCTGAAAAACTCGCTCTCTTGTTGAAGTCACTTTTTCTAATTTGAAATCCCCATTTCGACTCTTCTTGCTTGTATAATCATTCAGTCCATTCCTTTGTCCATATAGCCAAAATTCGTTGCCATAAAGTTTGTCAGCTTGCAATAAAGAGTCTATTTGTTGCTTTTCTATCAATTGAATGGAGGCGTCTGCCCAGACCTTTGTTTCAACTGTGCCAGCCTGCCTTTCAGTCCTAACAGCCTCTTGATCTTCCAAAGGCAAACTCCTCTGAAAAATTTCCTGTTGCTCATCCAACAACTCCTTATGATTTTCCAAGCTGTTTTTTGAAAAAGCTCTTTCAATTGTATCCAAAAGAGCAGAATTGAAAGAGTCTAGAAGTTCTTGAAAAGCTTTAACAGTCACAGCTTGAGAGTTTGCTGATTCACCAGCCCTGATGTCAGCCATATTTCAGCCACTTTGTATTTATCCAGTTATCAGGATGACAATTCCAGCTGTTTTCCACACTGTATAAAAGCAAAATTTTAGTTAAAGTCAATACCAAATTCTTTTCCTAGCCGCTTCCACTTTAAAACTTTCTCTTAAGGTGTAATCCAGTAGCTGTATCAATGTTGCAAACATTAACAAGCGTTAACAAGCACTTTCCCTAGTAGCTTCCTCCTCCCACCCTCAGACGCCATTTTCTGCATTCAAAACGGAGTTAAAGTGTTACTTGCAATTTTTTTTCTTTTTTCTCCTGATTTGCTCTGTCTGCAATCAAGGTAAAGATGTTAAAAAGTCCCCTCATTTATTTTCAGCAGATTTTGGTGGCGGCTTCTAGCTCTGCTTCAGCAGAGTCGTCCCTGGTCCGGAGCAGCTTGACAGGCTTCAATAGGGAGCCCACCCCTTCGCGCCCCAGGATTTCTCCTAGTGCACTTGGGGGGCTCTACCTCCGCCTGTCAGCTCTTCTCTCTCTCCTTTGCCCAGGGAGAAGGTTCCAAGCCTCCAGACAGCTGTTTTTTGGCTGTTCTGGGGCTTTTACAGAACCGGGGATCGGGCGCTCGTAAAAGAGCATCTTCAAGGCTCTCGGAGCCAACCGGAAGTCTGGATCAGTGCAACTTTCAACTGCAGATCAATAAATGTTGGGTAGTCAAAGTATGTGCCCTCATTTATGAATCAGCCCAAATGAATTTTAATTTAAATTGCTGAAAACAACAGAAAAACTAGCAATGACGCATATAGAAAAACTTTTTATCATGTTTTACACACAAACTTTTATTAACCCCTAAATTATTTATATTCCCTGCCAGAAATTGAATCTAGCAAATGTAACACTGTATCTCACCTCAAAATAAAATTCCCTTAACTTCAATGGTACTAAGAATAATAGAATTATAGAATTGGAAGGGACTATTTAAGATACTAAGTTTAACTGCCTTCTCACTGCAAATAAGAACATATAGCAAGTTATGCAGATGAGTTGGAATCTGGAATTCCAACTACCCAAAAGCCATACTGAGAGGAGTCTGAGAGTTGTCTTTTCATTTGTCTGGAGAACCCCAATTTAAGGAAGTCTGGAGTATAAAACTGCCACCCATATGTATTAACATATGTACTTTGATTTGATATTCCATGTGGCTCCCCGTCAATTCCTATTATCTACAATATGGAAGTAATAACATTCTTCTTCAGAGATAAAGCAGTTTGATTATCAAATACTGGAAATCAAGTGAATTTTTTATAACATTTGACCCTGGTGAAGCAGGATAATGAAATATGAGTATTATGACACTCACATTAAACCTGATATAGAAAATAACACCAATTCTGGAGGACACTGCAAGAGATGAAACCACTCCACTGAGTTTAATATCACATCCTATCAATTCTAATGGAGAATGCCTCCAATCTGGCCTATCCATTCTTGCTCTGTCATGTCAACATGGGAAGTGGTTTCCAGGGAGCAGCAACCTTTCCAATTATCACCCATCACATTAATGCTTCAGATCCGAGAAGTGACAGCTTGCATATCTTCTTATCCCGATGTCCAAACAAAAGGTCAATTTTGCAGATTATATAAACAGGAGGGTCTGTTGTTTTCAAGAAGTCCCTTATTAAAAATAAATATCCAGTAATTCTGCTGGCTGTGCGCTCTGCATTAAATACAGTTTGAAGTTATGACAGCTGTTCCTCTCAAAAGAGTGCACGTTCTCGCCTTATGAAGCAGAGTTACATTTTGTTCTTTAAAAACCAGAATCACTTACTTGCTCGCATGCTTTCAGTTCCACTGTCACTGGAGGGATTATGCATTGCCCTACCAAAGTGCAATCTGAGAATTTGGTCCCCTTTCTGAATAACTGTTAAACTTCTATTTGTATTCTAATTTTCTACCACAGTGGTGATGGTGATTTTTTTAAAGAAGCTATTTCCAAGTTTTTCATTGGCTCATTAGACTACATCATTCATAGAAATTGGGCAGAAATGTAAATATATGTTAATAAGTGATAGTCAATATTCTTCCACTAATTTGGAAGAAACAATCCTTACTCACTGTCACTCATGCCCTAGTCACCTTCCATCTTGACTATTGCAACACACTCTACATGGGGCTGCCCTTGAAAAGCATTTGGAAGTTCCAGTTGGTGCAAAATGCAGGGGATTGCATGATTTTGTGCAGACCTCAGTGTGCACCTGTGTCACCTCTCCTGCAGGAGCTGCATGGGTTACCAATTTGCTTCCAGGTGCAATTCAAGGTGCTGATTGTCACATGTAAAGTCCTTCATGGTTTGATACCAGGTTATTTGAGGGACTGTCTCTTGCCAGTTACATCCACTCAACCCACTAGAGCAGGGAGACAAGAAATGTGGTGGGTCTCATCCCCTAAGGAAATACATCTGGCAGGACCCAGAAGATGGGCCTTCTCCATGGTGGCTCCCTCCCTCTGGAACATCATCCTTTCATAAATTAGACTGGCCTTCACTCTGACACTCTTTTGAAAGGCCCTGAAAACCTGGTTTTGCCAGTGGGCCTGAGTGGGATAGAGCCCATTAAATGGCTTGTATGAATGTGTGGTGTTGTCAAGATGGGGGTTATTATTTTATTATTATTTTATTTATATATATATATATATATATATATATATATATATATATATATATATATATATATATATATATATATATATATATATATATATATATATATATATATATATATATTGTTTATATTTCCTGTAAACCACTTTGAGTCATCATGAGTGAGTATGCTGCAATATAAATTTTCCAAATAAATAAATTTCTACACTGGGGCAATTAATTTAGTTGCTTCAGGTTTAAAATTATATTTCCAGCAGAAGTCATGGTGAACAAATATTCTACAACACTCATTGGCAATCTTGGTGATGGCACAGTCAGAAGTTGACATCTACTGACCACCTATTGGCTAGTTGATTACAATTTTAGACTACAACTCCTAGAATTCTTCAGCATCATGAGTATTCTGTAGGCTGGAGGGTACTGGGTCAGATAAAACTGGTATAAGTCATTTGTCAGATGACATCTCTCTACCTATCCACATGTTCTCTCTTTTTTCTTGAACTGAATCCTTAATGATTTGTAAAGATATATACAAGTTTATATGTACAACTGTATCTACCATGGGAGAAGTAATACATTTTATTATTCTGTTGCTGGTTGTCTTCAAACAGAGGATTTTCATGTCTTTGTCAAAGATTCTTTAAATGCCTTTCCTACATTAGCAGTTATAGGAATTTTGACAGTGGGGGCTTTTTTTAGGCAGTAAAATTGACTTTATAAAGAAATTTAGAATTGATCTTGGGAATAGTATGAGAAAGCCATTAAGATGGAACTGGCAGAAAAGCTTAGTGGGTCCTAAGAAAAAGAATAAGAAAAAGTATAAGAAAGAAACTCAAAATAATTCCACGTTTACTTTGTTTGGTATAAGACAGGACAAAGAGAAACTTGGACATGCTTTCAAGATTCTGTTATTCTACCTGTTACGATATTTTCAGGATCAGACTCAATAAGTAGATTAAGAATTAGATATTCAAATAAAGCACTGTTTATTTACAGAAGGCATTCTATATTCACTGAATATTCACAGATAGAAGCACAGAAGGAGAGCATACAGCTCCTTATATATACATGGGGTGGAGCTAGATATAGGAGTGGTTAATTATGAATATATTAAATAGAGAAGAATAAGTTAACCCCTGATACCCTGGTCATATATTATTTACATAAAGGAGAATAAGGCATTTACTTGTGACAAATCCCCCTCTAAATGCCGATTCGATATATAACAATAATTACATTCAGATTCTGAACAATATAAAACTTGTAACTTAGAAGTCAAATATTTGTGCTGCTTAGGGGGTAAAGGTTTTGTTAGTATGTCAGCAATTTGCTCTGACGTTTCACAATGGACTGCTTTAATAAATCCATCTTGAGATAACTGCCTCACATGTTTGAATTTTATATCTATATGTCTGGATCTTTGTCCAATGGCATCAGATCTAGATATTTCAATAGCAGCCTTATTATCTTCATGTATGATAAATGGTAATGAAGGTTTCATCCAGGTGTCTGACAACAAGTCATTAAACCATACGAGGTTATTTGAGGCTTTAGACAAACAGACATATTCTGCCTCAGTCGTTGATGTGGCTACTAAGTCTTGTTTACCAGTATGCCAGTAAACTGGACAATTGTTAAGAAAAAATATATAACCAGATGTGCTTTTTCTACATGTGGTGTCGCCAGCCCAATCTGCGTCGGCGTAACATGTGAGGATAGGCTCTTTGACACTATTGGGTTCCAATAATAAACAAAAATCTAAGCTATTTTTCAAATATCTTAATATTCTTTTGACAGCTTCCCAATGATATACTAGTGGTTTGCTGACGTGTCTAGACAACAAGTTGAGAGGCAAAGCGATATCGGGTCTGGTCCAATTGGAGATATATAAAAGGGAACCGATGACTGATCTGTAAAGTGTATTATCTTTAAATTCAGGGGATGACTCATCTGTGTTCCTCAGGAAATCAGTTTGCATGGGAGTATCACAGGGTTTAGCATTGTTTAAGTTACATCTGTTCAGGAGTTCTATAATTTTATCTCTTTGAGAAAGTTTGAATCCTTTTTTTGTTTTACTAATTTGAACTCCAAGATACTTATTTACCTTACCTAATGATTTCAAAGAGAAATGTTCATTTAGTTTCGTTACAAATGTTTCTCTCTTCTCTTTGTGTTTACCTATATACAAAATATCATCCACATAAATTAACACGAATTCTAAAGAGTCATCCTCTTTTTTAACAAAGAAACAGTTATCAGCAGTAGTGGCATTAAAATTCATGGTTTTGAGCACTTTGACTAAACATTCATACCATCTTTTGCCAGATTGTTTCAGCCCATATAAACTTTTATTTAGTAACCACGTTTCATTTTTGTTTGTATATTGACTGTGAGGCGCTCTTACATATATCTCTTTATCTAATTTTGCATGTAGATATGCAGTCTGTATGTCGTATTGGAATACATCAAGGTTAAGTGCTGATGCTATGACCAGTGCAGTTTTAACACTCTCAGTTCTTACTGTGGGAGAGTATGTATCCGTGTAATCCTCGGGATATTTTTGTGCATAACCTTGAGCAACTAGTCTAGCTTTGTATAAGGTGTTGCCTCCTTCTAAGTTTTTGATTTTATATATCCACCTAGTACCAATAACAGTTTTATCTTTAGGTGCATGTGTAGGTGTGAATACATTTAATTTCTTCAAACTATCCATCTCTTTAGTCATGGCTGATTCCCACTTTTCCTTTTTTTCAGGGGGAAGTTTTAGCACTTCCTCGTATGTGTTTGGTGTTGATGTTTCTCCATCCATATACATTATATAATCTTTGTATTTGTTTGGTATTTGGTTTCTGTTATTCCTGATTGTTCTTTTTGGTTTACTATCATTGTCATGTAAATACCTAGCTTCCTTTTTTGTTAATGAATCTGTCTTTATTTTGTATTGACTGTTTGTCCATGTTTTGTTTTTGTTTTTATGTATGTTGTGATTGTATTCTTCTCCAGTTCTTTCCTCTTGGTGTTTAGTGTTTGTATAGTTGTTTGGGAAAATTTCATTAAGATGTATTTTAGACCAGTTGGCCTGTTCATGGAATACAGCCGTTCTGGATACTATAAATCTGTTATTATTATCGATAAATCTGTACCCTTTTGTGCCTGTTTCATAACCCATGAACCTGAGTCTCCTAGATACGTTCTCACCTTTACGTCTTAATTGCTTAGGTATGTGTACGCCTGCAGTGACTCCAAATATGTGCATATGAGCTATTTTGGGTTTCCTATTATACATCATTTCATATGGTGTCAATGCTGGACCAAGTTCTATTTTGTGTATAATTGGAATATTGTAAAGCTTCTGACCAGAATTGTTTTCCTAAGCCAGCATCTTCTAATGTGCATCTAATCATGGTTTGTAATGTCGAGTTCTTTCTCTCTGCCACTCCATTTTGGAATGCAGAGAAAGGGCTAGACGTGTAATGTAACATCCCTTTGTCTTTAAGCCATTGGGAGAATTCTTTTGACATGAATTCACATCCCCTATCTGTCATAATTTGTTTTATTCTAATATTATGTTGTGTTTCTATACGTTTGTAAAACTCCTTAAATTTCTGAAAAGTTTCATCTTTGTGCTTTAGTGTATAGACAAAGCCATAACGACTATAGTCATCCACAATGGTTAGGAAATAACGTTTTCTATATGTGATTGATGGTGTTAATGGACCAACTAGGTCCATGTGTACCAAATCAAAAATTTTGTTGGTTGATCTTGTTGATTTTTTGGGTTTGGGGCTAGTTTTGAGTTTTGTAGATTTACATACTGAGCATTCCAAATAGTTTTTACAATTTTTTATTTTAACGCCTTCAGCATGTTCAGTCATCTTTTGAACTACAGGAAAACTGGCATGTCCTAATTTCCTATGTAAGACATGAGCACACTCATCATGAATTGGTTTACCAATATTAGGTATTTTGTTGTTGGGTGTGTCTTTGTGATTATGAATAATCTCATGTTCCTCATTGTCACTATTACTACTGCTTTCGTTGTCTATGTTATTGTTATCTTCCATGTTGGAATCAATGTTGTGTAACCATTTTTCTTTTGTCATTAGATAAGGTAGACCACCTTTAATAATCACAGTACCTATGTTTGTTCTGTTTTTCTCTAATGTTGCTTTTCCTTTTGAGAACACAATATTTATGCCAGAATCTCTGCTTAGTTTTATTGCACTAAGTATGTTATGAGGTATTTCAGGTATTAACAATACCCCCTCTATTTTTCCTAGGCCAGGTAAGGTTATATTTCCTCTACCTATGACTTGAACCTTCTCTTGATTAGCTACCTTAATTACGAATTTATCCTCTACAAATGAAGATAGTATATTTTTATTATTTGTAGTGTGGTTGGTTGCTCCAGAATCGATAAGCCAATCATTGTCCTCTGTCTGTTGTATGTTAGTGTTGTCATGTTTGTTTAACCCATTCAGTGAACCAGACTTTCTATCTTTTGAGTTATCCCTGCCCCCTCTATGTTCCCTATAGATGGGTGGACTTCTATATCTATGTCTATCAATTGATGACTGTCTGTTTTGATACCTATTTCTGTAGTCAGGATTTTTTCTATTTCTGAGGAGTTTTGGACAGTCTCTCCTATTATGTTCTTTGGATCCACAGTTGTGGCATCCTATTGGTTCATGATATCTTTCTTGAAAAACTACCCTCTTATATTGTTTATGTTCCATGTGATTGTTACAACGACTTCTCCTTGAATTATCTTCAGATATTAGCTTGTTAGATAGACTTTCTATGGATAAATATCCTAAATTGATTGTGTCTAAATGAGATATATAGTTATCCCACGATGGGTCTAGTGAGTTAATGATAACACTCTTCATTGTTTGATCTGAAATTATTTCCCCCCTTAAATGCAGTTCTGCTCTAATTTTGTTTAAAGATATTAAATGTTCACTTATGGTAACCCCTGGCTTTATCCTAGCTGAGAAGAAATCTTTAGACATTCTTGTTGTAGTGGCTACACTTTCACTGTGAAACAATTTAAACATGCATTGAATAATTTCTGATACAGTTAGATTTTGCTTAATACTGTGGTACATGGCAGGAGATATACTGGAAATTAATAAGAAAAATGCCCTATGGTGCAGACAGTCTAATTTTAGAGTCCAAGGTCTTTTTGGGGGATTAGTGATAAAAAATAATAAGTTTTCTTTTAGAAAGACAACCTGGAGCTGCTGACACCATTCTTGCAAATTAATGCCATCTATTCTCAGTTTTGGGAAATCATTGGGTAAATTCCCAATATTGTTGGATCCATTACTTACAACTGGAGGTAGTCCGTGGTCTTGCAAATGTTGAAAGTTACAAAATGGCGTGGGTATGCTTGCGACGATTCTGAATGGTTCTCTCTGTTCTTCATGTCCTTCGAAGTTGTCTGTGTAGTCTTGCACATGCGCGTTGTTCATTTCGCTCCTGAAGCCGTCGTGAGAGGTTCTCGCTGCCGCAGCTCCCTCGCATCGCTCTTCTTCTGAGGAATCGGTCTCCGGCTCGATCTTGGGAGTCCTGGTGATAGCAGGCGCTCGCTTTCTTTGATTGAGAACGCTGGTCCCTGGGATCGTCTGTGGCGTGGGGTGGTATCTGCAGGGTTCTCTGGGTTCAGGCGTCGGCGCTTTCGTCGTTTGAATAGAAGTGGGTGGATTCTGAGATGTTTGTTTGCTTGCTTGCCTTTTCGTTGATTCTTTAGTGATTTTCAATTTTGGTCCAAAAGCAGCAAACAGTGTTTTCATTGCTGATTTTACTTGCATATCTATCGAAGTCTCTTCAATCTCTGTGTCTGATTCTTCTGAGGTGTAAATTTTCTCTTTTTCATTTCTTGCATCGAGTAAGGCTTTTCGCGCCAGATATTTTGAATCTAGCTTTCTGATTGGCTCTGCTTCGCTCATCTTAGGGGTCTGTTGAAACCAAGATGGCTGCCATTCGAAATTTTGCGCGGGACTGTTAGTTTTCTTTTTCACTGTATTTTTATTTTCAGGCAGATCGCTCACCGTTTTTGAGTCTTTAGATTTATTCGTAACGATGTGCTTCTCTTTTGCTGCTCCGTTGTTTTTTAATATTTCTTGGAGGTTCGCGATGAGATTTTCATCGTTCTTTTGGCTTTTTAAGAGTTTTAGTATCTCTGACCTGAGTTCATTGTTTTCTATTTCGTTTTCTTCTTGGTCATCAGTCTCATCCATTGTTTCTTCATTGTCAGTAGTGCAGTCTTCAGATTCTCTCGATATTGTATTCGTGGACTCATCGATTATTTCTTGATCTGCTTCCATTTCTTTGCTGTATGCCCTGGTGTTGGGTCTTTCTCTTTTGTTTCTGGAGTTTTCTCTCTCAGACATATTTAAAGTTTTATTGAGTCAATTTAACCATCCTCTGCTACCAAATTGTTACGATATTTTCAGGATCAGACTCAATAAGTAGATTAAGAATTAGATATTCAAATAAAGCACTGTTTATTTACAGAAGGCATTCTATATTCACTGAATATTCACAGATAGAAGCACAGAAGGAGAGCATACAGCTCCTTATATATACATGGGGTGGAGCTAGATATAGGAGTGGTTAATTATGAATATATTAAATAGAGAAGAATAAGTTAACCCCTGATACCCTGGTCATATATTATTTACATAAAGGAGAATAAGGCATTTACTTGTGACACTACCTTATTACAGAGAATTCTCTCTTATTAAGAGAATTTCTGGAATCCTTGCCATGCCTAATTCTTGACTTGGCATACATTGAAGAGCTGACAAAATTATGTTCTCACAATCTTGAAATTTTTGGCCTCATGTAAATTTTGTTCTAAGGATGATATTTTTGAGCAAGGACAAATCATAAAATCATAGTGTTGCATAACCTTTCATTATCTGGAGAGGAAGGGAAGGCCACTACTGGGAGCAGAATAATGTGATAATGATTTTCTGGAATGATTTCAAGAGAGTTGTAGGCAAAATGGGAGATCAATCTGTTTAGTTCCTTTTCTATAAGTGATTTTATGTCTCAGATCCCTATTGTAATACTGCCATTCAAGTGGGGAGGGGACCAGATCTTTTCTAATTTGTTTCATTAATTTGTTATAATTGTCTTCTCTAATTGTTATTGCTTTAGCAGTAAGCCAGAATGTATTTTAGCTTGAAATTAAAGTGTTTAAAATACTGAGCCCAGTGAACTTGCTTGGGGGAAAGCTTCTGAGGGGTCTTTAGTGCCTCAAGGTTTTTATGACCAGTCCTCAAAAGGCTCCTTAACCCCCTCTAGGAAATGTCTCCAGGATAAGAGAGCCCATCACACCACAAAAGCCTCCTTCTCCCAGACATGGACATGGTTCCATGTCCATTAGCTTTTTTGACACATACGCACAAGGCATTAATTCATTTTGAGCATTCTTCTGCAGTAGGACAGCTGCGACTGCTACGTCACTGGCATCGGCTTGGACTATGAAGGGCTTGTCTGGGTCAGGGTGTTGGAGGATTGGCTCTGCCACAAACCACCATTTTAATTATTCAAATGATTTCTGACAGTCCATTGTCCAAGCTAGGGGTTGGCTAGGTTTTGGTTTGGTTGGAGATGGACTGGTTTTTAGTAATTCCATCAAAGGGAGCGTAATCTTGGCAAAGGAAGGGATGAATTGTCTGTAAAAATTTGCAAACCCCAGGAAGCTTTGAAGTTGCTTACAGGTTCATGGGGGTTGCCAGTCTAACACAGCCTTCATCTTTCCTGGGTCCATTTCGATTTCTTGATTAGACACCCAGTAGCCCAGGTAGTCCAAGGACTCCTTATGGAACTCACATTTTGACAGCTTCGCATAAAGTTTGGCTGCTAGGAGTTTTTTCAGTACTTGTCTGACTAGTTTGATGTGTTCTTACATATTCTCACTGAATAAAAGAATGTTATCTAGGTAAACTAGGACTCCCTTATATAGGTGTTCATGCATCACCTCATTGTTCAGCTGCATGAACACTGCAGAGGCCCCTTGAAGCCTAAAAGGCATGACTTGGAATTGGAAGCTGCCTAGCGGGCAGTTAAACACCGTTTTCCATTCATCCCCCTTCTTTATGTGGACTCAGTAGTAGGCTTCCCTTAGATTTAGTTTGGTGAAGATTTTGCCTTTTGATAAGTGATTCAACAAGTCTTTCATTAGGGGTAGGGGGTAGGTGTTTTGTATGCAAACCACATTGATGGTTCAAAAATCAACACATAATCTCAGCCCCCCCATCTTCTCTTTAAACAAGACAGGAGCTGCCACTTTAGATTTTGCAGTCTCGATGAATCCTCTGGCTAAGTTGGTATTGATGTACTTCCTCAACTTGGCCATTCCGCAGGTGTCATGGACTACATTCTGGGTTTTGGCAACTTGGCCCCAGGTTCTAATTCAATGGCACAGTCAGTGGCTCAGTGAGGGGGAAGGATATTACATTCCTCCTCACTAAATGCCTCGGCCAGGTCTTTATATTCCTTAAGAATCTGGGGCTGGCCTGGAGCGAGCTGCTGTGGCTTTTGGCATTTGGCTCCTATAGTTTGGCAGTCTCTTGGGAGGAGAGATCAGGGGCAGTGGGCCAATGCCAATTATGATCTTCCGGTACCCATCTTCCCATTTGATGGTAGGGGCCCATTTGTCAAGCCACGCAAAGCCTAATATGATGGATTCTGACATCTTTGGCGCTACTATAAATCGTATAAGTTCTGACATCTAGCTAAAGCCCTCTGGGGTGGCTTCTCCGCTGAAGGCTTGCGGTGTGGGTTGATTTTTCTATCCAAAGCTATGGACATGGTATACCAGTCCTGCAGTTGCTCTGGCACCCCTGGGACACCACATGCTTTCCTGACTTCTTGATCAATGGCTTCTTTAAAATAGTGTAGGAGTATGCAGTCTGGCCAATGGGCAAGTTTCCCTGTGACCCATCTAAAGTCCCATACAAAGTCTTTTATGGGTTGATTACCTTGCTTCATCTCTTTTATTGTGGCTTTGTTCTCATTGATCCAGTCAGGGTCATCGAATCTGGCCCAGAGCAGCTCAACAAACCCTTCAGCATCATTTAGTTTAGCAGCTCCCTCATTGTGCAGCTGGGCTATCCAGTCCGAAGTGTCTCCTTCATTCATCCCCTCCTAAATTGCAGGTACTATGTCACGATCAGTTTCATATTGTTCCCCATACTGATTTATATGGGCCCAGATTTGGCTGAGGAAGTAAGCCAGTTTGGAAGGCTTACCACCAAAGGTGGCCCTAAAATGGGGTGGAGGTGGCCTTGCAGGTAGATTGGCCCCGGCGATGGGCGGCAGGGCTGAGACCTGCTGGTGTGCCCCAGCAGGTGGTGGGACAAGCATGGGCAGCTGAGCTGGAACCTGCGGCAGAGCTGCTGCTGGTGGAGGAGAGACAGGGGCCGGCTGCTACACTGCTTGTTGGGCTGCAGAGGGGGGGAGTGCCAGCCAGCTGCTGGATTAGCCTCCACTGATGTGCCGGGATCATTGGGGCAAATTGGGCCCATGGGGATCCCTGGAAAATTGGAGCAGAAGGTGCTGGTGACCACTGGCACTGGACCCACCCCTGGCCAGGATAGAATCTCCAGCCTGGGGAGATACATTCTGCAGGGGGTAGCACAAAATCAGGCTGGTGAGAGGGGGCAACAGGCAGAGGTGGCGGTCCCCATGCCACCTGCATCTGCTGTCTCCCAAATGTTGTTTGGCCTCCACTGTGCCGAGCCGCTCTTCCTGTCACCTCTGGTCAGGTAGAAAGGTTCTTGCTGGCCGCTAAGTCCTCTGCCAGGTCTTGGATCAAGAAAAGTGAAAGGGGATTGCATTAAGCTCCATCTCACTTGAGGAAGTTGTGTGTGGGGGCATAACTTCCCACTTCCATCTGTTCAAACTGCTCCGGGAGTCCAGTTAATGATTGGCTTCGAGATGGAAGCAACAGGTTCCAGTCTTGGGAATCCCCGGATCCCAAAACTGTCACACTTCTCCACTCTGGCTCATGGGGCAACTTCATTGGGCTGGACATGGCCCGAGATTCAGGCAGTCTCTCCTCCTGTCCCCCTTCTGAAGTTGGATCAGACTGGCAACTTTTCCAGGAATCTGACTCCTTGAGCCGAGCGCCTAGCCTTCATGTCATTTCTGCAGCTTCAATGGCTCACGCCGCTTCTTCTTCAGAAGAATACCGGGTCTCAATAAATCCTCTAGTATCAGTCCCCATGGCTCCCTCTGCAATCTCCTCTTTCTCCTCCATCTTCGCTGAGTCTTTTCACCACCCGAGTTTTAGGTCAATGCTGGGGCTCAGCATCCCAGACAGCCCCCTTTCGGGGTGCCGTTATGATTTTAGGGATTCAGGTTAATGTCAGCATTCCAGAAAGCCCAAGTCCAATTAAAAACTCTGAGGCAAGCATTTCTCAAAGTTCCATTTATTAGAGAAGGCATATTGGCACATCTGGGAAAACCCAAATCTGAGAGTTTCAGGTTTTCCCTCAGTAAATGAAAACCCCAAATCAAGCCCCTGCACCCATCAGTCTGTCACTTGGCCCAATCATCATCCATCCCAACTTGAGCCATCATTGCAACCACTCCTCCTCCAGATGCAGAAACACCATGACCTTGACCAAAGGGAAGAATGCTATTATGTACTGAGACTAGCCCTGAATGAGGCTAGAGCTGCTTTTAAAGCCCAAGTTGACAAAAGAAGGACAGACCCAAACCCATTTAAAATAGGTGGTAAGGTTTACTTGTCCACAAAATTCCTACAATTCTTACAACCCTCAAAGAAATTGGGACCCAAATTCATAGGGCCTTTCTTTCGGGATGGCTTGGACTCCGATTGGATGAGTCCACGGGAGGTGACTGGGGCAGGTCTTTAGAATGTTATCTGGGAGGAGTTTGATCCTGTGACTCCCGAGGATGTGGACAGGGTTCTGGGTAAGATTAGTGCCGCCACGTGTTTATTGGACCCGTGTCCCTCCTGGTTGGTACTGGCCTCCCGGGAGGTTACACGAGGCTGGCTCCAGGGGATTATAGGTGCTTCTCTGAGTGAGGGTGCCTTTCCTGCCACCTTGAAAGAGGCGGTAGTGAGGCCCCTCCTCAAGAAGCCTTCCCTGGACCCGGCTGAATTAGCCAACTATCGTCCAGTTTCCAACCTTCGTTTTGTGGCGAAGGTTGTTGAGAGTGTGGTGGCACGACAACTTCCCCAGCACCTGGATGAAGCTATCTATCTAGACCCGTACCAGTCAGGCTTCAGGCAGGGGTACAGCACAGAAATGGCATTGGTCGCGTTGGTGGATGATCTCTGGAGGGCTCGGGACAGTGGTTGCTCCTCTGTCCTAGTCCTATTAGATCTCTCAGTGGCTTTTGATACCATCGACCATGGTATCATGCTGCAGCAGTTGCGGGGGTTAGGAATAGGGGGCACCGTTTTGCGGTGGTTCTCCTCCTTCCTCTCCGACCGCTCGCAGTTCGTGTTGGCAGGAGGACAGAGGTCGACCTCAAGGCGTCTCGCATGGGGAGTGCCGCAAGGGTCGGTCCTCTCGCCCCTTCTGTTCAACATTTATGTGAAGCCGCTGGGTGAGATCATCCGTGGTTTTGGGGTGAAGTGCCATCTGTACGCTGATGATACTCAGCTGTACATCTCCACCCCAGACCACCCCAACGATGCCCTTGATGTGATGTCTCGCTGCCTGGAGACCGTGCGGGTCTGGATGGGGAGGAACAGGCTCAGACTCAACCCCTCCAAGACCGAGTGGCTGTGGCTTCCAGCGCCCCGATATAGTCAGCAGGTGCCATTGCTGACTATTGGGGGTGAATCTTTGCCCCCCACGGAGAGGGCTCGCAATCTGGGTGTCCTCCTGGATGCATGGCTGTCTTTAGAAGAGCATATGACAGCCGTGGCCAGGGGGGCCTTTTATCAGGTTCGCCTGATTCGCCAGCTGCAGCCCTTTCTGGATCGGGACGCCCTGCACATGGTCACTCATGCCCTTGTTACTTCCCGGTTGGACTATTGTAATGCTCTCTACATGGGGCTCCCCTTGAAGAGCACTCGGAGGCTCCAACTGGTCCAGAATGCGGCCGCGCGGGTGGTTATGGGCGCAACCCGTTGTGCCCATGTGACACCCCTCCTGCACGAGCTGCACTGGCTCCCAGTGGTCTTCCGGGTGCAATTCAAGGTGTTAGTTACCACCTTTAAAGCGCTCAATGGCATAGGACCCGGGTATCTCCGAGACCGTCTTCTGCCACCAATAGCCTCCCACCGACCAGTCCGTTCCCACAGAGAGGGTCTCCTCAGGGTGCCATCAACCAAGTTATGTCGGCTGGCGACACCCAGGGGGAGGGCCTTCTCTGTGGGAGCCCCAGCCCTGTGGAATGAACTGCCTCCGGAAATTCATAAGATCTCCGACCTCCGCGTGTTTCGCTGCGCATTGAAGACCCTGTTGTTCTGCCAGGCCGGACTATCAACACAATAGTTTTTAAATTGGGTATTTAAATTTATTGGGGTTTTAAATTTGAGCCACCTTATTTAATTGTTTTAAATTTTATACTGTTGTTTTGTCTGTGTTTTTAAATAGGCTGTACACCGCCCTGAGTCCTTCGGGAGAAGGGCGGTATAGAAATAAAATTATTATTATTATTATTATTATTATTATTATTATTATTATTATTATTATTATTATTATTATTATTTCCCAATCACTAGAATCATCAACCCAGTGACAGTAGAATTACTACTACCAAGACACTTAGACAGGTCCACCCAGTTTTTCAGCGCAGCCTATTGAAACCTGAAATTACATCCCCTTTAAGGCCACAAGAAAACGCTCCTCCTACCCCTATTATTGTAGAAGCAAAACAACACTTTGAAATCAAAGAGATCTTTGAGTCCCACACCCACCATGGTTAAACTCAATACCTAGTCTCCTGGAGACATTAGCCTCCTTCACAAAATGAGTGGGTAGCTAAGAAACATGTTAGGGCCCCTGAATTGCTGAAAAAGGTTCATTCAAAGTATCCTTAAAAAATGAACTAACTCTCTATGATGTTCATCTTTCTGTTCTCTCTTACAGGTAATCCCCTCATTTTTTTGAATGGGGGGAGCATGTCAGATCCCTATCATGATACTGCCATTCAAGCGGGGAGGGGACCACGAATTCTTTTACTCACTTATTGCTCTCATCCTGTTTTCCTATGTATCCTGTAATTCCCTAATTTATAACTTTTACCCTGTCACCTATTCTGCCCTGTGCTTTGATATACTTTGGGGCATGTACAAGGGGGGAGGGTCATCTATTTTCTCTCAGTTTGGAAGCCTCACAGAAGAAGCACAGGGGAATGAATCCTTATCCCTTTCTCAGAACGACCATTTCCACAACATCTTCACACCTTTGGATTGGCTCATTCAACTTCAAACTGAAAGGAGGGGTTTCTAACCACTTTATCCTAACAGAATTGCCTGGGGGGAACTCAGACCCTGCTTTGCATTATCTTGCATTCACTTCCTTTCAATAAAAGTTTCCTTTTGAAATGCTAAAGTTTTGAGAGTCCATGCTTTCTTGAACAGGAGGGAGAGGCAGGACCTTACATTATATTTTTTATGGTATGTTTAGGCTCACCAAAACACAATCAAAGTCAAAATGTTAGTTCATGATGTTCTGTTTTATAATATTATATGGTAATGCAAATGACAACTAAACTTTATCATAACAAGGGAGAACATTTCTACTCTGAAGTGGGCAGAAATGGGATTTATAACACTATTTTTTCCCTTCCAATAAGTCATTACCTCAACTCTATTTCTCCATAAAACCTACCTCCTAGGCAGCTGTTTCACTTTAGCAACAGGACAGAAAGTTCTGAATATAAACATATGAAATGGTATTATTTTAAATTTTATTCCCTAAGTGTTTTCTTAGAAGTGCTTTGTGCCCTTTTGTGTTTAAAGGAAAGGGTTATGGTTCCCATCCCCCCAAATGAAGATAGTTCTCTCTTGTATCAGTCATGTAGTTGAGAATATACAGTATTATAGTTCCCCATATTTTTAATAATTACTATTTGTGGCTTCATGTTTCTTCAATTATAAATAAAATACAATTTCTAAACTACAGGTAATTACAGTTTATAGGGCAACTACAGTAATTCTTGACTTATGACCACAATTCAGCCCAAAATTTATGTTCCTAAGTGTAACATTTATTATATGAGCTTTTCCCCTTTACAACCTTTCTTGTCACAAATATTAAGTGAATCACTGTAATTGTTAAGTTAGCAACATGGTTGTTAAGTGAGTCTGGCTTCCCCATTGACTTCGCTTGCAGAAGGTTGCAAAAGTTGATCATATGACCCCAGGGCACTGCAACCGTCATAAATATGAACCAGTTTCAAAGCAACTGAATTTTGATTATGTGACCAAAGGGATGCTGCAATGGTCATAAATGTGAAAAATGGTCATAAGTCACTTTTTAAAGTGTTGTTGTAATTTTGAATGGTTGCTAAATGGACTGTTGTAAGTTGAGAACTACCTGTATTTCCTTGGAGGCACAAAATGTTATTTCGGTAATGGCATCAGAGTAAAGGGGATAAAAACTTATCCAGGCCATATGTTGCTCATGTTTGTGGAGCATTCCTCCACATACACCTTGTCAAGGTTCCAAGTAATACATCCCATTCAATAAGAACTCAGAGGCAGACAAATTCCTCAAAGAACACTTTATTGGGACATATCAAATTGGCACGTTCTCAGTGGAAAACTGGCTCTAAATTCCTGCTGGTTTTACACCCAATTGAAAGTAAAACTTTGTCACTTCCCCCCCCCCCCAGAGCCACCAGTCACATGGTCCAATCAACATACAGCCAGGTGCTAGGTGACCTCAGTCTTGACCTTTTGAACACCTGCACCAATGTCCTTGATTCCCAGAGGAAAGAATTTTATTTAGACTACAATACTCCCTGGCCCCTTCACTCCAGGCTGTGTCAGACCTGAAGCAATGAGAAGAGAAACCACCCTAGAGAAAACTACAAAAAAAAATGGCCACAGTTCGGCCAACTTCAGTGTTGACACACCTCCCATCTCCATCCTTACTTTCTTTCTGGGTGCCCTTCAAGATTTGGCTATGTCATCTGGCCTGGAAGCTTCCAAGGACCAAGGGAATCTTGAGGTGGCTCCCTTGCTGATCTAATCTCTTGCGAGTTTTTGCTGCTGTTGTTGTTTTTTAAAACTTTAATTTGATTGCTTTTGACATTTTTATTGTTGAAATGGGCAGCCATTGATAAATAAAATAAAAATAAATATTATGGCTCTATTGCATAGACTTCAGTGACCTAATCTCAATCATGAACAATGTGATGTGCCATATATAAATGACAAGCCTCCAAGCACCTGTTTCAGAAGAAATGCTTCATGTTAAATGTGAGAACTATTGCAATCTACAGCACTGATTCTAATAGCTACCATTCTCAGTTTCCAGCAAGTCTAGCCCGGATGTATTGTCAAACAACCATTATTCTTAACGGGCAGTAAAGGAGTTGAAATGAATCCACTATAAATGGCCATGAGTAATATTTTTTTGCATTGTACAACTGCAAGGCAAAGCTCAAACAATGCACTCTTCTGCCGCACTTTGGATATAAGGTCCATTTACTCCATTACAGCCCAGGCTGAGATGTTAGGTGGGAACTTTCACTGGTCTGTCCTTAAAAAAAATTATTTGTTTCTCCATAAAAAGAAATAACAGTGTGATGCTTTGGTCAGAGCAGTGAAGTTCAAGTTGCACACTTTGGTTACAACTGCTGGGATTGTCCCTCAGTAATATCCAGAGGGCAACAGGTGCCTATTCCCTTCTCTTTTGGAACAATCTTGTATAAGTGTGTACATTCCAGTTTAATTTGACCTTGTTATTTAAGTGCTATATACGGGTAGGATTTTCAGTGCCATGTCCTATTCTTGGCAAAAGCTATGTCTTTCTTCTTTATTACCATTATATATTATATATAGTTGAGAAAATTCAGCAGTGTAGTGGTAGACTGAGGATTTTAGAAATATAAATATCATTTATAAAATAAATATTAAACTAGTCCTATCAGGAACAATGATACTAGTTAGGGAGATAGTACTGACTTATCATAGTGGTGGATACAGAAGGCCTCAAGAGAGACAACATGACATAATACCTCCAGCCAAAATTGTATACTATGATCCCATGGTCTCAAGGATTACATGTAGCTTCATTTACTTTGATTAGAATTAGTGCTATAGTTCAAATTTTCTGGATCACATTTCTAAACAACTGCATATTACTTTGTAATTGTATTTCTAACATGTGTCTGTATATGAGTTTGCATTGTATACTGTATTAATAAAGGCACAAGGGTCTTTGGCTTATGCTTATGGATTGACAATGCACAATCAAAGCTTCTTACTGAGTATAGAATTTATTTAGAATCAGAAACGTGCTTGCTTATTTCAACAAGAGCAAGAGATGTTTTTATTGCTTAATCCTGCAGAAATAATACAGTTCTTTGAGACTGACTTGGGAATGATTCTCCATGATATATTTTTTCTGGCATAAGTAAAAACATGCACACACAACACACTTGGCTTTCAGAACTCAGACTATAAGTCATAGAGACAGAATTGTTGCTGGTAAATAGCAAAAGGCTGGAACAGGAATCTTATTACATTCTTTGACAAAGTGACAAAATTAGTGGACCAGAGGAATGCTGTTGATATAATTTACTTGGACTTCAGTAAGGCATTTGATAAAGTAGACCATAACCTACTACTTTATAAAATAGAAAAAGGTGGGTTAGACAGCATCACCAGCAGATGGATTTGTAACTGGCTGACCAACCGCACTCAGTGTGTAGTCCTCAATGGAACTGCATCTACATGGAGGGAAGTATGCAGTGGGGTACCCCAAGGCTCTCTTTTAGGCCTAGTACTCTTCAATTTCTTCATCAATTATTTTGAGGAGGGGTAGATAGGGAACTCATCAAATTTGCAGACGACACCAACAGAATAGCCAACACTCCAGAAGATAGGTTTAAGATACAGAATGAACATTGGGCGCTATCTAACAAAATGAAATTCAATGGTGAAAAAAGTAAGGTTCTACATTTAGGCAAGAAAAACAAAATGCACAGGTACAGTATATATGATACCTCACTCAGTAGTAATAACTGTGAGAGGGGTCTTGGAGTCCTAGTAGACAATCATTTAAATATGAGCCAACAGTGTGTTGCAGCTGCCAAAAAAGACAACACAGTTCTAGGCTGCATAAACAGAGGGATAGAATCAAGATCACATGAATATATCACATGAAACCACTTTATAATGCCTTACTAAGGCCACACTTGGAATACTGTATCCAGTTTTGGTCACCACAATATAAAAAAGATGTTGAGACTCTAGAAAGAGTGCAGAGAAGAACAACGAAGATGATTAGGGGACTGGAGGCTAAAACATATAGAGAACAGTTGCTGGAACTGGGTATGTCTAGTTTGATGAAAAGAAGGACTAGAGGTGACATGATAGCAGTGTTCCAATATCTCAGGGGCTGACACAAAGAAGATGGAGTCAAGCTATTCTCCAAAGCACCTGAGGGTAGGACAAGAAGCAATGGGTGGAAACTAATCAAGGAGAGAAGCAACGTAGAACTAAGGAGAAATTTCTTGACAGTTAGAACAATTAATCAGTGGAACAACTTGCCTCCAGAAGTTGTAAATGCTCCAAAACTAGAAGTTTTTAAGAAGAGATTGGATAACCATTTGTCTGAAATGGTATAGGGTTTCCTGCCTAAGGAGGGGGTTGGATTAGAAGACCTCCAAAGGCCCTTCCAACTCTGTTATTCTGTTCTGTTCTGTTCTGTTCTGTTCTGTTCTGTTCTGTTCTGTTCTGTTCTGTTCAATAGAAAGAAAACAAAAATGGATTTCTACCAGGCCAATTAAACAGTACTTGGTGAAGAACTAGAGCTCATCACAAAATGTATTTTGAGTTCCAGATAATATTACTCCAGTAGCATTTCTATTACTAGAAAAATATTGCATTTGAGTATGATACACAGTATTATTTTATACAATACCATTAATATATTCCAAAACAGACCATATAGATTTATTATATTAAGCAATATACTGATCATTTTTTTAAAAAAAATTACCCCAATATATAAATAAATATTTAAGAGTTGATCTATAAATGATTTACAAAAGCTTTGGATAGTTATTTTCCACTTGTAACCTGGTTTGACTATTGTGATCAGTGTATAGCCAAGTCACAGGCAGAATGATGATATCACAAGCAGTTTCAAGTGACTCAAAGATCCCATATCAATATTTTCCTTCATCTTCCACCTCCGTCCTTTTATTTATTTTTTTAAAGATACATTGAAGCTGTTTTGGGGAAACTGAAACAGAGTTTCCCAGCTCTCAGTGCAAATACAAGAAAACCTGGAAGAATTGCAGTAATGTAGCTAAGAGCTACAGAGCATTCGCCATGGTGACACAACAATGACATTATGTACTTGCATCTCACCTTCAAGCAAATACATGATGACATTGAAGTCATGGTTCATCCCTTTCCCATTTCCAATGAAGAAGCCAGTTTACCTAAGACCTCCTTAAACTTCATCAACATAACATACAACATAAATTATGATTGGGAAGTTCCAGGTTTTATTTACATTTAGGATGTCTGTGTCTACCTTCTAAAAAGGTTCAACTGAGGTAAAAGTAACATTAATAAAAAATAATAAAAATGTAAGAGAAAAGACACAAAAGTAACCAGTAAATACAATAGGAATAAAAGAATCTATCAACTGAAGTTATTAAAATTGCTCACAAATCAAGGCCTCTTAATAAGAAGTCAAAATTCAAAAGTTCAAGTTCAATTTTGCAATGAACTCTGGGCATTAAAATGTTGATTCTCTTCACAGGGTTTTATAACAATTATTGTGATAACCTGAATGTCTTTGTTATAAAAGTACTACATAAATAGTGAGAATATAGTCACTTATGTAGATAGACTCTATACAACTTACTTCTGAATTAGACACATAAATGAATACATGATAATTTATTAGCTGACCTGCTTAAGAATCATCAAGAAACTATAACAAAGTAAAGCAAAAGTGTGTACACTGGTAGAATATTCATTTTAAAAATAGGAAAGCTAAGGTTATTCACAATGTTATAGATCATAGAATGTTGGGGAAAACACAGATAAAATACTAATAAAGAAGCAGAATATTTTAATGCCTGATAAAATTTCTATCTATGCAATATGAAGTGTGGGGGGAATTAAAGGTAGCTCCCTAATTACAGCTGATAGTAATGGTAGTAGTTTTTAAGAGAAAAAGTATTTGAATGCTATTTGTATATTCTGAGGATGTCTTATGGAAACTGAACTAGGAAAAAAACAAATTTCTATCCACACAGAAGAAGGATTATAATGTACATTAATACTGGAAAACATTCAAAAGAATTTAGACTTTTCAGTTTTACTTATCTGAAGAGGCCCTTGCAAACAAACATGAATTACATGCAAGATTGTGCAAGCCTAACTTCCGGATGCAAAGGCAGCAAGGTGAATCATCCTGCTTAATTACCTACCTACTAGTGGAACTCCACTCATGGTGGAAAAAAACAAATCTTGAATCTACCTGAGGCAGAGGGAAAGAAGATAGGGGGATATTCAGCAAAACATTGAATATGGGGAAAGGGATAAATTTTTCCATCTAGTATTATAACTCAAATGTGTTCCATGGAATCAAAGTCAACAAATTAGCATGTTTATTCTTTTGATATTCAGTAATTCTGTCAGGCATTTGAATTCAATCATCAAAATCTATAAGTCTATCACTTAGTTTATATCCACCAAATACAAAATGTGCTTGGTCATTCAGACATTTAATGTCTTTTAAGTTATTTAGTAGCCAGTGGTTTTCCCCTTTTATAATGACTGCAATAGCAATAGCACTTAGACTTATATACCACTTCACAGTGCAAGTTCAAAAGGTTGCCTTAGCATGTCAGAAACTGAAGGAAATGGAAACTAGATAGGAACTCTCTTCTTAGGTCCATGATGTATTATGGAGGCATTGAATTTGGCAGCTGTCATTACAGGTAATCCTCGACTTATGGCCACAATTGAATCCAAAATTTATGGTGCTAAGCAAGACAGTTGCTAAGTGAATTTTGCCCCATTTTATGATCTTTCTTGCCACAGTTGATAAGTGAATCACTGCAGTTATCAAGTTATTGACATAGTTGTTAAATGAATCAGGCTTCCCCACTGACTTTGCTTGTCACAAGGTTGGAAAAAGCTGATCACATAACCCCAGGACATTGCAACCATCATAAATATGAGTCAGTTGTCAAGTGTCTGAATTTTGATCACATGGCCATGGAGATTCTGCAACAGTCATAAATGTGAAGAATAGTCATAAGTTATTTTTTCAGTGCTGTTGTAACTTATACATTGTAAATGAACTGTTGTAAGTTGAGGACTACCTATAAAAGAAAAAAAAAACATTTTTGCAATCTCCAGTTTGGATAGTCTGTCTTGACTAAAATTTAGGTGGGAGAAGGGGAGCTATAAAATCTCATAGATGAAGAAAAGGGTTGTAACCTATACAAATCACAAGCCCCAGAATGGAATCTTTCCAGTTGCTTTCTTTGGAGTGGATCCTCCAGAGCATACCTGGATGATTGGCAAAACTGAAAATTAAACAAAAACAACTCTTCAACGTGTCTAATGGATGGGTATGTTGCACTTTTACCTTCCAGAGTAGCCCCCTAAATCGCTACCTGAGTTTGGAACGATGAACAATTTTTTAAAAAATGTTTTGTTTAACCTCTCAAATTGCTTGCCGGCTGCTATTGGTGGACATTTTCCGAAAGGGAGGGTTCTGTCTGGAAGGAGCGGCTGGGGATGCTACCCCCTATCACATGATGGAAATTTCCACTCTTTTGACTCTTTGTCAAAAGGAGGAACGAAAAGAAAGGAGGGCGAAGTGGAGGGTGTCTGTTCACACTTCCTTCTCCGGAGCAGTACAACTTCTGGTCCGAAGGGTCTCCCGTAACCAGACGCGCCTGACAATATCTCGGCAAGTATACGGAAAGCTCTCCTGAAGCGGTCCTTGAAGCTCACCCCAAAGCCGCTGCCTTTTGCCACCAGTATTCCAGGTAGGAAAAGTGATCTTCTCGAGCGGCAGATATCGGGCGACCTGCAGCTGCGCGTCATTGGGAGAACACCGCGCTGGCTTTTCCTTTTCAAATCGTCCCGCCAGGGAGGGTGGCTGAAGCGGATGGCAGCTACGTCGATAGCAAACGGGGGGAGGTAGTGACGCGCGCGCGCGCACACACACACACACACACACACCCGGCTGCACGCCGTCGGAGCGATCTGGCCGAGCTTTTGTTCCGGCGAAGCTTTGCAGCCGATCTGGAAAGGCAGACCGGCTGGGGGGACTTTGAAATGGGGTGGAGAAGGAAACAATACAGTGAGAGAGGGGCAGAGTGACAGAACAACGTGCAGGAAGGCCAAAGCAAGGAACAACGCAACGGTGATGGGCAACTCGGGACTGATTTGTATCAAGAAAAGAAATTCAGAAGGTTTATAATTAAACGCGCCTATTTATACATAGTGCATTTAACAGCTGTAAGGCACGACTGGATCCAGTCCCTTGCAACTCCGATTAACGCTAGAAAACTTTCTTCAGATCTCGCTCGTGGCTTAAGGGTGAGCAATGGGTGAGCAACAACCCGAGTTCTATCTCGAGGAGCTGGTTGCAGCGGACTGACCCGCGCCGCTTTTTAATTTTTTTTCCCCGAAGCGAGAAGGCCCAAAGGCAGGGGCCATTCAGCAGGCGTGACTGAGTCAGTTCGCCCTCGTCAAGCCGCTGCCTTTCAGACGTGTTTGGACTCCAAGCCTCAGAGTTGCGGGCACGGCTAGATATTCTGCGAGCCCAACACATCTGCAAAGTACCCGCTTATGAGGAGGGGTCGCCGAAAGGTTCCAGGGACGGCGGATACGCCACGGGCGCCACAGCGCTCCAAGCCAGACTATGGCGAACGGCTCGGTATTAAGGAACACCTTGGCTCGTGGCGGCGACTGAGCAGGCCAGCAGGCTACCCTCGCCTCTTCCTCCTTTCCGTCAGGAAAGGGCTCTCGGGCTGACTGGGCAGAGGGCAGCTGTCAGAAGTACCTTCCTCGGCGCGCGGCTACAAGGGGTGTGTCGATGTGAGGCACCTTGAGACTGCGATAGGGTCGGCCGCGAGGAACGCTAGGATCGGTTGGAGGAGTGGGGATCTCCTCCCGAGCTCGGCCGAGCTCGTTGCCTGAGAGGGAGGGAGCGCTAAGGAGCAATGTGTCTTTTGCTCTTCATCATCATCGGTGGCCATTCTTGGATTTAGTATAGATGGGTTGCTCTCAGTCTGAGGAAGGGTGGCTGGAAGACAAGGCATCTTAAACCTTGAGTTGCTATGACCTCCAAATGTGAATAAATAGATTTGTGTGCCCTCCCCCAATGTTTTCATTGGGGTCTGAATTGGGAAAATGTAGTTCATATAACACACACACACACACACACACACACACACTTTTTAGATTTTAAACAACAAAACTGTAACTTTTAATAGGAAGGATGAGCTTGCTTACTTTTTTAAAAAAATTGATTTATATTTGATTTATACTTCGGCATAGTTCTTATAATCCAACTTTTATTTTTGAGACATCTATAACTTCCTTATTTGTTTTGGCATTATCTTTGCTCTTTATAGCTGGAACTCCTATAAATCCTAACTGCTATTCTTCTCACTAGGCTGAGCAGAACTGGGTTCTGAGAGCAGTCTAGGTTTGCAAAAGCCTTATGCATGGAAAGTAGCCTTGTGAGCCTTATGCATGGAAAGTAGGAGTCTTGCTAGAATTTGCTGTGAACTTTGGACAATCGTCCAAACTGTCCATTTGCCCAAGGAGTGAGGAAACAAGTTCTAAAAGTCATCATGTTTTGTGAGAGCAAGACGTCCCCAATTGTAATGTTTTCAAATTTCCTTGTGTCCCCAGGGGTGATCATGATCCACAATCTAAGAATACCTGGCCAAGACATTGTTATGCAGAATATAACAACACTCCAATAACAGGAAATTATTTCTTCATGTTCTACCTTTCAAGAGAATTCAGCCAGTCTAATGGTATAGTTTTATGCAAGACCAGTGGGATACACTCAACATGAATATTAAAATCATTTATGAATTGTGACAGTTGGACATCACTTCTTGATCTTTCCTTTTAGTTGCCTTAAAAACATCCACACACCTGCAAGTTATTTGTCTAATACCCAGTAAGTAGCAGCTTTGTAGATATTAGAATTTTTCAAGTTGTAAGTCCATCTCAGAGAAACATTAGGTTATGAAGGCAATGCTGTTCACCTTGTCACACAGTTTGTCTCACTGAAGCTATGATAACTTCCAGCTCTTCCAGTAGTTCACTAGAAATGCCAGGAGTTCTGCAGGTGTGCAGCAAATAAACAGAATCCTGGGTAAGGTCAGAGTGAAACAAAGTATGTACCATATTTATCGGAGTATAAGACGCAGCTTAGTTTTTAAGAGGAAAATAGGGGGGGGAAAAATCTGCCTACCAGGTATTCATCCAGCTGGTGTCATCAGTCTGGTCAGCTTCAGCACATTAGTTTGTTGATTTTGAGTGTGCGCACATGCTTTTTATCCCCTGCTTGGGGTTAAAAAACAGCTTCTAAAGCAAAGCTGAGAGGGAGCAGCAATGAGAAAAAACAGGCAAAGCATTGAGATCGCTTCACTCGCTAGCACCTAGTTAGGGCTGAAAAAAAGCTTCTAAAGCACAGCTGAGAGTCGGAGGGAGCAGGCAAAGCTCGGAAAATCAGAAAATCGCTTCAAGGGCTGAAAAAAGCTTCGAAAAAGCTACATTCGGAGTATAAGACACACCCAAATTTTCAGCCTCTTGGGGAGGGGGGAGTGTATCTTATACTTTGAAAAATATGGTAATTGCACTGCTTTGTGGAGCAGTTTTGAAGGAGTGCTTTGATCTTTAGAACTGGGGATCAAGTTGCTTCATGGAGTAGCTTCAAAGAGGCATCATTGAAGCTTTGTACAGTTGCATTTTCGATCTGTATCCAAACAATACACTCCAAGGCTAAGCCTAAACACCATGAGTCGTAGCCATATTAATATTCCCAGAACAAACTGCTGAGGACCAAAGTATTTCCCACTATTTATCTCACCTTTGTTCATTTCCCTTTCTGTCATAGAATTGCAAAAATAAAGGATTCATGAAAAGCATATTAAACTGACTTTTCATGATTCTGTGACTAATGAATATTGAGTGATGGCATATGTTTAAAGTATGGGTGGTTATATTTTAGTTTTCTGTACTAGATTAAAATCCTTCGTTGTTGCACATATAGTTATTTGACAATTAGAATATTTGTAGGATGAGATACAGATTTTCTAATCTATAATTCTGCAATAAATCTGTATTTGACAGGACTAACATAGAAATCCCAATGTTTTCATTTTAGATGACAAACTTGCCATTTTGAGGATATATGAGCACTCTGACAAAATAGCTGCTGGGTAAACATACCTAAGCACTAAATAGCTACCAAGTGGGATAGAACCAATTACAAAGCACCAGAATACAATGGCAAAATACTTCTGCCATTCTTTCCCTACCACCCCTGATTCCTTTTGTGCTTTTTCTGGGCAAAAAAAAACAAAAAAACAAAAACAAAACCCAATTGGTACAGCTACCCATCAAATGTATGATGTCTACTTGGGATCCAGAAGTAAAATATTCCTTAAGTATCCCAAATCGGTTGTTGCTCCTCCATATCTGACCTTTAAAAATTGCAGAAGATCATAAAATGCAAAGACTTGCAAATAGAAATGGAATTGACTGTGGCAAGAAATAGCAATAACATTTAGACTTATATACTGCTTCATAGTTCTTTATAGCCCTCTCTAAGCAGTTTACAGAGTCAGCATCTGTGGTGGGTTTCAAAATTTTTTACTACCGGTTCTGTGGGTGTGGCTTGGTGGGCATGGCATGGCATGGTGAGCATGGCATGGTGGGCGTGGCAGGGGAAGGATACTGTAAAATCTCCATTTCCACGCCAATCCAGAGGAAGGTTACTGCAAAATCCCCATTTCCTCCCAATCAGCTGGGACATGGGAGGCAGAGAATAGATGGGGGCGGGGCCAGTCAGAATTTTTACTACCGGTTCTCTGAACTACTCAAAATTTCCACTACCAGTTCTCCAGAACTGGTCAGAACCTGCTGAAACCCACCTCTGGTCAGCATATTGCCCCCAACAATCTGGGTCCTCATTTTACCAACCTCAGAAGGATGGAAAGCTGAGTCAACCTTGAGCCAGTCAGAATCGATCTCCTGGCAGTAAGTAGTGAGTTAGCCTGCAATACTGCATTCTAACCATTGTTCCACCACGGCTCGTCAAATATAGTACCAACAGTAAATAGGCACCTTGGCAGAGGTGAAATCCAGCAGGTTCTGACAGGTTCTGGAGAACTGGTAGCGGAAATTTTGAACAGTTCGGAGAACCAGTAGCGGAAATTTTGAGTAGTTCAGAGAACCAGCAAATACCACCTCTGGCCCCAGAGTGTGGTAGGAATGGAGATTTTGCAATATCCTTCCCCCAGGAGTGGGGAGGGAATGGGAATTTTGCAGTATCCTTCCCCTGGAATGGGGTGAGAATGGGGATTTTACAGTATCCTTCCTCTGCCACCCCTACCAAGCCATGCCCACCAAGCCACACCACACCCACCAAGCCATGCCCACAGAACCGGTAGTAAAAAAAAATTGATTTCACCACTGCACCTTGGGTACAATCCCAAAACATCTGGAATATCACTTGGATTGGGCTTGACATATGCATGATATTTTTTCCTAATTTCCTAATTAGGAATTTCCTAATGAGGTCCATCTAACCAGATCTAATTCTAATAAACTACTAAGCCCAGAAGATAGCTGGGTGCTGTCGTCTCTCATATCAGTTAATTAATGGCAAAGGTTCTTAGCATTTTTTGAAACCCATATGATGAAACCTGCATATGAAAGAAAGGTTTCTTCCAGAATATAAGCTACCCATTATCTAGGGAAAAATTGCAAGTCTGAGTTAAATGTATATGTGTGTGCATTAGAAAATGACTTTTCAGAAGGTAGAAGCACAGATTTCAGTTATCAGATCAATCAGAATAAATAGAAGGTATAGTTATAACTCTACATATATGGACACACATATGTATGGAATAAATTCCAGAAACATTTTTTTTCGAAACAGACCTAGAATGGCAGTGGGAACTGACCATAAATTGTCACTTTCTTGTAGCAGTATATGATAGATTATGGATTGAGTGGCAATGTGAAAGTGATAGAGGTACCTCAAACATTCAGGCATGTTTCTTCACAAGGTTCACTGTTTCTTAGAAGCAGCATGACAACTATGTGATGCAAAGGTTGCCATGGTGAGTTCACATCCTTTATTTAATGCTGTACCAAGTAAACAGCCACTTAAGTCATTGCTGTTATTCACTAAAGCTGTCAGCATTCCTGTCACCATTCCACTGCCTGCCTTGTTTTGACAGAAGCATGGCTTCTGGGAAGGTCCAAGCAAAAGTATGAGGGCTGCAATAATAGGAAATAAGCAAAGCAAAATGTTCTCAGGTGACATTATTTCAAAGATGTAATTTCTATGCAACAGTTTTAGCATCTTGTATTGGAGAGCAACAGGTTCTCCAGTGGAACCAGTTCACTCAATACTGTTCATAGCCTCAGTCTTGTTTCAAGCCAATTTTGAGACTGTTGTCTATGGCCCAATTAAGTAGATTATAATTTCATGTGCCTGTATTTACAGTATATACATTTTTGAAATTTGGCTCAAGTGTTTCAGGCCCTTTTTTCATTTGTTATATGTGAATGTCTTTCATCCTCCTTCCCCATTTCAAACAATATTAAGGAGGGGGATCAACATAATCAAGGGAACATTCAGAAAGCCTAATTCTCCTGTTTCTCTTGTTATAGGTCCCACTAGCTATATAAGTGAACTGAAGTGAGTAGTATTAGGGAAAGGGGAAAAAGAGAGGGACTGCTTTAATTCTTTTTTTTTTTTATGAAAACTATGCTTATTTCCTACTGCTGCTATGAAGTATCTCCAAAAACAAAAGCATTGCATCAGAACCAGTCTAAATAAGGTATGGCAAAGCATGGTCACTACAGATACTTATCTTCATCCTATAGCAAAAGGTCACAGGGTTATTCTAAAGACAGCTCTTTCAGAGGGCTTCTGGGGTGGGGATGAAAGTTGAGCTACTCCCGAACTGGAGGTATGTGCGTTTGATGCAGTAGCAGCAACTCTGATTAATAATGACTATGTATCAAACAATTAGACTAGAGCTGGAAGGGACCCTGGAGGTCTTCTATTCCAACCCCAAGCAGGAGATCCTATATCATTTTAGGCAGGTGGCTATCCAGTCTTTTTTTAAAACCTCCAGTGATGAAGCACCTACAATTTCTGAAGGCAAGCTGTTCCATTGGTTAATTGTTCTTACTGTTAGGAAATTTCTCCTTAATTCCAGGTTGCTTCTCTCCTTAATTAGTTTCCATCCATTGTTTCTTGTCTTGCCTTCTGGTGCTTTGGAAAATAAATTGACCCCCTCTTCTTTGTGGCATCCCCTCAGATATTGGATTGCTGCTATTATGTAACCCTTCTTTGCACTTTTCCCAAAGTCTCAACATCTTTTTTGTAATGTGGTGACCAAAACTGAATGCAGTATTCCAGGTGTGGTCTTCCTAAGGATTTATAAGCGGTGCTAATACTACCGCTTATAATTCTATAGCTATATTCTGTTGTTCATTTTGTATTTTCTTTTGGATTGTTATTCAGTATTTCTCAATCTCGGCAACTTTATGATGTTTGGACTTATAGATTAGCAGAATTCTCCATGCTGGCTTGGAAATTCTGGGAATCAAAGTCCACACACCTTAAAGGTTGAGAAACACTAGCTCAAATCATTCATGTAGTGGTGGGATTTAACTACAGAAAATTGTGATAAATGTCATAAATTAAGGGAACTAATGGTGGTGGGATTCAAGTAATATATACATTTATCACAATTTTCTGTACAAATGGTTTTCTTGTATTATACAAATTCTTCCAATTCTGTTATAAGTTTTAAATTTTACAAATGCTTTCTCAGTAATAATTGTGTTGAAAGTATTGAAGACAATCTGTTTAATCATTCAATGCTGAAAATATGTACTTGAATTTTTATTGCTATAAAATATTTTCATTTCCAAAACTTTGACACATTAGGAAGTGAGATACACAGCAAGATAAATAATTGAAAAAGTTAATGGTTATTTTCAACAACTCTGATTAAAGCCATTGCATTAATGTTCTTTAAGGAAAAAGTAGCATTTTCTTGAAATTAATTGTAATTTTTTGAATTTGTGAATGATCTGAGCCAATTAAAAGCAGCCTCTGAATGTCTCAATTTTTTATTTGACAATAACAGAATATGTTCATTTTTCATATATGATATACAAATGATCTTCCATAATATATAGATATACCTTTTTCAAGTTAATTCTATAGCATTTGACATCATTCTAAGAACATATAATCATATTCATATGGCATACTTAAGCAAAAATAAGTTTCAGGTTACCATGGTTTTCCTTCATAAATCACTAATACAATTACTAGTGTACAGTTCCAAGATGTTAGCACACCTTCTTTTAAGAAAGCCACATAAAATACCAAACTATTGCTATGTTTTCACTCCTAGGAAATAGATATTACATTTCCTTACATTTAGAAATACATAGCATTCTAAATTTGGATTACCAAATTCACAGGCATATTTCAGGTCTGCAGAATCTGTATCAGGATATTCATAAGTTGAATCAATATTAATGATGGAAAAGGCAACAAATAACAGATGCAAAATGGACCTTCCGAAAATGGAGTAAATTACCTAAGTCTACATAGAAATTGGTATCAAATTTATGGAGTCCTTAGGCTTAGTAGTATCTATTTATGGTTGTTTGCTTGCAGATATTTCATTACCTGACTATAACATAATCAGTGGTATTGATTGTGGGATTTACTCCCTGTTTATAGAAAGTAGTTTGCCAAGCCAGTGTTGGTGTAGAGTATGGTTATATCCTTGGTACTTTCTTGATTAGGATATTACTTTCTGTTTTATTGTTTGTCTGGTGTTAATCCCTACTTACGTGGGTGTGGGCTGGTGAAGATGTGTTCTGATCTTTTTGTTTCCTTCTTAGTTTTTTTTTTTATTGTCTCCTTTAAATATTGTGTAAGTATGGTTTATATCTCTGAGCCGATTGATGGCTAATTTCTCTAAATGCCAAGCTTCCAGGATTTTTTGGTATTCTGGGTTGCTGCAATGCATTTGTACTCATCTGAATAATGTTCTTACACAGCTCTCCTTGTGAGAGGCTGGGTTGTTACTTTGGTAATGAAGCAAAGGTTGGTTATTGTGGTTGTTTTTCTATAGACTTGCTTTTCTGTTGTTTGCTCTACTGCTGAGGATATCCAGGAAGGGTAGTGTATTGTTGTTTTCTTCTTCCCTAGGAAATTTCATTCCTTTGAAGATGTTTATTGACGAGAGATGAATGTGAAGACACATGAATTGTTAATTGAATTGTTGATTGAAGACACTTGAAACAATGCTCTATGAGCTAGCTAGTTAAATAATTTGAAAATATTCCCCCCTACGGTCCTTTTCAGTATTTTCATTTCATTCCTCTTGGCAATAAAGTACTTATCCTGCCTGAAATTTGTATCACAACTCAATAGGTAGATATATGGAGCAGTCTCTTTGTACAGTGGGTTGTTCTTTTGCTTCATAAATTGGTGATTCCTCTTATCAGAAGCAAATTAAAACATTAAACAGAAAACCGAGACAAATATGAGATATTGAAAAACATATGGATAATGAATCCAGCAGTATAATTTTAAAGAGAAATGTAATTCACTTACTATGGTCTTTTACTTTCTACTGATAATGTTAATTTATCAGTACAGGAATTTGGGGGAGAATATCAGGCACTGCCCCCCCCCCCCCACACACACTTTTAAAGATCCTACTCTAGTGCTTCAACATATTTAAACAGTCCCTTTAAGAAATTATTCAGGAACAAATATGTACCGTAGCAGTGGGGAATCACACTTGTAGTTCAGACTAAGCAAACATCTGCTGCAAAGTCTCATAATGGGGTTGTTTTCTTATATACTTTTCAAGGGATCATGGACATAATCTTGCACATTATGTTTTTGAGACTTGCAAACTGCTAATCACTGCTATCACAAAATTACAAAAAAAAAAAATCATAAACAACTTTCTAAAATGGGAAACATTTGATTCCTTCAAAGCTAGCATGTAGCCAGAATATGCTTCATGATCTTGTAAATGCAATATAGCTTCAAAAAATGAAATATAAAAGATATTAATAATTATTGCTAAGCTAACTTCAGAAGGTTTGGTTAATAATAATAATTGTAGAATGAATTTTCATAGCCAACTTTCCCATATGATTGTGATAAACAGCCTGTACTGAGCAAATATGATTTCTCAAAAACAGAAAATCTTTTCTATTAACCATTCAAAAAAAGTAAAGGAGAATTATGCTGAGGATATCTATCATGTATTAGGAGTGAAACAATGTACATACTTTAATTTGCATGCAATGTAGAATAATATTGCTAAAAGGTGTTTATGGAAAAGCACTAAAAGGATAAGATGGGAGCTCATCAATGCAACTTTATTTTGATATATGAAATGTTTTGCCAATTTTAAAAATAACCTTTTTAAAAAAGGTTTTTTGTTTCAGTCTGATAACAACAGCTACAAATTGAATGCTATTCTGACTTCAAAAGTCTATCTTTGAAATATGTTGGGCATATTGTATGTCCTGATTAATTGCATTTCAGAACTCCTGAGTGAACATTTACCTGTTCTTCCCACTTTTCAGTAATGTAGCTTTTCCACGTTTTTTGTTTGCGTCTACATGATACAGCATGGAAATAAATAACAGAATGTCCAGAGAAATTGAAATGCTGCAAAAGCTTCCTGTGTGACTAGATTAATCACCAGTCTCTACCCCTGCATTTTCTTTTGCCCTGTATGACAGAAATTGTTCTGCCCTCAATGAAGCATTTGTCAAAAGAAGATTTAATTTAATTTATCTTCTCATGGGTCTCTTTAATGAGGTGCCTTGGGGACATATGAGGGTCATTTTTTCATCATTCCAGCAGCTTTGTGTTTATCTCAAGGATTGGTGGAGAAGGCAAGAACGTAAGTTTCAAAAAATAGGTTCATGTCACAACATAACATCCCTTACAATAAGCAACATTTGTGTTGGGATATGATATCACAATATTCCATTTTAGCATTCCATATTTAAGAACAGATTAACTTCATCAGCAGACTTGCTGCCTTTTTCAGGTAAGCAAGCAAATCTTCTTGATAGATTTCCATTTTTTAACTTTGATAATGCTTCTGTGGAATTTAGCAGATTGTGCAAAACAATGGAATCCAGCAGGTCTGATTAGCACCTCCCCATAAACTTATTCCAGAATTTTCTGCAATCATTGGAACACAGAAGTCCGGCTGCCGCAAACAGTTGTTCAGGTTATGCACTACACAAGCTACCATATCTGAGCAGGAGACAGCAAAGCACAAGAGGTCAGCAGCATTTTCCTTCCTTAGCAAAAGAACAAAAAGAGAGTGATCTGGCAGCAGAAAGGAGGGCACCAGTGTGACTTGGAAAACAGGCATAGCTGCCTTGTTCCCAAAGAGGTCATTGCTTGCTAATCTGGGTGGTGGAAGCAGCAGCATGCACACAACTCCACACTTACTCCATTATAGGAATGCCTTTCCAAAACAAACAGGCAAATTGAAGAAAAGATTCTTAGCATAGAAATATGAGAAATAGAGGCACTCCAGCTTAATTGCACAAGGTATAAATTGAGCTGGAGAACTGCTTCAGTAGACTTTCAGTTATTCTGTTACATTACCTTTCAAGTAGTCAAGATTTTTCCAGAACTCTAAGCAGTTCTTATTTCCTAAGTTTGCCTGTCTCAAATGGTTTAACAATGGAGAATCAATGATGCCCCAACTCATGCTGTGCTAAAATTTGTCTTGCTTCCACCCCCACCCCCCAAAAAACTTTTCATCTATTGTGAATGTGGCTTCTGTCTTTCATCACTGTTTCTTTCTAGCTTCACTTAGTGGCATCTTTGATTTTGTTGTTTAAAGAGACAGAAGTGTTGATATTTTAAATTTCATCTTTAAATTGAAATTGCAAATGAATCATTATGTCAAGTGTGTTCCAATGTGGGTATGCCAATACAAAAGTTTTCACTAGACATTTTAAAATTTGTTATTAGACTGAAGGCAGTTTATTGCTGACTTGCTGTCTATGAAGGATGAACCTCATCAAATTAGAGCTTCTCTAAACTACAGTTGATTGCCTAACAAATACACTGTATTGCTTCACAAAGTTTACATCAGTTTTTGAACTGATCATTTTCTCCATCTCATCACCAAAACCAAAGGTCATTCATTATGAATTATGGCTGTGAAAACCTACATTCCATGTCATGCTTTTTTGTTTGTCCATCTCTGGGATGTCATTTCTTAAAAGGCTGGCCCAGACAATGGGTTTGTTTCTCCACCTCCATTTACTGTAGAGAAAACATTATTTGTGTCCTGAATATTGATTAAGGGCTGGGCACCAACTTCTGGAACATGGGATCCCTGGCTGCTTAGCCATGAACCCTTTGGATGGGCAAATCAAAACTTTGTTATCAACACAGTCTCTTGGCAACATGCAAATTGGCTAGATATTTTACTCCCTGGATCACATTAGTCAGGACATTAATTAAGCATTAACTTTTTTCTCTCAGACTTCACATTAATATAACATGCCAGTTCATGCTAAAATGTCTAGAATCCTTCATCATTTACCTTTGCTGTTAAAAGAGAGAGAAAGTGGCTCTAGTTCAAACCTACTTTGGAGACTTTTTTAACTACATAAATTTTCCCTAATCTTTTAACTAGGCCAACAGTTTGTACTTACTGATTGGCTTCATAGATTGTGGTAAACTATTAATTTGATTTTGCATGTTGTGTTCAAATAGCTATATCTCTCCATTACCCTTATCTTTGTCTTCTACATTTTGAAACTGATTGTATAGTATGGAGAGCTTCCTCTGTCTGTGGAATGTCTTAGCATGGCTGGATCCATTTGATTGAGTTGATCAAAAGTATATTAGTATTTTCAATAAATGGAGAAGACTCTCTCTCAAGATTGTCTTCTGCTCATGAAAGAAAACCAGCAAAGGCACAATTAAATATACCATAGTGATCCCAATCCTCTCCTTTTCATATGTGGAGATAACACAAGTCCAAAGGAACTAAAGAAGGTTCAAATTTACAAATTTGAAAATATTTACAGGTAGCTTTCACGTCTCTCCTTAAATTGATCTTCTCTGTTTATACCAGCTTCCTACTTATAATTAGTTTTTTTTAAGTCAGGGTATGTTCAATTACTTGGATCTCCTTAAAAGTGTTATCATACTTTTCCTGAAATTGGTACAAAGTTTAGAGTGAATTACAGAAATTAGAATTAACAATAGGCAACTATATTTGCTAGTTGATATACTATAGGGCAGGGGTGAAATGCTACTAGTTCTCTCTAGTTCGGGCGAACTGGTAGTGATAAAAACTACCAGTTTGGGTGAACCAGTAGTAAAAAAAAGCTACCAGTTCAGGCAAACTGGTAGTTAACTATCAGTTCAGTTGAACTGGCAGTTTAAAAAGCTACCTGTTCCTCCAAACCAGTATTTTTGACGATCAGCTGTGCAGCGGGGTTTAGCTTTGCTAGAAAGCAGGAAATCCTGCTTTCTAGCAAAGCTAAATTGTGCACCACAGCTGATCCCCCCCTCGCTGTTCTACTTACCTTCCTGAGCCTCCTTTGGTGCATACTGTGCATGCACGCGTGTGCAGCATGCACCAAAAGGAGGCTTGGGAAGGTAAGTAGAAGCAAGGGGGGGATCAGCTGTGCAGCACAGCTTAGCTTTGCTAGAAAGCAGGAAATCCTGCTTTCTAGCAAAGCTAAATTGTGCGCCATAGCTGATCCCTCCCTCACTTCTACTTATCTTCCCAAGCCTCATTTTGGTGTGTACTGCATATGCACATGCATACGCAGGGTGCGCATTTGGCACACATGCACATGCAGCACGCGTTTGGCATGGAGTGCGCATGCACAGCCAGCGAACCGGTAGCAAACCGGTTTGGATTTCACCACTGCTATAGGGACGCATTGTCTCAGTGGCTAAGACATGGAACTTGTCAGTCAGCAAGTCAGCAGTTCGAATCCCTAGCGTCACGTAATGGAGTGAGCTCCCATTACTTGTCCCAGTTTCTGCCAAACTAGCAGTTCAAAAGCAAGTAAAAAATGTAAGTAGAAAAATAGGGACCACTTTGGTGAGAAGATAACAGCATTCCGTGCGCCTTCAGCATTTAGTCATGCCAGCCACATGACCACAGAGATGTCTTCAGATAGCACTGGCTCTTCACCTTAGAAACGGAAATGAGCTCTGTCCCTAGAGCCGGAAACGACTAGCATGTATATGCAGGGGAACCTTTACCTTTACATTTTATACAGTATGACAAGAGTAGTAGCTAAGGCACCAGCTATAAACAGGGAGAATTCTAGGCTTGCCTTTGGCACAAAACAATCTGGCTGACCTTGGGCCAATTGCTTTATAACTCATCTATATTATTAAGTAATCATTTCATTGTTTTTAATTTAAGATATTAAGAATTGTTGCATTTGGAGAGATAAATGACTGGTCTAATCCAGCAAGCTGCCTTCTCCATGTAAGCACCTAAATGAAATAGGAAGATTTACACATAATAGAAAAGAAGATAGTAATCATTCTCACTCACATCTCACTAATACTCTCTTACTAACACCCATGTTCATTGCCTTTACAGACAGAAATTCACTTGCTTTTTATTATGCTCTAACTTTCTTATTCTAATCTCTTTTCGGAGATATTTTATTAGAATCTACATTTTAGCAATATTTCTTAATACATTCTGAATTATATGAAAAGTTCTTTGGAGGTATTTGCAGACAGAGGCACTATCTTTATAGCTAGAAACTAAAATCAAAATTAAGCGAATGCTTCCTTAAAATCATCTAATTTTTAGTTGATTCCCTCAAAAATTTAATAGTTACAAAATTTACTTTTCTTTTAGAGTAATATTTAATAAAATGGGTTGTCAATAGTGTCCAGGTAACTTGATAAAAGTCTACATCAGGCTTTCTACAGATGTGCATTTTGTACTGTAGCCAAGTTTGAAAAGTAAATAGCTCTGGTGACAGTGATGTTTGCCCTGAACATGCACTAAAACTTTTTCTATTCCATTTTTTTTAAAGTGACGCAAATCTGACAAAGGGAGGTGTTGAGTTAACTTCTTTGTTGATTGGCTTATCTAATATACTCCCATCTTCCTTTAAATTACAGTCCAACCTTCAAAAGTTTTAAATAGGGAATATCTGAAAGATAGGTGCCATTTAAAAAAGAGAAGAAAGAAAGAAAGGAAGGAAGGAAGGAAGGAAGGAAGAAAGGTAGGTAGTTAAGGCTTCAAAACCTATTATGAATTTCTAATTAATATTTCAAAATTTGAAAAATATTCAGTAAATGTTTAGGTTTACTACCATTATTCCATTGCCAAATACTGTTCAGCAGCAGGATTTGATTTTTCTTGGAATTCATTATAAATTTGATTATAATTTGGTAAGTCAATTTATCTGACTTTCTCTAAAAGAGATATTTATCATGCGGTATTACATTATATGCATCATCATGCTAATTTTGAAAATATACTGCTTCATAATTATGTTTTGAAATTTTATGTGTACTACAATTGGCAGATTGATGCCTGGTTTAACTTCTCCTGAAATGAAATTAAATAGGATTTATTCCAATTTATTAAAATGGTGTTTTCTTTAAGAAATTTGCCTAGATTTCTAAAATGGTCTTCTTTGCATGCATTGTTTATGTATATCAACAAAAATGTATTATATGCCTTCAATTATGTCTGCAACCTATGGAATTTAGTACAAATGTAATCTACATTCAGGAGGGCACACATGTTTTTACAACTTGCAAATGAACATGCTGTTATATTTGTGTGTCTGTAGAAAGTACATTTTTCACTAAATATAACCCACTTCTTTGAGGTTTCTGACGATATATCATACTGTTGTAGATTCATAGCCTGAGAGCTCATATAACCAGAATTTCTAGCCTCGGAGTCTTCTTTCGTTGGGGGTGTTACTTGGAACCCTGACATTTTCTTCATTCTTTGAAAGCACTGACCATTAATGGGAATGCTCAAAGCAGATTTCTTCCCATAAGCAAAACTCTTCTTATATTGTATTAATATTGAATTATGATGTCTCTGTGCCAGCCTATTGCCCTTCAGCTATGCCAGTCTATGCCTAAACTGTTACTCTTCAGAGCCAGAATGCATAGCTATGGTCTAAAGGTGATTTTGGTAAGTAAATGTACTTGGAGATTGCCAGACTGAGAGAACCCCATAACACTAGTTATAAGCTTATAATACATATTTACATCAGTTGCATGCTTGCTTTTTTCAATAATACTACCAATGGCAAAAAAAAAAAGCCCTGTGCAGATGTAGATAATATACAGATGTATTTGAAGTAAGAGTTGCATATTCCATCAGGATAGGCAATATCAAGAGTATTATTTCACATATTGTGCATTCTGAATTGATTTACAAAGCAGCCCCAATTAATTTCAGCAAGGTTGACTTTTAGATAAATAGGCCATGGTGATAATTTAATCTCTTAAAATGCTCCCTGGAAGAAAAGCTGTTGAGTTGAGTAAGATTAAGTAGAGACTGAAGAAATACATGATTCCATCTGTATTCATATCATTAATTCAGTTCATAGAGTACCTTCTATGGATTCTGACTCTTCCATAGTCAAGAAAATGGTTGTCTGGGTTATTTCACTTGTGAGAAGCAGATGATAAATAAACAACCGTAACAGAAAGGCCCACAGAGTCTGATTTAAATTCACATTTAAAAGAAAGCATTTGATTTTACAAAGATTAAAGCAAGTTAACATTCTTTTTCATGTTGGGAGAAGTACTTTGATTAACTAGAATCTGCAAAATAAGCTAGTTACAGTCAACAACCCAAGACAGGATGCACATCTTTATCCATGTTGAAACAAGGTGTTCAGAGTGATTGAAATACTGTAAATATTGGAACACAGATGGAAATATAAATCTATATAGACAGCTGACATAGGCGTGCATCAAAACAGCTGCTTATATGTGACAGGTATTATGAAAGTGTCAGTCTAGAATTCTAGAAGTTAGAATTTCAGTTCAGTTGCATAAATGAAATAAATAATCAAACTATCTGTGAAAAAGGAATATGAAGTAGAATTTGTTTTGTTTTCAAAGTTTTTACTTAGAAGTTCTATTTAATTCCATGCTTACTACCAAGGAAGTAGGAATAGGTTTGTAGCTTTATTTTTTATGATAGAATGATACTGAGGTGGGAGAGAGAGAGAGAGAGAGAGAGAGAGAGAGAGAGAGAGAGACAGAGAGAGAGAGAGAGAGAGAGAGAGAGAGAGAGAGAGAGAGAGAGAGAGATGTTGTCATTCTGGTTGCCAGAAAGCAAAGTGTGAATGGTTATTTATATAACTAATGCAAGGAAGACAGTGTAGAGATTGTGTATTTTAGGAATCAAAATAAGCCTGCAATACAAGCCTAACTAGATTTCTCTGACTGGATGCCTGATGAAATTATCATTCAGTTACCAGACTGATCACAGAAAGAAATATACAGATCTGCTATCTCAGGTAGGAAACCAGAGTAGAAACTTGATATTCTTTTGAAACAAATTAAATTAAAGATTTTAGAGAACTAGATTTGATGTGTACTTTTCTATACAGAATCTATTTTAATTTGTTATCAGTCTGTTGGTACTGAAAAACATTTCAATGTTTTAAGTGCATTCACTTCTCAGCATGCTCAGTACTATAAATAAGCTTATTAGTAGCTATTTGTTAGAAGCAACTTACTGTATCTAAATCTAGCAAAGGTAGGCTTGAAAATTCTCCCAGTTGCTAATATTCCAGGTTAAAATATTGGGAAATAAATCAAATGGCACATCAAATAAATAAATGTGGAAAAAAAACAGGAATTAGAAGTATTCATGCTACTTCCCTTTTTTCATATTAACTTTCAATTTTGCAGTGTTTTAATCTTCACCTTTAATATTAATTATACACTCAATAAGTACTTATACTGTATGTAAATAAATTAATTTGATTTAGTTGACTTTACTCCGTATAAAAGCTGTAATGTTAATATATATAGGGTGCTTACTTGCCTGGCATTCTGTGTCCAATTAATGCATTCTGTAAGATACAGAACTAATTTTCTTCTTTTGATCAGATGACAATTAGGAGATTTCAACTTCCCTATCATTGAAAGCTGGTTCATTTAATAATAACAGTCACTGTTAATAACTAGATTTGGACCATAAATAACAGCTATTATTGACAAAAAATGAAGAGGCTTGTGTCCATAGTTATATTTATATACAGAACATAAAATAACAGGTTTATTCAGCTGTTTTGGATAATAAATATGTAACAGTTTTATGAGGAAGTCTCACAATATGGGTACTTTTTTGTAGTTCTGCTTAATACTAGAATAGAATAGATACTAGAATAGAATTCTTTATTGACCAAGTGTGATTGGACACACAAGGAATTTTTCTTGATGCTCTCAGTGTACACTAAGGTGACCAGATGTCCCGCTTTTGGCGGGACAGTCCCGATTTTTAGCAATTTGTCCTGCGTCCCGCGGCGTTTCAAAAAAGTCCCGATTTTTCATTCTGCCTCCTGAGTCCCGCTGCCTCTTGAGCCCCAGCTGATGGCTAGAAGAAAAAAAAACTGTTTAAACTCTTGCCCGGGGCTTCAAAGGGCCGCCCTACAGGCAATCAGTGTAAAGAGTTCCTGAAGCAGTTTTTTTCCCCCTAGCTAAGCTGCAGAAACGAAACCGAAACCAGGATCTTTGGTGCAACGTGACAAAATGAGGCAGAGAGAGATTTATTTTTATTTTTATTTTTCCTCCCCAAAAAAGGTAGGTGAAAAACTGCAAACAATGGGAAATTTAGGAGGAAAGTTCAAGATTTTAAAACACAAAAGAAAAAAAAGCTGTATTTAATTGGGAATTGTAATAATTGAGATACTATTAATTGTATATTGTGTTGAAAGCAGAAATGGTTAAGTTGTGGTTCAGAGGAATATATGGGGGAAATTATTTGGTTTATTATTATTGGTAAATATAATTAATTGATTTGTAAGAAATTGGATTGCATGGAAATAATTGGAATATTCATGTTCATATTGATTAATATACAAAAAAGATAGTTTTATAACTAATTGATTTATATTAAAATGTTGAATTTGTATTAAACAACTGTATTACATAATTACATAATTAACCAATGTGGGGATGGATATAAAAATAGATGACAATGGGAAGGGGTATAATATAGAATAGAAGGGAAAAATTGAATTTGATTAAGATTAGAGATGAGGATGAAGGGTAATATTGTTTTTTTTAAAAAAAATAGATGAGGAATAAATATGGTAAAAAGGAAATATAGAAATTGTAAATTTAATTGAAGTGACTAAACACTGTTTAAATTTGTGAACCGGCCAAATACTCTGTTCAAAGAAAATAAATTGTATGTTTGTATGTGTGTTTCTAATTACTGCTATTTATTCATATTTGTTCTCTTTTATTCTTTAAAGTTTAACCATTCATTCTTTATCTTAATATCTTTATATTTGTTTGGGGTTGGCTTTCTTCCCTTTCATCTTTTTTATTGTACAGCAATCTTTCTCCTCAAACCTACCACTTCTCTCTTTTCTTTCCTTCTTACTTTCTCTTCCCCCCCTCTTCTTCTCCTCCCTACTTCCTCTTCCTTTCTCCTTCTCCTCTTCTCTTCCTCCCCCTCTTACCCTCACTCCTACTCTAATTTCCCTTCCCTTCTTTCATCCCTCTCTATTGCTGTATCCTTTTATGCATATGGACTACTCAGAGGGCTGAAAAAGTTATTTTTGATTGGTCCTCGCACTTTTGTCCAGTCCTCAAACTTACGACTGTCCTCACATTTTACGTTTTTTGCCCAGTCTTATCACCATGGTGAAGAGAAGCAGTTGCGAAATGAGTGACATGGTTGTTAAGAATGCTGCATGGGCATAAATGTGAGGATGGTCATAAGTGTGAGGACCAGTCAAAAGTGTGAGGACCTGTCAGAAATGACTTTTTTCAGCCCTCTGAGTAGTCCCTATACACATAGCCATGGCCACCCGGTCACATGACCAGGTAGCCACGGCCACCCAGTCACATGACCAGCTAGCCATGCCCACAAAATAAGCCACGCCCACAATGGTGTCCCTCTTTACCAATCTTAAAATCTGGTCACCTTAGTGTACACTTAAATACACTTTCATCTAATTAGCCATCATGATATTTGCTTACGGTAAACAATATTATGCAGAGTGCAGAAAAGGAATAAGAAATATTAAGCCAGAAATTATAGACACCAGGCAAAAGAAAGAAAAGGAAAGAAAACAACTACTATTTTATTCCAACACACATTCACCACAGCTCTTGATATCTTTTCCTGCTCCCAAACTATCTTTCACATACAGTTCTTTTACTATACTTGCTTACCTTTTTCAGGGACTCATCAATATCACCCAGCCATAATTTCTCATTCTTCCCATATGTGTTTTGTAATTTGATCCTCACTGAATCTCTTCAATGTTCTTCTTAGTAGTTATTCACTTTTTATTCAACCCACTGTCAGGGTTCCAAAAAACAACCCCAATGAAATAAAACTCCAAGGCAATGGATTCCTCAAAGTCCCACTTTATTAAAGATGTCATGTTGGGAAAACCCGAATCTGATAGCTTCCAGGCTTTCCCCACCCAGTTGAAAGTTCACAACTCTGCTCCACATCCACAAGTTCATCATATGGTCCAATCCATCCTTCAGGCTCAATTGGAAACAATCCCCAGTCACTCCCATCCAGGTGCAGGCAAATGTCCTTGACTCCCAGAGCAAGGAATGTTGTTATGGCTATTCTTCCATTGCTCCAACAAAAAAAAACCCTCCCAATTTCCCAGGCTAATATATGTGGCAGTTAGGAAGCTAAGAGAAAAAAATGGCCTCCAAAACTGACACCCACCATAAATTACAACTCTTTTATTTTTGATCCTATCTCTTCTTGTTTTATGATTCACACTTTTTAAGTATGTCTTTCCCACTACATTCATTCTTGTATTTTTTTTCCTGATGTATTCAAAGTTTATGTATATATAACACAATGGGCATAAAAGCATTCCTACCTATGACCATTTTTTCCAAAAATACTCATTACTTGTTACAGACTATATACAATTTAACTTTATATTACCATTGCTTGTCATAAATTACTTTATTTCTTTTCATATCTATAGCAAACATTCAACAAAGATTCACAAATTTATCTAGTTCAATTTTTAGCCGTTAGTATATAATGTCAAGGCTCCGACTAATGAACCCAAGTAGATCAGAACTCTGAGACTTGACTCTTTCTCAAAGGTCTTCTTTAATGAGTACATCATATTGGCACAGCTTCAATGGAAAACCAAATCTAAATCTTTCCCGCAGTTTCAGTATAATTAAACTAGGAAATAACCCCATCCCAAGTGTCACAGATCACATTGGCTAATTGAGTTAATTGGCAGGGTCTTCAGGCACTCCTTAACTGTTTGTGAGGAATATCTGGAAAACACCAAATGCAGACAGGGTAATTTTCTCTTAGCTACCCCTGTCACCATCCGGCTATTCTTTTTGACTTCTGGAGATTTTTCTCCTGGAAGTTTCTGACCAGCCTGTCTGCTCTCACATTCTGACTCTTCACCCAAGTAGCTTCTGAAAGAGGGTAACTTTTACACTGTATTAAATATTGTAACCTCCCCTTGTACAGTCTAGTCTAGGATTCTTTTTATTTTGTAATGGGTCTCTCCCACCACTGTGATGGGACCTGGGCCTTCCCAAGCTACTGGCCTTAGCTCCAAGCGTATTACCAGCTTCAATAGACTGCTATGGAAAACCGGGTGTATTTTCCCCAACAGCTCTACCATAACTGGATTAATGATTTTTACAATGGGAAAAGGTCCTATAAACGTAGGATCCAGTTTTCTACTTGGCAGCTTTAGTCTCAGGTATTTGGTGGAGAGGTAAACTTTTTCTCCTATATGAAATAACTTCCGGGGGGGGTCTGCCTACTCTTTCTGTGTCTCGTTGGCTTTAACAAGTGCCTGCTTCACATTCCCTCAAATCTCCTGCAGGGACTCTACCCATTCACTCAGGCTTATTGAGAAAGGGGGCTCTTACAGGAACTAGACATTGGGACAAAGTCCACCCCTGTGGCTACCTTGAAAGATGTGAAGCCCTTGCTGCTATGTACAGCATTGTTGTATGCCATTTCAGTGAAAGGTAACAGATCAGCCCAGTTGGTTTGTTGGTAGTTTACATAGCACCTCAGGTACTGCTCTATCATTGTGTTTGCGTGTTCCACCACCCCATTAGTACATGGATGAAAAACTGAGCTAAGCCCCTGGGAGGACCCAATTGACTTTAGGAACACCTTCCAGAATTTGACCGTAAAGATTAAATGTATTAGATTAGATCTCTGATCAGATATGATCCTCTTTGGGACTCCATGCAGTCAATAAATGTGCTTCAGGAACAGGTCAGCCAGTTTATGGGCTGAAGGGAGACTGGAGCAAGCAATGAAATGAGCCGGTTTGGAAAAAAAGATCAATCACTGTTCAAATTACAGTGTTTCCTCCACTTTCTGGGAGTTCCATGATAAAGTCCATTACTATCTCCTCTCAGGGTTGTGATGGTTCGGCCACTTGTTGTAACAATCCTGGAGGTTTCTGAGGTCTTTTTTTCATCACTGTGCATGTGGTGCAGCTTTTTAAATAGCTTTCAAGGTCCTTTTTCATTGCTGACCACCAAAATTGTCTTTGCACCAGATGCCATGTCTTTAGGAATTCAAAGTGGCCAGCTTGCTTGGAGTCATGGCTTCTTTTCAGGACTTGGACTCAGAGGGAGCTGGGGACATACAATTTTGGACCTTTCCATGCCAATCTGTCTCAGGAGATCAGGAGTTGTTGGTTGTCCCTGAACCAAGGGTTGGTTTGCAGCTTGGCTCTGAGCTTTTGAATTAGTTCTTCCCCTGGTACACTTAATGGCCTCTGAGTCTGTTACCTCATGGTGACTTGTGCTGCCTTCTGGGTGATGGAAATGATGACGTTGACCACCTCTTTACACTTACTATTGTACTGGGGCATTTGGGAAAAGGCATCTGCTTAGAGGTTTTTCCCTCCTGGGATGTATTTCAGCATGAAGTTGAATTGGTTAAAGTACTGTGCCCACCAAACCTGTTTTGGAGAAAGCTTCTGTGGGGTCCTAAGGGCTTCCAAATTTTTGTGATTAGTACATACTTCAAATGCACTTGGCTCCCTTCTAGGAAGTGCTGCCAGGTTAATAGTGCCTAACGAACCGAGAAAGCTTCTTTCTCCCTCACTGCCCACCTTTGTTTTTTGTCAGTGAGTTTTCTGGAGGTGTAGGCGCATGTTGGAGGTTCCCCTCCTTGTTCATCTGGAGGATGACTGTCCCTATAGCTACATGCTGGTGTCTGCCTGAGTGATAAATGGTTCCTTGAGATTTGGGTGCTTTAGGACTGGTTCCTCCATGAATAGCCATTTGAGTTTCTCAAATCCTCCTTGGCACTCCACAGTTCACTCTAGCAGCTGGCTAGGTCATGGTTTGCCTCCCCCCTTTTCTCCATTTTTAGCAGTTTGGTGATGGGCAGGGCTGTTTTGGCAAAAGAGGGGATGAACTGCCGATAGAAATTTGTGAACCCCAAAAAGCTCTGCAGTGGCTTGTGGGTTCAAAGGGTTTGCCACTCCAGGATGGATTTGACTTTTCCCAGGTCCATTTTATCCCCTCACTCAACACTTTATAGCCTAAGTAGTCGAGGTGGGTCTTATGGGACTCGCATTTGGATAGCTTGGCATATAGGTTCACAGCAGGAGTTTCTTTAATACCTGGTGGACCACTTTGATGTACTCCTCCATTGTTTCAGTGAAGGTGAGAATGTCATCTAAATACACTAGGACCCCCTTGTACAGGTGCTTCATTTATTCATTCATTCATGCAGCACTTCATTTATGAGTTGCATGAAGACCGCAGGCATTCCTTGGAGCCCAAATGGCATTAATTTGAATTGGAAACTGCCCAGTGGGCAGTTAAAAGCAGTCTTACATTCATCCCCCTCTTTGATCCTCACTCTGTAGTATGCCTCCTTCAGGTCTAGCTTGGTGAAGATCTTCCCTTTTGCTAGATGGGACAGCATGTCTGTCATTGGGGGAGGGGTACAAGTTTTACACACACACACACACATCATTTATTCCCCTAAAGTCCACTCACAATCTCATTGTCCCATCTTTTTTCTCCTTAAACAGCATGCAAGTGGCCACCTGGGATTTTGCCAGTTGGATGAAGCCTCTGGCTAGGTTTTTGTCTATGTACTCCAGGGGTGGGTTCTAAATTTTTTTAGTACCAGTTCTGTGGGAGTGGCTTATTTTATGGGTGTGGCTTGATGGTCATGTGATAGTGGGCATGACTTGATGGTCATGTGACTGGGTAGGTGTGGCCAGCTCAATGTCACTCACATCAAGGGGTGCCTCGCCTGACCCCTCCCCTCCCAGCCATTCCTTGTCACACCCAGCCTCAATGTATCTATAGCTCTGTAAAAATATTGTTCACCTTTTTTCAACTTCATTATCTACATACTATAGATGCACTTTCATGGACCACTGAAAGGAGGAAATGGCTCACATGCTTTGCCCAAGAGTGTGATAGGCAACAGGCTTTTAAGGGGCTCCCAGAAAGAAGGGGGGGCAATGTATTTTCCAAAGCACCAAAAGGCAAAACAAGAAGCAATGGATGAAAACTGAGCAAAGAGAGAAGCAACCTAAAACTAAGGAGAAACTTCCTGACAGCGTGAACCAATATAAGTGCAGAAATATTTCAGTCATAATTTCACATATAAAATAGCCATTCATGTAATACAACCTGCATATTGTTCAAAACAATCATTAGTATTATGTTGTATTATGCTGATGTTTGACAGCAAACCTAAAAGTCAAAGATTGCAAGAGAGCTTCTTTCTCTGTATGTATATAAAACATCACATACCAGGAATAGCATATTAAGATGGACTTATGCAGTGGTGGGTTTCAAATTTTTTTACTACTGGTTCTGTGGGTGTGGCTTGGTGGGCATGGCATGGCATGGCTTGGTGGGCATGACGGGAAGGATACTGCAGAATCCCCATTCCCTCCCCACCCCACTAACCTGCTCTGGGAAGGAATCAAACTCCCCCCTCTTCATTTCCCCAAATAAAATATTACTCATAAGAAAAAGCTCCCAGAAAAGCAAGGAAAAATCAAGCTGCTAACAAGGAACCTGCCTGATACTCATTCCACAATCCTACATAAAGGAAACTTTGTAAGAAGAAAACATCTACCAGTGCTGAGAGATAATAGAAGGTGGAAGCCGGAAGTTCGGCTCCATTTACAAGCAGGCAGAAAACTCATTCAAGACAGGATATTTCACAATGGAAATCGCCCAAACCTTTTTAGAAACACAAAGCCCATGTTGCACAAGCCTCAAAACTTCAAAAACATAGAACCATATAAGAATCCCTCCTCTTAGGCCTTGGTTTACTGGACTGGGAGTTATACTACAAGGCAGCATCACTTAATTGGATAAGAGAATGGATAGAATTAAAAAAATAAGAGAATGCTATATCTGGAGGGATTTGACTTGAACCGAGGCTGGCACGCCTTTTTGTGGGAGAGCGCCAACAAGCAACAAAGATACTTCCAACAACATATTATCAGATGCTCACTGTATAAAACCTGGCAAGAAATTAGAAAGCAACACTATACTAAAATCCCGAGATGGTTATCGACCATGGAAGCATCGATCTACCCAAATGTTATGGACATAGAAAAAATGAGGAGCTATCAAGAATTACTGAGCGAAGAAGGAAACTTATATACGAGGCAGGAACTTGAAAACCGGGGTATAGACATTGACTGGTGGTCATATCTCCAAATAGAATCAAGGTACAAAGCAGATCGGGCAAAATTCGGATTTCAAAATGAACCAAATGAATTAGATAAGATATTAAAAAGTACGGATGAGAAAATGATAACCAAAATTTACAATTACCTAATAAAATACAAATTAGAGGAGGAGACTGTGAAAGAAAACATGATAACTTGGGCAAGAAACATTGGATATACTATCTAATTGGATAAGTGGGATAAATTATGGAAAGAAAATTATAAGATGACAATATCTATACCTTACAAAGAAAACCTTTACAAGATGTTCTATAGATGGCATCTTCCACCGGCACGTCTTACTAAAATGTTCCCAAATGTGTCACCAATGTGTTGGAAATGCAAGTCACACAAGGGGTCATACTACCATTTCTGGTGGTCATGTAGAAAGGCGCAACACTACTGGCAAGAAGTTAAGAAAATGAAGAAATAACGAAACAGAAAGTCGAAATGAGACCGGAATTTTTTCTACTCGGAATAATTACTCCACAATTTACTAAGGAAATAAAATATCTCACTATACATATCGTAACAGCGGCACGCATACTGTATGACCAAAATTGGAAATCTGAACAACTGCCAACAGAAGACAAACTAGTTGCCAAAATAACAGAATGTGCAGAAATGGACAGACTTACAAAACAATTACAAGAGAAAGATGATTCTGAATACTATTTAGTTTGGCAGAGATGATATTCCTGGTTAGAGGGAAAGATAAATATAGGAAAATAATGTAGCTTGAATGTCTAAACGGGAGCCACGGGTAGCTAAGCAAGAAGTAGACTACAATTGATTTGTGTATAACTATGTAAATAAATGATTACGTAAAATAGATATGTATAGAGGAAAATAGGTGGAACAGGAAAATAACCCACCAATGCAACAAATTTATTTTCTTTTTGGTGTTGGTTTGTTTTTCGTATTGTCTTACTGTATTTATGTTTGTTTGTATTTTATTGATGTTTTTCTTTTTTAAACAATAATTTTTTTTAAAAAAAAAGAATCCCTCCTCTTATCCAGTTTGTTGTTCAGCTGACCCAGAAACGAACTGCTGAATGTCACTTAACTTCTGCAAGTAAAAACCTCCTTCCAGCAGCTGCTTCTTGGCTTGTTAATTTAAAGCGACGGCATCTCTTTTTTTTCCTTCTTCTTTGCCAAGTGATCTCCTGGCTGAAAAGTGAGCCCTGATTTTTCCCTTCTAGCCAATCAGCTGGGAGACGGGGAGGCAGCGTATAGATTGGGGGTGGGGCCAGGAAGAGGTGGTATTTACCGGTTCTCCGAACTACTCAAAATTTCCACTACCAGTTCACAAGAACCAGAGAGAACTGGTAGCAACCCACCACTGATGTACTCCCTTAGCTCCTTCATTTTCTTGGGGTCATGGAGTACATTTTTGGTTTAGGGAGCTTCACGTCTGGTAGGATCTCAATGGCACAGTTGGTGAGGCAGTGGGGGGTTAGCACATCACATTCTTTCTCGTTGAACACCCCCGCTAGGTCTCAGTATTCTTTGGGAATTAGCTGGGCTCCTGGTGGTTGCTCTGAAACAGCTTTAGGGAGCTCGTTTCCTTCAGTTTCTGCCCACTGCTGCACAGCTCCTCCCTTCTGGCTGCCTTCAGGAGGGATAGGGCCTCTTCCTAGCCTCATTTCTCTCTCTTTTTTATTATTATTATTTTTTCCCATTTTTTTATTATTAACATATATAAAAAAAGAAATTAACATACATAACATACATAACATACATGAATCATAATATATACAGAATACAAACAAACAACAAGTGCTCCCCTACCCCTCATTTCTCTCTTTCCTCCTTCCCACCAGGTCATCAGGCCTCACTTGTCTAGCCAGGACAGTCCCAGTCCTCTGTCATCTTTGGGACAATTACAAATTGGATGATCTCCCAATGTTGACCCATCTCTAGCTGCGCTGTTTCAGTGAGGTGCACTGCAGAGGACCCTCAGTGATCCATCAACTTGCTTGAACCTCATGGATTGGGGCAGTCTCCTCACTCTGGTTCCTAGTTTCAGCACCATCGGTAGCTAATTAGGCACCTGGTGCAATCTGAGTCTATTAGGGCATCCACCTCTTCCTGGATTCCTGACTTTGGCACCATGATTTTTCAGGGGATGGCAAAGGGGCAGATAGCTTCACTTACCATTGGGTCATTTTTGCCCTCATAGGGCAAAAATAGCTGTCATAGGGGGCAGGCTGCTGCTCTCTCTGGGCTGGAGTTCCCTCTCCCTGACTTGAATGGGGGGGGGGAGAGACCTCAATGGCCTGGTGCACCAAGCTTGACTTCTTCCAACCCTTCTGCAGTGGCTTTTTTGGCTTAGACAATGCAGCTGGGATGACTAAGGGAGCTGGGAGTGGGAGGCACTGTGTTACAGTGGTTCTCCTCCTATCTCTCTGGTTGGTCACAGTCGGTGTTGGTAGGAGGACAGAGGTCGACCCCTAGGCCCCTCATTTGTGGGGTGCCTCAGGGCTCGGTCCCCTCTCCCCTCCTATTTAACATCTACATGAAGCCGCTGGGTGAGATCATCCAACGACACGGGGTGAGGTATCAGCAATATGCGGATGATACCCAGCTGTATATCTCTACGCCGTGTCAATTCAGTGAGGTGGTGGATGTGATGTGCCGATGCCTGGAGGCTGTGAGGATCTGGATGGGAGTCAACAGGCTCAGACTTAACCCAGACAAGACCGAGTGGCTGCGGGTATTGCCTCCTAAAGACTATGTTGATTGTCCATCCTTGGTGCTGGGGGGGGGGGGGAGAAATTGATCCCCTCAGAATGGGCTCGCAATTTGGGTGTCCTCCTAGACTCACAGCTAAGATTAGAGCAACATCTGACAGCTGTGGCTAGGGGGAACTTTGCACAGATTCGCCTGGTACACCAATTGCGACCCTACTTGGATTGGGAGGCTCTCCTCACAGTCACTCATGCCCTTGTCACTTCACGGTTAGATTATTGCAACACGCTCTACATGGGGCTACCCTTGAAAAGTGTTCGGAGACTACAGTTGGTCCAGAAAGCAGCCGCGCAAGCTGTCGTGGGTGCACCTAGATACATCCACATTACACCAATTCTCCGCGAGCTGCACTGGCTCCCTATTGGTCTCCGATCACAATTCAAGGTATTGGTTATTATCTTTAAAGCCCTACATGGCTCAGGGCCAGGTTATCTTCGAGACCACCTTCTGCCGCATAGCTCCTAGCGACCGGTAAGATCCCACAGAGTTGGTCTCCTCCCGGTCCCGTCAGCTAAACAATGCCGGCTGGCGGGCCCATGGGGGAGGGCCTTCTCTGTGGCTGCCCCAGCTCTCTGAAACCAGTTATTTCCTGAGGTGCGGACCATCCCCACCCTATTGGCTTTCCGAAAAGCTGTGAAGACCTGGCTTTTCCGGCAGGCCTGGGGCCGTTGATCTCGCTCTTGTGATCTGGCGTGAATGAATTTTTAATGTTTTTAATGTTTTTAATTTTTAAATGTTTTTTTATAATGATTTTTTAAAATGTATTGTGAGCCACCCTGAGTCTTTGGAGAGGGGTGGCATATACATTGAATTAATTAAATTAAATTAAACTTTCATCTGGGGTGTTGGTGCCAGGCACTCAGTGGTTCAATGACCTTCCAGGCCACATCTGAAGCACTTGATGGGGGCTCGGGCTGGAACAAGAGGGGGTCAGTGGGCGGCATGGTGACAGGTCAGTGTCCAAATCAGCAACCCTCTTGCATCTACTTGGGCTGCAATTCGGGTGCGCTGTGCTTCTTGCACTGCTTGAGTTCGAAGTCCATCACTATGGCCATCCGATACCAGTCATGGATTCACTTGGGGACCCCTCAGTAAACACAAGCCTGTAGTAGTTTTCAGTCCAGGCCCTCCTTAAAGTAGTAGGCCAACAGTTGGTCTGGCCAGTCTCTCAGTTTGCTGACCACTCTGTGGAACTCCCATACATACTCCTTCACCATTTGGCCCCTCTGCTTTAAATCTCGGATTTCGGCTTCCACTTGCAAGGCTTGGGACTCATCCTCGAATCTGGCTATCAGTTCCCCCATGAATGCTCTGACATTCCCCAACTCTGGCTCATCTTCATCATCATCCACTCTGAGGCTTCCCCCTCTAGGTTCATGGTCACAGCATTCACCATTGCCATGTCTGATGGGTAGGCTGGGCCATAGCAGGCCAGGTGGGTCCACACCTGGCTGAGGAAGAACGCCAATTTCTCTGAGTCTCTGTCAAATGTGGCCTTCATGGGTGGCAGGTCTGCCACTGGTGGAGGAGGAGGAAGTGCCCACAGACCAGGGAACTAACCAGGCTGTGGATAGTAAGGCCACAGTGGGTACCTGTGCCATCCAGGAGGAGGCTGAGGTTGCCCCACCAAACCTGCTGTTGGCTGCTGCCTTGGAGTGCTCAGCTTGGACTCACTGCCCTGGCTGATTGGGGAAGCAGGCTGGCTGCTCGTGCCATTGAGGTTGAGCTCTGTCCCTGGCAGGTCAGCAGTGGCTTGATGCATCAGCTCCACTTCTTATATCTCCATGCAGTCGAACCTCTCCCTCAACTGCTCTACCGATGGGCTGTGAAGGGTGGTCAGGTACTCTCATTCCCTGTGCTCATCCCACTCAGAGTTTGTTTTTGCTTTCCATCTCAGGACTAGAGCAGCCAGCAACCAAGGGGACCTCGGGAAATTTCACTTCAGTGGCCTTTGGCATCCACTTGCACCCAGCACCCACCTCCGCTTGGTAAAGGTCCTTGGTGGCTAGGGCTTCCTCCTGAGTCACTGGCTTCTCAGTCCTTTCCACATGAACCTTCAGCCTGGCCATCAGTGGGAGGGCCACCTCACCGGAGTGACTTGACTACAGCATGATCCCAGCCAGGGCAGTACTAGGGTTAGTGGTTGCTTCCCCCATTTTCTCCCTCTCCAATCTTTCCTGATTCTTTTGCACCCCTCCGGTGTTGATAGGAGGGCAGTTGGGGCTCAGGACCCAGGTAGGTTTATGAAATTTGGTTTACTGTTAAGGCTCTGACTAATGAACCCAAGCAGATCAGAACTCTGAGACTTGGCTCTTTCTTAAAGGTCTTCTTTAATGAGAACATCTTATCAGCACAGCTTCAATGGGAAACCAAATCTAAATTTTTCCTGCAGTTTCAGTATAATTAAACTAGGAAATAACCCCATCCCCAAGTGTCACAGATCACGTTGGCCAATTGGGTTAATTGGCAGGGTCTTCAGGCACTCCTTCCCCAACCTTATCTGTTGCCAGTAGAGACAACCTTAGTTCTCAGGAGAAAGTTCTTTGTTGTGTCTAGTAATGCATTCCAACCTCCTTCCCTCTCTGTGTGGCAACTGAAGAACAGAAAGATAACTGCAGCCAGGTTTAGTTCAAAGTTGACAGCATAATTTGGAACTGTTCATTCCATTTTTCTATCAAATACAACCATGTTTTAATACATTAATTTTCAATATATTTGTTTCATCATGGAATCTATTTTTTCTGGAACACGTTTGGGTTCTCAGTCAATAATTTCATACTTCTAACACCACCCCAAGGTTTCCTTATACATTAAAGATTTACACATTTTTGTCTTACTATTTTTTCACTGCTGAATCATCCATTAAGCATTCCATGCTTACACTCATGCATGCTATACTTGTGTTCAATATCCATATTCACAGAGAACATTCCACAATTGTTTTATCATACATTGTCTCAAAATCGACAAGTGTTCCACACATTTTCTTTCTCACATTCATACTTTACTCAATGACTTGCTGAAGAGCATAAATCTGAACTACACATTTCCTGAGCATTCACTTCTCCAACTTTCCCTTTTTATAGTATAAACAAATCATAATAGCATTGTTCTACTTGGTGAGCACTAATAGAATCTCTACTTATTTGTTAAAGACGTCACACAGCCACAATAGTCATGTTCATGTTCATGTCTTAAGATTTCTTCAGTTACATCTTCTACACAAGTAGCCATTCTTCAACATTCTCATAATACTTATATCTTTTATATCATCTTTATTTATGTATTTTATTTATTTATTAAATTGATATGCTGCTCATCTTACTGCAAGGGAGTTCTTCATTAATTCTATAACATTTATCACATTTGTTTCAAATTTATTCTTTGACTTATCAATATTGCTATCATACAGATTAATAAAATATTCCTTCAAACAATAATTTCATTTCATTTTTAAAACAGATTTTATTTCTATGACAATCACTGCTTTTCTCTTCATCCAATTTTTATTCTATTGAGAGATGAATATAACTTTTCACATAGCATGTGTACTTTTTATTCCTATAGTCATTTGATTTTCTTTCAGATATGTAGACAAAAAAAGATCCATCTTACATTTAGAACTTTTACTCTTCTTTCAGTCCTTCACTAATTTACAGAGTTTTGTATCATAAAAGGTCAAATTAATAATACTTTTTGATGTTTATACAATCTTTCAATATGGATGCACATTGTGTGCACATGATGTATTATGCTTACACTCATTAAACTTTCATTACGCTCATTATTGAATCTCTAAATGACTAAAACATTTTTTTCTGTATTCTTTCAATTTGTTCCTACCCATTTATTCATAGCACCTACTAAAATAATGTTTCCCTTTGATTTTTTTAAAATAACTTCCAGAATATTAATACAGAGAGAGAATTAGAATATTAGCAAGGCTTCTTCCTGAAGTTTGATAAGCATTCAAATATAAATTTTGGAGAAAGGAAAACTGTAAAATAAAGGATGTGAATTAATGTTGCATGTGGCATCTTTTAAACTCCCCTTGATCTTGTATTTTATTTTCACAAGATTTGTGTTATGGGCAATAATACTATTCAACGCTGTATTTAAATGTCATAAATACAATTGTCAATTTTTAATTCAAGTGGGCTTGGATCCAGATTAGACATATGTAGGCTGTACATCTCATTTTGAGAAGAAACTGTGGATAACATTTTAATTCATATACATGTTTCTATATTAAAATATTATTACATCCCTTTCCATTTCTCTGATTTGAGGTTGGTGGTTTTTTTGTATTCTGTTATAGAACTTAGTGTTCCAAGAATCAACATCTTGTGGATGCAGAACCTTTAAACCGAAGGCCCAGTTTTGTTGACACTGAAGTTGCCTCCGTGTATGTGTATGTTTGTGTGTGTTACTAGAAATCACTGACTGCTCAGATGGATCGCCTGGAATTGCAGAAAGTCAACACAGAACTTGATGAGGAGAGCAACAGTGGAGACAGCACTGAAGACAATGATGCAGATTTGGTTGATCCAGAGAAGGCTACTATTAGCAGGTAGAAAGCAATGTAGTTGCAGAAAGTACAAGACCAAAACATGTTAGAAAAGTACTAGAATTTCATTGGAGAAAGTCAAATGATTAAATAATTGATATTGCTGAAAATGAAAATATCTGTTTCTGCTTTTCCTGTAAAAGGCAACACCTGTATTTCTGGAAAGGGATTTTTCCCACCTATATATAAAAAGAAATCTGCAAATTTGCCTGCACAGTTTAACACTTACTCTTAGTGTTTTCTCCAACACTCTGTTAATTTATTATTAATGTTTTCTCTGAGGATTCTCATTATTACTCTCAAACTGAACACACATAAAAGTTAATATTTGAAGTGACAGGAACTAGTGCTCATTTTCAAATGACTGTCTTTCCTTTAAACCTGTTTAACGATTTGGACAGTACATTTGATTTTAAACTATTAAGCTTAAAACTATTAAGCTCTACTGCTGGAACTGTGTAATACAGGTAGTCCTTGACTTAGAACCATTCATTTAGTGACTGTTTAAAGTTAATCTGCACTGAAAAAAAGGGACTTGTGACCAATCCTCACACTTATGACTGTTGCAGCATCCTCATAGGTCATCAAAATTTGGGCATTTGGCAACTGGCATGTATTTAGAATGGCTCAGCATCCCAAAGTCATGTAATCACCATTTTCAACCTTCCCAGCCAACTTCCAAAAAACACTCAATGGGTAAACAATGTCAGGCACAAAGGATCAGGATTATACATCAAATTGCAGCACAGAAGATTTAGTCAAGCTTTCACACAAGAATCTGGTCAATTAACAGTCAACACTAAATTGGCACTAAATAAGAGTTAAAGGAATTCAAGGGGAGCTGGACTTGGATCATTGGTGGCAATCTAAAGACTATAAGCTGATGACACATTTAATTCCACCTCCTCACCTCTACCTGCTCTTCTCCTGTAAAGCCAGATCTGCTTAGTAGCTGTGAGATTCACTTAACAACTGTGGCAAAAAGGTTGTAAAATCTTTACTTTACCTACTGGCATGATTTACTTAACAATCACCTTGCTTAGGTTTAAACCTAAACTTTAGGTTAAGTTTAGTTTTAGCAATAAAAAATTGTTCCCAATTGTGATCATAGGTTGAGAACTACATGTATTGCCTCCCTTTCCCAACAGTTAATCTGTTTCCTGATACAATTTATATTGTCCTCTTTACTAAATTTTAAGATTAACAGCCTCAGTAATCAAAATGGTTTATCTGGCACTAAGAAAATTACATCTGTGCTGGCTGTTTATTTTATTTCTGTCATGTTCCAAAGTTATTTTATGTTATTTAAAGTTGGTCAGAACAATGTAAAATTATTTCATTTTATTTTATTTTAATTATAAAGACTTTGCTTTTTCTCACCTTTCAGCCACTTTGTTGGTGATGATGCAGAAAGCCAGAAGTTTCTTGCTAATGGCTTCCTGGGTAAAAAGAAAATGGAAAGTTATACAGATGAATATGTAAGTTTATTAGCAACAGTTATGTTGTAGGCCTGTCTGTGGTGAAGTGGTACAATTAATACATCCTCGTTGTTTTTTTTCCTCAACAGCATCCAGGAAATATTTCATTTGGTATTTCGGCATTTAATTTAAGCAATGCCATCATGGGCAGTGGTATTTTAGGGCTATCCTATGCCATGGCCAACACCGGAATTGTCCTTTTTATGTAAGTAGTAAGCTATGTTTTTTTAAAAAAATGGTGAGGAAAATTAGAAGTATCTGATTTTGTGCCATAAATTTCTTTAATCAATACATTTTATTGTTAGTCTAGTCATAGGATAAAAGACTCACCCCCTATTTCTATGGAGATTCTCAGTCATCCAGGTCATGGTTGTCCCAAAGGTGCTTTTTCAAGAGGCAACTAGACGTTCAGCTTTTTCTTTGAAGATGTTTCGCTTCAGAATTGCAGAAGCTTCTAGGATGAGAAGAGAAACGTCTTCAAAGAAAAAGCAGAACATCCAGTTGCCTCTTGAAAAAGCACCTTTGGGACTCGCCCCTTATGCAATTGGTTAATACTAAAGTATTACTAATCCACTTTTAAAGGAATTGGGAGACAATACAAATATGAAGGATTCTCATTTGATGAGAACTCTGTGTATTTTGTGCACAGGACAAATACAGAGTACAAAAGAAGTTAACAGGAGAAGCAATCCAAATAAATCCTAATATAATCTTGTTATGAATTCTCTTAACATATGAGAAACAATAAGATAGTAATTTCCTGTATACAAACCTGGACCTGGCAGAATTCACTTATTTGGTACTGTGGCAAACAGCACACATAATAGTAAAATCCAATATCATTTCAGTTTTTGGGGCAAATCCAAACAATACCTTATATACTTAACAATCTATATCTGTTGATAAATGGTAGCTCTCTCTGTTTTTCTCAAATGGAAAAAAAGGAGCCAAAAGTAAGTAATTTAGAACAGATATTTATATCCTATTAATTAGATAGCTTGCACGATGATGGGGCCACAGGAGATTTTGCTTGAACTGTATAACCCTCAATCTGAAACTGTAACATGTAGATATAGATTTCTGTCCATCTAATATCTTATTATGCCAAATGTTCTAGCAATGCTGACAGTAGTGACATACAGCTGACCTACACTATCTATACAGTGTATCCTTTGACGTACAATAGCAGATGTTTATGAGCAAGTTTTAACTATAGTTAGATCTATCAAAGCAGGAGACAACTTTTAAAGCGGTTCCATTCAGCAAATGATTACAATTGTTTCAATCATGATGTTTAATTTCAAAATGATTGAAATAATTGGATTTGATGACTGGTCTACCAACAAATATACTCTCAGTACTCTCAGTATTTAAGACTAAAAAATTGATGAAACAAATGTTCAGCAACAGGATAGTGAAGTTTTTAATCCTTTATTAAAAATTTAAAAATAATTGTTGATCAATCTAGACTGGATTCTAGATTGAGACAGGGTTTAGACATAAGAGGAAAAAAAGGAAATAGATGTAGTTTATCAATGATTTTGTAACAGTAAAGGATAATTTTATCCAGGAAAAAATGTGTCTTAAAGATATTTATGTTAGTGTTCTTAGTTTGGATCAGTGGTGGATTGTCCCCGGTTCACACTGGTTCTATAGAATCGGTAGTAAAACCGATGGGAGGCTCTGCCCACTGACCCCGGCATCATCAAAATGCTTCTGCGCATGCGCAGAAGCGCGCGCGCACGAGAGACCAAATCGAGCGTGCGCGTGTGGCCCTGTTGCAAACCAATAGTAAAGGTAAGTAGAACCCACCCCTGGTTTGGATATAATTCAGTATCATAATCAGAAGAGCATAGATAAGCTTTGGAACAAATGGTTTCCCATCGAACCCTTCCTCTCTCACACCATCAGCAGCCTGTGAAAAATTTAGCACAAAAATTTTGACTTAAACCAAACAAGAATTCCCAATTATGCCTCCACTAGTCAAGTACAACTTAATATCAGTTAACAATCAGGAAGTATAAGCAGGAGTATGAACAAATATCCATATAGAGCCACTATGTCCATATCAGCAAATCTGATGGTTTTTCTTATAGTGTTGTCTAAAAATGATAAAAGTAGAGAGATTTTTATTTAAAAAAAAATAAATCCACAAATTTGATTTAAAAAATGTTAAAATGTTTAACCCTTAAGTACTATATATTCAGTAGTGGTATTCAAATAATTTAACAACTGGTTCTCTGCTGGGTAGGTAAGGCTAGATGGTCATGTGACTGGGTAGGCGTGGCCAACTTGACATCATTCACCATGCCTGGCCCCACCTCTCGGCTGCTCAAGTCAAAGGTCTCAACAAGATACAATCTCTATTTACTGAACATCACTTAACAGTGGCAAGGAAAATCACAAAACAGGGCAAAACTCACTTAAAGCTTGCTTAGCAATGGAAATTGTGGCTCAGTTGTGGCCATAAATTGAGGACTACCCCTAGTGAGAATATAGGATAAGGAGCCTACCTTCCTCACCCCTTTGGGGTGACTTTCAAGAAACACTTCAAGATGAAAGATTTTGGGTGCAAGTGGTGGTGGTGGTGTCACCAAAGCTGGTGTCGATTGCTGGGGAAGCCGCACTTGGCCAAGGGCCATCAGAGGGAGGTGGGGAATCTGAACGAGGGCAGCGCTCCTGGTGAGAAAGCTCTTTGGTTGCTTCTCACGCAAGGAGACAGGTGCTACCCAGCTGCCTTGGGAGTGAGAGAGAATAAAGAGGCCACTCGGCAGGCCAAATATTCACTTACTCGCTTACTAGAACTGGAAAGCCTTTATTCATAATTGTTTTTTCATTTATATTTCCAATTTCCATATGTCTTTCAGAATCTTACTCTTCAGTGTAGCACTAATGTCACTCTATTCAGTACATCTATTACTGAAGACAGCCAAAGAAGGAGGTATGATTTACTTAATATGGGGAGGGTGGCAACATTTTAAATAAGCATATTCTAACTCATTGAATATCAGGCTCCCCATTCTGACACTCAATAACCATAATTATTTTTACTACACATTATCATCAGTGCTATCATTCTACCAAGAAGATCCTCAAAATGACAATGTAGTGTTGTTAGCTTCAGAAATTAACAATGAACATTTACTAGAAACTTCTTAAATGTATCATGGCAATGATTCTCAACCTTTCTTTCCCCATGGACCCCCTTTAAATGCCTTTTGTGCAACAGACCCTCAAGACATAACTCAAGATTTAAGTCATAACATTTCTTCAAGCCTTCATGGATCTCCTATGATTACATTGTAGTCCCCGGAGTTTCCGCAGACCATAGGTTGATAACCACTGTATCTTGGGAATCAAATGCAGCCAAAAGAATGTTCAGGTTCTATGTCGTTTCATTTCAAAATGGGACTGCATCCTTAGGATACTTTACCCAAAGTCTTCCTAAATCCTAAATCAGAGCCAGCATTGAATGGTAGCACAATAACATTTCAGTCAAGTTTTACCCTTTCCTAATTTTATTGGGAAAATATTAAGTATGTACTATTTTAAATTAACCAGTGAGCTGTCATAAAGAGTCAAATCAAAACCAATGGATCAAATACTTTGTACTAAAATGTTCCATTTCTTGTTGTTCCTAGGCTCGCTAATATATGAAAAACTAGGTGAAAAGGCATTCGGATGGCCTGGAAAAATTGGTGCTTTTGTTTCTCTCACAATGCAGAATATTGGAGGTAAGTTGGAAATGACAGTTGAGAAGGTTTAAAATAAGAATGTTTTGTCTAATGATAAAAATTGGAAACAGTTGTCCACCGCTGATATCATTGTAATCTTGAAATAGATTTAATAAAAATAAATTTCTTAATTGTTTTAAGAAAAGTTTTTTTCTTATTTTTAAACAGACAGACAAACATAGAATACATCTTTTCTGAACAGAACATTGACCTGGTCATAAATTTGTACAAATTTTTGTTCATCTTTAATACAATTTTATACATTCAATTTTTAGCATAACATCTATTTCTCTCTAATTTTAAAAAATCTAATGTTACCCTTCATCTTAACTTAATTCAATTTTTTTCTTTTTCCTCCCTAAAATTTGATCCCCTTAATTTGCATTGAAACAACATAATACCATCTCCAATTATTTATCAAATGTACCAAATAATACAATTATTTCACATTTCTACATCATTCAACATATTAATAAAAGCCAATTAAATCTAAATCTTACCCCCAATATGACAACTATTACAGTCTTATATGTTAAACTTATTCATATTTCTAAATCTTATTGCAATTTTTAAACTTCCATACATTTTTGCCCTTCCTCTTAACTTCTATTCCTAATATAATTCAATTTTCCTTTTTCTTCCCTAAAATTTGAACCCTTAAATTTGCATTTACACAACATAATATCATCTCCAATTTATTTATCTAATATTCCAAATAATACAATTATTTCAGGTTTTTGTTATGGTTTCCCTAATTAATTAAGAGTATTCAATAGAAAATCAATTAAATAAAAATATTAATTCAAATAATATACCATAATGCAATTCCCAATCATTTCCTTAAATTCTCTCTATTCCCAATAGTACAATTCAACAACTTTATAGAAACCAAATAAGTATGATAATTTTCTACTTAGTTCATTGTCCCATATCATTTCAACTTTCTTTTCTTTTTTAGTTCAATTCCAAATATATAATTAAAAATATTCCAATTATTACCATTTCCCTAATTACTTAAAACTATCCCAATTATTACATTCATCATACATACATATATTAAATTGCTTAATTAATATCACAATTCACCCTTTCCATTTTTGTATTTTTTTTCTTTCTCTTTCTTTTCTTTTGTGCTTTAAATTCCTAAACTCTCTCCTCCCTTTTTCTTATCTTTCCACTGTTAATTTCCATTGTCTTCCCAGTGTAATCATTTTGTCTTTTAAAGTCATAAACTGTTCTGTTTTGCCCTGTTTTGCATTTCTCCTTATTTTCCACCCCTTTTCTCTTTTTCTTATTTTCCCACTGATAATCGCAGCGTAATTATTTAAGATATATATATATATATATATATATATATATATATATATATATATATATATATATATATATATATATATATATATATATATATATAATTTGATTTATATGCTGCCCTTCTCCAGAGACTCAGGGTGGTTTACAATGCATTAAGCAATAGCCTTGATGTTAATAACAGTGCTTTAGTGCTTTAGTCTGCTGCGCCACCAGGCTCCTGGTATATTCTTTCTATTCCGCTCTCTTTTTCTTTGCTTCTTTCCCCCTTTTCTGTTTCTTCCCTTATTAATCTTAATGTAATCTCTGAAATTCTCTTTTTATTACTAGCCCCATAATCATTTAGTTTTCCATAGTCAATCTCTTTGTCTTTGTCTTCTTCTTTATTATCAGTCTCTTTTTCTTGCTTCTCCTTAATTATTTCCTTGTCAATCAATTTTTTTAGTTCATCAGGTTTCAATTTTCCATGCAATATTATAGTCATTTCCCTTATTTCCATCTTTAATGATAAGTACATTGTTTTCATCACTTCCTTAAATTCCTCCATTTTGTACTTTTTCAGTTAATATTATTCCATTTTCAAATTGTGTTGTAATCTTCCTTCTTTAATCATCAAAGTCACACTTATAAACAAACCAAGCCTCCTTAAAAATTCACAGCTGTGTCTTTCAAAGTTCAAGGTTTATTATTCTTTTTTTTCCAAAACAGAAATTCAGCATTGTAATGGTCTTTTTTTTTCCTTCTGAAAATGGCTCTCTATAATCCACAATTGCAATCAGCAACCTAGAAAAGTATCAATTTTATTTGCAATCCACATTGAACAGTCTTTGCTTGTTTAATTTTCCTTCTTCTTCCTTTTCATTTTTATATGCACCAAATCAGTTTAAAAACTTGGTCCAAATTTACACAGTCCAAATTCCAACTTTACTTCCCAAATCAATTTCAATTTAAAATCTTTAACCAATCCTTTCTACTGCGGGCTTTTCTTCCCTCTTTAAACCTCTTTTAAGGTTCATTAATTAGGGAAAAATCTTTCCGGTTGTCAATTCTTCTAATTTTTTTTTAAGTTCTCCAAATATTTGAATCCAGCACAAAATTTTCTAATCGGGGTTTTGTTTTTTGTTTTTTTGACTTTGTAGCTTCCGCTTTACTCTTCTTCTTCCGTCCTTTCTCCACACCTATTAGCCGCTGTTAAACCGCTAGGACTTTAATAGTTATTTTAAAAATAGTCCTCTTTTCTCTCTCTCTCTTTCTCTCTCTTCTGCCTGCGATTTAGCTGTCACTCACCCGGCATCGATGTTCTGCTCACTTCTCTGCTTCTGCACAGTGCTTGATCTGGTTGCCCCAGCTTAATTGGCGGTCACAACGGCCACCGTCCCCCACTGCAGAGTCATTTCTTAATTGTATTGCCAAACATGGTATACAAGTTGCTTGTATAATTTGAATAGCAGCTGAAAACTAATTTTAGAGTAGCTTAACACTTGATACGGAACAATTGAAAAATGACATTTAGAAATGTAAAAATGGTGCATAATTTACATTGTCCAAGTAGCATTTTTCTAACTGAAAATATTGTTTTGTAATTTGGACTATTTATTATATTTGTATGTTGTCTGCATTTGTTATAAGACATTCTGGATTTCCAGCAAATTATAGCATGTCATATGGATTGTGTGATTATAGAAAAGTGTTAATGTATGACAAGCAATTGCTAACGTTTGCATGTGCTTTTAAATGCCTTTAGAGATCATTTTTTAAAAAATATGACCATTTTGATCCTATTTGTTTAGGATCCCTGTCCTATATAGGTACTTTTCAGTGGCGGCAACAACATCACACAAATGTCACAATATACAGTACACTTGTTTCCCAATGTCTTTACAAGTATGTAAACACCCAACATTGTTACACATATCTTAGCATTGTTCGTCCTCTCCAACATGAAATTTAGCATGAATAACATTTCTATTTGACTGAAATTTTAATTAACTGAATCTTTTATATGTCCCTTTTCAAGCATCCTATTCAACTAAGATAACATGTTTGTCATTCGCAGCAATGTCAAGCTACCTCTTTATTATTAAGTATGAACTGCCAGAAGTAATCCGAGCATTTTTAGGACTCGAAGATAATTCTGGGTATGTATTTCCTTATGTTTACTTTTATATATTTATTAAAAACCATCTATTTATGAGAATTAATTCATATTGTATTTCCTTAAACTAGAGAATGGTATCTGAATGGCAACTATCTTGTAATATTTGTGAGCATTGGAATTATTCTCCCCCTTTCACTACTAAAAAATTTAGGTAAGGAATTACTTATTCAAATATATAGTTTATCTTTAATTAATAGTAAAGATTGTACTATCATTTCATTTTTCAAATAACTATACATTTACTTATTATTTTTAAAGGTTATCTTGGTTATACAAGTGGATTTTCGCTTACTTGTATGGTATTCTTTGTCAGTGTGGTAAGTGTTTATACCAAATGTAGAGAAAATGTGCACAATCTTTACATCAGTATTCTCTAATTGATCTCCAGAAGGTGTTGGAAATAGAAGTTCCAGACATCTAATTCCCACAACATTGTCTATGTTGTCAACTATTTAGTAAGGCTGCATTACTATTATTTTTCTAATCTTTCCTATTACCTATCTCCTTTTCTACTTACAACTATAACTTCGTTGCTTGTATCTTTACGACTTATATTATTTTATTTAGTTTCCTAGTATGATTTATGTTGCTTGTTTATTTGGTATCTTATGATTATCACTAAGCATTGTAACTTATGATTTATGACAAATGTATTTTTATGATAACTATGATCATGATTTATCACTTATAGCTTTTATGTACACTGAGGGCTTATGCACCGAAGACAAATTCCTTGTGTGTCCAATCACACTTGGCCAATAAAGAATTCTATTCTATTCTATTCTATTCTATTCTATTCTATTCTATTCTATTCTATTCTATTCTATTCTATTCTATTCTATTCTAGAGACACTACTTTGAATGTTCTGTTGTAAATTATTTGTGCATGCATTAAAATGGCAATAAGGAGTTGATAAGGAACCATCAGTGGTTCCATCTTTTTTGTGAAATTTTCTCCATTTGTCACCAGATAAACTAGAGCTATTGTGAAATGAACCATGGCACTATAAATAGAGACTAAGTAGTGGTGTAAGCTATATTACACTGGTTAATTGGTTTTCCAATTCTACATTTAGCAAAATTAGCTAGAATTCTTTGAGGAACTTTCACCTGTGCAGTTCTTTTTCTTTTTCTTTTTCTTTTTCTTTTGCAAAATTAAGGGTGGGAAATCCTTTTGGAAGCAAACCTTTTCATTACCATTCTTAACCTCTCCAAACACAAAACATGATCCAATATCACACTGAAATGTGGCTATTTGGTACTGAAAATCAACAGTGTGATAATTGAAGCATTGGTTTTCTCAATCCAATTGATATCTTTTCTGTCCCCAAATATTAAAGCACCCCAAATTTAGCCCTGTCTCCTCCTCTAATGCCAAAATTATCTTTTATAATCTTCTGAGAATATTGGGAGGTGAAGATGTGGTCATGGTCTCTCAATTACCATCTAATCCTGGAATATTATGTAGCAGCAGTACTATTAATAGCTTGAGAAGTAACACAGCAACAATCTACAATCTTGATTAGGTTGCAAATTTTAATATGTTATAGATATTTCTGTTTTTATCAACAATAAATCAAATAAGTTCAGGGAAAACTGTATATGCAAAGTATTATTTTTGTCTTAGTTACTGATATCCAGGCTGATTTTTCTTTATTGCATTGTTTCTCAAAATGGAAGTATCTCTGCAATTGTAAATTGCACTAAATTAAATTAAAAATTAAAAGATATACTATGTAAACTTTAAAAATAGAGATCATTTCTGGTAAATAATCAATGACTGCATTATTCAAAACCTGTTCATTGGATATTAGTGGTATGATATTCTAGTCACATAATAGCCCAAATCAAATTCTGGTACCATGCTACAGTATATGCAAATGTACTTGTTTTACTTTTCTGGCAATGCAACATTGAAATGTAACTTCTGAGAATATGATAGTTGCAATGCTTTATAATGAAATCCAGTGCTTTCTGTGATAAATGAATACATGTATTTTCTTGTTTATATTTATAATAATTTAGGTAATCTACAAGAAATCCCAAATAGCCTGTCCTCTCCCAGTCTTGGACAATAAAGTTGGCAACTGGTCCTACAATGATACTACAGTTCCGCTACATGTAGTGGTGTTACCAAATGATTCTGCTAATTTGGAATTAAATTTGATGATGGACAGCACTAACAAACAATATTCTTCAGTTTTTGAAGAAACCAGAACTAAGCTACATCAAAGTGGAGTAGAATATGAAGCCCATGGAGAAGACAATGACAAATGCCAAGCCAAGTATTTTGTGTTTAATTCACGGGTAAGAGCCTGTTATCATGTATCCAACAGAAAATAACCTCTATAAATAGTGATCTACTCCATTAAAGGGTGCGTTCTGGAAATTTTAAATATGTAAACTATATTGGTCACTGCTGCAACCTGAATAGTGACCATATCTTGTTGCATCATGGTTAGAAGTATATACAGTAGAAGCAATACTTCCATAACCAGTGGTGAAACTACCGGTTCTGTGGCTTGGTGGGCGTGGCTTGGTGGACATGGCAGGGGAAGGATACTGCAAAATCTCCATTCCCACCCCACTCCAGGGGAAGGATACTGCAAAACCTCCATTCCCACCCCACTCTGGGGCCAACCAGAGGTGATATTTGCTGGTTCTCCGAATTGCTCAAAAATTCCGCTACCGGTTCTCCAGAACCTGCTGGATTTCACCCCTGCCCATAACCAATACCTAACCCTAACCCTAACCCTAACCCTCATTTGCCTACTTTCCAAATTTAACATAAGATATGTTTGAGTCACTTGCTTCCAAAATAGATCTCTGGGTAGCACCTTCTTGGTCTAACTCTGTTCATCTGGGCTTCTGCCTTGCTTAGAGCTTTAACAATATTAATTGTATCATAGCAACCCCTTATAGTGTTCAGGAAATTGAATTCAGGTTGCCCAGGAAAAAGCAAGCCCAGCATTAATCAGAGCTGAAATCCTTGTTTGTTTGTGTTTTTCAGACTGCCTATACAATACCAATTCTGGCATTTGCTTTTGTATGCCATCCGGAAGTATTACCTATATACAGTGAACTTAAAAGGTAAGACTATTCACAGATTTCCTTTGACTTTTTTATTTTATAAAGACTGAATTTTTTCCATAGCAAAACATTACTATTTATTATTTCTGTTTCACTTTTCTTTGGTTTATTGTTAATTTCTCATTTCTTTATATGTTTTCATTTTACACTGGGACATCTGAGAATGCAATATACATTTTAAAATGGACAGGGAATTAGTACTGTGGTTACAGCTATCATTTTGACTTTTTTTTTAAAAAAATCAAGTTTTATTAGTTTCCCCCCCCCCCCTCACACACACCTACATATTTTATGAAACAGAGTATTGATCATATCATATCATATCATATCATATCATATCATATCATATACAACTTGCCATATCCAAATATATTTTACTTAGTTACAATTTCTGCCAGTGTTCTTTTTCCATATTTTTAATCAAATCTTAATATTTCTATTCTTATTTCTATAAACAGTATCTTCTTTCGCCCTCAAATTCTATTTTCTCCATTTTTAATCATATATATTCTCTTTTAATTTTTAATAATTTATTCTTTATCCTAATATATTTAAACATGTTTGGGGATGCCTTTCTTCCATTTCATCTTTTTTGTTTTACAGCAATCTTTCTTCTCTTTCTCCTCCTCTCCCTCCCTTCTTTTATCCTTCCTATTTTCTTCTTTCCTCCTCTCCTACTCCTTCTCTACTTCCCCTTCCTTTCTCCCCCTCCTCCTTTCTTCCCCCATCTAACCTTCTCTCCTACTCTTATTTCTCCTTCCTTCCTTCCTCTCCTCTTCCCTTTCTTCCCTTTCTTCTATTTCTCTCTCTCCTTCTCCCTTCCTTCACTCTTCCTACTCCTTCCATCTCTCTCTATTGCTGTATTCATTTTCAATTCAGTGTTTTTTTTCTATGGTGTCCAGGCATCCCCGATTTTCTCTCCATTTATTGAATATATTCCTCAAGATTTCCATCATGTTTTTTAATTCTTAAAAATGTATTTCAACTTATTCCATTTTTACCTTAAAACCTTTTAACTTAATTAACCTTCCATCTCTTATTTTCTTTAATTCCTAATTTCTTATTCCCACTTCAATAATTATTTTTCTCTTTTCCTATTATTTCAATTACTTTCAGTTATTTTTACTTATAAACCATTCTATATCTGCTGGTCTATTTTACATTAAACAATATACTCCTTTAAAAAAAAAACCCTTACTTATATTACATTTCATCTTTACTTACATCATTTACTAACATTTCAATTTTATTTCTTAATTTAAATTAATTCCTTTGTTTTTTTCAATCTTTGGCACACATTTTTTTACCCTCAGCAGGTGTTTCTCTCCAATCCATAAATCACCAGACAACAAAATATAAACCTTTCTATCTTTCACATTGTATCTACCGATCTGTTTTACATTATAAAATATATTTCTTTTTTTAACTCCTTACATACATTTCATTTCATCTTTACTTACATCATTTACTAACATTTCAATTTTATGTTTTAATTTCAATTGAGTATTCCCTTTTACAATAATCTATATATTTATTCCAATTTGTTTCTTACATACAATTTCTACTACTAATACCATTCCCTTAAGTCAACATGTTAATGCTTTAATTCCCTTTCTACTACCTTTTTTCTTCCCCTTTTAACCATTTTCTTTTAAACTCTCCAGAATTCCACTTCTTAATATTTCCTCCCTTTCTCCCAGTCTCTTATTTCTTTATTCTTCTTCTTCTTCTTTTTGTATTTATTGTATCTTCTTTCCTGCATCCTTTCTCTAGTTTATTACCCTTTTAATTCTCCCCCTCACTCTTTTCCCATTTTCTTCTCTTTTCTTCTTTTTTGAGAGATATTCCCCCCTATCTATTTTTATTTTATCACTGTTGATCTCAGTGTAATCATCTATATTTTTCCTTCAATTATTTTCTTTCCAATATTATATTCTTGCTTCTAACTTATCTTTTCTCTCTCTTTTTATATTCTATCCAATCCTCCACTTCTTTATTTCCCTTAAATGCTTCTCACACCTTTTGCAACATCTCCCTCAGCCACTCATACTCATACTCCCAATTCTTCATATTGTCAATTTAAGAAGAAATATTTTTTAAATTTATTATTATTTTAGCTATATATAGTTTAAATTCAAGTCCATTTGATGTCTTTTTTCTTTTTTCTTTCCAAGTAGTGTCCAATTCAAATACTCATTTGAGCCATTCCAGTTTGAGATTTTATTCTGTCAACTTCTTTTTTTAATCTTGCTCCAGCTGTTTAAATAAATACTCCTTAAAAGGCTTCTCACAATGATTTGATGATTTATTACAATACTTCTTTCCCACCAGCAGATGTCTCTCTCCAATCCACAAATCCCCAGGCAAAAGTATCAATTGTAAATCCACATAAGTAGTACTTCCTGTTCTTCAATTAATTCCTTTTGTTGTTAAAAAATGCTTTCTCTCAATTTCCTTTTCTTTATATTATTCTTAATTTCTTCCAAGTCCAATTCTAAATCCAGGTGGTTAGTTCTCCTTTTAGGGCTTTTGTTTTTAAAGTTCCTCTTTATTTTTTTTCCTTCACTTTAAATTCCCAAATGATAATTAGCTGTTTATTTTGGGTTGGGACCTCTTTTAAGGTTTAAATTTTTTTTCTTCTTATCTGTGAGTTGGCCAATCACTCACTTGGTAACAATTTCATCACCGCTCCTGCTCAATTCTTAGTCCGGTTGCCCCAGCTTGTAGCAGCCATTTCAATGGCTGCCGCCCCCACTGCCAGGTCAAAGAACTGCCTCCGACCTTTTGAGGAACTTGCCTGTTCCTCTTGGTCTTCCAAGGCGCCTCTCTCTCTCCCCCATCCCTACAAGACGGATGCAGTCCGAAGACCTCCCCAACAGCAGTTTGTCAGTTTGGGTTTTCACGAAGCTTGATGGAGCTTCGCTATTTCCCAACCAGTATCACCATGACACTTCCGGTTTCTCCATTTTGACTTTTTTGAACCTCCCCAAAAATACCCCTGTTCACATTCTTAATGTAGTATCCAATATATTTTAGGTTTTGCTCAATATATTTTGTACTGTAATAGTAACTTACTGTTTGATTAGTGTACAGGCAGTCTGTGGGTTAAGATCAAACTTGCAGACAATTTGTATTGATGAACAGGCTGTGTATTACTAAAAATGGCAGACAGCCTTCTTCTTTCTCATGTTGACAAACCACTGAAGCTGTGGAATGTTTTCATTAAAATCGCTGAAGCTGCACATTTTTATATACATCCTATTTTCAGTGGGTCATGAAAATATTGCATTTTTCTTAACCATGGATTGCCTCTATAACATCAGGGGAAGATAAGCTTTCTTTGGGACACTGCTAACACTTCTGTTTTTGGAAGTACTCAAAGCTAGTGTGACCATGAAGCAACAGATCTTGAATGACAATAACATACAGTAATCCCACCCTCAATCATTTCAGCCAAATTTGTCAGTTATTTCTTCTACTGGAGGACAAACCTACATTTATCTCCTTTTTCAGCTGGGCTTCCTAAGTAAAACTATTTTTTCAGTTGTGGCATAGGATATTATTCCATTGCCAGCAATGAAGTAAGAGTTAATTGATAATCCTTATGCTTTCTGTATATAAAATAACTTGAAGAATTGTACCATTTTATTCTTAATCTCAACAGAAAAATAGATTTCAATTATTATACTATTACAATATTAATATTTCTAATCATCCATTAACCAGAGTTCTCTCGAGCCTCCTTAAAAAGAACAAGTATAAACTCCAGATATTTATTTTTAAATAAAATGAATAAATGAAGTGATATACCGTAAATGACTCAGGAAGAGAGCTAAACATGGTGATGTAGGGAAATTTAAAGTTGTGAAAATTTAAGAATTCATTCCCACTTGACATTATAATTCCTAAAGTTCCTTTAGACATGATATAAGTCTGGTATAGATTTAATAAGCAAATGAAGCCACTTTGCTGTACTGAATACATGAAAGCTGAAAGAGGGATTCTTGGTATTCTCTGAGCTTGGTTGTTTTCTTGCAGACGTTTCATTATCCAAACTAGGTAACTTCATCAATGCTACTACTAGGTGTAGCACTTATGATGTTATCTAGTTTGGGTAATGAAATGTCTGCAGAAAAACAACCAAGTTCAGAGAGCACCAAGGACTCCTCATTTCAAGCCTGAGCTACAAATATTCTCCTTTAATAGAGCTGAAAGAGCCACAAGGTAATCATCAGTCTCTTTCTCTCCCTCGCAATCTTTCTCATATACACCTAAAGCTACATGAATAAATAAACCTACTAGTAATTAACTGTCCATTGCTGTATTCTTCTCAGCCGATCTCGAAAACGGATGCAAAATGTTTCCAATGTCTCCATCATGGGAATGCTCATCATGTACCTCCTCGCTGCCCTTTTTGGCTATCTTACTTTCTATGGTGAGTTTAAGATGATCTGAAATGTTCAACATATCTGTTCAGATTTCATAATATTCAGAATCTGTTTGCAAGGAAACAGATTCTTAATAATTTTAATAATCCTTGTAATAGCTATTTCCCTTCAGTGGGTTGTTGTTGTTGTTTTAAAAAATCAGTTTTACTTGGCTATCTATAAAATAATTGTGCACAGTAAGGAATGTTATTTTACCTGAGCAATTTAAGATATCAACTTCAACTTGCTAAGATCAAGGTATTGTTTGATTGTCTTCTACCATAGTTTGATTGTTGTTTGATTGTCTTTTACCATAGTTAATCCCTAAAACAGGGAACAGATAACTGAATTCTGCCCAACTGCCCTAATGATGAACATATTGCAAATTAGTCTCCATGTTGGGATTTTTGCTGTTTGCTAATTCCAAACTGTTCAATGTGAAGGTACATCACATAATGATGAAATTGCTTGAGAAAACTAACAGAGAATGTTCTTTTTTATTAGGTGAAGTAGAAGATGAGTTGCTTCATACATATAGGAAGGTTTACACCTTTGACACTCTGCTCTTGATGGTTCGTCTTGCAGTTCTTGTGGCTGTGACTCTCACTGTACCAATAGTCCTATTCCCAGTAAGTCATTTTAAGCAAACTTTAAGCAGCCCATCCATGATTGTGCTCTTCCCCACCCCCTTGTAATCCACTTCAAGAAATTCAAGTGTAAAACAAGTCTGTTTTTTTTTAAAAAAATTAATGACATTGTGACATGACATTAAAAATCTTACAGAATATTACAAACAAAAATCTAGAAAGGTAAATTTAAGCACTTAAGGGGGCTATTTCAGATTTTAAAAAATACTTCAGGAATTGAATTAATGATCTTGATCTATTAAAGAAATCACCAGAGAACTCAAGACTCATAGTTCCAGTTTAATGTGGTAGCTAGCTATGGCCTCTTCCAAGATACCCCATTCTGAAAAATGAACATATACTAAGCATTATGTGACCATAAGCACATTATCTTCTCTTACATGGGGAAATACTTCCATTGTTGTGATTTTCCCCTAAAATCCTGTTTAGGGAAATATATTTTGTTATTATCTATGGATGCTACTATTTTGACTAAACTAAGATCAGCCTTGAGTTTTAAATACTGTTTATAGAAGAAATGCTTGTGGAAAAATTTATAACCTAAAGGAACAGTCTCCATGTTACTAAAATCAGTGAGAAAATAGCTACTGATTATAAACTCCAGGCTGATACTATTTTTTCATGTTTGGCATCTGCACTTAAGACTTTTTTCCCCTCTTTTAACAAGTCAAGCGACTTCTCTGTAATGTTGACCACCGAAGCTGCTATTAACCTTTTACCTAGTACTTATCCCTGCATCTACATAGCAGCTATAGAAATGCTGAGCAGGCTAAACAGAATCATATATCCACATTTATTTTTCCAGATGTCTCTTGCAGATGGAATGATAGAGTGAAATTATATTTAATAGACATATAGAAGAAGCAAAAGTCCTTGCTTTAGTAAAAGAAGAAATTCTATAAATTTGATTGCTGCAACTATAAAGTGAATATACTGAGATGCTTATGAATAACAGATTTCCTTTATGGATTTCACTGGTAACTATGCTAACATCCTTATCCAAGTCAGATTTCATCAGTATCTTTTTTAATAAGTAGAACTAATAAGTAGAACTTATTTTTGATATCTTCATATTATTTTTAACATTAGATATTCTGCATTGAAGTACATTTTTTTATTTATAAAACCTTGGGATAAAAAGGGCATATTTACAAAGATGTAAAAAGGGGCAAAGGTAAAACATTTCTTGCTACAAAATGTTTAAAGGGCATAATAAAACTAAAATATACTGGTTTTTTTTTTATAGATTCGTACATCTCTTACCACACTCTTGTTCCCCAGAAGACCTTTCAGTTGGATAAGACACTTCCTCATTGCTATTGTTATTCTTATATTTAATAATCTTTTAGTCATTTTTGTCCCTACTATTAAGGACATCTTTGGATTCATAGGTATGAATGCTTCCTCTTGCTCTCATTGTTTTAAATAAAGAATATTAACATAGCAACAGGTTCATTTTTGGCAAAACTCCTTTCTCTAACCTGGATCTAGAATCCCTGCCAAATTATTGTGGACTCTGAGAAGTTGCTTTTTTCAATAGAAGGGAATGCTGGTAGCTTGGGGTTGGTGCTGGTGGAGCTTGGTTGTTTTCTTGCAGACATTTCAATACCAAACTAGATAACATCATCAGTGCAAAACAACCAAGCTCAGAAAGCTATATTTAATGCAGAAAGGTAGAGGAGATTCCATCTTTCCATCTTCATGTACTTGTAAGTTGGGAGTCAAAAATGTTAAAATGACAGCCACAACTATCTGACCAAAGTGCCACCCATTTGTTCATGCATCACAATGCAACAGTGCAACACCTAGAAAGGAACAGTTCTTCAATTGTAAAGTAAAGGTAGCCATCTTGATTTTTTCCCAACCACCCTTATGGTCACCCATGCTTCTATTCCTTATAACAGTTAGGAACCTTTCATATAATTATTATTGCATAGAGAAAGTGAAACATCCTCCTCTTGTTCAGATGCCAATCCAGAGAAGACTCCACACAAAATTTCATATAAGATTGGGTCTAGATTTTTAGATTTCAGGATGAAAACTTTTAATTATTTCCACAATTGATCAGGTTTGGAATAATTTTGGAGGAGGGAGGAATGTGTAGACTCCTAATGTGTTCTAGATTATAAAACCAGAAGACTGACTTTTTAAAATATATTATCAGAGCCTTTCTTCTTTTCTAGCATATCATTTGTAAAGTTTAAAAGTGTTCATTCTTGTATTTTAACTCCTCATTGTGTTTTGGCTTTGGTATTTATAGGCATTGTTATTTTCCTGTCACTACAATCTACTTTGGGAAATATTTGTTGAAAAGCAAACTACAATTCTCAACAAATAGATAGCAATTCACAAGAAAATATCTAATTCTAGAATTTTCTCCATTGTAAGAAATATTTCTTATAGAAAAATAGATCCATAGATACATTCATAGAAATGTCAGGTATTGTAATAGAAGATTCTCATTGTATATTTTTAACTTCAGGCAATATAATTTACTGGATACCTGATAATGTAGTATTAAAAATGTAATTTTAGCTTGGTTCAGTCAGATTGGAACAACAACTATAACATTGAAAATTCAAATTTAGTATTAGGTCTCATGGGCTACAAGAGAGCAGTTGTTTCTTACCCAGCATGTGAGAAGAAATATTCAAGGGATCTAATTTAAGTGAAATAGAGGAAGGTTGGATGCAAATGTTTGTTACAAAGCTGGGAATGTTAGAACCTCCAAAATTGGAGTAGTCATCTTATCAGGCTACAGCCCAGAAGTTGGCAAGCTATAAATCTCACCTCTCCAAACAATGAACCATCTAATTGAGAATAGGCAGCAAACATTCAGATAAATTAGACTTTTATTATAGATAAGAATTAAGAGACATGCATATAATAATTTATCTTCTGATATGTAAATAAGACAAAGTATTTAAATACTAGTATGCTTCACAGCAGTGTTTCAGCAACTTTAAGATATGTAGATTTCACTCCCATAATTCATCAGCCAGCACTAAAGTTGCTGAGATTGAAAACACTGCTGCAAACTTTAAAGTCTTGGATTTTTGAATCAATGGAAAATTAATGGTTTACTTGATAGTGTTGGATGACAGACATGTTTATATAATAGCCAACTTTAGCTTATAAATGCTGGTTGCCACCTAGCTAGATTCAGCCCTTACTTTTGCAGAGAGAAAACATTGGCATATAACTTCCATGAAAGTGTATATATTGCTATGTTACTGTGTTTTGGAGAAAAATTAACAATAATAAGCCTCTTTTTTTAAAAAGCCCCTTAACTTGCTTTCATTTCCCAAACAGCAAGACTGTTTTCTATTGTAGGTGCCTCTGCTGCAACAATGCTGATTTTTATTTTACCTGCTGCTTTTTATCTTCGGATTGTCAAGAAAGAGCCTTTGAGGTCACCTCAAAAGATTGGAGTGAGTCATCCAGATTTTTTCAATTATTGAGCTATGTTGTAGCTCTTCCTACTAATTAATTGTTTTTGCTATACTTTCCCAATTACAGGCCCTGATTTTCCTCATTGTTGGCATAATCTTTATGTTTGGAAGCATGACTCTAATTCTCTTGGATTGGATTTACAACTCTTCACATTCCAATCAGCATTAATTTGGAAGTAAATTGTTTGTTTTTCTTTGCCATCAAAGTGGTTGAATTTCATTAGCCATGTGCAAGCAAACAAACAAAAGACTTTAGACTATAGAAGTGGACATTACTTCTAGTCAATGGCAAGATTCCAAAGACTGTTAATATCACTAAATGGACCTAAGATGAATTAAATCCCACTTTGGATTGGGAAGGATAGTTATTTATGCATTATTACCTGTGCCCATTTTTTTGGGACCAGAACAGAATAAAAATGTGAATTGTGAAGATGCCTGGATCTAATTATGTATATAGTACCCACAAAGACTGTTACTTTGGTTTTGATAACTACTATTTCTAGAAACTAGAAAAAAAAGTTGTCCAGAAGTGGAGATTATATATATTCACAGTACCAATAATGTATGTACATAAAGAAAAATGAAATTATTATTTTAAATGACTAACTATAACTTTTATAAGTACATTCAAAACAAGAGCCGAGGTGGCGCAGTGGTTAGGGTGCAGTACTGCAGCTACCTCAGCTGACTGCTAGTTCAGCAGATCAGCAGATCAACTCTCACCAGCTCAAGATTGACTCAGCCTTCCATCCTTCCGAGGTGGGTAAAATGAGGACCCAGATTGTTGGGGGCAATATGCTAATGCAATATGCTAATATGCTATATGCTATATGCTAACTTTGTAAACCGCTTAGGGAGGGCTGTAAAGCACTATAAAGCGGTATAGAAGTCTAAATATTTTTTTTAAAAAAATATATAAAAACAGCATCAATTTCTGAAAGTATTTCACTTACTCATCAATAAATTACATTAATTATAGGAGTGTCCACTATGGAAAGTGAGCAAATGTGATAAATTATTTATTATGCTAACTTTTAATAATATTGTTTATTACAAAAATTAACAGCGGCTGTGGGATGAAAAAGGCCCCTTTTCTCTGCAGCTGTGGTTTATAGAGAGTATTCAGGTCTATGGATAGTTATAAATGACTATCAGAATTCTCCCATTTATGGAACTGTACTCAAAAGATAAATTAAATCTTAGCCAGCCAAAACTGTCCCTACTGTTTACTGCTACCAAAGTATACTTTTTATGACTTGTATTATGTTGTCAAAAATGAGCACTCTGTCCCACCAATAAATTTAAAAGTTTTTATAGTGAGTTTCTCTGTTTCTCGTGGCTAATAGATTAATCTTCAATATGTTGTCAATAATTGCATAATAAGGATGTCTAATCATGACAACTGGAATGGGCTCAGATGCAGAAATAGGCTGGTTGTAGTTGGATTTCTATAACAAGTATATATAACATGTATCAAACTGATACTGCACATGTAATTTTGTTTTGATCTTAATTATTTAACAAACTGGAACTTGGTTTGTAATTTGTCTTCCACAGTAGTTCAAACTGATTTAACACAATCACCTAGAATATGAAAGCACACCAGCTAGTACTGTTGCATTTGTATTTGATAATATAGACAGTACAGCACATTATAACCATTGATGTATTTGTTCTATATACTGTAAATATGTATGTACATAATGTTATTCTTTATCAAAAGTTCCTGTATGGTTTAATGCTTCGATTTTAATATATACAGTAAGTTTCGATAGTTGTTGCTTTAATATTCTCAAGCGTGATACTATTTAGATTCAGCACTGTTTCAATGAGCTCTAAAAGCTTCATTTCTCCAATACATTGTTAGAAATTTCTGAAAAGCCCAGGATAATACCAAAATAAAATTAAGCATCAAATGTTACTATAATAAATGATAATAAAATTAAAGGATGAAAGATTTATCTTTATTGATCTGTTGTACAAAGTGTTGTATTATTTTGAACTACATAAACTATAACTGCAATTTGGTTTAAGGGTTCACATTTATTTTCCACACCTATTGTGCTACTGATGATGACTTTGTTAACAGTGAAATATTTTCTAGATACTCTGATATGAAAAACAGTAGCTTTTACAGTATTAATCCCTGTTAGATCCCTGTTTATACAAATAAATAAATTACTGAGCTTTTATATTGTTAGGTTTGTCTATTTTCCATCATTCCCAGTATGTTGTACTGTCTTATTCAAGAGCAAACTGATCTCTTGGCAAAGATTTGTTACATTTCAAAGCAAATGATTCCCTAAATACTATTTCCTTTATTTTTTTGAATTTAGGGGATCATGTGCTCTGAAATAAAGGAAATTGTGTGTTAGATGTGGTTGGCAGGCATTTGGCAAGCTAAGCATAATTTTCAAGAACAACCTCTCCCTATGCCTAAAGAGAAAAAATATAGACCAGTATGTGCTATCTGCTCTAACATGGACACTAACCTTACAGCCGATACAAAAGCTACGAGTGGCGCAAAGAACCATGGAAAGATATATGGTCTGCATTACAAGACAAAATAGAAAGTCCTGCACATGGATTAGAGAACAAATGAAAGTATACACAATACCATCAAGAGAGTAAAAGAATTGAAATGGAAATGGGATGGTCACATAGCAAGAGGAACTGATGGCAGGTGGACCAAGGCAGTTATAGAATGGATCCCACTTGATAAAAAGTGTCCATGAAAGACAACTAAAACAAGATGGATCGATGAAATCAGCAAGTATTGCGGGCCCAATTGGCAAAAGAAAGCTCAGGACTGTATAGGTTGGAAACATGTAGAAGAGGCCTTCATCCTGCAATGGATAGACAATGGCTAAGGTGATGATGATGATGATGATGATCCCCTAAATTAAAATTCTGCTGAATTTTGCTTTACAGAAATTTAAGTATGTTTGTGCCTCCAACACTGAAAGCAATAGTGTATAAAATACATAATTGTGGGCTATTTGTATTATCTTATTAAGAGGAGTATTTTAAAAGAAGATACAATGTTGTATTTTCTAATAGTCTGAAACTAATATCTTTAAATGTGCATATTGGACCATTACTATTGAATAAAATTTTTAGCACTGGGAAATGCATAAATGAACAGTTTACTAATTTCTGGTAAAGCTATAATTTTATTGCAAGGTATACAACTGTATAAAATATATTTTATTTAAGAATGAAGACTCCAAAAGTTTCACAATAGGGCACAATAATAGGGCACATTAGCATTTTCCCAACATTATTAAAAGGTGACGTTGGCGATGCCTGATACGCCCCTTCTCGTTGAGTGGAGACAGCAGCCAGATGTGGGTTATGCTCATTGGTCAAATGTGGACTGAGCCTGTCAATTAATTATTAAATCCCGCCCCTATTCCTAGGGATTCCCGCTTTGGTGAAGGAGGAAGACAGACTCTGAGTGTGGAAAGTAGAAAAAAACAAACAAATTGTTAGATAAATTCTACTCTTAGTGCCCAGACTGATACTGGGTGGGACTGGCTGCTGTCTCCACTCAATGAGAAGGGGCGTATCAGGCATCGCCAACGTCCCCTTCTCCCTTGAGAGTAGAGACAGCAGCCAGATGTGGGACATACCCAAGTTCACTGTCCCAACTCATGGGAGGGAACAGTCTGGGCCAAAAAACTCCTCCCTGACCTCAACACCTTGTAATAATCTTCTCCCAAAATCAGCCTCTGCAGAGGCAAATTTATCTAATTTATAGTGTTTAACAAATGGAGAAGGAGCGGTCCAAGTAGCTGCTCTGCATATTTCAGACAATGAAGCCTTAGAAGCCCAAGCAGCTGTAGTTGCAGCACTTCTGGTGGAATGAGCTGTCACCTTGGTAGGAGGAGGCAAAGATTGCAGTTCATATGCCATCTTAATCGTTGTTCGGATCCATCGACCTAACGTCGAAGAAGATACCTTATTTCCTAATGAAGCCGGAAGATAGGAAATGAACATTGACTCTGTCCTACGAATATCAGCTGACCTCTGGATGTATAACTTCGGTGCCCGTCTGACATCCAACATGTGTAATCTGTTTTCCAATGGATTGGAAGGTGAGGAATAAAAATCTGGTAAAACAATTTCCTGCAAACGATGAAAAGAAGAGTTAATTTTAGGTATAAAAGTAGGATCCAATCTGAGGACCACTCTATCTACATGGAATACACATAAATCATCTCGGACCGACAATGCTGCAAGTTCTGAAATACGTCACACCGAAGTAATCGCGACTAGAAAAACAACTTTTTCTGACAATAGGCGTAAACTGGTAGAGTCTATTGGTTCATATGGTGAACCCATAAGTGAATCCAACACAATTGAAAGTTCCCAAGAAGGGTATCAATGTATTACTGGTGGACAAAGGTTAGTTGCTCCTCTGAGAAAACGACGAATCATGGGATCTTGTGACAATGAATTATTGGAATTATATGTCAGGATAGATGAGATAGCAACCACCTGTCTCTTGAGAGTGTTGGGAGAAAGTCCTTTTTCTAAACCAGCCTGTAAAAACATCAGTACCTGCAAAACAGAAGCTTGAAGAGCAGAAAAACCTTGGGTCTCACACCAAGATGTAAATGTGCGCCAAGTTGCTGAATAAATTCATTGTGTTGATGACCGCCTAGATGTCTGCATGGTTCTAATTATTGGAGATGGAATGTGATTTCGCTGGAGAGCATCCCGCTCAACCGCCATGCGGTCATCTGTAGCCATTGTGTTTCCGGATGTGTGATTACGCCCTGGCTGAGGCAATTTGTGATACATGGTATCCTCCAAGGAGGAGTCACTGATAAATTCATGAGGTCTGCAAACCATGACCTTCTTGGCCAATGTGGCACTACTAGAATGATTTCCACCCTTTCCAGTATTAGTTTCCAAATTACCCTCGGAATTAGAGGAATCGGTGGAAAGGCGTACAACAGACCTTGTGGCCAAGGGGAGCGTAGAGCATCCACAGCTTCTGCAACATTGGACGTTCTATTTTTTATGACCCTGGCTACAAGAGATCTCAACCCGGGTTACGATCTGGGTAGAGGAAAAACGTACCTTCAACTAAATCAATTATAGTTCCTAAATGAAGAATTCTAGTCATCTAGGAACCATAATTCTAGAATCATAGTTTCCAAATGAAGAATTCTAGTCGAGAGTTTCAGACGGCTTTCTCTATGTTAACAGAGAAGCTGTGCGAGGCCAGTTTCTGAATGGTAAATTGGAGATCTGAAATGTCCTGCTGAAGGGTTAAACAGAAGAGACTTAAACAGAGCCTGGGGAAATAGGCTCGTGAATGCAGGTTGATCCGGAGGTAAGCCCTCAACCTCCGACAACTCTGGTTCCTGAGGCTCCATCTTTTCCGATACAGAGTGTCTACTGACATAGGAGACGGATGGAGAATCAGAGCCCGCAAGCGAGAGGGCATCTTCCATATCGACTCCGTCCAGCGAAGCCGAATAGTCCAAATGGACTGAATACACTGTAATCGGTCTGGCAGTCGAGAAAGTATGAGTCGACAGGGATCGTTGCCCCATTGCTGCAATCATACATTGACTGTCCTCTGGACGTAAAGGGGTAGAATCATGGTCTCAGGCTGGGTCAGCCTCTATAGAGGCTTGAACCAGAGCAGAAGATACAGGTGGATGAACCACCAACCCAGCTGGAGTGCTAGACTCCACAGCAGGGCCGGATTTTCCTATAGGCTAACTAGGCTTCAGCCTAGGGCCTCAAGATCAAGAGGGGCCTACATTCAAATTGTTAGCAAAATTAAAATTACACTTTCACTATAGGTGAAAGGGCCTCATAAGTGGAATAGCCTAGGGCCTCTTTCATCTAAATCCGGCCCTGCTCCACAGCATTGATACCCCACAGGCGGGGGAGATCCCAATAAGTCAGCTGACTCAACTGACACCAGGAAGTCTTGCAGCAACATCTGATCTGGGGTCGGAGAGAGGTCACGTCTACGTTCCCCTGGAGAAACCTTGGCTGTTGTAGATGATGTAGGACCACTGTCCTTGGCCTTGACTACAGGCTTCCATAGAAGCTTTCCCTTGCGTCTAGCAGAAAACTTAGCCTGAGGTTTAATGGATACTCCATCCCCTTGCGCATGCTTGGCATCTTACGCTTGGAAGCAACTGACTGTTTCCTTACTGTGGCCTGGTGGCCATGTTTTGACTTGTCCAGAGCCTTAGGCATGATAGGCCATATAACACCCAAGAAGTGGAAAATAGACTCCATGTTAAGCAAGGCAGTCCTGTATCAGGGGAATGTCAAATTCTAGATGCATTCTGAGATAAATATGCGAGGCAGCAACAGAGAAAAGAGAGGGCAATTAACCCCAAGCCTGTAAGGTGAAGCAATGTCTGCCAAAAGGGCTGAAAGCAAGGTTAGGCCAGGGTAGCAGGCACAGTCAGAAAGACTGGAGGCCTGAGAGAAGCTCAACGTGTCGCCTTGCCCCTAAACATAATGGCGGCCAGAACTGCCAACTCAGGGATCACAAAGCTCCGTTACTGATCAGATCAGCAATGTCAAACAGCTGAGATGTGGACCGGTAAGAGAAGTCAAAGAGTCGAGCAGGTATAAATTAGGGTGATTTTACATATCACCAAGCCCTTGTGATGTGACCACAAGTGGCAAACCACAGGGAGCATGAAAACTCCACTTTGAAGCCGGTGGCAAGGTCAATCAGCTGAGAAGCGGTTAATAGTGACAGCGGGCAGAGCTTTGTTCATTTCCACAGGAGAGAATCAGAACCTGGAGGAAAAGAACCGACAAGCGGTGATAGTCAGGGAGCGCAAAGACTCCACTCAGAACCCGGCAGCTAGTCTCAAACAGCTGAGAAGCGGCTCTATTGAGTCTGCTGGAGAAAAGCTGTGCTGAGTGAAAGGCCGACAAGCGGTGAGAGGCAGGGAGTGCGAAAAACTCCACTAACAGTTATGCAGCTGGCAGTGACAAAAATGGCTGCCCAAAGACCATGGGGAGTGCAAGACTCCGCAAAGAGAAGTCGCTGTTTAAAATGCAGGGCTCCACTGGCAAAGCCGGTGATTTTTAGCCACCCACGGGAGCGGAAAGCTCCACCAACATACAGAAACTTACCAGTTCGATGAAAGGATGTCCAGCAAACAAAAGAATAGCCAAGTACGACATCCAAGGTCAAATCCAAAGAATCAGGTATGAAAGAAAACAGTCTAACTCTGAAAACTGTCAGAGCTAGCTATCCACAGACTGTGCCACCGTAAGAGTGGGAGTGCTAGACTCCACATTATTGTTACTCCGAACAGGAGGAGGAGATCCCCATAAATCAGATGGCTCAACTAATAGTGGGAAATCTTGTATTGACATGTGATCCGGGGTCAGAGAGGAGGCATGTCTACATTCTCCTGGAGACCCAACCATTATAGCCAATGGGACAGAGCCAGTGCCTTTGTCTTTGCCAATAGTTTTTCTTAGTAGCTTATCCTTGCGCTTAGGAAGAGCCTCAGAACAAGGCTTAATTGCTACTCCTTCCCCTTGTGTATGCTTGGAAGCTTCCATTTTAGAATCCACTGACTGCTCTCGCACTGTGGCACTAATTTTGACTTGGCCAGAGCCTTAGGCATGACTGGCCTTAATTAATCAATCGGGTTGAAAGGATCCCCTAAAATTTTATCAGCCCTGTAATAGGGCAACGTAAATTTAAAAGTAGTTTAGGGTTTCAGGTCTGGGCACAGCACGGAAACGGCATTGGTCGCGTTGGTGGATGATCTCTGGAGGGCTCGGGACAGGGGTTATTCCTCTGTTCTGGTCCTATTAGATCTCTCAGCGGCTTTTGATACCATCGACCATGGTATCATGCTGCACCGGCTGGAAGAGTTGGGGGTGGGAGGCACTGTGTTGCGGTGGTTCTCCTCCTTTCTCTCCGACCGGTCGCAGTTTGTGTTGGCAGGGGGGCAGAGGTCGACCTCGAGGCCTCTCATCTGTGGAGTGCCGCAGGGATCGGTCCTCTCGCCCCTTCTGTTCAACATTTATGTGAAGCCGCTGGGCGAGATCATCCATGGCTTTGGGGTGAGATACCACCAGTACGCTGATGACACCCAGCTGTACATCTCCACCCCAGGCCACCCCAACGATGCCCTTGAAGTGATGTCCCAGTGCCTGGAGGCTGTGCGGATCTGGATGGGGAGGAACAGGCTCAAGCTCAACCCTTCCAAGACTGAGTGGCTGTGGCTCCCGGCATCCCGATATAGTCAGTTGACTCCATCGCTGACTATTGGGGGCGAGTCTCTGGCCCCCTCGGAGAGGGCGCGCAATCTGGGAGTCCTCCTGGATAGGCAGCTGTCCTTGGAGGAACATCTGACGGCTGTTACCAGGGGGACCTTTTATCAGGTTCGCCTGATTCGCCAGTTGCGGCCCTTTCTTGATCGGGATTCCTTGTGCACAGTCACTCACGCCCTCGTCACCTCTTGCCTTGACTACTGCAACGCTCTCTACATGGGGCTCCCCTTGAAGAGCACCCGGAGGCTCCAGCTGGTCCAGAATGCAGCAGCGCGGGTAGTGATGGGAGCAACATGGCGCTCCCATGTAACACCGCTCCTGCGCGAGCTGCACTGGCTCCCGGTGGTCTTCCGGGTGCGCTTCAAGGTGTTGGTTATCCCCTTTAAAGCACTCCATGGCATAGGGCCTAGCTATCTCCGAGACCGCCTGCTGCTACCAACGACCTCCCATCGACCCGTGCGCTCCCACAGAGAGGGCCTCCTCAGGGTGCCATCAGCCAAACAATGTAGGCTGGTGGCCCCCAGGGGGAGGGCCTTCTCTGTGGAGGCTCCCACTCTCTGGAATCAGTTGCCCCCGGAGATAAGGAGAATCCATGACCTCAATGCCTTCCGTCGTTCCCTGAAAACCCATCTTTTCCAGCAAGCCAGGTTGGCTTAGAAGAAATTTTTAAATTTTAAATTTTTTAATTAGTTTGTTATTCTTAACTTTCGGCCCAAATCTATATATATTTTTAAATGTTTTAATATTTGTATTCTATGTTTTTTATCTTGGCTGTACACCGCCCTGAGTCCCCAGGGAGAAGGGCGGTATATAAATTGGAAATTAAATTAAATTAAATTAAAATTAAATTAATATAAACATGTTATAGATGTAAATTATATCTCCAACACCATTTCCAGTAGTCAGATGTGGCAGTCTTAGTTTATAAGGACAGAATATGCTTATAGCCAGTACAGAACTAAGGATTGGAGGCTTGATAGGAAAAAAAAAACTGTGCCCTTGCCCTTAAACAAAATGGCGGCCGAGCAGTCACCTAAGAACTCGAGCTGGCGTAACTGTCAAAAACAGAAGCACTGCTCAGTCTCAAATGAAGGCAAATCTGTCTTAAACAGTCTAATTTGGCCAAATAATCAAAGCACTGATAAACGGAGATAGCCAGAGAAAGTCAAGCCTCGTAGTCGAAAATGTTAATTAGCCTCAATCAGCTGTGAGACAGTTTAAAATAGCAGGGAAAAACTCTGCGCTTTCTTAAAACTGCCGACAAGTGGCAAGAATCAGGGAGCGAGATAACTCCTCAAATGCAAAAGTTTATGGCTATAGTGAAATAGCATCATCCATATTAATCATATGTTGAATGTCCTCTGTGCGCCAATTGATTTGCGCTTGATCTCGAGCCTGGTCCACTTCATTAGAAGTTTGGATAGGAACAGAGGATGTAGGTGCATTAAGCACTGAGAACGTGGGAGCGCTAGACTCCTCAGTAGTGGTTGTACCCATAACGGGATTAGAACCCCAAACTTCAGATGATTGAACTAAGAAACCTTAGAGTCAGTATAATTATTTCTTTTACGTGACTTTTTAACAGTCTTGTCCTGACTGATGACAGCACTGGGAGTCACCAAAGAATGTTTTGCGGTTGTGCGCATAGGAAGTACACATTCCTTTTGTTTCTGATTATGATCCTCCCTAAATGAAGCCTGTGATTGCTCTCTTACTGTTGCCTTTCGGCCATGTTTGGATTTTGAGATAGCTTTAGGCATAATAATAGATTGGGAATCAGACCAAATCTATAATCAGTAAGATGTAAGTTATTTAAAATATTTATTATTTTTCAATAATTTAAAAGGATAGATAAAGGCTAATATGTTTAATGTTCTCAGGTAAATGTAAAATTCTAGCTGTGCCAGTAATCAAAATGGTGTTTCAGCACTCAACTGGCACAGCCTGATAGGCTGGAGGCACTCAGGAATGGAACTTGAGTTATTGCCGGTATTCAAATGGCAACCGGCTCAACTGTCAATGTGAGCGTGAGGCTCAATTGTAAGGCAGAGATAAAATTCCAAACAGTTAAAAGTCGTTAAGGTAACTATAAGTACCTATGTAGAATAATTATTAAATGAGGCTTTAATTGTTCTTGGGAGCGTAAATTGATATTGGGAACGTGATTCTCCCTCTTTCGGCAAGATTTGAAGCCGCAACTCAGCTCTAAGCAGCTGAAATCAATTTATGTTAGAAGACGTTTTTAGATGATCTTGGGAGTGTGAGACTCCTCTTTTCGGCTAAATTTGTAGCCGCAATTCAGCACTAAACAGCTGAAATCAGTTAAAGTCAGCACCACAAAGGGAGGCTGTTTTTAAAAGCGTCAAAGCCGACTTTGATGTAAAGATTGCAGCAACAATATGTAAAGCTGTGACTTTATTTAGTGGCCGACAAGCGGTTAGCATGAGGGAGTGCGAAACTCCACTTTAATGATCAGCTTAAATTAGCTGTGACAAGGAAGCGCAAGATTCATCAATTGGTTTTTTTTTTTACATTTAAAATAGCTTCTGCTGATAAATGCGAAATTAACCCCCCCGCCCCCTTAAGGGAGCAGAATGCTCCAAGGAAATGATTAACTGACCAGTTTCAACGATGTTTTCTGATGCTGAAAGTAGAAAACGTCCTCAGATGTCCTAAGAATCTTCTGAGGTATAGGTGAATTAAATTAAAATGTTCAATAGATAAAAGAACTGAAGAAATTAAGCAGAAATAACACTCTAACGCTGAAAAGCAGATAGAGCACACTTTCCACACAACTGTCCAGTCTGACGACTGAGCAAAAAAGCTGGAATCCCTAGGAATAGGGGCGAGATTTAATAATTAATTGACAGGCTCAGTCCACATTTGACCAATGAGCATAACCCACATCTGGCTGCTGTCTCCACTCTCAAGGGAGAATGAAAGATGCAAATTGAACTGGATGTTGATGATGATGATTATCTCTTTTATTCATTAAACATGAAACTCAGTCAACTGAACATTTAAAAATGTATCACAAATACGATTGGTGCTAATGGTTGATATGAGTTGCTGCCAGCATCCTAGGTATCAACGAAGTATCTTCTTAAAATATATGATGTTCTGAGTAACGTAGTTTTTTTGCGGTTCTGCTGATGTTATTGCAGGAAGCTGCAATTTCTTGATATGTTTTTGCATTCTTGGACATGATACCAAGTGCCCCAATGACAATGGGTATCACTGTTACATGTTCCATCCATAGCCGTGTAGTTTCGATGGCCAGGTCATGGTATTTCATGAATTTTTTCCAGTTTTTTTTTTCTTTCACTCTGGTGTCTCCTGATACAGCAATATCAATAAAGTGCACGCTTCAGCCCTCAATAACCATAATATCTGGCATGTTCCAAATGACGATCCATCTGTATTAGAAAATCTCACAAGATCTTCACTGTCTCATTTTCAATAACTTTTTCCATTTTGTGCTCCCATGACTTTTTGGATACAGGTATGTCGTATTTTTTACAAAATGACCAGTGGTCAAATTTAGCAACTCAATCATGTCTAGCTTTCTAATCAGTTTGCGCGATTTTGCTGCACTTGCATATTAAGTGCAAGACTAATTAACTTAGTCTTGCTTCCTGGACATTTGAAACCATCATTATAAACCCCTAGGCCATGTCTAGGCCAAACTTGTATTATCACTCTAGTGTTAAAATGTAATCTAGGGCAAAGCTTCTTGCGCTGCGAGATTCCCCCCTCTCACAGGCCTGGCCCTCTATGTTATCGAGGGCCCACCTTAATGACAGATCTTGAGACCCCGAGAGGTGGCATGTCGCAAAAAGGGGATTGAGGGGTTTTTTAAAGACTTTTTTAAATAGACTTTTAAGGGGTTCTGAGGGGGGGGAGGTTATGTGGGTTTGGGGGAAAACCCACGGGGGTTGCAGACCAGTCCGGTTGCTATTAATGGTGCCGTAGGGGGTGCGGACTCTGGGGGAAAGGGGACTGTTAGAATGCCCTCTAGTGAGGGCTTCTCTATTAACACGCTGAGTGGGAGGGGCAGGTATGGCGGGAGCAGGGGGCCATATCATGTGGTGGGGGCACGTGCTCACTATCTCCGAGCGATTGTGTGCCCCGGTCCCCTTAGCTCTTCCCGTTCCCCAGGCTGCTTAGAGTTTCAGCACCCGAGTCTCCGGCTGATGCTATGTAATGCCAGGTCCGTGATAAATAAAGACCCCCTCATTTGTGATCTTATTCAGGAGGGGGGAGCGGACCTGGCAGGTATCACAGAGACCTGGTTGGGCCATGAGGGGGGAGTTCCCCTCGTGGAGATGTGCCCATCAGGCTTCCGTGCATTTCATCAGCTGAGAGCTCAGGGCAGGGGTGGGGGGTGGCGGTCATTCTAAAAGAAGGTCTTGATCCGAGGGAGACCACTGTACCTCAGATAGCTGGATATGAGTCCCTTTTTGTGAAGTGGGGTCATGGGGTGCAGATGGGTCTGTTGATCACGTACCTGGCTCCCTGCCACATGGCAACGACCCTGCCTGAACTCCTCAATGTTATAGCCGAGGTGGCAGCTGATACCCCCAGACTTGTGGTCATGGAGGATTTCAACCTGCCATCCATCGGTGAAACATCTGAGGTAGCTCGGGAGTTCATGGCTTCCATGACGGCCATGGACCTGACCCAAGTAATTCACGGCCCTACTCATATGGGGGGGACACACTCTGGACTTAGTTTTTATCTCTGGTCAGTGGTTGAGTGGCCTTGATATAGGGGATATAGATATTGAACCCTTGTCATGGTCTGACCACTCGCTCCTTCGACTTGACTTTCTGACCACCGTACCCCATCGCAGGGAAGCGGAACCGACCAGGTTGTTCCGCCCCAGGTGCCTGATGGACCCTGATAGGTTCCAGATGGAGCTTGGGCCATTTCCTGAGACTCTAGCTCATGACTCAGCTGATGACCTGGTGGCCGCCTGGGATAGGGCGGCTGCCGGGGCTTTGGACCGGGTCGTGACTTTGCGGCCTCTGACCCGGCACCGAACTCACTTAGCTCCTTGGTTTTCCGAGGAGCTGAGGGAGATGAAGCGCCGGAAAAGACGCCTAGAGAGCGGTTGGAGGGCCAGTCATTCCGAGTCTGACTTGACACTGGTAAGGTCTCATATTAAGACCTACCTAGTGGCGATAAAAGCGGCGAAATCTAGCTATTTTGCCACTCTTATCACGTCAAAACCACCCAGCCACCCTGTTTAGGGTGACCCGCTCCCTCCTCCATCTGGGAGCGTGGGAAGACCCCTTGCAGGGCCGAGCTGAGGATTTTGTACAGTATCTGGATGATAAAATAACTCAGATTCGGGAAGACTTGGCCGCTGACTGGGTTAGTTCAGACGAGATGACTGAGGCAGGCCTTGAGAGTGTTATCTGGGAGGAGTTCGATCCTGTGGCTCCCGAGGACATGGACAGGATCTTGGGAAGACTGAACGCAACCACATGTTTATTGGACCCGTGTCCCTCCTGGTTGGTGCTGGCTTCCCGGGAGGTTACACGAGGCTGGCTCCAGGGGATTATTAACGCTTCTTTGAGTGAGGGTGTCCTGCCGGCCACCTTGAAAGAGGCAGTGGTGAGTCCTCTCCTCAAGAAGCCATCCCTGGATCCGGCTGTTTTGGCTAACTATCGTCCAGTCTCCAACCTTCGCTTTATTGCGAAGGTTGTTGAGAGTGTGGTGGCGCGACAGCTTCCCCAGTACCTGGATGAAGCTGTCTATCTGGATCCGCTCCAGCCCAGCTTCAGACCTGGGTACAGCACGGAAATGGCATTGGTCACGTTGGTGGATGATCTCTGGAGGGCCCGGGATAGGGGTTATTCCTCTATCCTGGTCCTATTAGACCTCTCAGTGGCTTTTGATACCATTGACCATGGTATCATGTTGCACCGGCTGGAGGGACTGGGAGTGGAGGGCACCGTTCTGCGGTGGTTCTCCTCCTATCTCTCCGACCGGTCGCAATCTGTGTTGACAGGGGGGCAGCGGTCAACCCCAAGGCGCCTTGTTTGTGGGGTGCTGCAAGTGTCGGTCCTCTCGCCTCTCCTGTTCAACATTTATGTGAAGCCGCTGGGTGAGATCATCCGTGGTTTTGGGGTGGAGTTCCATCAGTACACTGATGATACTCAGCTGTACATTTCCACCCCAGACCATCCCAATGATGCCTTGGAAGTGATGTCCCAGTGCCTGGAGGCCGTGCGGGTCTGGATGGGGAGAAACAGGCTTCAACTCAACCCTTCCAAGACCGAGTGGCTGTGGCTGCCGGCGTCCCGGTATAGCCAGCTGAAGCCATCGCTGGTTATTGGGGGCGAATCATTGGCCCCCACGGAGAGGGCCCGCAACTTTGGTGTCCTCCTGGATGCGCGGCTGTCTTTAGAGGGGCATAGGGGGGCTTTTTGTCAGGTTCGCCTGATAAGTTGCGCCCCTTTCTGGACCGGGATTCCCTACGCATGGTCACTCAAGCACTCGTCACTTCTCGTCTAGACTATTGTAACACTCTCTACATGGGGCTCCGCTTGGGGTACACCTGGAGGCTCCAACTGGTGCAGAATGCGGCTGCGCGGGGGATTATGGGAGCGACGGGGCGCTCCCATGTGACTCCTCTCCTGCGCGAGCTGCATTGGCTTCCGGTGGACTTCCGGGTGCGCTTCAAGGTGTTGGTGATCACCTTTAAAGCGCTCCATGGCTTAGGGCCAGGGTACTTATGGGACCGCCTTCTGCCACCAATAGCCTCCCACCGGCCAGTTCGCTCCCACAGAGAGGGCCTCCTCAGGGTGCCGTCGGCCAGACAATGCCGGCTGACGACCCCCAGGAGGAGAGCCTTCTCTGTGGTGGCACCCACCCTATGGAACAATCTACCCCCAGAGATACGAGTGATCTCCGACCTCCGGATTTTTCGTCGGGCCTTAAAAACTTATTTTTTTCAGTTAGCCGGTCTGTCTTGATTTTAGGGTTAGTTTTAAAATTTTAATATTTATTTTAATTGACAAGTTTTAAATTATGGGCCAAATTTATAAATTATTTTAACTTTATTTTTTAACTGTGATGTTTGTATAGATGTTTTTTATCTGGCTGTTCACCGCCCTGAGTCCGAAAGGAGAAGGGCGGTATAGAAATTTGAATAAATAAATAAATAAAGTGTGAAACACTTTCAACTTTGTCGTTGCAAAGTCAGCAGTTTGGATTGTCAGTGGATTTTTGTATCTTTGCTTTCATGGCATTAGTTTGTAGTGCTTGTTCTTGAGCAGCAAGTATTAAACCTTCTGTTTCTTTCTTGATGGTTCCTCTCTTAAGCCATGCCCATGTCAAGTTGTTAGCACACTTTCCTTCAATGTTTTTCAAGTGGTGTCCATGCAGAGCTTTGGTTTTCCATCCATTTAATCTGTCATCCAACTGTTTTTCCTTATATTCTGCCTTTGTTTCTGTTGTTTTTATAATGTTCTCCATTTTCACAGCCTGCAGCAATCTTTCTGTGCTTTAGTTCACATAATCATTCAAACTTCATTTTTCTTTTTCTACAGTTTGATGGATTTGCAATAGCCATCTGCCCCCTATTCTTCTTGGCAGGTACAACCTCTTGGTGTCACTTTGTGGATGTAAAGCATGGAACATATTCAAAACTTTACATGTTTTCTGGGCCAGGTTTTCCAGTTCAGCCACAGTCCAGTTGATGATTCCAGCTGGGTAGCGTATCACTGGAACTGCCCATGTATTAATGGCTTTAATTATGTTTCCAGCATTCAGTTTTGATTTTAATATTTTGCGGACCCTCCTGATGTAGTCCTTTGCACTGACTTTTCCATTCAAGATGTTATCTGTTTCCAAAATGCCTAGGTATTTGTAACTGTCATCCTTTGCTAATGCTTTCACGATGCTTCCATTTCCCAGTTCTATTCATTCTATTTTTTCCATTTTTCCTCGCTGCATGGATAATATAGCACATTTTTCAAATTATTATTATTATTATTATTATTATTATTATTATTATTATTATTAATTATTATTATTATTTCATCAAAGGAGTGGCCAACAGTCCACTTTATGGGCTTCATGGGATGAGAATTTGTAGAGAAGTTTATGGATTTAATTTCTTAAAGTATGACTTCTCTTTAATGCCAATTGTGACCAAACCAATCAAGAGAAAATGGAGCTCAGGTTATAAATTGCTTACCAAATCTAATTTATTTCACTGATGTTGACCATTCAAGACCTAAATGATTTATGGTTGATCTGCCACAAAGAAGTCTGCCAGTTATTAAATCAGCAGGAGGGGTCCTTCTGAAGAGGGTTTAATCACTAACTCTTGAGTACTCAGGAGACTGCCTTCCCAAAGTTGGTTCCCAGGCCATGGACTGTGCTTCTCAGGAGATATCTCCACTGTTTAGGAAGATGGAAAACATCTCTCTTAATAAGTAATTATTTTAATAACTGAGTTTAATTTTGGTTTAACTGTTAAGTTTGCTTTGGTTTATTCTTCATATTTTTTATTATTGTAAGCTGCCTTAGAAGGCAGAATATAAATTCAGTAATGGATAAGTGAACAAATCCAAGCTGTTCTGTTTTAGGAATCATTTCTAAAAGTGAAGAAGGCTAAAATAATGACTTTGTCTCAAGCAAACAAGCTTCTTTCAAAGGTAATTTTGGAGGATAATTCAGCCATCCATGTCCTTTTTCCTCCATTACATTAAAAAGTATACTTCATGATTTTCAATATTTTCTTTGTATTTTTACAGATTAATAGAAAATGATAATTTTAAAAGGCATTTACTATAGTAAATACTAGTAAATAAGACATTTTGTAATAATGTTCAGTTATGCCAATATTACAATATGTTACATATTATCAAAGTTACTAAATGTTGGTATTCATGCTAAAGTTACAGATTAGATCCTTGGTTTGGTGTTCAAAGTTTCTGCTTTTCTTGCCTATTTTATTAAAAGCATAATTTTTATTATGCTGGTCTATGACTATAATAAGTGTTCGATTTGATTCATTTTTCTGTTTTTTAAAAAAATTGAAATGTTTTCAGCCAGTCCTACATAATTTAAGGCTATGATACAGGAAATACATTTGGAAACACACTGACTTGGCCAAAATAAGTAAGATGCAGTTTTATGATTTTTGCCTTCCAGTGACTATAGTAACACTTTTAAAAGCACTGCATTACCCAGTTATTTAAAATCTAAATACTATTTCCACTACATAAACTTCATTACCCAAACATCTATTGTCTATTGACTAATTAAAATGGCACCATTTGTCAGTGATGTCTTCATTATTTTAGTAAGCTGCAGGGCTGAACAACACATCTTGATGAGAGAGCTTTATATGCTTTCCTCCAGTTATTGATGGAATGCAACATAATCTGGGCACATGAGAGATGGTACCCCTCCCTCTTTGATTGGCCTGCAGCTTTTACCAACCTACCTTCTGTATGTTCAGAACTAATCAGAAAGGACTGAATCTGAATCTTAACTTTCACCAGAGAGGTTCCCTCCCTTATGGGAAAAATAATAAATTCACAGAATTGTAGAGTTGGAAAGGTTCATAAAGATCATCCAATCCTAACCATTGTGTAGGAATGCCAGAAAGACCCTTTCTAAGAGTGGCCACCCACCTCTTCAAAATTTCTATGTTAGGAACATGTAAATCCATTTTGATTCATTTTGACTAGAGCAGACTATGTAAGGAAAATAGGCAAAAATTATTTAAAATTGTTCAGGGAGAAGAAAGAACAGATTTAAATTATGAAAAATTAGATTCAGTTGTGAGCCAGTTTGGTGCAGTGGGTAAGATCTCAGGCTAGAATCTGGGAGACTATGAGTTCTAGTCCTGCCTTGGGCCCAAAGCTATCTGGGTGACCTTGGATCAGTCACTTTCTCTCAGGTCTAGGAAAGTGGCAATGGCAAACCACTTCTGAAAAACCTTGCCAAAAAAGTGTTATGTGGGGTGAATGAGGACGCAGCAAGCCAGAGTAGTAAGTGACAACAGCTCTTTATTATAGGGTGAGACTCCAGCAACTGACCTGGGGAGCCAGCTCCCTTTATATACCTTGCAGCTGTGGTGGTCAGCCAATCAGCTGAGGGTCAGTTAATTCGAACTTCCCGCCAAACAAACCTATTTACATAACACTCCTCCCCTCCCAGAAGTCACTTGGGGTGTTATTTGCATACAAAGTCTCTCAGGTGACTAGGGCGTGTGCGAGTCCTAGCTGACCTGCGCAGTTCAGTCGGAGGGGCGGCGTTGAGCAGGTCGGAGGGACTTTCTGTTTCTCCCTGCTCCGCCAATGAGGCCTCCGGGACCTCCTCGTTGGCGGCGACTTCTCCTGCTGTTGGGACTACCTCGACGGGGCGGCGCTGGATACCAGAGTCCTCAGCTAAGTCCTCCGCTCTACTCAGGCTAGTGGTTTGTGCTTCTGGTTGGTAGTCGTGGTCGGAGATGGGTCGTCTGGTGTGTCTTCGGTGTCTGTGGTTACTCTTTTTCTTAATTGGTCAATGTGCCTGCGCCAAACTCTCCCGTCCCCCATGTCTACCCTGTATGACTTGGGGCCTGTGATTTCTGTGATTGTTCCGGCCTCCCAGAGTGGGCCCTGTCCATAGTTTCTAGCGTGTACCGGTGTTCCTATGGTGAACTCTCTAAGTTTCCTTTCCCCCCCCTTGAAGACCTCTGGGGAGTAATTGGGGTTTAGTCTGTTTAGAACTCCCCGGAGTTTCCGCCCCATTAGTAGTTCGGCCGGACTTCGGCCTGTGGCTGTACAGGGTGTGGAGTGTTGGGCTATTAAGAATTTGTCTACCCTTTCCTGCCAGTCTCCGGGGCTTAAGCGTGAGAGGGCCTCCTTTGCTGACCTCACAAATCTCTCCGCCTGTCCGTTACTAGCCGGGTGAAACGGGGCAGAAAGGACATGTCTGATCCCAAGTCCCGCTAAGTACCCCTCGAGCTGTGTTGCGGTGAACTGTGGCCCGTTATCTGACACTAGAATGTCCGGTAACCCATGTGTGGCGAATAATTGTCTTAGCTCTCTGATGGTTGCGTCGGTGGTAGTGGCCTTCATTAGCTTGATCTCCAGCCATTTGGAGAATGCGTCTACGACGACCGTGAAGGTCTGTCCATGGAATGGGCCTGCAAAGTCAATATGTATTCTGGACCAGGGTCCCTGGGGCCTTTCCCACTCCCTCACGGGTGCCGTTGGCGGGTCTGATCTGGACTCTTGGCAGGGCTGACATCTCCCCACCCACTCTGTAATGTCTGCATCCATGCTGGGCCACCAGACGTAGCTCCTGGCTAGCCCCTTCATTCTCACAATCCCAGGGTGCCCCTCATGCAACAACGTTAAAACCTTTTCCCTTAAGCGTGAGGGAATAACAACCCGATCGCCCCATAGTAAACAACCCCCTTGCATTGTCAATTCGTCTCGTTTTCCCGTGAACGGTTTAAATTCCCCGCTCCCAATCTTTTCCGGCCACCCCCTCATGACCCAACTTGCGACTGTCCGGATCACGTGGTCCTTGGTTGAGGCTCTTGCAACCTCGGCTGATGTTATGGGCCCAGAGTCCAAAACGTCTATCAGCAGGATGGGGATGCCGGGTGTGGGGTCTTCTAGGCTGTCGGGTAGTGGGCATCGGCTGAGTGCATCTGCGTTGCCCATGTTCGCCCCTGGTCGATGTACCAGGCGATAGGAGTATGCTGCGAGGAAGATGGCCCAGCGTGTCATCCTGGGCGACAGTGCTGCCGGGGTTGGTCGATCTCCCGCGAGGAGACCCAGGAGTGGTTGATGGTCTGTGATTAGCTCAAAATCCCTCCCGAACAAGTACTTGTGGAATTTCTTTACTCCCGAAACGGCGGCGAGGGCCTCCTTGTCGAGCTGGCTGTAATTTCACTCGGCACTTGATAGAGTTCGGGAGTAATATGTGATGGGCGCTTCCAGGCCATTCGGGAGTCTATGGCTCAGGACGGCTCCCACCCCGAACGGGGACGCGTCACATGCTAGGACAAGGGGGAGCGTTGCGTTGTATTGAATTAAGAAGCTTTCAGCTGATAGTAGTTTTTTAATGCCGGCAAATGCCCTGTCTTCAGCCTTCCCCCATTTCCAAATGGCTTTCTTGGTTAACAGTCTATGTAGGGGTTCTGCCACTGTTGCCTTGTCTTTGAGAAAGATGGCATAAAAATTTAATAGTCCCAGGAAGGCCTGTAACTCTGCCTTGTCCCTGGGGGTGGGTGCTTCTCTGATTGCCCTGATCTTGCTCTCTGTGGGGTGTATGCCGGTGCCATCTACCCTGTATCCCAGGAATTCGACTGAGGGGACTGCGATCATGCATTTATTGCGTTTTACTCTGAGTCCCGCATCCCTGAATTTCCTTAGGACCTCCCTCAGCCTTTCTCTTAGCTGCTGCTCATTGTCCGCGGTGATGAGTACGTCATCAAAATAGGGCACCACCCCGGGGATCCCTTGTAGAAGCCGCTCCATGGTACTTTGGAACAGTCCGGGGGCCACGCTTACTCCGAATTGCAAACGGGTGCACTTGAAGGCCCCTCTGTGGGTTACGATAGTCTGTGCCTCTGCGGTAGCGCCATCTACTGGCAGCTGCTGGTACGCCTGCGCAAGATCGAGTTTTGCGAATATCTTGCCGGGGCCCAGGGAATGCAACAAGTGGTGAACGACTGGCACTGGATAGGCGCTCTGCTGCAGGGCCTTATTGATTGTGCATTTATAATCAGTGCATATGCGCACTGATCCGTCCGGCTTGACACAATTGGGGTCTCCCATTTGGCGTGGTCGACTGGAACGAGCACCCCTTGTTTGATCAATTTATCCAGCTCAATGTCTATTTTGGGCTTCAGGGCAAATGGTACACGCCTGGGCTTTAAGCGGATGGGTGCGATGTTGGGGTCTAGATTAAATGAAATCGGGGTCCCCACATACTTGCCAAGCCTCTCGTCGAACACGTCCTGGAACTCCTGCATCAGGTCTTCCTTCAGGGTGCTTCGAACGTTCCTTACCCCGGTGAATCCCATGCCTAGGGCTCTAAACCAGTCCATGCCCAGTAGGCTGGGAAGGTTGTCTCTGACGATGGTGAGGGGCAGTTTCTCGGTAAACTCCCCGTACTGGACTTGGAACTCGCCTCTGCCTTCGACGGGTATGCGGTTCCCTTGGTAATCCTTCAGTCTGCGAAGCTGTGGCTGGAGCTGTCGCTTGTGTGCGCTGGGGATGACTCTCTTTAGGGTTTCCCAAGACATGATGGATATCGGCGATCCCGTGTCTATCTCCATCTGGCACTCCCGTCCCTCGATCTCGACCGTGGTGTAGGTCTTTTCTCCGGGCGAGGTGCAGGTCCGTGCGATGCGAATGGTGTAGGCCCCGGCGTCTTCAAATTTCGTGCCCTTCCGGTTTCCGCCATCCCTGTTGGGCCTTCGGTGTGGCGCCGTCTCGGATTGGGCCGTTTGGCCACGTGGTCTGTAGCTCTGGTGTGTTTTCGACCTACAGACTCTAGCGATGTGGCCCCTCTTTTCACAGGAACGGCAAACGGCGTCCCTGAACTTACAGTTTTGTCGTGAGTGGGACCCTCCGCAGCTGGTGCATCCGTCTCTGGGCTCTCTGCGGGCTGTGCGGGGCTGCTCGGTGCGGTAGACCTCTTCTTCAGACTCCCCCTCGCTGGCGGTGCTTACGGCCTCTCGGTGCACAGGCGCCGTCTTCTGCGTTGTTCTGGTGAGGCGGGAGCTCTTTAGTTTCTCTGCGGCCTTTACTGACGACTCTTGCGCCCTGGCCTCGTCTAGCGCGATGTGTAGGGTCAGGTTTGACCTCGCAAGCAGTCTTCTCTGGAGCCGGCTATCTCTCACTCCGCAAATTAGTTGCTCTAGGAGCATCTCATCCAGGTCTCGGTACTCACATTGGGTTGCGGCCTTACGCAGGGCGGCGACGTACTCGCTGATCGATTTGCCCTCCTGCTGTAGCCGTTGCCTGAAGTCGTAGCGCTGGATGTACTTCGATGGCGTTGGCGCATAGTGGTCTTTCAGCAGGGTCTGCAGCGTCGACCAGGAGATGTTGTGGACCGAATTCGGCTCCGACAATGCCTCGGCTGTGTCGAAGACCCTTGGCCCGCAGTGACTCAGGAACAGGGCTTTCTTCCGAACGTCCGGTAGCCCTTGCATGTCGTTTGCCACCATGAAGCACTCGAACCGGGACATGTAGGATCCCCACTTCTCTTCCTTGGGGTCGAAAGGCGCTGGCGGGGTGTAGGCAGACATCGTTTCGGGATTCTCCTGTGTTCCGCTCGCTCGCCTGGCTGGATTCAGATGCGATCTCGGGTCCCCTTCTCTGAACGTGGCTTCAGCTCCTTTGAGTGTGGCTTCAGCTCTTTTGCGTGTGGCTTCAGCTCTCCTCTGCTTCTGGCCTCAAAATCCCACCTTCGTCTCCAATGTTATGTGGGGTGAATGAGGACGCAGCAAGCCAGAGTAGTAAGTGACAACAGCTCTTTATTATAGGGTGAGACTCCAGCAACTGACCTGGGGAGCCAGCTCCCTTTATATACCTTGCAGCTGTGGTGGTCAGCCAATCAGCTGAGAGTCAGTTAATTTGAACTTCCCGCCAAACAAACCTATTTACATAACAAAAAGCTTCAGGGACTTGTCCAGGCAGCCTCTGAGAGTTGGATACGAATGAACATAATGAATAAAAATCAGTTGGACATCAAGAAAACTAGGGACTTCCGGTTTGCTGCTGGCCACCGCCAGACGTTCCTTTGGGATCGTCAGCTTCCATTGCCTGTCAGAGCCGCCTTCACAGCGGAATGGCGGCTCGAAAAAACTCCGTTTCCAAGAGGAAATGGAGATAGAGCCAGCAGGGGTGGGTAGAACTCTCTGCAGAGTCCCAAAAGTTTTTTTTTTACTTTTGGGACGGAGCGGATGAGAAGCCCCATATCCCCTGCCGCTGCTCCGGGCTTTGGGAGACCTCTGCTAATGCAGAGCCAGGCGTCAAGAGCAAGCCTGCGAACTTAACAGAATAATCAAAGAAAAGGCGAGCTGGACCCTTAATACTGAATCACAAGTATTTTACCCTTTAAAAAACTATTTAAGAGAAAAGAGGAGCGGAAAGGGGGAAAAAGAGCCTTTTAAAATGGCGTCTGCCGTGGCTGGAGAAGGGCTGAAAGGGAAAGTCCTTCCGTTTCTTATTACTACAATGTAGCGGAATAAATATCACTGGCTACATTGGTAGATAAAACCTCGCTCCTGTGTCTTCTCTTGCTGTTGATTGAAAAGAAGGGTTTTTTTTGTTTTTTTAAGGGAAAGTCCTTCCGTTTTCTATTTTTTCTCTCTTTTTTGCTAAATCTTGTCTGTGTGGGAAATGGCATCGGGACTTACACAGCTGGACAAACGGGGGGGGGGAACTTCCCCCATTAAGAAACTGCACCAACAAATTGTAACTCTCCAGTGTCAGAAACCTGATTTTAATATAATAGAATTTCTCCTTGAAGAGATTGTAAGAAGGGATGAGATTGTGAACCAGCAACTTGAAAAATTTAAGCAGGAAATTAAAGAAATTGGTGAATTGGTGAAATCAAAGTTTGACTTTTTGAATCAAAAGATTTTAAAATCAGCTAATGGTTTATCAGATTTTCTGATTCGGGTGGACGCAAAGACTAAATTATTAGAGTCTAAAATGAAGGAAACTGAGGAGAATTTGGATGACAAGATTCAAAAAATTAAAAAGGATTTGGTAAACATTCAGGATAATAGTCCAGAAGACAAATCTAAAATGGAGGTTGACCAAAAGTCTGGTAATGGAGAAAATGTGCAACAGAGGATTGAAAGAGAAGTTTTAATGATTCAATATAATTTTACAGAATACGCAATTAGACTGAGAGGCCTGCAGGAAAATAATAGAGATGACTTAAGGAAAATATCTTCTGAAATTCTGGCTGGGATTTTAAAGGTTCAACCTGATGAAGTGTTTTGCAGGATTGATAGAATTTACAGAATTAACTCCTGGTTGGCAAAGCAAAGGCAGTTGCCTAGAGATGTGGTGATCTATTTTACAGATAAAGAAATTAGGAATAATATTGTGCAGAACTCTTTTAATTCTACTTTGCAATTTCATGGAAGAAAGATTTGGATTTTTAAGGAGCTCCCGACTAAAATGCTAATGGAAAGGAAGAAATTTGGCTTTCTAGTGACTGAGTTAAAAAAAAGAAATATCCTATTCAGGTGGGACACGCCAGTTGGTTTAATATTGAGATATCAAGGAGTAAGATATCAATTGAACACTGTTGAAAAAGCGGAAGATTTTTATCAAAAAATTTTAAAAATGAATTTAACACCTTTAGGCATAATACAGGATAAGCAAAAGGAGTTGGAAACAAAAGGAAAATATCAAATTACAGAGGCTGTGGCAGATAAATTGTCTTTGGACTCCCTGGATACCCCAGCTGGACTGTCTATAAATAAGAGAGTAGTGTCATCCGACACCAAGCTGATGAACCATCAAGTCACAGACAAGTGCGCAAATCAATCAGTTGACATACAAGTGACGGAGAAGAAAGATGAGATGATAAAACTAACCCAACAAGAACAACCCATAAAGCAGAATGAAAATCGACCAGCCGACACACAATCGGTAGGCAAGAAACGAGGATGGAAATTCAACCCGCAAAAGAAAAAGAAAAGAAATAGATCTCATAGAAACAGCAGTTTCTAAACCATGCAACAGTGAAGCCAGGGACTTTAAAAAATGAATGAATATTTGAAAAGATAGTGGAGGCGAACAATTGTTTAATACTATCCTGAGGATTGTGGCAGATCTCTGCAATGCCGTGATTTTGGGATGTGAAAAGAGCCTCACCTTGTTGGATTTGAATCATCTACTCTGGATTTTTTTTTTTTTATTGGTAAATATATTATAATTATTTTGAGTTACAAGGCAGGAGAGTTACGCCGGGGCATGCAGAAGATCTGGATGTTACTCATTAGGATGATGGGAATTAACAATCCTGATGAATACCACAACTATAACCATATGGATATAATTATAATGTCACTCGGGTGGTTGTTTTTACTTTTATATAGATGCGAGGATATCTACTACTGATGGGGGAAGAAGATGATTGAAGACTTTGAACAAACTGTTGCACCAGCATGTTACTTTACCCTATTATGGGTGATGGAATTAACAATCCAGTGGAAAGACACCAAAGAAGATAGTATATGGATTATAAATTTAAAGTTATTGTCTTTTTTTTTTTCAAAATGGAATGCATATATAGATATGTGTATATTTTAGCATAGTGGGCAGTGGATTATATTTAGAATTGTATTGCATGATCTTGCTGGAATTGAAGGGTTGAAATAGGTTAGTTTGGGGAGTGGAGGAATTGGATAGAACTGAATAAATGTTAAATTTGGATGTAGGGAGAGGGCCGCCTTAAAATGTTATATTATTAATATATATAAAAGACTAAATGTTAAATTGTAATAATATACTATAAGTTTAGGGGAGGAGAAAAAGGGCAGATTATCGTAAAAATGGGAGTTATAAGAATAATATGCTAAGGGTCAGTATTCTGAGGAGGGAGTAAGGGAAAGGAAAGATATTATGTATGTAACTAGTTATGAAATAGCCTATTGTTGTGAAGAAGTCACAGGGGGGGATGGGTGGAGAGGGGGGGTTAGGGAAGAGGGGGGGAAAGGGGGAAAACTTGTATTTGAAAACTTTTTCAATAAAAAAAAAAGAAAACTTTTCATAACTATAAGAGCTGTTGAACAATGGAACAGACTATCTCTGAAAGTGATGGAATCTCTGATGGAGGTGTTTAAACAGTCAATAGATGGCCACCTCTCAAATAATGGAGTTAGACACTGCGCAGGAGGTGGAACAAGATTATCTCTAAAGTCTCTTCAAACCCTTCCATTCCATGATTGTTCCATCAAGCTCTGCAATCTTCTCCTTCCCGTATATTTTTCCAAGGAACATGTGGAACTCCCTAACTTAAACATTATAAATCACCATTCCAGATTTTTCTTATAGCAGTAATCTTCTGAACATAGCACAAATTCAAATTTAGCCTTATCATGTGCATGACATAAATTTAACAAGAGCTTTTGACCAAATGTAGATGTGATCAGTTGCTGAATTTCTAACAATTACAACAATTCTCTTCTAACTCTGACATAAACTATTATAATCTTAAACCAAAAATGTTAACATTGTACTAACAATGCAGAAATTACTTTCTCATGGATTCTTCCTGCTGCAGAGATACCTGTAGCAGGATGTCATATTGTCCAGAGAAAAAGCCTTTATTGAAAGTCATCTAATTTTGCTCAAATATGACTTAAGGTAAATATAAGATGACAGAGGAGAGACCATGAAACTGCCCATCAACATTCAGCATATGGACAACAATAAAAAATATCACAAGATCATTAATGGCATGTTTGGCACAACTATGGATAAACATTCTGGCTTGGTGTTATATGGGAATACAGCACTGTACAAAACTTTCTAGACCTGGAGTTGCCCTTGAGATTCCAAAGTATCATAAGCAGGCTGGGCCTGGAACATCTGGTATTTTTCAAAATTTTGGCATGATATTTACCAACCAGCTCCATCCTCCATCCTCCTTTAAAAAAAAAAAGTTTAATGACTTGTTTCCATACTTTTTTTACAATTGCGGTACTTTTCCTCCAGGAGACTGATCATATTTTAAGTTCCTACCATGAGGTGAACTAAGAAGCTACTACTTTGTAAATTGTTCAGATGGTTTGAAGTCTTGATCATCATTAAAATTAGCCCAACAAGAACTAACAAATTCAGAACTATGAAATATTGTGGAAGCATGTCTTGCTTGGTAAAGTTTTGAAATATATGCAGATTTTTTAGGAGTCCACAGAGTATGATTCAGAAGAAATATTGCTTCAATGGTATTGAAAGTTCTATCTATTTTTATGGGCATTGTACATAAACAAGTGCAGCTTTGATTGCACCATTACAACTGCCATATTTCCTTTTTTTAATCATTCCGTCTGGGCACTTCTGTATTTGTTATTTTGAATTATCCTGTTGTTTCTTTAAGATAACTATCTTAAAGATAGATATCCTTTTAGAAAGCTTTTATATTATTTAAATATTACAACTCCCATTATCCACAAACAGTTTGGGTTTTCAGCTTATAGGACAGGTCATAGGAAAACATGTTAGATGTCAGTTGCCTCAATTTATTTATTTATTTATTTATTTATTTATTTATTTATTTATTTATTTATTTGTTCGATTTATATGCTGCCCTTTTCTGGAGACTCAGGGCGGCTTACAATGCGTTAAGCAATAGCCTTCATACTTTTGTATATACCTGCTTAGTAGGGCTTTCACCCCCCCCCAAGCGGTTTTCTTTTATATACAAAGTCAGCTTATTGCCCCCACAAACCGGGTCCTCACAAACTTGGGGCAGATCTGTTCTTTTAAGCAGCAATTGAGATTTTAAAAATGTTGGATTTTAAACTGCAACCTATTCCAACCTCAGGAATATCTACCATTGTAAAAGATTACATAGCTAAGGTCACGATTCTGCCTTAATTGGGAGCAAATTACATTTGAAATCAGTCAGATTTTTTTTCTAACAAAAATGCATAACATATCATAGATAAATATTGTATTTGCAGCAACTTAAATACAAAGCTCAAAAGCTCATCATTAGTGTATTAAATATTTTTCACAGGCAAATTACAAGAAAAATACAGTCCAAATATATAAAAGTAAAATCTTGGAACAGCATCAATATCATGCAAGACCCACCAAATCCACTCTATTAACGTGTACGTATTATCATTATACAGAAAACAATTACTTTTGAACATAGCCTTGTGCACATGTAAGTCCAACATTTCTATTGATTTATGGTACACCTGTTCTGGAAGACGCAGCTGAGAAAAGCTTTGCAAATGACTATCAACATAGCAAAATGTACAGCCTTAGTCTTTTTTTTTTTAAAAAAAAAAACAACCTTTATTAAATACAAAAAGATAAAATATCACATCAACCACATACATTGTAAAATATGAAATAAAGAAAGAGAAAAGAACAGCAAGAAAGAGAAAAAAAGGAGGGAAATAAATGAAGTATAGCCTTACTCTTAACAGCTTTCAGGATATCCCTTTTCTGAGCCTTAAACTATTAATTTGACTTCAGTAATACTGCCCTCAGGTGGAAGACTATAATAAAATTGTCTTTTTGTATTATTTAATCATTGATACCAGAAATTCCAAACTTCATTACTTTGTCAACTGTATTAACTAAATTTAATGAAACCTATAAATATAAAGTGTATTAATCACCATTGATATTTTTAATGTTCAGTTCATAATGTCTTGAAAAATGCAGGCAGTAATGATTTTGTCAAGAAGCTTTTTAAATATTACCAGCCAATTGATAATATTGGCTTCCTTTGCAAAACAACCTAACTAGTTTCTAATCAGTTTCTACGTGGAATTCAAAATTATGATGATTGTTTAGCATATCTAATCATATAATAAGAGCCAGTAGTGGTTAATATGCTGGCCTTGAAAGCAGGACACTGAGTTCTAGGCCTGCCTTAAGGCATGAAAGTCAGCAGGATGACCTTGGGCCAATCACCGTCTCTCTTCCCAATTCACCTCACAGGGTGATTGTTGTGGGGAAAATAGGAGTAAGAATATTAGATATGTTTGCTGCCTTGAAATAACCCATAAATATTAATAATCTTATAAAATTACCAAGGTGGGATAAAAGAAAAATCTAAATAAAAGATCTGCAGGACATCTTGTCTACTTGGTAATAGCAGCATTATCAAAAGGTCTTTTGTGCAACTCAGGTGTACCTGTTTGGGGCCAGGTTGATTACAAGGCTCAAAGGAGGCCTGCTTTATTACCTCTGTTCTGCTGGTACAAGTAAATAGATATCATTGAGACAGTGAAGTTGCAATCCATTTGTTGCTTACACAATAATGTAGGATAAAAGATATTATTATCGCCCACCCTCTGGAACAACCTCCCCCCAGAGATACGTACAATAACAGACCTCCGGATTTTTCGTCGGGCCCTGAAAACCCATTTATTTCAACTAGCTGGGCTGGCTTGAGTTAATTTTAAATTGATTTTAAATTGGGTTGTTTTAATTTTCGGCCAAATATTTAATTATTTTAAACTGCTTTTAAATTTTGTATGTATTGTTTTTTACTTTGGCTGTTCACCGCCCTGAGTCCTATTTTGGAGAAGGGCGGTATAGAAATTTAAATAAATGAAATGAAATGAATGAAAATATGACTCTTTTTTAAGGAAGTGTAATTCAACTGAAGAAACCATATTGTCATCAACTAAGATTTATTGAAATTGCAGGAAAATTGACATACCTCAAATTGCAATTTTGAAAGGGAAAAAAGAAAATTGAGCAATATGATCTGTAGATAGCTAGATTGCTCTAAGTCAAAGCAAATGAAATTCATAAATGAAAATGCTCCATATTTTCAGAATTCTGTCAGTAAATAGAGTACTAGAAAAAACTCGAGCATAGGAATGACTCCATTTCTGTCATTTCTGACCAAGTTTTTCAGCCACATAAACTTTGCCCTAAGAGAATCCAGGCAAGATAGATGGCAGGGTTTCTTTATTTCCTGTAATTAAGAGCAGAAGGGGAAAGTAGTAGTATTAAAAACAAGATTAATTGCCAGCTTGAGACAGGAAATACATCTCAAACTGACTGTGTCAGAGGCACCAAGATATAATGTAAAAATGTGTCTAATTACAATTTGTGCAAAATATACCAGCATTCGTTATGATTAAGTGTAAAACATACTATGCATTTTGGCTTGTCAAGATCTATCTTGGTTTTGGACATCCTGGCTGGTTTACCAAAGAAAAATAAACATCCTGGAAAGTATGACTGTATAGATTCATAAAAGGGGAACACAGATTTAGTCGTTTGTCTGAACTCACTCTCCCTGTGCTATGACTGGAAAAGTAGGAGTGAGTTTAAATGTCTAAGCAGGCAAAGAGAGATAAATGTTATCAAATGGCTAAACTGGTGCTCTTACTGTGCTGAAAAGAATGTAGGTTTAGCCTCTCTCTCTTTGCTTATATACTGTACAAAAAGAAAAAAGAACAAATTTTGTCCGATGGTTCAGCTCATAGCTTTTTATTTCCTGTGAATGTTAAATAGAGTTCTAAAGCCCATATCGAGTTTGCCTATTCAAACCATCTTTATCCTAGTAGTTTAATAGGTTGAAGTCATTGTAAACATAATTCAATGGGACTGGTCAGGTAAAGCCAGAGATGAGATTCAAGTAATTTAACAACAGGTTCTTCCTAATGACCAGCTAGGTAAGCGTGGCTGGGATGTGTGTGTGTGGTCCTGTGACTGAGTGGGCATGGCCAACTCAACGTCACTCACCGCAAGGTGGGGTGACGCAAGTGGGCCAAAGTGGTGGTGGTGATGGCCGGAGTCTTAGTGTGGGAGCAAAGCACCCCTGTTGCCTTTGTGCAGCAACAACATTCTGCCTTCGTTGCGGTACATTTGCGCTCAAAGCAGCCCTTGCCTCCTGCCGCTTCAGACTGAGAGCTGTAAGCTACATCCAGGAAGCATTGTGGTGGAGAGAAGCAGCCGGGTCTGATTCTCTGGCATTTCATTTCTTGCTGGGTCTCGCTGCCTGACAGTCAACTTGCAAAGCATCCCTGGCCTGCTCTCGAGTTGCCATAGGCAAGGGGGATGGGAAAACAGTGAAGCAGAATGGCAGCCAAAAACAAAAGCACATTCCAGACATATCCCTCTCAAGGCTGTCTCCCAGGGTTACCCACAGAGGCTGGAGGGGAGTGATCTCTACAACCCACAAAATTGCTCTGTTGGTGAATGTCACTGATGACAAACCTTGGAGGGAGGGAGAAAACAGGGTCAGGCCTGGGCCTTAAATTACGTGGGGTCAGAGTTGGCTTCACTTGGAATGTGCCAACATGAAGCTCCTAATAAATAACTGGATTTCTTTTGAAGCTTGGCTCAAGGCTCATGATTTAATTAGGGCATCCGTCGGAACCCTGACAGCAAGCCAACTCTCTCAAATCTAATCTAAATTACCTGGACTCCTGAACCCTGGGCTCTCCAGTCACTCCTCGACCCCTGGGATGCATGGAGAGAAACTCAGACTACCATGGCAGAAGGTGGGCTATCTGAAGAGAGGCGAAACAGAGAGAGGCAGAACTTGCCAACCAGGGACTTCCAGGACCCAGCAGCCTAATCGCAACTGGAGTGCAGACCTCCCTGACCATCAAAGCCGAGATGCCTGCCCCAGCAACCGAAGCAAAAGGGGATGAGTCTTGGTGGGAAAGAATTCCTAAAGCAGCTGAGGTTAAGTTCCCCCATCCTAGTGCCCAGAAGGGAAGAAGGCCCCTGAGCGAGTTAGGAAGAGTGGATTGGATGTGACTGGGCAAGGCCAGGCTCCCAAAGCCCCTGACAGAACCCCTGGAGAGATCCATAGAGCAGCTGAGGGGGGAATTTGATTGGGCCACCCTTCATGATGAGGGGCCATCATGCCTCCCAAAATAGAGGGAAATTGCAGCTGAACTCTTTGAAATGAGGAGATGTAGATTTTTTTAAATTTTTTTTATTTTACTTTGAATTTATATACCGCCCTTCTTCCTGGGAACTCAGGGCGGTGTACAGCCAGATAAAAACACATAATATAAACATTAAGAACAAATTAAAAGGAAATATAGATGGGAATGCAGCCCCCCTTCTCTACCCAACGGAAGAAGAAGGGGCCCAACGCTGCAGCCAGTGCCTCCTCCAGACAACAGCCAGGCCACCCAGGGCAGACAACCCCCTCCCTCTCTATGAACTAGAAGACGGCCAGACACATAAAGCTCAGCCTTACAGGGATCGACATGAGGAGGGAGGAGCAGTGCTGAATGAACTGCCCTGACTCGGGGGAAATTTGATGGGGACTCAGATCAGCTGGCTCTATTCCTTGACTCAGCTGAGATCCACCTAAAGTGCTATGGACTCCTCTACCCATCCCACAGAGCCATGGTGAATATCGTGTTTCCCTGAAAATTAGACCGGGTCTTATATTAATTTTTGCTCCAAAAGATACATTAGGGCTTATTTTCTGGTTAGGTTTTATTTTTGGGGAAATACAGTACTAAATGCATCCATCTGGCTGACAATCTTAACTGGGGCTTATTTTAGGGTTAGGGCTTATATTACGAGCATCCTGAAAAATCATGCTAGGACTTATTTTCCGGTTGGGTCTTATTTTCGGGGAAACGGTACCATTGCCAAGGGGCTAGAGGGAGAAGCAAGGGAATGGCTAGCAGCCTTCCACAAGAGGAGAGCCCCCCCAACTGCAAGACGTAGATGACTTCCTATGACAGCTAGAGGCCAGATTTGAGGAGGTGGAGGAGGATCCATATGTGGAAGATGAGCTCAGAAACCTAAAGCAGAGGGGGCGACCCATTAAGGAACACATCCGTGAGTTCAGGTGAGTCATGGGGAAGTTACCTCTTTGCCGGAGTGGCTGCTACTTCATTTTTTCAGAACAAGCCTGGACAAGCAAATTGCCCAGGTAACCGCCTATCGGGACATCCCGAACCGACTCTCTGAGTGGTTCTGAGTAGAAATAAAAGTCGATGGCGGATTGCATGCCAATAACATGAGAAAGCAACCAGACACCAAGGAGAGAGGACAACCAGACCAGAGACCATCCAGCCAATGGGAAGCCACAGCACGATGGCCAGCCCCAAAACTAACTCTGCCACAAAGTCAGCTGAAATGCTTTGGATGCAGGGGGATAGGCCACATGGCATCAGCATGCATGACCCCAGCACCAAAAACAAAGCCAGAGCCAACACCCAGGGCACAACTGGAATGAGGCCCCAGGCGTGCCACTGACACATCCCCAAAAGCCCTCCAGGCTGCAGAGGTCCCTCCCCACCCAGCCAAAGGGGGGGAACTCCAGCCAACAAAGATCAGTCACTGGAACCCTATGACAGCAAGGATGAGGATGAAAATGACCCAATGGTGAGTGAACCGGTCCACCCTTTCATCTTCCCAATACACCTCAAAGCCCCAAAAACAGGAACCCAGGGGACTTTTCAAGTCACCTAATAGAGTCAGGTTGCACTAGATGCTTGATCAACCTAACCACGGTCCTGAAGCTGGGGATTAGAGCAAAAAGGCTGGTCCACCCGATCAGGTTCAACCAGATTGATGGGTCCCTATTGCCTATGCCACCCACCTGACCAAACAGGGAAGCTAAAGCTAGCGAATCACTGGGAAGCAATTAGATTCGTAATAGCCCCCAAAATGACAGATGTAGTCATACTGGGACTCTCCTAACTAGACAAGTGGGGCCCGACCATCTGGTGGCAAGGGCAGCCAAAGGCTGAGGTTAGCAAGGGGACCCCAACCCCCTCCACACCAGCAAATAGAAGCACCGCCCATGCAGGGAACCCTTCCAAAGGGCCCATCAGAACAACTGGCAGTCACCTCCGACAAAACCCCTGAGGCTGAACAGATCCCGAGAGAATATCAGGACCTCATGGAACTATTCAGCAATGCTGAGTTGATGTCCTACCATCCCACCATGAGACAGACTGCGGGGCAAAACTACCCAAACTGTATACCATGATGCCTCGGGAAATGCAAGAAATGTGCAAATACATAGACAAAAACCTAGCAAGGGAGTTCATTGAGCCAGCCAAGCCACGGGTCACAGCCCCAGTCCTATTCAAAGGAAAAAAGATGGAACTATGAGATTGTGCATGGATTTTAGAGCAATAAAATGTGTGTGTGTACACAAGCTATACCCTCTCCCTCTCATGAAGGATATGCTGTCTCATTTAGCCAAGGGAAATGTTTTTACCAAATTAGACCTCAGAGAAGCAGACTACCAAGTCCACATCAGGGAGGGAAATGAATGGAAAACAGCATTCAACTGCCCCCTAGGGAGCTTCTAATTCAAAGTGATGCCTTTCAGACTGCAGGGGGCCCCAGCAGTGTTCATGCAGTTAATAAACGAGGTGCTGCATGAGCACCTTTATAAAGGGGTCCTTGTCTACCTGAATGACATCCTCATTTACACTGAGACCATGAACGACCACATACCCCTAGTCTGTCAGGTACTGGAAAAATGTCTGGCAGCCAACCTGTACATCAAGCTATCAAAATGTGGATTTCACCATCCATGGCTAGACTACCTGGGCTACCGAGTGTCAAAGGAAGGCATAGAAATGGACCCAGCCAAAATACAAGCCGTCCTAGGCTGGCAACCCCCTCACGCTCGCAGACAGTTGCAAAGCTTCCTAGGGTTTGCAAATTTCTACAGGCAATTCATCTCTCTTTCACAAAAATTGCCAAACCCATGATGGACCTCCTAATGACAGGGGGCCCAGGGACAAAACCACACCCAGGACAACCCTACAGTGGGACTTATCCTGCCAAAAGGCATTTGAAACACTAAAAGAACTTTTTGCAAAGGAACCGACTCTGAAGCATCCTGACCCTGAACAACTCTTCGTTATCCAAGCAGACGCCAGCGATGTGGCAGTGGGAGCAGTGCTACTCCAAAGAAATAGCCAAGGAAACCTATAGTCCTGCACTTTTGCGGTGAGATGGGCACAGCTAACCTGCGCCACCTGTGGAAGGGGGGCAGAGACCATTCAAAGTCTGGACTGAGCACAAAAATCTAGAGGCCCTTACGACCCCACAAAAATTATCGCCTAAACAAGTCCACTGTGCTCAATACTTCAACCGGTTCGACTTCATGCTAAAGCACATCCCAGGGGGGAGGAACTTTTTAGCTGTTGCCCTCTCCCACATGCCCCAGTACAAATGCGAATAGGAGGAGGTAGTAGACACCATCATCCCCCCCTACCCAAACAACCACCCAAGTGACCACCAGATGACAACACCTCAACCAGAAACACCAAACCACAAGTGACCTAACCACGAAACTCAAAACCGTACTGCTAGCAGACCCCTGGTTCCGAGACAACCAATACATCTTGACAAAAAGATATAGCCTAGCATGTAAGGGGATGAAAATCTATGTCCCAGAATCCCTACGCATTTTAATCCTCCAGAGGAGCCACAACATCAAACCGGCAGGCCACCTTGGGTTCCTAAAGACTTTACATTTAGCATGGAGGCAATTCTGGTCCAACCTTCTACTCAAACAAGAAACCCTATATCATTCCAGGTAAGTGGCTGTCCAATCTTTTCTTAAAAACCTCAATGATGGAGCACCCAAAACTTTTGAATGCAAGGCATTCCACTGATTAATTGTTCCCACTGTCAGAAAATTTCTCCTTACATCTAGGTTGGATCTCTCCTTAATACATTTCCATCCATTACTTCTTATCTTCTTATAACACAAAATGCTAGCTCTCCAACTTCTGGCTGATGTCACAGCAAGATTGTACATGAGGAGTGGTTCTCCGCATTCCTGTGCTGAGTTCTCCCCATTTGAGGGCTCCAAAAGGAGCTAAAGCCACCCAATAGGGATGGTAAAGAAAAGAAGGGTACCCTGCAGGTCGCAGAGAGCAGCAACTCTCCTGCTTGACCCTGGGCTTCTTCCCTCTCATCCACAATGAGGAGAAGAGGCAGCCATCATGGCTGCCACAAAGAAATATGCAGGAGCAGTGTAGATGAACAGTGAGTAGAGCTGGGTGAGAAGATTCTTTTTTTATTTGGACCCTAACTTTAAAAGAAAAAAGAAGAAGAAAATCCAGGAAAAGAGACTCTTAGAACTATTTCTTAAAGCAGTGAACAACCATAGAGCGAAAAATTCTAAACCCAAAAGAAAGGAACTAAGGGGAGAAAAGTTTTTTTTCCAACTTTTTTAAAATTTACTTTTAGTACAAACATTTCACCTTTCATTAAACAGTGTGTAATCTGGGTACAAATATTTTGTGAAATAACAATTAAAGTTTACAACCATGTTCATTATTTATATCTATTCTTTTGTTGTTAATTGCAAAGTCGTGTCTGACCCATCGCAACCCATGGACAATGTTCCTGCAGGGCTTCCTGCCCTCTACCATCCTCTGGAATCTGTTTAAGCTCACGCCAACTGCTTCAGTAACTCCATCCAGTCATCTCATTCTCTGTCGTCTCCTTCTTCTTTTGCCCTCAATTGTTCCCAGCATTAGGCTCTTCTCCAGTGAGTCCTTCCTTTTCATTAGATGGCCAAAGTATTTGAGTTTCATCTTCAGGATCCAGCCTTCTAAAGAGCAGTCAGGGTTGATCTCCTCTAGGACTGACCGGTTTGATCGCCTTGCAGTCCAAGGGACTCACAGGAGTCTTTTCCAGCACCATAGTTCAAAGGCCTCAATTCTTTGGCATTCAGTCTATTTTATGGTCCAACTTTCACAGCCATACATTACAACTGGGAAAACCATAGCCTTGACTATACACACTTTTGTTGGCAGGGTGATGTCTCTGCTTTTTAGTATGCTGTCTAGATTTTCCATAGCTTTCCTCCCCAGGAGCAAGCATCTTTTAATTTCTTGGCTGCAATCCCAGGATCTTGGAGCCCAGGAAAATAAAATCTATCACTACCTTCATTTCTTCCCCATCTATCTCCCAGGAATTGAGAGGGCTGGATGCCATGATCTTAGTTTTCTTAATGCTGAGTTTCAAGCCAACTTTTTTTTTTTATTGAAAAATTTTACAAAGAAAATTCCTCCCCCAATATTCCCCCCACCCTTTTTCTCTCCCCACCACCCCCACACCCCTTCCCCCTTTCCCACCCCGCCCACCCCACCAGACTTCCCAGAGCAAAATACAGAGTATTTCAATTAACAATCATAAGCTAAATTAGCCTAACTATTCTTAAACTACCTAATCCCCCCCGAAACCTTAACTCCACTATGGATAACATAAAATAAAGTTTAACATTCATTCATAAGCTATTTGATATTTTCTTGTCTGATACTTATTTTGAATATAATCAATCCATCTTCTCCATTCCGATATGTATCTTTCTTATGTATAGTCCTTCAGATATGCTGAAATTTTCGCCATTTCCTCTAAGTTCACTACTTTCAATGTCCATTCTTCAATAGTAGGCAAAGAGTCCTTCTTCCAATATTGCGCTACCAACAGCCTAGCTGCTGATATTAAGTTCAAGATCAGTTTAGTCTCTAATACTGTACAATCCGTCGTTATACCCAATAAAAACAATTGAGGAGTAAATTTCAACCTTTTTTTCAGAATGTTCTGCATCACCCACCAAATTTTTATCCAAAATGCCTTGATTTTCTTAGAAGTCCACCATATATGATAATAAGTTGCATCATCACATTCACATCTCCAACATTTAGCTTGTAAATTCGGTTACATACATGATAATTTTTTAGGATCTAAGTGCCATCTATAAAACATTTTATAAAAATTCTCTCAAATTTTGTGCTTGCGTAAATTTAACATTTCTAACCCAAATCTTTTCCCATGTTTCCATCATCACAGGTTCCTGAAAGTTTTGTGCCCATTTTATCATACAATCCTTAACTAATTCCGTTTCTGAATCTATTTCCAATAAAGCGTTATACAACCTTTTAATATGCATCTGACTTTGATGACACCAATTTTTTGATCTTCCCTCCATCTAGCTTGAAGCTGACCATACTGAAACCAAGTATAAATTATCCCTTCTTCTTTCAATACATTTAAAGATTTCAATTGCAATTTACCCCTTTCCATAAAAAGAAGCTCTTTATAAGTAATGACCTCCATTTTTTGTTTTATACTTATATTTTCTATTGCATGTCTGGGATTTGCCCATATAGGTATTTTGTAGTTTAGCTTATATTGATATTTTTTCCAAACTCTCAGCAACACATTCCTAAGTATATGACCCTTAAACACTTTATCCACTTTTTTTTCATATAACAGATAAGCATGCCATCCATATAACAAATCATAACCCTCTATATTTAACATTCTCTCTTCAGTTAAATTAAACCAATCACTAATTTGTGATAAAACAGCTGCTTCATAGTACAATCTTAAATTGGGCATTTTAAGACCTCTCTCATGTACATCCTGTATAATTTTCAGTTTCACTCTTGGTTTCTTCCTACCCCAAATAAAGGTATTAACCCCTTTTTGCCACTCCCTCAAGTTTCCATCTTTCTTAAGCACTGATATCATTTGAAACAAAAATAAGAACCTAGGTAATACATTCACTTCTATTACTGCTATCCTTCCCAGTAGAGATAATTGTAGCTTTTTCCAATTTTCCATTTCGTTCTGCACTTTTTGCCAAAGAACTTCATAATTGTTTTTAAATAATTTTGTATTTGAAGCTGCAATATATACTCCTAGATATTTAACCTTTTTAACTATTTCAAACCCCGTTATCCTTCCTAAATCCTCTCTTTGAGATATGGATATTTTTAGTTATCATCTTTGTCTTGTGTTGATTTACTTTAAATCCGGACACCTTACCATATTGACCTATTATGTCCAACATATGTGGAGCCGATTCTATAGGTTGAGATAAGATAACAACCAAGTCATTTGCAAACGCTCTTAATCTGTAATCTTGCTGTCTAATTACAATCCCTTTTATTTTATCAGAGTCACGTATCTTATTCAACAAAACTTCTAAAGTTAAAATAAACAACAATGGGGACAAAGGACAGCCCTGCCTTGTACCTTTCTCAATTTTAAAAGCATCTGTTAAACCTCCATTAACTATTATTTGTGCTGTTTGCTCCTGATATATTGCTCTAATTGATTGTGTAAAATACTCTCCAAAATGCATTTTTTCTATTATCTTAAACAAAAATTGTCAATGCAATCGATCAAATGCCTTCTCTGCATCCAGAAATATAAATGCTGCAGGGACCTGGTTGTTTTTTTCCAAATATTCCAATAAATTTAAATTTGTCTAACATTATATTTCATTTGCCTCCCTTTTATAAAACCTGATTGGTCATTATGAATTGTTTGTTGCATAACTGGCATTAACCTATTCGCTAATACCTTGGCAAAAACTTTGTAGTCAGTGTTCAAAAGTGATATTGGCCTAAAGTTTTCAGGTTTGGTACAGTTTTGATCTTCCTTCAGGATCAGTGACACAAAAGCTGTTCTCCAAGAAGGTGGAACTCCTCCCCCTGATTGAATTTTACAAAATAATCCTCTAAGCGGTTCTATCATTTCAGACTGTAAATTCTTGTAATAAACAGCTGTTAATCCATCTGTTCCTGGAGCTTTACCTGTTTTTAACTGTTTAATTGCTGCAATAATCTCCTCAGAGGTTATTGGCTGATTCAGCCCTTCCCTCTGTTCTAACGTTAATTCAGGAATATTCTCTTCCTTTAGGTATCTATCTATATCTATACCTTGTATTGAATCACTAGCATATAACTTTGTATAAAATTCTAAAAAAGCCTTTTTGATCATATTCTGTTGATAAACTTCCTTACCTCTAAATTCTATCTTATCAATAACTTGTGATTTCTGTTTTTTCCACAACACATAGGCCAACCACCTGCCTCGTTTATTAGTGTTACAAAATGTATTGTGTTTAGCATATTGTAAACTAGTTGCCACTTGATCAGCTATTAACATATTAAATTGCTCTCGTAGTATATTTATTGTTTCTTTTACTTTCTTATCTCCTGGATTAAGTTTGAGTAATTGTTCTTTCTTTTTTATTTCCTCCTCTATCTCTTTCTGCTTCTTTTGTTGTTTTGATCTATGTTTATTATTCATATATATTAAAGTTCCCCTCATATAAGCCTTACTTGCATCCCAAACCATTTCCATAGAAGTACCCTTATGCATATTATTGGCAAAAAATTCTTTCATTTGTTTTTTAACCTCATTCACATTTTCTTCATATCTAAATAAATTTTCATTTAGCCTCCAAGACCTCCTTTCTCCCCTCTCCTGTTCCAGTTCCACCCAAACTGGACTATGATCAGTTAGAGTTCTTGGACATATCTTGGTCTTCTTCACCCTAGAAATAAATTTCTATGAAATAAATTAGTATGAAATCAATCCTAGAAAAGGATTGATGTCTATCGGAAAAAAATGTAAAGTCTCTCTCCTCAACATTGCATTTTCTCCAAATATCTCTCAATTCCATATCTTCCATCATATCAAAAAAGGATTTAGGTAATTTTGAACGTGTTGAAATCTTTGATAAAGTTTTTTTATCTTTCTGTGTATCTATTACTCCATTCCGATCACCCATTAAGATAAAAGATTTATAGTCCCATTGTATTATTTTAGTGTGTAAAAATTTATAAAACTTATCTTGTTGTTGATTTGGGGCATATATTCCAATTAAAAGCATTTTTCCAGTCTGAGTTAATAATTCAATTGCAATATATCTTCCTTGAATATCTGCCTCAATTAAATTAGCTGATAGTCCTTTATTTACATATATAACTAGCCCATTTTTCTTCTCTGGCGCTGATGCCACAAAGTGTGTACCTAATCTTGAATTTATCAAATATTTTTGGTCTGATAATTTAATATGTGTTTCTTGCAGACAAATAACATCATTCTTAAATTGTTTCAAATAATGAAAAACTTTCTTTTTTGTGGTGAATTTAAACCATTAACATTCCAAGATAGGAGTTTAGTTGCCATCTTTGGCCTTTCAAAGCTTTAAGAGCATCAGCTGAACATCCTCCTCCACCTTACTCTTCGGCCTAGGCGCCCCCCCCCCCCGCTTCTGTTTTTTGAACTTCTTGAGGTAAATCTTGAAGTTGTTGCACTTTTAGTTGTTGTTCTTGACGTTTATAAGTTGCTCGGGTCAATCGTTGTTCTCTTGGCTCTTCCTTCTTAAGCGGTTCCAGAGTTGGGGGTGGGTCCCCAAGATCCAAATCTTCTTCCATGGTGGTTCCTCCAGCTGCAACTTCAGCATAAGTTTGTATCTGCTTTCCATCTTTTTCTTGTTGTAACATCTCCATTTTCTTTCTACCCCCTCCTGGTGAGGGTGGATGTCCAGCCTTTAAAACATTAACATAAAAATCTTTTGCCTTCCAAACTGTGTTTAACCGGTATCTTTCTCCACTATAATTCACTATTAGTCCAGTTGGCACATCCCATCTGTACTGCACTTGTTGATTTCTCAGTTCATTTACCAAAAAACCAAAATCCTTTCTGCTTCTTAGCATTTTTGGAGGGATCTCTTTCAGAACCACCACTTCTTGTCCAGCCACTTGAACCTTGTCCTTGTAGGAAGCTTGTAAAATGTCATTTCTGATCCTCCTGCTTGTAAAATAAATCACCACATCTCTTGGCAATTGCCTTTCTCTTGCCACCCAAGAATTAACCCTGTAGATTTTATCAATTCGACTTGCCACATCATCTGGAGTTTCTTTGATTAGCCCTGCAATTGCTTCTGCACAAATGTCCTTTAAGTTTTCCCAGCTATTTTCTTTTAACCCTCTCAGTCTCAAAGCAAATTTCATAGCTCTGTACTGTAACATTACCAGTTCATCATTCACCTTCTCTGTTTTAATCATAATGTCTCCTACTTTGTTTTCCAAGTTCAGATTAGCTTCATTAATTTCTTCCACTCTCTCTTCCACCTGGATAATAAGTTTTGACAATCCTGAGACTGCAAAAACAATATCATCTCTTATTTCATCATGCTTTACTTCAACAACTTCTTTAATTGACTTTATATCCTCCTCAAATTTCTTTAATTTCCCTTCCATAATTACTGTTAGGTTATTCATAGCTGCAGCTTCGTTATTCATGGCGTCCTTTATAAATTCTTTGAGTTCATTAAAAGAAGCCTCCTGACTCTGTGAAACAGCCGGAAGTTGTGCTTTCTGTGTCACTACTGACACTACTGGAGAACTCCCTCCACCCCTAGGAGCTCCTGGCTTAACTTGTTTAGAAGCCATCTTTTTTTAAAAAAAATCTTTTTTCGTTTCACTGCCACAAAATCCCTTGAACAATTTTCAAAAGCTTGTAATTTATAGTCTATGATTTATCCAGCAAAATAGTCTTTTCTCCACAAGCTCTCAATTCCCAGAAGCTTTAATCCACTCTCAAAGTGCAAAGTTCTCAATAAACACTTTCGTTTCTGACTTTCACTTTCACACCCATAACAAAGGCGCCATCTTCAGCCTCCAGCTCAAAGAGATTCAATTAGAAACAATGTAAATCCAGAGTTAAGCACAGTTACTTTTAAAGCTTGTTCTCCTTTTTCTGCTCTGCCTGCGCTTGTATTCAATCAAACTCACTTTTGACAGCAGGATCGGACGTGGCGTCTGGCTCTGTTTAAAACAGAGTTGTCCCGGATCTGGAGCTTCTTAGTGGGCTGACCGAGGAGCTCTCACCCTTCAAGCCTCTGGAATCCTTTCAGAGGACTTTCGGGGAGCTCTACTCGCACCCACCGGCTCTCTTCTCCTTCTTCTCCCGATGGAGAGGTTTTTAAGCCGTCAGACAGCTGATTAGCGCTGTCAAGGCGGCTTTTACGAGATCGCGGGGCTGGCAGTCTGAAGAGACTGTCAACGACACCTGAGGTGCCAACCGGACGTCCAAGCCAACTTTTTCACTCTCCTTCTTCACCTGCATCAAGAGGCTCTTTAGTTCCTCTTAACTTTCTGTTGTTAGAGTGGTATCATGTGCATATCTGAGATTGTTGATATTTCTCCCAGCAATCTTAATTCCAACTTTTGATTCATCTATCCCTGCTTTTCTCATGATGTGCTCTGCATATAAGTTAAATAGGCAGGGTGACAGTATACAGCCTTGCCAGACTCCTTTCCCAAGTTTGAACAATCAGTGGTTCCATGTCCAGTTCTCACTGTTGCTTCTTGACCCACATATAGGTTTCTCAAGAGACAAATAAGATGATCTGGTACTCCTATCTCTTTAAGAACTTGCCACAATTTGTTGTGATCCACACAATCAAAGGCTTTAGCATGGTCACTGAAGCAGAAGTAGATGTTTTTCTGGAACTCCCTAGCATTCTCCATTATCCAACGTATGTTGGCAATTTGATCTCTAGTTCCTCTGCCTCTTCGAAATCCTGCCTGTACTTCTGGTAGTTCTCGATCCACATACTGCTGGAGCCTAGCTTGTAGAATTCTAAGCATAACTTTACTAGCATGTGAAATGAGTGCAATGGTGTGATAGTTTGAGCATTCTTTGGCATTGCCTTTCTTTGGAATTGGAATGTAAACTGACCTTTTCCAATCCTGTGGCTACTGTTGAGTTTCCAAATTTGCTGGCAAATTGAGTGTAGCACTTTTACTGCATCATCTTTTAAGATTTTGAATAGCTCAGCTGGAATACTGTCACTTCCACTAGCTTTGTTGTTGCACAGATTTCCTAAGGCCCATTTGACTTCATATTCTAGGATGTCTGGCTCGAAGTCAGTGACCACCCCATCTTGGTTATCAGGGATGTTAAGTTTGTTCTTGTATAGTTCTTCTGTGTAATTTTGCCACCTCTTCTTAATCTCTTCTGCCTCTGTTAGGTCCCTGCCATTTTGGTCCTTTATCATGCCCATCTTTCCACGAAACGTTCTCTTCATATCTCCAATTTTCTTGAAGAGATCTCTGGTCCTCCCTATTCTATTGTTCTTTGCACTGTTCATTCAAAAAGGCATTCTTATTTCTTCTAGCTATTCTCTGGAATTCTGCATTCAAGTGGGTGTATCTTTCTCTTTCTCCCTTGCCTTTTGCTTCCCTTCTTTCCTCAGCTATTTGCAAAGCTTCCTCAGACAACCATTTTGCTTTCTTGCCTTTCTTTTTCTTTGTGATGGTTTTAGTAGCTACCTCTTGTATAATGTTGCAAACCCCCATCCATAGTTCTTCAGGCATTCTGTCTATCAGATCTAATTCCTTAAATCTATTTGTCACCTTACTGTATATTCATCAGGGATATGATTTAGTTCATACCTGAGTGGCCTAGTGCTTTTCCCTATTTTCTTCAATTTAAGCCTAAATTTTGCAATGAGAAGCTCAATATCTGAGCCACAGTCAGCTCCTGGTCTTGTTTTTACTAACTATATAGAGCTTCTCCATCTTTGGATGCAGAGCACAAAGTCAATCTGATTTCTGTGTTGACCGTCTGGTGATGTCCATGTGTAGAGTCATCTCTTGGGTTGTTTGAAAAGGGTGTTTGCTTTGACCATCATATTCTCTTGACAACATTCTACCAGCCTGTGCCCTGCTTCATTTTATACTCCAAGGCCAAACTTGCCTGTTATTTCAGTTATCTTTTGGCTTCCTACTTTAGCATTCCAATCCCCCATGATGATAAGGACATCATTTTTTGGTGTTAATTCTAGAAGATGCTGTAGGGCTCCATAGAACCGGTCAATTTCATCCTCTTCAGCATCAGTGGTTGGGGCAGAGACTTGGATTACTGTGATATTGAATGGTTTGCCTTGGATTCGAACTGAGATCATTCTGTCATTTTGGGGATTGTATCCCAGTATTGCTTTTCCTACTCTTTTATTGACTATGAAGGTACTTCATTTCTTCTGAGGGATTCTTGCTTGCAGTAGTATACCTGATGGTCATCTGAATTAAATTCACCCATTCCTGTCCATTTTAGTTCGCTGATTCCTAAGATGTCAATGTTCAGTCTTGTCACCTCTTATTTGTCCATGTCCAGCTTGTCTTGATTCATGGATCCAGGTTCCTATGGAGAATAGATTTTTACAGCACTGGACTTTCCTTTCACCACCAGATGCATCCACGGCTGAGTGTCCTTTTGGTTTTGGCCCAGTCACTTCAGTCTTTCTGGCGTTACTAGTACTAGCCCTCTGCTCTTCCCCAGTAGCATATTGGACACCTTCTGACCTGAGGGGCTCATCTTCTGGAGTCATATCTTTTTTCCTTTTGGTACTGTCCATGGGGTTTTCATGGCAATGATACGGGAGTAGGTTGCCATTTCCTTCTCCAGTGGATCACGTTTTGTCAGAGCTCTCTGCTATGACCTGTCCATCTTGGGTGGCCCTGCATGGTATAGCTCATAGAAGGGGCTACACAAGTCCCTTCACCACGACAAGGCAGTAATCCATGAAGGGTTCTTAGGTTAATACATAATACATTAATACATAACATACCTACTATTTATAACATTTCTCTTCTTAGCTTATTTAACTTTGAAATATATTATCCATAGTTCACTCCTCTGCTTTTATTTCTAATTTTCATATTTATTCTCTAACCATTGATAAAATACCTCCCATATTCAATGATCGTCAGATTCTTCCTTTCCTTTAATTGCAAGTGTTAATCTATTCATTTCTGCATATTCTAATATTTTCTTAATCACATTCTCATCCGTAGGGATCTCTTCACTTTTCCTATTTTGTGCAAATACAATTCTAGCTGCAGTTATTACATAAATAATCAAATATACATTTTCTTTACTATAGGTTTCTGGTAAAAATCCCCAACAAGAATAATTCAGGGCTAAGATCAATGTGTTGTTGTGTCATCTTCTCCAACAACATATGAATTTTTGCCCAGTATTTTTTTGCTTGTACACGTGTGTACCACATATCGTAATATGACCCCGGTATCTGATGGCATTTCCAACATCTAGCTGATTTGTCTTTAAACATTTTTGCCAATCTTTCCCATGACAGATGCCATCTATAAAACATCTTATACAAATTTGTCTGCAGTTGATATTGTTAATTTATATTTTCTATCCCATAATTGCTGCCATTTGTCTAATTCTATAGTATAATCGAAGTTTTCCGCCCATGCTATTATTGTTTCCTTTACTTGTTCTTCTTCTAATTTAATATGCAATAAGTAACTATACAATATTTTATCACCCTCTCTTCTGTTCCTGTTAAGATCTTGATCTTCTGTCAATTCCATATAGAAACCATATAGTTTAGCATCTTTTTCATATCTAGATTGTATTTGCAGTTGTATATACCAAACCATGTTTATTCCCTATTTTTTTTAATTCTTGTTTCGTTTTAAGTTCCCCTTTTTCAGACAAAATATCTTTGTATCTAACAATATTTCCCATATTAATAATATTTAGATGTATATGTGCTTCCATCGTTGAAAGCCAAACTGGTATCTTCAAATAATGTTGTTCTCTAATTTTCTCCCATACTACTAATAAAGCATTTTTATATAATGTCTTTGGAAGTAACCATGTATCTTACTTTTCCCATGCCAACCCAATTGCATGTTATGTCCCTCCAATGTCAATAACCTAGGGAAGAAAAGTTAAATACCTTTTAAAACATAGAAAATTGGATTTTTAAACTGGGTAGGCATTGTTTTGAAAAGGCATTATAAAATGCTGGAATTATCTACTTGAATAATTGACTTTGCTTCCATAACTTGAACTAAAATTGGATTAACTAATTTATCAGACTTGAAACAATGCTGAAACCTAAGCTGAGGGTATCATCTACTGGTGAATGAAAATATATCATACATCTTCAAGCCTGGTAAAATTTCTTTTTTAAAAAAAAGTTTTTCCCCCCAAACATATCAATGCATGAACAATGTGGCACCTGAGTGTCATACATTCTAATACAAATAAAACTAATAGCATTAGTCATAGTTATTACTTTCAATCCAATTTATATATTTCTAATAGTGATACATATTTATATAAAGTTGCAATCTTTCATTATTCAATTATTCCATATTTTCTCTTATTATTGCTCTTATTTTGTTATATCAAACTGTATACACTAATATTCTCCTTTTCTCTTATTTCTATCTCTTATTCTAACTTTTAATCATATCACCCAATGTTAAAAAACATTTTCTTTCTATCCTACCTAATGTCTAATCATGTCACCTACCTACAAAAGAAAAAGAAAGGAAAGAGAGAGGAAAAGGAAGGCAAATCAAAACAACACCAAAAACAAAAAATCATCTATCCATCATCTCTTGCCCGCTTCAATACTTTAATTGCTATGCTTTTTTTTTTTTTGACTTGTCTTCCATATTCCTCTCTAACCTCTTTATCACTTTCTACATCTGCTTCTTGGCTGTTCAATCTGAGTATTTTTCCCACCTCTACCCTCCACCTCCACTGCCTAGTTTCCAAGATTTCTTCCCATGCCCCTATCTCCCTTCCAAAGGTGTCTTCCTGTATGTCCAATTCTCTTTTTTTTTCTTTTTTTTTAAACAATTTTATTGAGTTAAGAACATATTACACTTCAAACTAAACGGTTCGGCAAGCGTGATGTCATATTGCATATTTACACGTGTGGTATATAGTCAATTAACTAATCATTTATACATTTATACAAAGATTTATACTTATCATTTATACAAAAATTCTTATAAATAAAATTGATTACTATTTAAATAAAGTACTATAATATACAAAATTATCTAGTCGTTGTGCATTGTTCCACCTTAGTATTAACTTTTACATTTAGTTTCTAGCCACCTATACCACAAATCCCAGATCGCATAGAATTCTGAATCTTCCTTTCCGTTTAAGGTATACGTCAATCTGCACATTTCTGCGCAGTCAAGTATCTTATTAACTAACCCTTCCTCAGTTGGTCCTTTTTTCTCTTTCCAGCATTTTGCATAGGAGAGTCTAGCCGCTGTAACAATATGGGTAATCAGGTATTTCTTGTCCTTTCCAAGTGTTCGTTTTAGTACTCCCAGGAGATAGATTTCCGGGAGGAAGTTAATGTCCTCCTCTAATATTTCTTGGATCCATTTTTGTATTTTTTTCCAAAACTTCCTCGCTTCCGGACACGTCCACCACATGTGATAGAAGGTACCTTGGGGGTGGCCACATTTCCAGCAATTAGGGCTTGCACCTGGGTAGATCTTGGCAATTCTAGATGGTGCTAAGTACCATCTATATAGCATCTTGTACTGATTCTCCTTATAACTTATTGCTCTCGTCAATTTGAGATTGCAGTTCCATATTTCTTCCCAATCATCCAGATTTATCTTTGATTCGAAGTTTTTTCCCCAAGCAATCATTTGGTCTTTTAATATTTCTCCTTCTCTATCATATTCGAGAAGGTAGGAGTATAATTTAGCTAATAGTTTATTTTCACAACCTAGCCATACCTTATCAAAGCTGTTTGTCCCCATTTCTATTCCTTTTTCTTGTTTATCCTTACTAAAGCGGGATTTGATTTGTAAATAGGGCCACCAATCAATATGGATCCCTTGCTCTTTTAATATCTCATTAGGTATAAGGTTGCCACTATTATCCAGAATATTTTGGTAGGTGACCATTTTCTCCCTGCCTAATGTATTTGGATGGACTAGAGCTTCCATTATAGATATCCATTTTGGGTATTTCGAGTAATGTTTATGCCTAATTTCTTTCCATGTCTTCATTAATGTGTCTCTAATTTTATGTTGGTGGAAGTATATCCCCGTCCCTTTTCCTTTGTCCCAGAGGTAGGCGTGCCAACCTCTCAATAGGTCATGTCCTTCCAGTTGTAGGATTCTCTTATCCCTTAACAAGGCCCACTCACGTAGCCACACTAAATTGGCCGCTTTATAATACAGTTCCCAGACTGGAAGTCCGAAACCACCCCTAATCCTTTTTTCTTGCAGGGATCGTAATGCAATTCTCGGTTTTTTCCCTCCCCAAATAAATTTCCTTACTATCCCATTTAAATCTGAAAAATATTTTCTATCAATACTAACAGGAGTAGTTTGAAATAAGTATAGTAATTTGGGGAGAACACTCATCTTGATAGTGGCTATCCTACCGAGGAACGATATTTGCAATTTCCCCCATCTATCCAAATCTTGTCTTATCTTTGTCAATAGGGGTGTATAATTATCTTCCTTCAAGGTTGAGCAGATGGCAGTAATCCAAATCCCTAAATATTTAATCTTCTTAACTATTTGAATACCCAAATTATTTACTAATATTTCCTGTTCTGAAGTTGGGATATTTTTTGTTAGCATTTTAGTTTTTGTCATGTTTAATTTAAATCCTGACAACCTCCTGTATTCATCTAATTCTTTCAATACTTTTGGCCCTGCTGTTAATGGGTCCTCCATTATTAACACTACATCGTCGGCAAAAGCTTGAATCTTAAAAATTTCATTCCTAATTTCCAGTCCCCGTATTTCTTTATTTTGCCTAATTTTCCTTAACAGTACCTCCAGGGCCAATATAAATAAGAGTGGAGAAAGTGGGCAGCCTTGTCTCACCCCTTTACCAATCCGGAAGGGTTTAGATACTTCCCCATTCAATATAATGTTTGCACTCTGTTTATCGTAAATTGCTTTTATCGCGTTCTCGAAATATCCCCCGAAATTCATTTTTTGGATTTGTTGGGTCAAAAATCGCCAGTTTAGGTTGTCGAAAGCCTTCTGCGCGTCGAGGAAGACCATGGCTAGCTGTTTTTCTGAGTGTATTTCGTAATACTCTAATACGTCCATCACCACTCTCATATTAGACCTAATCTGTCTACCGGGAAGGAACCCATTTTGATCGGGGTGGATCCAATTATTTAATATTATCTTCAACCTACCCGCTAATATTCCCACAAATATTTTATAATCCGTGTTGAGTAAAGAGATCGGTCTGTAATTCCTTACTTGCTTGGGATCGGTACCTTCTTTTCCTATCAATGTGATGAACGCCTCCTTCCACGATTCTGGGATCCTGGAGCCTCTCAGGGCCTCATTGCAAATTATCAGAAGTTTTGGTACAAGTATTTCTGCCAGATTCTGGTTTTTATATAATTCTCCTGGGAGACCGTCGGGACCAGGCGTTTTGTTACTCTTTAGTTTGGATATTACCCCCTTCAGTTCCTCCAATGTAATTTCTCTATTCAGCGCCTCCCTTTCCTCCTCCTTTATCTGTGGGAGATTCTCTTTGGTAAGGTACTGATTAATATTATCAATTGGAGTTTCCTCCTGACTATATAATGTCTCATAGTAATGTCTAACAAACTCCTGTTTCTCCTCTTCATCCTCTAATATTCTACCTTCCAAATTCTCCAAGCTATTTATAACACCCTTCTCTTTCTCTTTTTTTAATTTATACGATAGCCATCTACCAGGCTTATTTGCGTTGTCAAAATAGTATTGTTTAGATTGTTGCATTTTTTTCGCCAATTCTTCCTGTTCCAATAAATTTATTTTATGCCTTACTGTCATCCATTGCTCTTTTATTTTAGTGTCGCTAGGGTCTCGTTGTAGTCTCTTTTCTGCTTCTTCCAGTTGGGCCAGCAAATCCTTCTGGGCCTTCCTTTTCTCTTTATTGTTGTATATATTATGCGATATTACTAATCCTCTTAAGTATGCCTTCATTGTATCCCAAACACATGTTAATGGAGTTTCCTGATTCTCATTTTCCAGAAAAAAAAATTGTAGGTCCCTCTGCAATCTCTTTGTAAACTCTGCATCCCTAAAGATATGGGTATTTAGTCTCCATCTCCTTCGTTTAGTCCTATCTATGTTCTTCCACTTAATCTCTAAAGGGTTGTGGTCGGCCCAAACGTTCGGGGTAATTTCAACAGAATGAATATCCAACCCTAAATTTCTACTGACCCAAAACATATCAATCCTTGACCAGGACATCTGGGGATTTGAATAGTATGTAAATTGCTTATTGCACGGGTGTAGCGTACGCCAGAGATCTACTAAATTATGCTCATCAACCAAATCAAAAAAGGTTTTGGGGAGTTTTTCCCTTTTAGCTTTTTTCTTTAATCCGCTCTTGTAGTCCACCTCCGGGCTTACCACCCCATTAAAGTCCCCAATGATACAAATATTTGAGTAATCCAATTCAGCTATTTTATTGTTTAATTTCCTGTAAAATTCCCCTAGGTCTCTATTTGGAGCATAAATGGTTACTACTAAAATTGGAATATTACCCCTCTTAATTTCAATTGCTAGGAATCTCCCTTTGTCATCTGAGAATTTAAATTCAGCAGCAATTCCTTTTTTTACGTATAATGCTACTCCCCCCTTTTTTTTCTCTGCCAGAGAGGTAAAGCATTTGCCAAATTTCTCAAATTCTAAATATTTCCTCTCCTCTTTCTTTATGTGGACTTCTTGGAGGCAAATTATTTCCGAATTAAGCTTGATCAATTTTGAAAAAATATGCTTTCTTTTCCTTCCGTTATTTAAACCGTTTACATTCACCGAGAACAATTTCCAACCCTCCATCATCTAACTAACTACGTAGTTTTTGTTTATATTTACAGCTCTTTGTGGTCTTTGTTTCTTTCCTGTAACGTCTTTAGCTTCCTTCTCTTCTGATTCCTTATTCTCTAGTGTGTCTTCCTTAGGTTTTTTTAACTGTACATTGGTCTCATCCTGGGAGGCTATATCCACTTCCTCCTTGCTACTTTGGCCTTCCCCCTCACTTCTCAGTTGGTCCAAAAGTTCTTGTGCAGAAACTAAGCTGTTGATCTTAATCTGTTTTCCTTGCCAGGTGATGAGCATTCCCTCCGGTATAAGCCATCTAAAGGGAATGCTTCTCTTATTTAATTGTATCGCCAAGAACCTATAGTCCCTTCTCAAGTCACGAACCCTCTTAGGGACTTGTTTCAGCACTATTACTTCTTTGCCTTTATAATTAATAGGTTCGTCTCTTGCTATATTGTATAGCACGTCTTTCACTTTCCTTCGGGCAAATCTGACATGAACTTCTCGAGGGAGTTTATTCCTCCTGGCATAGTTGGTTTGCACCCTGTAAATTTCATCCAACTCCTTTATCATATCGTCTCTATCTTGTTGTAAAATTCCAGCTAATAAGTCCACCATGACATCTCCCAGGTCTTCATCTTTTTCCTCCACCACATTCTGAAAGCGAAGGTAAAAGGCTGCCCGGTCCATCTCAAGCTGGATAATGGAGTCTTCCAGCTCCCTGTTCTGGGCCATCATTTTCTGGTCGATCGAGTCGAGGTTTCTCTCGTTTTGCTCCACTCTCGTCTCGACCTTCTTTATCTTTTTCTCGTTGTTATGGATGGACTCTTGGATCACACTCATTTTCTGATCAATAGAGTGAATATCAGATTTAAGTTCAACATGATTGTTAGTCATTTTTTCTTGTAGCAGGAGCATCGTTTCTTGAATGGTTGACAGCGTCGTTTGTATTGCTTGAATGGTTGGTAACATTGCTGACTTATCCGCTTTCGGTAGCACCTCAGTAAGTTTTTGCTGGGCTGGAGATGACATTGTTAATGCAAGGTTGGAGGACGTTTTCTTTCCGGTCTTAAGAACTGCCGATGAGATACTTGTCATTTCCTTTAGGATTCTCTTCTGATTTGTCAAAATTACCTCAATGTTCTTCCAAATTATCATCCACTATCCTCTCTTCTAATAGCAAGGTTCAGATAATTCTTCTAATCCTAAATTTACTTAATTTTCCTATCTACTCATAACAATTCTTACAGATATTACAAGATTATATATAAATATGCTCAATATGATTACTAAACACACATTCCAACTATGGACTAGGTTATATCTATATATAAGATCAAATACAATTAATTAATCCAAGTTTATATGTCGTGATAAATACTAAATCTCTTCAATTTTAGCCTTGCAATACTAATATAAAAAATACTATCCCACCCTTATTAAATTAATCAAACCCGCTCTAAAAATAGTTCTTAAATAAGTATAAATATGGATATCAATCTACTAAATATAAAAGGGTGACAATTTAAATAGAGAGGGATTATACAAAAGGAGTAAAATGGAATCTATTCAATTTTTCAAGGTAATATATAGTACTAGACCAGAAAAGTTATCTAAAATAGTTAATCAAGAAAGAAAAGAGGGCTTCAAAACCATATAAATAGAGAGATAGTTGTAGAATAATTAATAATTAATAGTTACTAAAGTAGTAAATTGATAAGTTAATTAATAGGTTAATACGTTGATAGGTAAGTGTCAATACTGGTATCGATGATAATATTAATAGATAATAAGAAGTACTATAAATAGAGTTTTATAAAGTTCATTACTTTTGTTTCATTAACTGCTGCCACTTTCAAGGTAGTTCTTCCACGTAAAAAAATGTCTCAGTTAATTAGAAGAAAAAAAAATCTCAGATATATCCAACAAACAGCAGATCTTAATAAGCGGGAACACAGTTGGGAGAGAAGATCGCAGATCAGAATGTTACACAAATTTCCAAGTACCCGTTATAACATATGGCTGCACTTCCGGTTTCTTCCTTCAGAAAAAGCTAGTCAGCTGGAAGATGGCCGCAAAATGACAGCAGGAAGTATTGTTGCAATGTATCCTCACGGTATTATCCACCAAGTCTGCTTCTAAGCCTCTTCCTCCGCAATCGATATACAAGTGCCTGCAGCTGGATTCCCCCCCTCTCGGCACAGTAGAGTCTCCTTGCTTCTCACAGCCTCGCCGCCTCGCCAGCAGTTTACACTCGATCCGCTCACTCCGTTATTGGTAGTCGCCGCCTTTCCACCGCTGCGAGCCCTATTAGCCGGTTCAGCACGCAGCTCTTTGAGGTCCGCTCTTACGATCACCTGAGATCTGTAGTCAGGTCTCCTTCTCATGCTAGCCGCTCCGAACTCCTCGCTTCCTCGATGTTGGTGGAGATCGCGACTTCAGGTCCGCCATTAAATGGCGGACACACCGATGCCAGTTTGACAGAGGAATCTGTCCAAGCGAGAGACGTTTGCACGCCGCACTCTCGCTTTTCAGATCCCCTCTCTCGTCCGAGACGCTCTCCGGGCGATCTCGCCCCTCAGGGTCCCCAAGACACGGCGAAAAAGCTAGTGCCGTGGAGCTAAGGTCGCTCACACGGCACCCTGCCGCCACAATCCCCAACCGGAAGTCGTCCAATTCTCTTTTTAACTCCCTTAATATATTTTTTCCCTGGTTTGAATCATCAATCACTGTTATTTTCTTTGTTGTCTCCTCTTTGTCTTCTTTTATTTTCTGATTCTTTGTCTCAGTCTTTCCCACCATTTCTATTGTTAGCTCCTCTCTTTCCTGGCCATCTTGATCTTTGCTTATCATCCCTTGTATAGCATTTTCAATTTTTTCCATAATCTCCTTAAATCCTTTCTTCATAATGTCCTTTGTGTTTTGAAAAAATAACACCACCGGACTTCCTGTTGGCTCCATGAGCCTCGAAGATGTTCTTTTGAGAGCGTCCGTTCCCTGGCTCCGTTAAAGCCCCAGAACAGCCGACAAATGCTGTCTGGAGGCTTGGAATTCTCTCCCTGGGCAAAGGGGAGAGAGAAGAGCAGGCAGGTGGAGGTAGAGCCCCCCCGAAAGCCCTAGGAAAGATCCTGGGGCGCGAAGGGTACACGCTCCCTAAAAGCCTGTCAAGCCACTCGACCAGGGACGTCTCTGCTAATTAGCAGATTTAGAAGCCGCGACCAATTCTGCTGAATGGAAATGAGGGAATCAACATCTTGAACTAACAGAAGGCGGAATGAGCAAGGAGAAATCAGACTGCAAGTATTTTTTACCTAACTCCAAAGTCTAGAGCCTCCTTCGGAAGTAACTACTTAGCACTTTGCAACAAAATGGCGATTGAAGCTTGAAAGGGCGGGGAAAATGGAAAGCTACAGGAAAAGTTTCGTTTTGCTGGCAGCCCTTCGCCTAAAAAAAGCTTTTGTGCTGACAGAAGGAGGACTTTAAACGTTAATTAATATTGGGAAATCTTTTGAGGAACTTTTCTTTTTGGCTCTGATAAAGACTAATTTTAAATGGAAATGGCCTCAAAGTCTGTAAAAACTGTTCCCACTAAAGGAACGGGGAGTGCTGGCAGCTCCCCAGCTCATATTCCTAGATTACAAGTTCTTGCTCCTCCAGCGGATCCACAGATTTTACCGTTGGAAATGTTACAACAAGCCCTCCAAGTCACCCAAAATCAAATTGTTGATGTGATTGATGAAAAAATTAAGGAAACTAATGAAAAAATACAGGCTGTGTCAGATGAGATTGCAACTCGCAATCAGAAGATTAGGGATGATATATTAAAGGCATTTAAGTGTTTGGCAGGCAATATTGAAATGGTGGATGATAGAGTTGAGGAAATTAAACAATCTTTGGAAATTTTGGATAGTAAATTAGGAGAAGCCCAAAACAGAATTCAAAGGGCTGAAGATGATGTAACAATGATACAATACAGAGATATGAAATTTGCTTTAAGATTCAGAGGGGTGAAGGAGAATAAACAAGAGAATTTGAAAGAAATGATGTCAGAGGCATTAGCACCGCTGGTGGGGGAGTCAAAAAATGATCTGGGCTGGCAGATTGACAAGCTGTACCGCGTTAATTCCTGGGTTGCTAGACAGAAACATTTACCAAGAGACATTGTGATATACTTTACTACAAGGAGAGTACGTAATGAAATCTTACAGGTTACTTTTAAAAACAAGCTTCAGGTGGAAGGCCAGGAAGTGATGACAATGAAAGAAATCCCCCCTAAGATCTTGAGAGCTAGAAGGGAGTATGCCTTTCTGGTGGATGAACTGAGAAAACGCCAGATACAGTACAGATGGGAGGTGCCAACTGGACTAGTGGTGATTTACTCAGGAGAGAGGCATTGGCTTAATACAATTTGGAAAGCAAGAGATTTTTATATTAATGTATTAAAGGCTGGCACACCCAAATCAACTAAATCACCAGAAGGCAAAAGAAAGAAGGAAGTAATGGAAGGTGAGACAGAAGAGTTACTGACAGTAGTTCAGGGGGGAGCTTTGGCTGGTCAAGAAGAAATATTACAAATTCAAATGGCTGCTCAAGAGTTGGCGCTAATTGATTTATCGCAGGAACCAAAGGATCAAAGACAGACCAGATCGGTGACAGCTAGACTCAAGGAAGAATTAAGACAGCAACAATCCCAGATGGTAACTCAAGAAATGATCCAAGATACTACTAAAACAGGAGCAGTGGGGGGAGCAAGACCTAAACGTCAAATGAGATCAGATCATCAGGATTTGCTCCAGAGGCTGCAAAGGCCCAGAGATGGGAACTAGATTTTTGACTTGGAACATTAACGGCTTGAATTCTCCACAGAAAAGAAGAAAAATATTTCACTATCTTAAGCAATTTAAGAATGAAGTAATTTGCTTACAAGAGACTCATATAAGAATACAAGGTCAAAAATATTTGATAAATGCAAGACTTGGTACACATTATGTAGCAGCAGCACCAGAAAAATGGAATAGTTATATATCTGAAAAGAGACTTAGTTGCTAAATTAATTGAAGCAGATGACCAAGGAAGATTTTCTGGAAAAGCGTCACGATGAGACTGGCAGGTCTTCGGACCAGATTGGTCTTGTAGGGACAGTGAAGAAGGAGAGGCACCTCGGACGATTAAGAAGAACAGGCAAGTTCCTCAGGAGGTCAGAGGAAACTCTTTGATCCAGTGGTGGGGGCAGTGGCCATTGCAACCATCATGAAGCCGGGGCAATCGGAATAAGAATTGTGCAGGAGTGGTGATTTGGATAGAGTATTGGTACTGGGTGAGTGATTGGCCAACTCACAGGTAAAAAAGAAACATTTTAAAATTTTTAAAAGGAGTCCTGGCATGGAAACAGCAGCTAATTAGCATCAGGAAATGTTAATGGAGAGAAAAGAACAAAGTGGAAGTTAAAGCACTAAGCCTGATATTTGGAGCTTGATATTTGGAATTGGAAATTGGATTTGGAGATATTAAAAGTGTTACAAGAAAAAGAAACCCAAAAGAAAATAGTTTCTGAACAGGATTGGACATAATCTTTAAAGAAAATTCTGAACTTTAAAGGAAGAATAAAGAAAAATTCAAAATAGAAAAGCCCTGTAAAGGATATTTTAATTGGATTTGAAATTGGAGTGTAAACTTGAATTTGGGATATATAAAAATTAAGAAGAGAAAGAAGAAATTTGAAAAACATTTGATAAGTGGATTTAATACACAAATTGGATATTTTGTTAAATTGTTGATTTGAAACTGTGGATTGGAGAGAGACATCTAGTGGTGGAAAAAAAGCACTACACTTAACACTTTGAAATCTGGAAAAAATTAATGACCTTGATCTACAAGAGTTGTGAGAAGTTTTAAGGAGGATTTGTTTTCTCTTTAACTGTTTGACTTTGATAACCAAAGGAGGTGGAAAATAATAAAATTCTAAAATGGATTTAAAAATAAACCAGAACGTCAAAATGTGGCAGGAACTAATTGAGATAGTTAAAATGGTGCGTGTATCATTCAATTTGGATAGAAAAAAACCAAGAATTTTGTCAGAACATATTCAATTGGCTTTGAACGAGAAGCAAGAAAACAGCATGGAAGACAAAGATGTTGATGAAAAATTAAATGATTACATTGGGGGTAACAATTAAAAAAAGAGAAGGGTTAAGAGGAAACAACCAATAAAAAAGAAGCAAATTAAGGGAAGGAAAAGAAAAAGGAAAAGATTAGAAAAAAAAGGTTTTTAATGATTACATTGGGATTAACAGTGGCAAAAATAGAGAGGGTAGGAAGTAGCAAGAAAGACAAGAAAAGGGGAAGAAATTAGAGACAAAATAAATCAAATGATTACACAGATTAATAGTGGGGAAATAAAAAAGATGAGAAGAGAAAGGGGGAATAGATCAGAAAATGATTACACTGAGATTAACAGTGGGCAAATAAGAAAGGTGAGAGTAAAAAGAGGAATAGATCAGATGGGAATATAGGGCAAAATAAGTGAGTAATGGATTTAAAAGTCAAAGGAAGGATACAGGAGAAAAGACATAACAACTATAAAAGTAAAAAAAAGAAAATGCGAAAATGAAGAGAACGGGATAAAAAGAGGGGAATTTTAAGAGGCGGTTTGTTGGATGGACCAAGAGAAAATGATTAAAAGGAGTAATTAAGGGAAAGGAGGAAGGGTAATATGATATATACTCATGTTAATAAGTGAATTGTATTATTATTAATATTGGTGATTGTAATATTTGAACAAGATGAAATATATTGTTTAATATGAATGGTATAGATTGGAACAAATTGTATTAATATGGTATTAACTGAATTGTATCACTATTAATATTACTAATTGTAATAGCTGAATAATGAAATATATGGTTTAATATGAATGAATGAATAATATGTAGGAAGGAAGGAAAATAATGATGAATATTAGTATTGTAAAAACTGAATTCAAGGTAATGCAAAATGATGATTGAAATTATTTACTCAGAGGGGAAGATAAATGGAAATGAGGATACAAATTGTGAAATATAAAATGTTTTATTTAGAAGGGGTTAAGAAATGGAAATTGAAATGAAATTGAAATGGAATAAGATATTTTTATTTTAAAAAGGTGGGGTGAAAAATAAATTTGAAGAAATATATTGTTTTTGGTAAAATGGAATGATTAATAAGGAAGTAAGACATAATAAATTGGTCCACCCTAGAAAAAAATTGATGTTAAGAAATAATTGTTAAATATCAAACTAAAAATTGGAAATTAAGGATGGAAATGTCATTGGCATCCTTCAGTCTCAAAAGACTATGGTATCGTGCTCTGGAAAGAGTCCTAAAACAACATCTAGTGTGACTAAAAAGGCAAATTCAAAAGTGGCAATCCCTTCCACACTGAGGGCAGATACATTCTGGTTGGAAATGATGGTGTTTAAATTAAAGGGTTTCAATAGAAGAAGACAACATTGAGAAATATATGTGATAAAGGGAGAAATAATAGAATGAAATGAAATAAGATTAAGATTAGGAGGTCAGGGTGGATGGCAATATTGATTATATATTAAATATTAAATAGAGATGAAAAATAAAAAAGTAGAAAAGGAATAGTATGGCAGAAATTGAAATATATAAATTAAATTTGGGGGAAATAAACTGTATAAATTTTGACTTGGTCAATACTCTATTCAGAAAAAATGTATTGTTTCTGTGTATGTTTGTTTGTTTGTTTGTTTTAAAAAAGTAAAAAAATATTTAAAAATAATAATAATCCTGAACTATGATTATTGAACTTTCTGAGGAGCAACACTGGACTTGAATATATTGTTTTTGGATTATTGAATAAGGCAAGATGTTCCATCAGGGGGAAATGAGTGAGATTTCAAATGAAATGGCATTGATGTTTCAAAGCATTAGGGATACTATGACAAAGAATCACAGAGAAATAAAGAACCTAATGAAAGACATAAATGGGAAAATAGAAAATATCCTATAACTGATAATGAATGAAAATCAAAGAGCCCAGGAAAGAGAGGAGACAGCAGGAAGAATGGAGGAAAAGATAGAACAGACAAACCAGCAAACAAAGCAAGAAGATGTGAAGGAGAAGATGATAAAAATAATAATGACTGATGAAATAAACCAAGGGAAAAGTTTAACTTTAAGAGATTTAAAAATGAAACCAGATAACCTGGAAAATACTTATGAAAGAGAGATAGGGGTTTGGGCGGACACTCTGGAGACCTGGCAGCTTAGGAGGATAGAGATGGGAGAAATATTCAGACCGAATGGATCAATGAAACAAAGATCCAAGAGAGGAGTATGGGAGGCAAGCTAAAAAAACGAATAAGAATTGAAGTATTAAAACGGGCAAGATATGATGGATAGAAAGGATTTTTTAAAATTCTAATATAATGATGGCCTGATTAAAACTAGAATAGAGGTAGAAATAAGAATAAACACCTTTATATAAAGCAATAGTTAGATGGAAAGATTGGAGGTTGAAAGATGGCATTATTAGGTATGTTTAAATAATAGGATGATTGGTACTTGAATGGCTTATTGTGACTTTGAATAACCAAATAATGAAGGACTATGTCTTAATATAAACATGTGTATTAACACTAGGATTAGTAATGGTGGCCTGATTAGAAGCTAGAATAGAAATAAGAAATAGAGGGAATATCAGCAGATATAATTTTTATATAATAGAATATAAGTAATAATTAGATGAAAAGATTAGAGGTTGAAAGATGGTATTACTATATATGCTTAATAATATTGGCTTTAAAATGGAACATTGAAATATTGAATAGCTACTCTAAAACAAACATGTATATCAATACTAGGATTATATAAATTTGATTAATGTAACAACTATTATTATTATTATTACTATTATTGCTGTTTGTATCAAAATGAATTATACCCAGAGGCTACACTATTAATGTATTGATATTGATGTATATTTAAAAATAAAAATCCAATAAAACCTTTCAAAAATTAATGCTAGCTCTCTCGCCTGATGGAAAGCATGAGAGGCAAGATGAGAAACCCTCCAACACCACATATGTCAGATTAGAAATTCCCAAGAACTGGAGCACATAATACCAGACATGTCACTAAAAGGCAAAATTACAAAACGAGCCATAAAACCTACTTATTTTGACCATGTCATGTGAGGGAATTCATTGGAGAAAGCAATTATTCCTGGAAGTATTAGCAGTAAAAGGAAACCATGCTGCCAAAGAACACAGTGACTGGACCCCACCAAAGATGACACCAGCCAGTGCATAGAAAAACTCAAAGAAATAGTGCAAGATCAGAAGATGTAAAGCCCACAGAATTGCCAGGAGTTGGACATGACTGGATAACAAGATCATCATCATGCTATCTTCTGGGACTGTTTCTCCAGCAATACTATACTTCATAATACTATGCTTTGTAAGCTCAATTCAGATAAGAATCTGGAGGTAGATCCCGGTTAATGGTTCCAAAAACTGCTAAGAAATTTAAAATAACTTACAGATATCATGATTGTAGTTTTAGGTACTGAAAAATTAGATAAGTTTTGTGTATCTGCAGGATATGTAATATGGTATGGTTCTAGTTAGAGAGCACATCAGATTACTGGACAGAAGACATCATGCAGCTATTTTCTCATTAATTATTGTTATAAGTAAGAAAAAAAGGAAGGGGCAAGTGATGGAAAACACAGGAATGTTTCACCTGAAAATTAATATCTAAACTTCCAACATAATCCTATGAGTGTGACAGGAAGACCACACATCTAGAAATACCTATGAATTACTTCAATAGATAATCCTTTCTAGTTTGCCAGAGACTGTCAGAAACTGCTAAATGCTGACACATTTTTTCCAATTATTCATAATCATGAAGGTATTTGTTAGGCTTCTTTCCTCTGTTGTGAGTTTTACATCTTTGAATCAAAGAGAGAAATTCCTGTGAACTTGTAATAACAGGTTATATTCTTACTGGTGTCTGTGAGATAATAATCACAAGACAAGGAATTTTTCAGGTAAATAGGTCATTGCTCTTTGAACATTGAAAAATGTATATTTGATGCATGTAGTTCTCTTCCGAGCTGAGGTGATGCAATGGTTAGAGTGCAGCACTGCAGGCTACTTCAGCTGATTGCTAGCTGCAGTTCGACAGTTCAAATCTCACCGGCTCAAGGTTGACTCAGCCTTCCATCCTTCTGAGGTCAGTAAAATGAAGACCCAGACTGTTGGGGGCAATATGCTGACTCTGTAAACTGCTTAGAGAGTTGTAAAAGAACTATGAAGCAGTATATAAGTCTAAGTGCTATTGCTATAGTGCTATTCTTGATAAAGTTGCATAATCATTTCAGTATTACAGTATTACAGCCTTACAGCAGCTGTTCTGCTATTAAATCATTACCTTAACAAAGTAGTAATAAATATTAATGACTAATATGACAAATATCTTAAATTATTACAAGACATGAATTAAGCAATATTTATCACAAGCTTATTTATTTATTTATTTATTTATTTATTTATTTATTTATTTATTTATTTATTTATTCAACTTGTATGCTGCCTTTCTCCGAAAACTCAAGCAAATTAAGGGAAAATGGAAAGCTCTCTTTTTAAACGGAAAATTTAATATTTTTAGTGTCGAAACAATTTGAATGCCAAAAGAGACACTCTATTTCTTACACGGAGCTATGTGTAGAAATCTAAGGGAAGTATCTAGCTCAAATTAAAAGTGATTAAAAAGAAACATCATCCTTTATAATAGGGGTGTCAAACTCAAGGTCCAGGGGCTGGATGTGGCCTGTGGGGTGCTTAGATCTGGCCCGTAGGGCCACCCTGGAAACAACGAAGGACTGGCCTGTGCTGCCTCTGCCAGTGAAAACGGAGCTCAGGAGTGTTGCGGTAGGTCATCCTGAACTCTGTTTTCGCGGGCAGAGGGTTGCAGGAAGCCATGCAGCCGAAAACGGAGCTTGGAAGCCCATTTTCGCTGGCAGAGTGCTCAGGCCACCACAGGTACCCCTGACATGAGTGACGTTGAGCTGGCCATGCCCACCCTGGCCAAGCCCACCCTGGCCCCCCGAGATCAAAGACAACCCTGATGCAGCCCTCAATGAAATTGAGTTTGACAACCTGCTTTATAAATATACAATAGATCAGCTGAATATTATTATTTGAAGCTTCTAGTTGTTGCATATTGCTATTAAATTCCAGAAACCCTTATGTAAAATAAGGGATGCTTTCTGAGATTGGATGGGGGAGGGGGGAAGAGAAGTATGCATAGCTAAATATTGCAAAATGTAAAATATTTCATTATAAAGAAAATTTGAGCCTGCAAGCAAATGACTCACCCAATCTTATATCTCAATTCTAACTAATCAGGGGGCCCTTTCTCTCTACAAAGAGTTTTTAGATATTTGCTTCATATAAAACACAGCTATTCAAATCTTCAAGCTTGAAGATATTTTTTAAAACATGGGGGTCACTATCACAAGATGAATGTGGTAACCATTTGCTTTATCACAAAATTAATATTTTGATTCCAGGCTAAATGCAAGGATAAGTGGGTTCTAAGCCCCAAACACCATATTTTAGATTTTACATCACAAAACAAATGAAGCCATGCAATTTGAGTTTTAAAAGTGAACAAGAGATGAAAAGGAACTTCACCCCTCACAGTCTGGTAGCCCAAGTTTGAGAGCACTGTATCTTTAATATTGTTCCTGTTCTGTGCTGATGCTGGCTTAATTCTAAGTCATCTTAAGAAACACATATCCAGATTGAGGACAATATCCCATTTCATCCAAAGCTGCTTCTCTCCTATGTTTGCAATTGGTTCTTAAGCCATCTACATTAATACCACTCCAGGATGCAGTAGGTTGGCAACCAGGTAGGGCTAATGCTCAGTCTAGATTAGGGCCATACAAGATCTGTTCCTGCTTCTTACTTTCCCATCCTACAAGAAAGGCAGAGACCAGGGCTTGTGGACCTTTTCCTTTGTCACTTGTCCCTGTGTTTTCCCTTTCTTTTCCCATACTTTTGCATAGATGGAGGCCTTCACATTTCCTTTTTTCGTTGATCTGTCATTTGGGTCCTACCTTCTTCTATGTGTCCCTGGAAGGTATTTAACAAGGAAAAGCAGATAGTCCAAGCTTCACAGAAACCAATTAACATTGCAACTCGAAGATGCTTTTAAAAAGTAAAAGTAGGGAAGCAATACTGTAGGTGAGGGGAGGGGATAAAAGGAAAGGGCCTGCTAGGCAAAGCTTCTAGAACAGGGCAGCTGCTAGAACAGATGAAGTCTCCACTCTGAAGATGAGCCCAATAAGAAAATTTGGTTTTGAATTGTTGGAAGAAATGCCCATCTGGGTTCAGTTCCAAGTGGGGAGAAAGACACCAGAAACATGGAGGCTATTTGGAAAGATGGTTTAATGGTACACAGGACCACATGGTTTGAAGTCCTGGGCAAAATGAGCACATAAGTGAGAAAGGGAAAGAGAGATTTATACCTTCTGTTGGGCTTTGAACTTGCTTCCTGTTCCGGTGGCAAGAAATGTATCCTGATTACTTGTCAGACTCCCATGCTTGGTTGAATCTTGCTGGGTGATGTAATCTTCTCAGGTGCCATGTGGTGAGATGGGTAGAGGGCTAATCCTATTATGTCCTGAGGGTGAAGGTCTTTTGTGTTGTAGATAAGCTGGCCCAGCCTTTCTGGAGCTATTAGCACAGCTGGGGGCTACTTTCCAAGAGCATGTTTCCTCTTTTCTTATCCAGGGAGGTATAATATTCTGCCTTTTTAATATTTCCTAGAATATTTCATTCTTCTAGGAGAGGGGTGGGTGCTAACTTCCTACAGAATCAAAGCTACAAAACAGAAGTGTGGAGTGTGCATTTGCAAAGAGCTGAAAGTGGGAAGATGAGATTAGGATTGGGGAGTGGCCCATACTAGCAATTCACTAAACAGAAAATGCTGGTCTGTCCATTTTGGTAGCAAGTTATAAGGAATTCAGACAAAATTGCAGGCAATCACAATCTTCCACAATACCCTTTGGAAAATTCTCCAGTTACGGTACTTTTCTAACTTGCTATTCCAAGAAGCCCAATTGTTTTCTTTCCAATGGGTAAAAAATTCTTTTATAAGTGTGTGTGTGTGTGTGTGTGTGTGTGTGTACACCCAAACACGCATGTGCACTCAAAATTTAAAGATATTTGTATATCAAGTTAAATTATATGTATATTGTTAGATCGGCGCAAGGCAACAGGCGAGAGTCGTTAGTGAATTCAGCATCTTTTTATTTCCAACAATGTGTGACTGCGCTCTGCTGGCTGGGCTGCCGGAGCTCGCCTTTTTAAGGAGCCCCAGGCAGACCAGCCGGCCAATGACAGCAGGTTAAATCTCCCATGGTCCGGACAGCCAATCAGCGATGAGCATGAAACCTTATGCAGATTCTAGCCAATCCATGACGAGCATGAAACCTTATGCAGATTCTAGCCAATCCGTGGTGAGCATGAAAACTTTAGATTCTATCCAATCAGTACAAAGCATATATATACTAAGTTAAAACTTCAAAGTACACATATATGTAAGCATCACAACCAGCTTTACAATTAAGAGTCATCTGTCTTCACTTTCTTGGCTTTTCTTCAAAGAAAAGTCTGGTGTACCTTCAGCTGCTTGCCACTGAGGAGGTCACAGATCAAAATCTAGTGGAATTTTTGTCGTTGTTCCTTTCTTATTCCTTCAAAGTACCTCATTTTTCAATGGACTTTTTGTTTTTGTTTTATAAATAAATCAGGCACCATTTCATCATCATTTTTCTGGTAACCTGAGGCCAAAAGATTTCACCTCCAGCTCCTACATTACACCAGTGACTCAAACAGCCTCTAGGGTCTAAAAACTGACAAATGTCAGTGGATTTATTTATGTGTTTTTAAAGTCCCAGTGAAAATATTATATCTCTCAGAGAAAAGGGGAAAAAACTGCCAGATTTTGAAGCAGGATATTATGCACACTGGGCAAGTGTTAGAAAATATGACAGAAGCTGCAGCAGGCTTATTGTGGAAAAGCTGAAAAAAAAATAGATAAAGGGCATCCCTGCCTCTGTGGAGAAACCAAAGGGCAGGAGGTTGTCCAGACCAAAGTAAAACCCAGCAGACCAGCTGGAGAGCTGGAACAGCACAATCCAGAAAATCTTCTTTCAAAACATCAAGAAAGCCCAGACACAGGTTCTAGTTGTGATGGAGCTGGACTGAAGACAGCATCATCCATTCTCCACCCCACCCCCACCCCGAAATTGTTGGTGTGCCCTACTCACAATGTGGCAACTTGGCCCTGAGCATTTACAGAGAGGAGGAAACAGTTATGCAAACTGGAAAAGTTGGTCTTACTCTGTTCTGTTCCCTTTCATGATATTTATTAAAAGCTGTCAAGAAGACAGTTATATTTCTTCTAATATTTTCTACTAGAGAAATGAATCCATAGCTGGACATAGAATTGGATTACATCATGAAATCAGAGCTGAAGGCTTGCATAGAAAATGAGGGGAAGAGAATCAGATAATCTATTTTCTTCTTTAGAAATCTAGAGATGTGTTTGCAAGGCAAAATATACCACTAACTTGTTCCTTCACTGGGCCTCTTTTAATAGTTGGCATAAATCCAAATTGCAGGTCAGGTTATGCCTTGTGGCAAGATCCCTGATTTGATATTTCTTTGTGGCATGTGAAAATAGTTGTATAAAATATCATTGCTAATTCAATCACCTTAAAAATTTGCCTCTTGCCCCATTACTGCAGTGCTTCCTTAAAAAGTCTCATTATTGAAGTTTTGTTTTATTTGGCCAAAGCACCAGCCACTGCCATAAGAGACATGCAGTGGAAAACCAGATCTGCCTTTTCAGAAAATGCTGAAAACCTTTAATATCATTTTCCCTCAGAGCATCTTGTCCTTGTTTATTTTGGAATACAGTATGCTTGTCAGAAATCAACCCAATTTAGGACTTCCGGTTTCCCTGTCCTCGGCGATGACGGTGCCTTTTGAAGGACCGCCAGCCCCGCCGCTTGTAGAGCCGCTTCGCGATCGAGAAGCGGCTTGAAAACTTCAAAATCCTAAGGATTCTTGGAGGAGAGATAGCAGGGCACAGGTCAAGCCCCTGTAACCCCCCAGGGAATTGTTTCTGGGGAGGAAACAGGCGCGGCTCCCTTCCAACCTGCTGAGACTCCGGGCGGCGTGGGACGATTCTGCCTTTGCAGAACAAGCCGGCTGCAGGAAACACTTAAAGAGAAAGGAATTAACCTAAATAAGCAGCGGAAATCCACTTGAACCCTGAAACTCGGAATTGCAAGTATTAGCGCTTTGTTGATTCTTTAACTTGAGAAAAAATGCGAATGAGTGAAAGTGACTTGAAAAAATATGGCGCTCAGCATTAGAGTGAACGAGTCAGCGAGAGTGGATTGGTGAAGTCATCTTGCTTTGTTACAAAGTTACTAAGTTGCCATAAAGTTGCTTCGCTTGTAACAAGAGAAACAAGAGAAAAATTTCTCCCTTTTTAATACTGGACTTTGTTTTACCTCAGTTTCTATTTGATTAAATCTGGGGGACTTTTTTAGAAGTCTCTGTGGAGGTGGGAGAGGAAAAGGAACTTCCCTCTTCAGAAAAACTAGCTTACGTGGCAGGATGGCCTCAAAGAAGCAGGAAGGGAAGGCAGCAGGGGGGGGATCCCCCACACATAAACATGAAACGCAGTTTCCCCCTGCTCAACAGTTACAAACTCAGAAAAAAGATTTTGATATGGGAGATTTAAAAGAATTTATTTCTAAAATTTTGGATGATAAATTTCAAAAATCCCAACAGGAAATAGATGATAAACTTCAAAAGTCTCAACAGGAAATTCACTGCTCACTGCCAGGAGTTCAAGTCTCACCAGCTTTCCATCCTTCCATCTTTCCAAGGTCAGTAAAATGAGGACTCAGATTGTTGGGGGCAATATGTTGACTCTGTAAAAAGCTTAGAGAGGACTGTAAAGCACCATGAAGCAGTATATAAGTCTAAGTGCTATTGCTACTTTTATTGTGAGGCACATATTTTCTTTTTTAAAAAAATAATAATAATTATGCTGCTAAAACTGGTGTTTTTGCCATTGTGTTTGGATACTAGGGTCTTAGGGAAATGTAGGGTTGCAGAAATGGCCTACAAGCCACAGGTTTCCCATCTTTGATCTATATAGATTGTAGATTTTTTCTGTTGACTGGAAATGAGAGAGGAAAAAGAAATGAATATACCTTGGGATTCCACTGTGTTCATATGGCCTTATAATATTCAAAAAACAACTTCTGCTGAGGAAACCTCCTGTAACCTCCTGTAACTATACAGGTACCAGGGGTCATCAAGCTGCAGCTCCAGAGCTGCATGTGGCTCTTTTATCCCTCTGCTATGGAGAGAAGCAGCCGACACCACTGCTGTTGCTGCCTCCATGGCCTGCCCACTGCTCTCACAGCACCTTGTGCAGCACAGTGAAATTTAGTGTACTTCACAATGGGGGAGACAGAATTCCCTCCTCTTCTTGGAGCCCATTATGATGCAAAGCCACAATGCAACTCTATCCCACTTGTCCCTGGCAATAGCAGTGGCATCAGCCATGGTACAGTGCAGGCCATGTGTCTCCTCGAGTGCCCGAGGCATGCCCAGCACCAACAAGGGCCGGAAGAAGCATCTGTGAGATCCAGCAAGCGATGAGGTGCTGGAGAATCAGAATCACAGAGACACAGAGAGAGACAAGAGACACAGAGAAAGAGAGAGAAAGAGAGAGACAGACAGAGAGAGACACAGACAGATAGAGACAGAGACACACAGAGAGAGAGAGAGAGACAGAAAGAGAGAGACAGAGACAGACAGAGAGAAAGACAGAGACAGAGAGAAAGGGAGAGAGAGAGAGAGAGGCAAAGATATAGAGAGAAAGGTGAACACACCCGAGGCCGGGTGTGGCAAGAAGTGGCTGCGAGGAAGGGGTGAGGCGGGGTCAGGCAGGGCAAATAATTTAACAACCGGTTCTCTGCCCTAATGACCAGCTGGTAGGCATGACTGGGGGGGGGGTCATGTGACTGGGTGGGATTGAGTGATATGTTGGCCACGCCCACCCAGTCACACGGTTGTTAAATTATTGGCTCCCCGTGTTTTCTTTTCTATGGGAAATGGGTCCAAATGGCTCTTTAAGTGTTTAAGGTTGCAGACCCCTGGCCTATACCAATTGGAGTAGCCTTGATTAAGTCTGCCGTTCAATGGCAAAGTCGTCTGCTGCATCAAAACCTCACCGTTTGGGAAAGGAGAGTTGTGTTCCCACTTTCCATGCATGCTGCGTTAATGAGGTGACCGCACGCTCCTCCACGCTGAATGGCGCCAAGCTTTCGATGACAGTAAAAATAGAAGGCGCCTCCTGTCAGATGGAATTGGACACCGGGTCTGCGAAATCCATAGTGTCCTGGGGGGTTTTGAGATGTTTGATCCCGACAATTACCAAGAGTCAGCTACAGCAGTGCCCCATCAGACTTCAGGACTATCAAGGAAATTCTATCCCCATTCTAGGACAGGGGCGGTTCCTAGTGGAATCAGATGGTTTTGTGGGGCATTTACCTTTAATTGTGGTAAAAGGGGTCCTGCCTAGTTTATTAGGCATGGATTGGTTCAGGGCGCTGGGGTTGAAAATATCTGGTGTACACTCTACGTCGGTTCTGAGGACGGAAGGCCTTTTCACTGAACTTGCCAACGTTTTTGCTGGTACATTGGGAAAATATGTAGGGTCCCCCATTTCTTTGAACCTGGATCCAAATGTGGCACCAATAAGGCTAAAGCCACACAGAGTCCCTCTTGCTCTTAGGCCTAAAGTGGATGCAGAGCTGGACAAGCTCATTGCCCAAGGGGTCCTAGAGCCAACTGACCACTCCAAATGGGAAACACCCATAGTGGTTCCCATTAAGCCTGACGGCTCCGTGAGAATATGCGGTGATTTTAAATGTACTTTAAATAGGGCCATGCAAGCAAATCCCTACCCAGTACCTGTTGTCCAACATCTGTTACACTCTTTGGGGCCCAGGTCCATATTTGCTAAATTAGATTTGGCCCAAGCATATCAGCAGCTCCCGGTGGACGATGCCTCAGCCGAGGCTCAAACCATCGTCACCCACCGGGGAGCTTTCAAATGCCGGCGTCTACAATTTGGTATCTGTGTTGCCCCTGGTCTTTTTCAAAATCTCATGGAGCGGCTGCTCCATGGCCTGTCAGGAGTAGTGCCCTATTTTGACGATGTGCTCATCTCGGTGTCTTGCCGAGATGAGCTCATTGAAAGAGTTAGGGCTGTTCTTCTCCGTTTTAGGTCCTGCAGCCTCAAATTAAAGAAGTCCAAATGTGTCATCGGGGTTCCCAAAATTGAATTTCTGGGCTATTTGATTGATGCTAGGGGAATCCATTCTACCCCTTCCAAAGTGGCGGCAATCAAACACGCCGCCATGCCCACTTGCCGCGCAGAGTTGCAATCCTTCCTGGGGCTATTAAATTTTTATAACATGTTCCTGCCCCACAAGGCCTCAGTGGCCGAGCCTCTTCATAGGTTACTGGCCAAAGACATCCCTTGGTCCTGGGGCTGCGAACACGAACGTGCATTTAGGAATGTGAAAGACCTGCTCTCCTCCTCTGCGGTCTTAGTACAGTACAGTTCTGCCCTGCCTCTGTCACTAACTGCCGATTCCTCCCCATACGGGATTGGCACTGTATTGAGCCATCGCCTCCCAAATGGGTTAGAGGCACCCGTAGCGTTTTATTCCAGGACATTGTCTGCCACTGAACGGAGGTATAGCCAGCTTGACCGGGAAGCTTTAGCAGTGGTAGCTTCAGTGAAAAGATTTCACGAGTACCTGTATGGCAGATCCTTCGAGCTGGTAACCGACCATAAGCCCCTACTGGGGCTTTTAGCTGGTCATCGCCAGACTCCCCAAGTTTTATCACCCCGTATGGCCCGGTGGGCTGTTTTTTTGGCCGCGTACAATTATACCTTGATTCACCGCCCCGGAAAACTGATTTCCCATGCGGATGCCCTGAGTCGTTGCCTCTTACCGGCGCTGGTGTCTGACCCTGCACGTACCCTACCTGTGCTGTTAGTGAGTGAGGTCGCTTTACCGGTGACCGCCACCGACATCGCCGCCCACTCCCGCCGGGATAGGATCCTGTCCCAGGATCTTGAGTGGGTGATCAGGGGCTGGCCGTTAGGGCAAGTGCCCAGTCAATTCTACCCATACTGTGCCCATCGGCACGAACTTTATGTACAACTGGGGTGCCTCCGTGGGGAAATAGGGTGGTTGTACCACCGGATTTAAGGGTAAAGGTACTAGAATATTTACATGCTGGCCACCCCGGCATCATCCGCATGAAAGAGGTGAGCCCTAGTTATGTATGGTGGCCTGCTTTAGATAAGGAAATTGTGGGATGGGTGTCGAACTGTCCTGCCTGTCAAGGATCTAGGCCGGTACCACCCTCCTCACCTCCACCGGAATGGGAAACCCCTAGGGGCCCCTGGTCCAGACTTCATCTAGATTTCGCCGGCCCTTACATGGGCTGGAGCTTCTTGATTGCTGTAGATGCCCTGTCCAAATGGGTCGAATTGGAGATAATGAATTCCACAACCTCCGAGGCGACCATCCAGGTCCTGCGCCGCCTTTTTGCCACCCATGGCATTCTTGACGTGATAGTAATGGATAATGGACCACAGTTCACGTCTGCCACGTTCCAATGCTACCTTGCCAGTTTGGGCATTCACCACGCCCCAGTTTCCCCTTACCATCCGGCGGGAAATGGTTTGGCTGAACGGGCCGTGTGATCGGCCAAAGAGGCCCTCGCTCGACTATCTCCGACAAACTGGCAAGAAAAGGTGGCCGCCTACCTGACGGCCCAGCATACAACCCCTTGCCCAACTACACACAGAAGTCCCGCCGAGATTTTGATGGGACGGCGTCTACGGACAGTCCTAGACCGTATACATCCCGATTATGCCCCGGTGGGGTCCCAGTGTTTGGATAAGGGTTTGCGGGTTTTTCTGGAAGGAGATACGGTTTTTGCTCGGAATTTCGGGGGGGAGCCTTGTTGGCTACCAGGACTAGTAAGTGCTGTAACCAGCCCCTGCTCTTACAGGATACTTTTGAATGACGGCCGACTGTGGCGTCGACACATGGACCAACTAAGGAAGCGACTGGCAACGATCCCGAGCGCGCATGACACGGTGACCCCTCGCATGGCTCCCCGAGCAGAATCTACCCTCCTGCCGTCACAAGCGATCAATCTGCCATCGCCGGCACCTGAACATCATGAGTTGAAACGGAACATACCGGTAGTTGTCATCCCAGCCGGCGAGCAGGAGGGGCCATCCGCAGCATCATCTCCGGAAGCTGAACCAGTTCACCTAGAGTCGGTGCCAGAGCTAAGACGTTCGGCTCGAGCGCGCAGACGCCCGGAGTATCTAAAAGACTATGTATGTTATAGCCGGGGATGAAGGAGTGTTGTGATCACGGCAGCCCGGCAACTGCCAGCGGATTGGCTAGAGGGGTGTGGTTAACTCGCATGGGAGAGTTACTGTGTTCTGATTGGTTAGTTCATTTGACAGCTCGGGGTATAAAAGAGCTGTCAGTGCTGAAGTTGCTGTTCTGTTCTGTCTGTTCGTATCGTTGCTGTTTGAGGTAAATAAACAGTTCTGGTTATGCAACCCCCGCCTCATTAATGTCTCAGCTAAGGACAGAATATTAACAGAGTTTAAAAACATGCTACAGGGCAGAGAGAACTAGTACACTTATCCATGAGTGTACATCCAGAGAGAACTAGTACACTTATCCTTTCCTTCATCTATAGGTGGCATGTGTCAATATTGATTTCTACCATATTATGAACAAATGACAGCTCAAATGTCTCCAGTGACAATGCAATCTCTTTGGTCCCTTAATCATTCTTCCTGCCAAATTGTGTGATCCAATCACTGAAAGGCTGGGATCATGGCAACATTCTGTTTTTTCAGTTGGAGAAAAGTAATTTGGCCTGTTCCTCTCAATACAGTATCTAGGAAGAAAACAACTTAATTTCTGTCATTTGCTGAACTGCTGGATTTTGTGCATCTTTGTGGTACATCAATGCAAATGGAAAAGGGTCAAACCTTTTTGGTGATCCATGGATGCCAATATTCAATAACTTTAAAAGATAGCTGTAAGTTCCATAATGCAGAGAGCCCTTCTATGCCCTTTATAAATGAGCATAAATAGGATGTGGCAAGTAGAACATGTCACATAAGGGTATGAACATTTCATCTAGCTGACATTTTTTAAAATTATTGAACAGTTATTCACCATGCACATGTTTTCTGTATAATGATATTTTATTAATATAACAATAAAGGAGTAAAAATACTAAGGAACCTTTTTTTATGAAATATAGGGAGGCCATAATATATCACAAACCTCTTTTTGCAAACTCAGAAAGAATAAGACTTATGGAAGAACACAATTACCCTGAGGACTGGGTTAGAGTTAGGCAATAAGAACTGCCAGTACAGAATCAAAATCAATAGTCTACTCTATATAGATTAGCATTCAGCCTCTGGCTACAGCAATAAAACTTCTTAGGAATCCAGGTGAATCCAGGTGAATCAATGTGAGGAGAAGGAGAAAGAGAATTGCATTTTGACTTTTGGGGAAGGGCTGATCTGTTGCAGTGTATGACAACAAATGGTGTAGCAACTACATAAAGAGGCATGGAAAACACTCTTTCATCATTTATGTAATATGCTTTTATGGGGATGGAAAGAAGGATATTAGATTCAGTAGTTGTTAAGAGTTGAGGCAGAGATAGATAGTACGGCTGCACAAAATATTTTAAGGAGGTGCTTTTGAAGTGCTGTGTTGGGACAGCCCTATCTTCTGGAAGGTTTTATACAAGTGTTTTGAAAATCTTTCCAGGCTGCCTCCTTCAACAGACCCAATGAAAGGGCTGCTTGTACATGCACAGGTACCTGCAGACAATTTAAAGTTTTTTTTAAAAAAAAGGTTTTTATTTTATTTTAATACAAACATTTCATCTTTCACTAAACAGTGTGTCATCTGGGTACAAATATTTTGTGCAATAACAATGAAAATTTACAGCCTATTTAAACCTTGAAGCATCTGCTCTGAGCCTTTGAGCAAACATGTCTTTGTGCTGCAAAGAAGGCTCCTTTACCTAGTTCAGAGGTCTGCAACCATAAACACTTAAAGAGCCATTTGAACCCGTTTGCCACAGGAAAAAAAAAAAAACACCAGGAGCCACAAAACCTGGGTGGGCATGGCCAACTTGATGTCACTCACTCCCAGTCACATGACCCCCAGCCACACCTTCCCAGCCGATCATTAGGGCAAACAACCAGGAACCACAAACCCTTTTCTCTCTCCCCGCACCCTCTCTGTATCTATGTCTCTCTCCCCCTCTCCCTATATCTTTCTCTCTGTCTCTTTCTCTCCCCTCCCCCTCTCTCCCCCTCTCTGTATCTCTTCTGTGTATCTCTCTCCCCCCTCCCTCTTCCCCTTCTCTCTGCATCTCCCCCTCTCCCTCTCTCTCCCTGTATCTCTCTGTGTATCTCTCTCCCCTCTCCTCTCTATCTTCCCCTCTCCCCCTCTCTCTGTATCTCTCTCTGTATCTCTCTCCCCCTCTCCCTCTCTACTTTCTCCTCTCCCCTACTCTCTTCCCCTTCTCTCCCCCTCTCCCTATATCTATGTCTCTCTCTCCCACTCTCTCTCCCTCCCCCTGTATCTCTCTCTCTGTATCTCTTTCCTCCTCTCTATCTGCCCCTCTCTCCCCTTTCTCTGTATCTCCCCCTCTCCCCCTCTTTCTCCCCCTCTGTATCTATGTCTGTATCTCTCTCTCCTCCCCCCTCTATCTTCCCCTCTCTCTCCCCCACTCTGTATCTCTGTGTTTATTTCTCTTTCCCCCTTTCCCTCTCTCTCCCCACTTTCTCTATATCTGTCTATGTCTCTCTCCCCCCTCTCTCTGTATCTCTATGTGTGTGTGTGTGTTTCTCTCTGTTGCAATATTTTCAGGATCAGACTCAATAATTAAAATAAGAATAGTATGTTTAAATAAAGCTCTGTTTAATCACAGATGGCATTCTATATTCACTGAATATTCACAAATAGAAGCACTGAAAAATGGCATACAGCTCCTTATATATACAAGGGGAGGAGCTAGATATGGGAGTGGTTAGACATACATACATTAAGCAATGGAAATAAGTTAACTCTTGATATACTGTACAGATACTATTTACATGATGGAGAATAAAGCATTTACTTGTGACAAATCCCCCTCTAAATGCTGATTCGACATATGACAATAATTACATTCAGATTCAGAACAATATAAAATTTGTAGCTTGGTAGTTAAGTATTTGTGTTGTTTAGAAGGTAAAGGTTTTGTCAAGATGTCAGCTATTTGCTCTGATGTTTCACAATGAATAGCTTTAATAAATCCATCTTGTGATAATTGCCTTACATGTTTGAATTTTATATCTATATGTCTAGATCGCTGTCCAATAGCATCAGATCTAGATATTTCGATGGCAGCTTTGTTATCTTCATGTATGATATAAGGCAATGAAGGTTTTTTCCAAATATTAGACAATAAATCATTAAACCATACTAGGTTATTTGATGCTTTAGACAGACAAACATATTCTGCCTCAGTAGTTGATGTAGCTACCAAATCTTGCTTACCAGTGTACCAGTAAACTGGGCAGCCGTTAAGGAAAAATATATAGCCAGATGTACTTTTTCTACAAGTGACATCACCAGCCCAATCTGCATCTGCATAACATGTGAGAATGGGTTCATTTGTATTATTGGGTTCTAATAACAAGCAGAAGTCTAAGCTATTTTTTAAGTATCTTAATATCCTCTTGACAGCTTCCCAATGGTATGATAATGGTTTACTGACATGTCTGGATAATAAGTTAAGGGGTAAAGCAATATCAGGTCTAGTCCAGTTAGAGATATAGAGAAGAGAGCCGATAACAGACCTATACAATGTGTTATCTTTAAATTCTGGAGATGATTCATCAGTGTTTCTTAGAAAATCAGCCTGCATGGGAGTATCACATGGTTTGGCATCATTTAGGTTACATTTGTTTAAGAGTTCTATAATTTTATCCCTTTGGGAAAGTTTGAATCCCTTCTTTGTTTTGCTGATTTGAACACCAAGATATTTGTTTACTTTCCCTAATGATTTTAAGGAAAAGTGTTCATTGAGTTTTGTTACAAAAGTTTCTCTCCTTTTTGTATCTTTGCCTATATATAGAATATCATCAACATAAATCAATACAAATTCTGGAGAATCACCTTCACTCTTAACAAAGAAACAATTGTCAGCAGTAGTGGCAACAAAGTTCATAGTTTTAAGTACTTTGACTAAACATTCATACCATCGCTTGCCAGATTGTTTCAATCCGTATAGACTTTTGTTTAATAGCCATATATCATTTTTGTTTGTATATTGACTATGAGGAGCTCTTACACATATATCTTTATCTAATTTGGCATGTAAATATGCAGTTTGTATATCATATTGAAATACCTCGAGATTAAGTGCTGATGCTATAACTAGAGCTGTTTTAACACTCTCAGTTCTTACAGTAGGAGAGTAAGTGTCTGTATAATCCTCAGGATATTTTTGAGCATAACCTTGTGCGACTAGTCTGGCTTTATACAGTGTGTTACCTCCTTCCAAATTCTTAATTTTATATATCCACCTGGTACCAATAATAGTCTTATCCCTTGGGGCTTGTGTGGGTGTAAAAACATTCAGTTCTTGTAAGCTATTCATCTCCTTGGTCATTGCTGATTCCCACTTTTCTCTTTCTTTGGGGGGAAGTTTCAGCACTTCTTCATAAGTGTTTGGTGTTACTTTTTCTCCATTCATACACATTACATAATCTTTGTATTTATTAGGCACCTGATTTCTGTTACTTCTGGTTGTTCTCACTGGTATACTATCATTGTCATGTAAATACCTTGCTTCCTTTTTTGTTACTGAATCAGTTTTTATTTTGTGTTGACTATTTGTCCATGTTCTAACTTTGTTTTTGCGTGTGCTGTTATTGTTTTTCTTTTCAATATTCTTATTTTGATGTTCAGTGTCTGAATTGGTGTTTGGGAATATTTCATTAAGGTGTATTTTGGACCAATTGGCCTGTTCATGAAATACTGCTGTTCTTGAAATTATGAATCTGTTATTGTTATCAATAAATCTGTATCCTTTTGTGCCTGTTTCGTATCCCATGAATTTAAGTCTTCTGGATACGTTTTCACCTTTACGCCTTAATTGTTTAGGTATATGTACGTCTGCAGTGACTCCAAATATATGCATGTGTGTTAACTTAGGTTTCCTACCGTACATCACTTCATATGGTGTTTTATTCACTATGCTGGACCAAGTCCTATTTTGGGTGTAATTGGAAAATTGTAAAGCTTCTGACCAGAATTGTTTACCTAAACCAGCATCTTCTAATGTGGATCTAATCATGGTTTGTAGTGTCGAGTTCTTTCTCTCTACCACTCTGTTTTTTTTCAATAAGTCTTGGAGGTTCGCGATGAGGTTTTCATCGTTCTTTTGATCTTTTAAAAGTTTTAGTATTTCTGACCTGAGTTTGTTATTTTCTATTTCGTTTTCTTTTTGATCATTGTTCTCATCTATTATTTCTTCGTTGTCTGTAGTACAGCCTTCAGATTCTCTCGATATTTCAGTTGCGTATTCATCAATTATTTCTTGTTCTGCTTCCATTTCTTTAGTATATGCCCTGGTGTTGGGTCTTATTTTTTTGCTTTTTGATTTTTCTCTCTCAGACATTGTTGAATTTTTTATTGAGTCAATTAACCATCCTCTGCTACCAAATTGTTGCAATATTTTCAGGATCAGACTCAATAATTAAAATAAGAATAGTATGTTTAAATAAAGCTCTGTTTAATCACAGATGGCATTCTATATTCACTGAATATTCACAAATAGAAGCACTGAAAAATGGCATACAGCTCCTTATATATACAAGGGGAGGAGCTAGATATGGGAGTGGTTAGACATACATACATTAAGCAATGGAAATAAGTTAACTCTTGATATACTGTACAGATACTATTTACATGATGGAGAATAAAGCATTTACTTGTGACACTCTCTCTATGTGTGTGTGTATCTCTGTATCTCTCTATATATCTGTGTCTCTCTCGGAAAGCCCAGTGAGCTCTCCTTGGGGCTCTTCACTACTCCTTTTCTTTCTTCTTTTTGGAAATCTGGTCTGGCTGAGGAACGAGTGTGAACCACAGTAGAGGCTTCCCCTTGGGTGACCCTCCTCCTCCTCCTCTCACGCTGGCTGTGGTGGGAGTGTACGCACAAGCAGGGAGACCCTCCTCAAACGAGCGGGCAGGCTCAGCTAAAACACAGCTAAGGCACGCATGGGGCGGCCAGACACTCGCTTGAGGAGGGTCTCCCCACTGGTGCACACACTCCTGGCCCTGCCGCAGCTGGCCAGGGGATTGGGAGAGGAGAAGGAGGAGGAGGTTCACCCAAGGGGAAGCCTCTGCTCAGCCAGCCTGGATTTCCAAAACGAAGAAAGAAAAGGAGTAGCGAAGAGCCCCAAGGAGAGCTCGCCAGCTTGGCTCAACCTTTCCTTACCCCTGGGGTGGGCATGCAAGGTTCGATGGGGCCAGCTCCCTTACATGGTTAGCTCCAAATATTTTGCTACTCAAAGTGAAAGATAAGATATCTTTGCCTGCTTCACACACAATTATGACCCAAATGTTATGTGAATCTATCTGGATCATGGCTAACACAACACTGCAACAGCCTTTATCATATCTGAGAATAGTATACCCAAAGTTCACTTGAGAGAATTTTGTGCTAATAATGGTTGAGTATATATTGAGTATTACAGCTACCACCAGGTCATCTAAATAAAGTTAATTAATTCCTAGTAAAGACCCAGGGTGAACATAGTTTTCATGAGAGATACATTCTAACAGGATTCAGGCTAACATCTGTTTCATTTAAAATGTTCTCCTTTTCTCTGTGGAGGTGATTTCTGAACCATCTATTCCTTTTTAAATGATAATTGCTCACCTCTATTTTTACCACCTGACTCCAGTGCCACTCTTTTGTTGATAGTGTTCCACTAAGCCTTGCCAAGCATGCTGCTGCTAATGTTGTGAATCAAATGTCCTTTATGATTTAACACAGCTGAATTAGGACAAGCAAGTGCTCTGAGTTGTCATAAACAAGCATGAATCATAGCCACTACAGTGGTAAAATGGAAATGGTAAAACATGTAGTTATTGTAGCGCTACTCCTATAAGAGCACTGGAGTCCAGGTTCTCCTGGCTCTCTTGATATGGCTGCTGATCCCTCGCTCAGGCACCTCTACTTGCCTGGGTCACATGGTGGAGTGGTGGTCAGTCTCTCCCAGCAGGCAGGTCACATGATGGGGTGATGGTCAGCCTTTTCTCAGCAGGCAGGTCACGTGATGAGATGGTATTCAGGTGGCTGGTCAGCCCTTCTTATTCTCTCTCACACTGGGCTCTCCTTTCACAGCCTCTACTAGTTTGTTGATTCCTCTGCTTGCCTCCCTTTCACTCAAACTCTCCTCTCCCTCAGGCTTGCCCCACAGAAACCTCTCCTATTCTATCCCCTTCTCTCCCTTAGACTTTCTCCACAGAACCCCTCCTATTTTCCCTATCACCTTCTGTCTCTCTCACTTCTCCTTTTTCCCGCCAAAACCCCCTCCTTTTATATCCTGTCCTGTCTCCCCACCTCCTCCTCTTTTTCTCTTCCAGGTGCGCCACTCTCTAGGGCTCAGGTACAGCTCCAGCATCAGCCACTGTTCCAGCCTCACCCTCACCCTCACACGCACCACCATGCGGTCACCCACTGCCCGTCTGACCTTTGCATATAGTGCTCATCAGCTGGAGCTGTATGCACTGATTCTGGGGTGTCTGCTGAGCCACGGCAGCCCCACAGCTCTAGCTGACTCTTGCCCCCCCAAGCTGCGTGCTGCTGCTGCATACAGCTGAGGCAGCCCAAAAGTGCCAGTCAGCTGGCACCATGGGCACTGATTCCAGGACCTCAGTAGAGCCCCAGCAACACCACAGCTCCAGCTGACTTTCCCCCAGACCTGTGCAGCACTGCTGTTGCTTCAGCTTACACACACAAACACACATACATAGCAGAAAGAGGTCATTTTTAGTATTTGCTTCATTTTGTAGTGGACTAGTTGCTCAGAACAAAAATGCATTAACCATTGATATAGTAACATCCTAGGTCAGTGTTGGCAAACCTTTTCGGCACCAAGTGCCGAAATGGGAGCACGCAGGCACGCACAGGGGAGCACCAGAAACTGGAAGAGGAGTTCCTGGCATGCATGCATGGGAGTGCTGGAAACCGGAACAGCAGTTCCCTGGTGCGCATGTGTGCACTGGGAAGCTAAGCTTCCGGTTTCCGGTGTGCACATACGCACTGGTCACCTAGTCTTCCAGTTTCTGGTGTGCATGTGTGTGCGAAGACCAGCTGGCTGGCGTGCATGTGCTTGCTGGAACCCGGAAGAGCAGTGGGCGATGGGTGGTATGCCCAGAGAGATGGCTCTGTGTGCCACTTCCGGCACGCGTGCCATAGGTTCGGCATCATGGTCCTAGATTTTATCATATTCTTATGAGCAGCAGATGAATCCCTCAAGTTTGTAAAACTATTCCTATTTTGCTTTAGCTCAGTGGATACAGTAAATTATAGACCAAAATAAGAATGTTTAAAAGCAATGTTTGTGTAGATATTGCGTGAAAATGATTCACAGGACACTTTCTATAGTTTTAGAAAAAGTAATGTAAATTTGTGCATTCATTTTATAGCAGCAGAAAACTGTCCTGTTAAGTATAATTTGGTTTTCACATTACTGTACCTATTTTAAAAAAATATGCTGACTGCTATTACTTATTCTCACACATTGCCCATTCAAGCAATGGCACTGAATATATGAATAATATAACTAAGGGATACCTAGATAGATTTCCTAGCAAAGCAAGTGTCAGGGTTCTAAGTAACACCCCCAATGAAAGAAGACTCCAATGCTAGAAATTCCTCAAAGTTCCATTTTATTAGAGGTATCATATTGGCATATCTGGGAAAACCCAAATCTGAAAGCTTCCAGATTTTCCCCTGCCCCAGCACCCACATGTCCATCACATGGTCCAATCAATTTACTGTCCCAACTGGAGATGCCTCCCAGTCACACCACTTCAGGTGCAGGGCAGGATGTCCTTGACTTTCAGAGAAAGGAATGTTATTATGGCTAGATATCTCTCAACTCCATACAATCCCCCCTCCCAGTTTCCCACAGCACTAAGTGTGGCAGCCCTGAAGAGCCAAAGTAAAATATGGCTTCCAGAACTGACAGGCCACCACCCCCCTCAACTGATGATTGTGTCCTGCAATGAGAGGAGCACACAGGGTTAACTCAATATTCCTTAACCATCTCTCCCCCCCCCCACTTTGGTTTATCAGGGTATTTATCATGGAATTGCTTCACTAATCTGCCTGTTTTTACATCCCAGTTTTTAACCCAAGTATCGTTCATTGGAAAGGGTACTGAACTGTCACCGGGTTAATTACTTTCACTATTGGGAAAGGACCTAAAAACTTAGGTCCCAGCTCTTTACTTGGCAACTTCAGTAAGTGGGGTTGAAGAGATTGGTGTTTGTCAGCTTGCTTTTTATACATCTCAGTGGCTTTTGCCAGTGCTTTTTTGGTATTTTCCCACCCCTTCTTCAGCAACTCCATCCACTCAGTCAGAGTCATGGAGGAAGGTGGGTCTCTGGGCAGCTCAGACATGGGGACAAAATCCATGCTGCTGGTGACTGGAAGGGGGTCAATCCAGTGTTGCTATGTATGGCGTTGTTGTAAGCCACTTCTGTGAACGGCAACAGGTCTGCCCAGTTCTCTTGGTAATCCACATAACATCTTATATATTGCTCCACCATTGAGTTCGCTCATTCCGCAGCTCTGTTTGTACTCAGATGGAAAGCCCAGCTAAATTCTTGTGTGGACCCAACCAATCTCAGGAACTCCCTCCAAAACATAGTGGTGAATTGGAGCCCTCAATCTGAGATTACCCTGCGGGGTACTCCATGCAGCTGGTAAATCTGTTTAATAAACATCATTGCCAGTTTCTTCACTAAGGGCAATCCTGAGCAAGCAGTGAAGTGGGCTTGCTTGGAAAATAGGTCGATCACCATCCAAATCACTGTATTTTTCCCCACTTTCTGGGAGTTCAACTATAAAGTCCATTGCAATTTCCTCCCGAGGTCGGCTGGAGTTGGCTACTTGCCGGAGGAGCCCAGGAGGTTTCCTTGGTCTCATCTTCATGGTTGCACAAGTGGCACAGCTTTTTACGCAATCTTCCACATCAGCTTTCATCTTTGGCCACCAAAACTATCTCCTGGCCAGGTCCAGAGTTTTCAAGAAACCAAAATGGCTGGCCAGTTGTGAGTCATGGCTGCATTGTAGTACTTCCAGCCTCAAATTGGTGGGGAAATACAGTTTGGAGGATCGGCTCCTCGGCAAAGAGGCATTTTAATTTTTCAAAGGCTTTTTGGTAGTCCATTTATTTATTTATTATTTATTATTTATTAATTAAATTTCTATACCGCCCTTCTCCAAATAGGACTCAGGGCGGTGTACAGCCAAGGTAAAAACAGAGCATACAAAATTTAAAAACAGTATTAAAATAATTAAATATTTGGCCGTAAATTAAAACAACCCAATTTAAAAACAATTTAAAATTTAACTCAAGCCAGCCGAGCTAGTTGAAATAAATAGGTTTTCAGGGCCCAACGAAAAATCCGGAGGTCTGTTATTGTACGCAACTCTGGGGGAAGGTTGTTCCAGAGGGTGGGCGCCGTCACAGAGAAGGCTCTCCCCCTGGGGGTCGCCAGCCGACATTGTCTGGCGGACGGCACCCTGAGGAGGCCCACTCTGTGCGAGCGTACTGGCCGGTGGGAGGCTATTGGTGGCAGAAGGCGGTCTCGTAAGTACCCCGGCCCTAAGCCATGGAGCGCTTTAAAGGTGGTCACCAACACCTTGAAGCGCACCCGGAAGACCATTGGAAGCCAGTGCAGCTCGCGCAGGAGAGGTGTCACATGGGAGCGCCTCGTCGCCCCCATAATCCCCCGCGCGGCCGCGTTCTGGACCAGCTGGAGCCTCCGGGTGCACCCCAGGGGGTGCCCCATGTAGAGAGCGTTGCAGTAGTCCAGGCGGGAAGTGACTAGTGCCTGAGTGACTGTGCGTAGAGAGTCCCGATCTAGAAAGGGACGTAACTGGTGTATCAGGCGAACCTGATAAAAAGCCCCCCTGGCCACGGCCGTCAAATGATCTTCTAAAGACAGCCGTGCGTCCAGGAGGACGCCCAAGTTATGAGCCCTCTCTGTGGGGGCAACTGATTCGCCCCCAATAGCCAGCGATGGCGTCAGCTGGCTATATCGGGACGCTGGAAGCCACAGCCACTCGGTCTTGGAGGGGTTGAGTCGGAGCCTGTTTCTCCCCATCCAGGCCCGCACAGCCTCCAGGCACTGGGACATCACTTCAAGGGCATTGTTGGGGTGGCCTGGGGTGGAGATGTACAGCTGGGTGTCATCAGCGTACTGATGGAACTCCACCCCGAAGCCACGGATGATCTCACCCAGCGGCTTTACATAAATGTTGAACAGAAGGGGCGAGAGGACCGACCCTTGTGGCACCCCACAAGCAAGGTGCCTCAGGGTCGACCGCTGCCCCCCCGTCAACACAGATTGCGACCAGTCAGAGAGGTAGGAGGAGAACTACCGCAAAATGGTGCCCCCCACCCCCAACCCCGCCAACCAGCGCAACATGATACCATGGTTGATGGTATCAAAAGCCACTGAGAGGTCTAACAGGACCAGGATAGAGGAGCAACCCCTATCCCGAGCCCTCCAGAGATCATCCACCAACGCGACCAATGCCGTTTCCATGCTGTGCCCAGGCCGGAAGCCGGACTGGAGCGGGTCTAGATAGACAGCTTCATCCAGGTACCGGGGAAGCTGTTGCGCTACCACACTCTCAACAACCTTCGCAACGAAACGAAGATTGGAGACTGGACGATAGTTAGCCAAAACAGCCGGATCCAGAGAGGGCTTCTTGAGGAGGGGACTCACAACCGCTTCTTTCAAAGTAGCCGGCAGGACCCCCTCACTCAAAGAAGCGTTAACAATCTTCTGGAGCCAGCCTCGTGTCACCTCCCGGGAAGCCAGTACCAACCAGGAGGGGCACGGGTCCAATAAACATGTGGTCGCGTTCAGCCATCCCAGGACCCTGTCCAGGTCCTCGGGAGCCACAGGATCGAACTCCCCCCAGATAACACTCTCAAGTCCTGCCTCAGTCATCCCGTCTGGACATACCCAGTCAGAGGCCAGCCCTTCCCGAATCTGAGCGTTTTGTCATACAGGTACTGCACAAAGTCCTCAGCTCGGCCCTGCAAGGAGTCATCCCATGCTTCCAGATGGAGGAGGGAGCGGGTCACCCTAAACAGGGCGGCTGGGCGATTATCTGATGATGTGATAAGAGCGGCAAAATAGCTAGATTTCGCCGCTTTTATCGCCACTAGGTAGGTCTTAATATGAGACCTCACCAGTGTTAGGTCGGATTCAGAGCGGCTGGTCCTCCAATTACTCTCCAGGCGTCTTTTCCGGTGCTTCATCTCCCTGAGCTCCTCGGAGAACCAAGGAGCTAGGTGAGTTCGGTGCCGGGTCAGAGGCCGCAAAGGCACGACACGGTCCAAGGCCCCGGCAGCCGCACTATCCCAGGCGGCCACCAGGTCCTCAGCCGAGTCATGAGCCAGAGTCTTAGGAAATGGCCCAAGCTCCATCTGGAACCTATCAGGGTCCATCAGGCGCCTGGGGCGGAACCACCTGGTCGGTCCCGCCTCCCTGCAGCGGGGTGCAGTGGTTAGAAAGTCCAGTCGAAGGAGCAAGTGGTCAGACCATGACAAGGGTTCGATGACTATATCCCCTGTATCAAGGCCACTCAACCACTGACCAGAAACAAAAACTAAGTCCAGAGTGTGTCCACCCGTGTGAGTGGGGTCATGAATTTACTGAGTCAGGTCCATGGCCGTCATGGAAGCCATGAACTCTCGAGCCACCTCAGACGTTTTGCCGACAGATGGCAGGTTGAAATCCCCCATGACTAGAAGTCTGGGGGTACCAACCGCCACCTCAGCTATGATGTTGAGCAGCTCGAGCAGGGCTGTTGCCACGCGGCAGGGAGCCAGGTACGTGATCAACAAGCCCATCTATACTCCACGACCCCACTTCACAAAAAGGGACTCACATCCAGCTATCTGTGGAACAGTGGTCTCCCTCGGTTCAAGACTTTCCTTTATAATAACCGCCAGCCCCCGCCCCTGCCCTGAGCTCTCGGCTGATGGAATGCTCGGAAACCTGGTGGGCACATATCCACGAGGGGAACCCCCCCTCATGGCCCAACCAGGTCTCCGTAATACCCGCCAGGTCCGCTCCCCCCTCCTGAATAAGATCGCAAATGAGGAGGGCTTTATTTACCATGGACCTGGCATTGCACAACAGCAGCTGAAGGCTCGGGCCCTGAGAGTCTGAACAGCCTGGGGTATGAGAAGGACTATGGGGACCGGTGCATGCCACTGCTCAAAGATAGCGAGTGCGCGCCCCCACCACCAGGCATCCTGGTTTCATGGAGGAGGCCCTGTTTTTAAAAGGGCAAGGTAACTTCTGTGAATGCTGGGATGAATTGCCTGTAATAGTTTGCAAAAAGCAGGAAGCTTTGAAGCTGTTTGCGGGTGCATGGGGGTTGCCAGTCTAGCACAGCTTTCACTATCCCTGGGTCCATTTCCACTCCTCTGCTCAATATTCGGTAATCTAGGAAGGTTTTATGGAATTCACATTTTAACAGCATTGCATAGAGCTTCCTGGCCAGGAGGTTTTTTCAGCACTTGCTGCACCATCTTACATGCTCCTCGAGAGTCTCACTGAATATAAAAATGTAATTTAGATAAACTAGGACTCCTTTGTATAGGTACTCATGTAGCACCTAATTTTTCAGCTGCAAGAAAACTGCGGGGGGGGGGGGCTTGCAGACCAAATGGCATCACTTTGAATAGGAAATTGCCAAGCGGACAGTTAAACGCGGTCTTCCATTCATCTCCTTCTTTGATCTGTATGTGGTAATAGGCTTCTCTTAAATCCAGCTTAGTGAACACCTTGCCCTTGGCTAAGTGACTTAGCATATCCTTCATTAGGAGTAGGGGGTAGGTGTTCACCATGCACATTGCATTAATTTCACAAAAATCCATGCAAAGCCTCATTCCCCCATCTTTTTTTTCCTTAAACAATATTGGGGCTGCCACTCTGGATTTGCAGGCTGGCTAAAACCCTTCGCTAAGTTGGCATCGATGTATTTCCTTAATTCCTCCATTTCTTTTGGAGTCAGGGAGTACATCTTTGGTTTAGGCAGCTTTGCTCCCCGTACGAATTCGATTGTACAGTCTGTTGGGCGGTGAGGGGGGAGGAAGTTGCAATCTTCCTCACTGAAGAAACCCGATAGGTCTTGGTACTCCCTTGTGGGCTGCTGGGTAGCCCATCTATGGCGGGGGCTACAGTTTTGGGCTTGCTAAGGTTGCTGGGGTTTGTGGCCTTTTGGCAACGGTCTGGCTTGATGGGTGGTAGCGGTCTGATACCTATTCTTATTTTTTTGGTAGCCATCTTCCCACATGATGGTTGGTCTCCATTTGTCTAAGCACCCAAGGCCCAATATGATTGATTCAGTCATTTTGGGAGCTATGAGGAATCAGATTAGTTTTTGGTGACAGCCCATCTCTAGCCGAACAAGTTCTGTGACCAATGTGGCAGGGACTCCACCTGTTAGTGTCCCATTGACCTGTTCAAACTGGATGGGGCACGCCAGGGATCTTGTGCCTATCCCTAGCTGTTGGACTATGGGGAGGCTGATCAGGCATCTGGTGCATCCAGTGTCTATGATGGCCTCTACTTCCCATTTCTAGCACTACAATATGGGTTTTCATGGTGAATGGATGGATGGCTTCACTTACCATCAGGTCATCTTTGCCGCTGCTCCCCTCAGTGGAACCTGGAGGGGTTTCTCTGGCTGGAGTTCCCTCATTCCCAGTTGGAAGGAGAGGAACCTCAACAGCCTGCTTGGTGATTTTTCCTTTGTCCTGTGGCTTCTGCGGGGTTCTTCTTCCCCTGGGTGTGGAGGGGGTCCAGACTTGAGAGATTGAAGAAGGGTCCAGGTGAGCTTTCAACCCATGAAGGTCTAACAGCCAGGGCAAAAGAAATTTACAGTATCCTTTGGTTCCCATCACCGCCAGACGGTCTTTTTTCGGAGCTGACTTCCAGTTTGGTTCCCGTCGCTGCCAGACGGTCTTTTTTCAGACCGCCAGCCCCATCACCTGTAAAGAGCCACTTCGAGAAAGGAGAAGCGGCTTGGATAACTCCAAATCCTTAAGGAATCGAGACAAGAGCCGGCGAGATTAGGTAGAGCCCCTGCGAAGCCCCCAGACTGCTTTTTTCTGCTTCTGGGGAGGAAACAGGTGAGGCTCCCTATCCAGCTCGCCAAGGCTCTGGACTTCGGAGGCAATTCTACACATCGTAGAACAAGACGGCGGGACCAGCCTTGCAAGCAAAAATAAAGAGTATTTTTCAAAAGAACAGGGTGAAATCGGGACTTGAACTTCAAAACAGCAAGTATTTGTGTTAGCCCTGTGATTAAATTTAAGTGAAAGATTGAAAGTTTCCTGAAAATGGTGCCCGGCTTCAGCCTTAGTGAAAGCTAAAAGCGAAAGTGGATTTGCATAGTCATTTCAAAACGCTATAAAGTAATACTGACTGCAACAAGTGAAGAGAAAGGAAAATTTTCTTTAAGTAAGCCTGATTCTGACTTAATTTTATCTTCAATTTGACTAAACCTGGGGGAATTTTTTAGAGGATTCTGTGGAGGAAGAAAGGGAGAGAAGACTTCCCTCTTTGAAAAAGTTAGACTATGTGGCAGAATGGCCTCAAAACAGACAAAGCAAGAAGTGAAGGCAGCAGGGGGGGATCTCCTATGCACAAGCCGCAACAACAGCTTCCTAGTCAGCAGAGCCAGAGAAAGGAGATTGATCTTGAAAATTTAAAAGAGTTTATTGCTCAGGCTTTGATGAGACAAGATGAAAATATGGATGAAAAATTAAAAAAATCTCAACAGGAAATTAAGCAGGAGATTAAAGAAATTAAAGAGGTGGTTCAAGAAAAATATGATAAGGTGACTAAAAAGTTAATGACAGTGGTGACTGGCCTGTCAGATGCAGTTGTGCAAACTGATAAAATGTGGAGGAACTTAGATTAGAAGTAGATAGCAAAATAAAGGAGGCGGATCATAAAATCTTTCATGCTGATAACAAAATGCAAAGGATTGAAAATGAGATGACAATGATGCAATTTAGATCTATGGAATTTGCTACAAGACTTAGAGGTATAAGAGAGAATAGTAGAGAAGACCTGAGAAAGATCTGTGCTGATGCTTTAGCTGTGATGTTAAAGATCAGCCCTGAAGAAATTTTTTTCAAGATGGATAAAGTCTATAGAGTGAATTCTTGGGTGACTAAACAAAGACAACTGCCTAGAGATGTGGTGATATATTTTACAGATAGAAGAATAAGAAATGATATTTTGCAAAGGTCCTTTGTTTCTGCTGTGCAAGTGGATGGAAAGGAAATTGGAGTTTATAAAGAGTTGCCGCCTAAGATGTTAAAAGAGAAAGGATTTTGGATTTTTGGTGATTGAGCTAAAGAAACAAAACATCCCATTCAGGTGGGATGCTCCAACTGGGATAATATTGAGGTTTGAAGGAGAAAGATATTGATTAAATACTGTTGAGAAAGCGGAAGAATTTTATTCTACAGTTTTTAAAACAGGTTCAACATCCCCACGTACATCTTCAGTGTTGGAGATAAAGGAGAGTGATAAGGAGAAGCAGTTTGAACAAGAGACTGAAGAGCAGTGTAAGCAGATGGAGAGGGAGGCATTGGAATTGCAGGGAGCTACAGGGGGATTTCTTGTGAGCCCCTGTTAGATCTCCCTTGGACTACCCAAGAATACAAGAGAAGTGGCTTTGGACCTAGCCCGGATGTGTGAAGCTAAAGATCAGCGTATAACTCGAGCAGCTTATAAGTAAATTAAAAAAAAAACAACAACAGGGAAGGTCCAAGCCACAGCAAGACAAGAAGGGAGCCAAGGGCAATACACAAGCATATGAAGCCATGGGAGGAGCTAAGCTTAAGACTATCAACCTGGAAGAAAGTCTTCAGCAGATGTTCTTATCGCTTCAAGAGACTCCAGATGACAATTAAGTTTCTATCTTGGAATGTGAACGGATTAAATTCACCACAGAAAAGGAAGAAATTATTTAATTATTTGAGACAATTTAATAATGATATTATCTGTCTACAAGAAACTCATATTCAAATACAAGATCAAAAATACTTAGTAAACTCTAGATTAGGAACACAATTTATAGCCTCAAATTTGGAAAAAAAGAATGGCGTAGTGATTTACTTAAATAAAAGACTGTCAGCTAAAATTATAGAAGCAGATGATTGTGGGAGGTTTATCCATTTGGGGGTACACTGGGATAATTTTAAACCATTTTTTAATTGGGTTACTGATTTTAATTTGGTATTGTATTGTGATTTGTATTGAAGTTGTCATTTTGTAAGCCGCCTTGAGTCCCTAGGGACTCAAGGCGCCTATTTGCACATCCCTATCCTTCCTTCCCATAGGCGTTTTTTGAGGTTTTGTTACGGTGGGGTCCACTATCAGTATAGGGCGTTGCCCTTTGGCCTCTCTTCTGCCCCCCACACTTTTACGAAGGTGCTGGCCGCTTTAGCGGCCTCTCTTCGTATCCGTTCAGTTAGACTTTTGTGCTACCTCGATGATATTCTTCTGTGGTCTCCTTCTATCTCTCAGGCAGTTTCGGATATCCATCTCACGATAGAGACGTTGGCATCCCATGGTTTCTCAGTTAATTTAGATAAAAGTCACCTCTCCCCTTCCACCAGTCTGGTCCATTTGGGGGCCCTTATCGACTCGGTTCAGGGTAAGGTGTTCCTGCCCCTGATAGACAGGAGGGTATTCGTCAGTTAATCTCCAAGGTGGAAGCTTGTAGGGCCGTTTCCCCTCTTGTCCTCTCCCAACTGTTAGGGAAGATGATCTCTGCCATCTCCATAGTTCCTTGGGCGCAACTGCACGCACGGGAACTCCAATGGTTTCTCTTGCCGTTGCAGAAGGCGGGCAGAGGCACTTCACCCAGGCCAGTTCCGGTCCCTCCTGCTGTTCGCCGGTCCCTTCGGTGGTGGCGTTCTCCGGCCCTAGCTGCGGGGTCGTTCTTCCTGGAGCCTCAGAGGGTTGTAGTAACTACAGATGCCAGTCTCCTCGGCTGGGGAGCCCATTGTCAAGGTCAGTTGACTCAGGGCACTTGGAGCCCGGCAGAGTCCCGTCGCCCGATCAACTGGCTAGAACTACAGGCGATCTTCCTGGCCCTCAAGGCTTTCCAAAATCTGACCTCCCACGTCCTCGTCCTGACGGACAATGTAGCAGCAAAAGCGCACCTGAACAAGCTGGGAGGTACCAGGTCGAGGTCGCTTCTCCGGTTGGCTCTGCGTCTGGGATTCTGGGCGGAGTGGCACCTTTGCTCTCTTCGGGCAGAGCATATTTCCGGAGTGGACAACTCCTAAGCGGACTGGCTGAGTCGTCGTCGAGTGGACAATGCGGAGTGGCGCCTCCACTCCCGGATTTTCCAGGAGCTGACTTGTCGGTTCGGCATGCCGATCATCGACCGCTTCGCAACGCACATGAATGCTCAGCTGCCGCGGTTCTTCGCCCGATTCCCAGATCCTCGGGCAGCGGGCATCGACGCTCTTCGAATTCCATGGCCGGCAGGCCTTCTCTACGCCTTTCCCCCGACCTCCCTCCTGCCCAAGGTGGTTCGCAAGATCCTGTACGAGCGAGCGGAAGTAGTCCTTGTAACACCTCATTGGCCCCGGAGACCCTGGTATGCGGACCTCGTGTCCCTCTCGGTGGCCCCATCGTGGCGTATCCACCTCGAGGCCGACGTTCTGTCTCAGGGTGCCCTATTACACCCGGACCTGGCCTGGCTCAACCTGACCATTTGGCGGTTGAGCGGAGCACTTTGACAGCAGTGCATATTCCGCCGGACGTTATTCAGACATTGCAAGCCTCGCGCCGCTCTTCTACGGATAGGATTTACTCTGCCACCTGGCGTGCCTTCTGTTCCTGGTGTTCCGAGTTTGGAGTTTCCGCTCTTCAGCCATCTATTGTGGACATTTTATGTTTTATGCAGCGGGGCCTGACTCAGGGCCTCTCTTCCAATACGTTACGTAGACATGTGGCCGCGTTGTCTTCGGTCCTGGTGTGCGGATCCCTGCCATCATTGTCGCACCATCCTCTAATCCGGCGCTTTCTTCGAGGGGCCACGAACTTGTGTCCTCCTGTACTACACAGATACCCGACCTGGGATCTCCCCTTAGTGTTGGAGTCGCTTGTGGGCCCTCCGTACGAACCGCTGCAGACTGCCAGTCTCCGGCTTCTTTCCTGCAAAGTCGCCTTTCTGGTGGCGATAATGTCGGCCCGTCGTATATCAGAGATAGCAGCATTGTCCATCCGTTCTGACCTCTGTGTCTTTCATTCGGACCGCGTAGTACTCCGTTTGGACCCCACTTTCGTCCCGAAAATCAATTCGGTTTTCCACCGCTCGCAGGAGATTATCCTGCCTAATTTCTGTCCGCGACCTGCTCACCCACGGGAGCGCAGATGGCACTCGCTCGACGTACGACGGATCTACATTAAGAGGACATCCGTTTTCCGTCGTTCGGAGTCACTGTTTGTCTCCTTTTTGCCCGTTTCCTAGGGGTGCAAGGTCTCTTCGTCTGTTATTGGTCGTTGGATTCGGCACACCATCGCCTCGGCCTACGACCTTCGTTCTCTTCCCTGACCAGCTCGCTTGACTGCTCATTCCACCCGTAGCGCTGCTACATCCGCCTCATGGGCTACCCAGGCGCCCTTGTTCGAGATCTTCAGGGCGGCCACGTGGACTTCGCCGGTTCCCTTCATACGTCATTATCGATTGGACCAATTTGCATCGGCGGAGGCGGCGTTCGGACGACGGGTGCTTCAGCGTGTCGTTTCCGGGGAGACTGTTGTTGTTGACCAGCCGGTTCCCGCCCTGAACTCGGGACAGTGAACTGGGGTATGTCCCACACTGGCTGCTGTCTCCACTCTCAATGGAGAAGGGGCATTGGTCCTACCTGATACGCTCCTTCTCGTTGAGTGGAGACAGCAGCCAGACCCTCCCTTACTCCGGCTGGGGTTTTTTTCTGTCTGTCTTTCTCCTCTCCTTACTTACCTGGTGACTTATGTTGCCTTCTGTGCCCACACGCCGAGTCAGTCTTACGAGTCTTCGCCAAAGCTGGGCCTGCCCGGCAACAAGGGCGGGACTTAAAGTTATTGGCTGACTCAGTCCTTCAATCTGATTGGATGAGTAGTACCCACACTGGCTGCTGTCTCCACTCAACGAGAAGGAGCATATCAGGTAGGACCAACGCCCCTTTTCAACAAAAATTAATTAAAGAAGCTTTCTTAGACTATTATACCAAATTATATGCTAAAGATGATATAAAAACTGGACTTATAGATAAATACTTAGAAGAAAGAAGAGTTATGAAAATATCTAGTGAACAAAAGGAAAGAATGAGTCATCCAATAACAGTTGAGGAGATTATTGCTGCAATTAAACAATTGAAAACAGCTAAAGCACCAGGGACGGATGGTTTAACTGCGGTGTATTATAAAACTTTACAAGCAGAAAGTCAAAGACTTATTTTTCAGTATACAACAAGGGGGTAAAATACCCCCCTCATGGAAAGCAGCTTATATTTCATTGATACCGAGAGAGCAAGCAGGTCCTAAAAAACCTGAGAATTTCAGACCAATATCTCTTCTGAATAATGACTACAAAATTTTTGCAAAAGTATTAGCCAACAGGTTAATGCCAGTTATTCAAGAGGTGATTCATCATGATCAAGCAGGATTTATAGAAGGCAGATACATGAAGGATAATGTAAGGCAAATAATAGACTTATTGGAATATCTTGAGAAGAATAAACAGATCTCTGCAGTGCTGGTGCTTTTGGATGCGGAGAAGGCCTTTGATAGAGTGGATTGGAACTTTCTATTAAAGACTTTAAGAAAAATGGACTTTGGGGATCAGTTTATACAGGCAGTTGCAGCAATTTATCAACAACAAATGGCACAAATTATTATTAATGGAAGTTTGACTACAAATTTTAGTATTGAAAAAGGAACAAGACAAGGTTGTCCGCTATCTCCTTTGTTATTTATTTTAACACTAGAAGTCTTGTTGAATACAATACGGGACTCAAATTCTTTACATGGAATAGTTATTAGGCAAGAAGATTACAGGACTAGGGCATTTGCAGATGATCTGGTTGTTACCCTAACACAGCTGATGGAATCAATAATCCAGATGAAAGACATTATAGAAGAATATGGTATGGTATCAGGATTTAGACTGAATCAGAAAAAAAACAAAGATGATAGTTAAAAATATGACACAAGTTCGAAAGCAGGAACTTGAAAGCAAGGCAGGCTTTGAAATAGTATCAAAGGTTAAATATTTAAGAGTTCAAGTTGCAGATTCAAATTCAAAATTATTTCAAAATAATTATGAGGTGTTGTGGCGAGAGGTACAAAAGGATATGGAGATCTGGAAAAAACTGCAGCTATCATTACTTGGAAGAATAGCAGCAGTTAAGATGAACATTTTGCCTAGATTTCTCTTTTTGTTTCAAATGATTCCGGTGCTCAAAAGTGATAAACAACTGAGTGAATGGCAAAGAGGAGTGAATAAGTTTGTCTGGAATGAGAAAAAGCCGAGAGTTAAACTGAAAATTATGCAAGATGTCCCAGAAAGGGGAGGCCTTAAACTTCCAAACCTACAACTGTATTATGAAGCAGCGGCCTTGACGCAAGCGAGTGACTGGTTTGGAAGGATAAAGACTGGAATATTGAACATAGAAAGTCATGATCTTGAATTTGGTTGGCATGCATATTCATTCTACGAGAACAAAGTGGGCAAAGTATTCAAAAGCCACATATTTAGGAATTCTTTGATGAGAGTCTGGAAGAAGCACTGACTCAAATGGGATTACAAAATACCGTTATGGCTGAATCTTGGTCATATTATGTGGAATACAAATATAATGTCACTCGGGGGTTTTTTATACAAAGAAGTTCTTTTTATGGATGGGGGCAGATGGCAATTAAAGACATTAGAAACACTGTTGGAAGAAGGGATTAATTTAACTTGGCTACAGTATAATCAACTCCAATTGAGATGGAAAGAAGATCAAAAACTTGGTATAATGATGCATGAAGAAGAATTGGTTAGACATATAAAAGAGAAAGGTCCAATGCATATTAAGAGGGTTTATAATGTTTTGTTAGAAAGAGACTCAGAAAATGAACTGGTTAAAGATTGTATGATAAAGTGGGCACAAAATTTCGCAGAACCAGTGATGTTGGAAACATGGGAAAAAATATGGGTCCAGAATGTTAAATTTACACAGTCGCAGAACTTGAGGGAAAATTTTTATAAAATGTTTTATAGGTGGCATTTAGATCCTAAAAAACTATTGTGCATGTATCCTAATGTTCAACCAAAATGTTGGAGATGTGATTGTTTAGATGCCACATATTATCATATATGGTGGACCTGCAAGAAAGCGAAGGCTTTTTGGATAAAAAATTGGTGGGTTATGCAAAATGTTTTGAAGAAAAAACTTCAGTTTTCTCCACAACTGTTTTTATTGGGTATAGTTAAGGGTTTTACATTGGGTGAAACAAAGCTGATATTATATATGGTGACAGCAGCGAGATTATTGATAGGTAAATATTAGAAAAATGAAGCTTTGCCCACTATCGAGGAATGGACTTTGAAGATGGCCAGTTTTGCAGAGATGGCGAAGATTTCAGCATATTTAAAAGATCGAACTCAAGAGACTTATGTATGGGAGTGGAAAAAGTGGATAGATTATGTGCAGAACAAATATCAAACTAGGAAATATCAGATAGCTTTTAGCTGAATGTATTATGTAGGGATAGATTAACTGAGTTCTATGAAGATATAAATAGTACACAGGGGATGGAGGGGTTCAAGTTTCAAAAAATGTATTTTGATTTTGATTTTATCCTGAGGAAGTCATGGGGGGGAGAGGGTTAGGGAGGGTTTGGGGGGGGGGGGAATTTGGGGAGAAAATATATTTGTAAAACTTTTTAAATAAAAGAAATTTACAGTATCCAATTTTCCTGTGCCAATTCTTTTCAGGGGTTTGATGTCACTTTCTGTGAACTTCCAGCCAAGTTTGAAGCAAGCTGTCAGGGTTCCAAGTAACAGACCCAAAGCAATCAAAACTCTGAGGCCTATGGTTTCCTCAAAGTATGAATTTATTACAGGGGTGAAATGATACTAGTTCGGACAGATTTGGCCAAACCAGTAGTGATCGTGGTGGGTGGTTAGGAGAACCGGTAGTGACGGCAGCACAAGGCTCCGCCCACCTGTCCAGTTGCCATAACTTCCTGGTTTTAACCTGTTTTTTACCCTCTGTGCATGCGCAGATAGCGTTTGCACATACGCAGAGGGTCTGCGTGTGCATGTGATGGGTGCGGCGCGTGCACTTCCAAACCGGTAGGGAAGGTAAGTAGATTTCACCCCTGATTTATTAGGAATGTCATATTGGCACAGCTGGTGAAAACCTGACTCTGAAGGACCCGGAGTTTTCTCCACCCAAATCAAAAACTCAAGTTCTTGCCCCCGGGTCACAAGTCCATCACATGGTCCAATCAGATCGCAGTCTCAGATCCGGCTGGCTTTTGTCCATGCCACTCCAACACCTGGTAGAGCATCCTTGGCTCCCATGGGAAAGAATGTTATTTTGGCTATACATCCCAGCTATCTCTGACCTGGCCTCTGGTGGTGGATTGAGCTGCTGGCTGGGAGGAGGGGATGATCGCATGAATTACTTCTTCACGATAGCTATTGAACTGTGACTTTCTGGATAAGGCATCAGTGAGTAGGTTCCCCTCCCCAGGATGTACTTTAATTTGAAGTTGAACCATTTGAAGTACTGCACCCAGTGGACTTCCTTGGGAGAGAGTTTCTAAGAAGAAGAAGAAGAATTTTATTTCTATACCACCCTTCTCCCGAAGGACTCAGGGCGGTATACAGCCTATTAAAAGCACAATTAAAATTATTTAAAATTATTAAATAATTCGGCTCAATTTAAAACCCCAGAAATTTAAAACACCCAATTTAAAATTATTATGTTGATAGCCCGGCCTGGTGGAACAACAGGGTCTTGAGGGCACAGCGAAATGCCCGGAGGTCGGAGATCTTACGCACTTCTGGGGACAGTTCATTCCACGGGGCTGGGGCTCCCATAGAGAAGGCCTTCCCCCTCGGTGTTGCCAGCCGGCATAACTTGGCCAATGGCACCCTGAGGAGACCCACTCTGTGAGAGCGAACTGGCCGGTGGGAGGCTATTGGTGGCAGAAGTCGGTCTCAAAGGTACCCGGGTCCTATGCCATGGAGCGCTTTAAAGGTGGTGACCAACACCTTGAATCACACCTGGAAGACCACTGGGAGCCAGTGTAGCTCGCGCAGGAGGGGTGTCACGTGGGCACAATGAGTTGCGCCCATAACCACCCATGCGGCCACATTCTGGACCAGTTGGCGCCTCCGAGTGCTCTTCAAGGGGAGCCCCATGTAGAGAGCATTACAATAGTCCAGCCAGGAGGTGACAAGAGCGTGAGTGACCGTGCGCAAGGCGTCCCGGTCCAGAAAGGGCTGCAACTGGCGAATCAGGTGAACCTGATAAAAGGCCCCCCCTGGCCATGGCCGTCATATGCTCTTCAAAAGACAGCTGTGCATTCAGGAGGATTCCCAGATTGCGAGCCCTCTCTGTGGGGGGCAAAGATTCAACCCCAATAGTCAGCGATGGCACCAGCTGACTATATCGGGACGCCGGAAGCCACAGCCACTCAGTCTTGGAAGGGTTGAGTCTGAGCCTGTTCCTCCCCATCCAGACCTGCACGGCCTCCAGGCAGCGAGACATCACATCAAGGGCATCGTTGGGGTGGTCTAGGGTGGAGATGTACAGCTGAGTATCATCAGCGTACAGATGACACTTCACCCCAAAACCACGGATGATCACACCCAGCAGCTTCACATAAATGTTGAACAGAAGGGGCGAGAGGACCAACCCTTGTGGCACTCCCCATGCAAGGTGCCTCGAGGTCGACCTCTGCCCCCCCTGCCAACACAAACTGCGAGCGGTCAGAGAGGAAGGAGGAGAACCACCGCAGAACGGTGCCCCCTATTCCTAACCCTCTCAACCGCTGCAGCATGATACCATGGTCGATGGTATCAAAAGCTGCTGAGAGATCTAATAGGACTAGGACAGAGGAGCAGCCCCTGTCCCGAGCCCTCCAGAGATCATCCACCAATGCAACCAATGCCGTTTCTGTGCTGTACCCCTGCCTGAAGCCCGAATGGTATAGGTCCAGATAGATAGCTTCATGCAGATGCCAGGGAAGCTGTCATGCCACCATGCTCTCAACAACCTTCGCCACAAAACGAAGGTTGGAGACCAGACGGTAGTTGGCTAATTCAGACGGGTCCAGGGAGGGCTTCTTGAGGAGGGGCCTCACTACCGCCTCTTTCAAGGTGGTAGGAAAGGCACCCTCACTCAGAGACACACTTATAATTCCCTGGAGCCAGCCTTGTGTAACCTCCCGGGAGGCCAGTACCAACCAGGAGGGACACGGCTCCAATAAACACGTGGTGGCACTAATCTTACCCAGTACCCTGTCCACATCCTCGGGAGCCACAGGATCAAACTCCTCCCAGATAACATTCTCAAGACCTACCCTCTTCTCCTCCCCTGGGCTCATCCAATCGGAGTCCAAGCCATCCCGAATCCGAGCGATTTTATCATGCAAGAATTGCACAAAATCCTCAGCACTACCCTGCAAGGGATCTTCCCACACTCCCCCCTGAAGAAGGGAGTGGGTCACCCTGAACAGGGTGGCTGGGCGGTTCTCTGCAGATGCGATAAGAGCAGAAAAATGGTTAGATTTCTGGGGGGTTTTTTAGGGCTTTTGTGATCAGTCCAAATTTCAAATGGTACTCAGCTGCCCTCTAGGAAGTGCCTCCAGGTGAGGAGGGCCCATCAGATGGCATATGCCTCTTTCTCCCACACTGCCCACCACCCTACTGTGTCAGTGAGTTTTTTGGAAGTGTAAGCACAGGATTGTAGTTGGCCCTGGGCATTGGCTTGCAGCAGCACTGCCGCTATGGCCACATCATTGGCATCTGCCTGGACCATGAATGGTTGTTCAGGGTCAAGGTGTTTCAGGGTGGGCTCCTCCACAAATAGCCTTTTCAGTTTCTCGAATGCCCACTGGCAGTCCATGGACCAAGCCAGTAGCTGGCTGGATCACAGTCTGGGCCCTTCCCCTCCTGTCTTCAATAGTCCCATCAGGGGTAGTACCACACAGGTAGTGCCATCAGGGATGAACTGCCTGTAGAAGTTGGCAACCCAAGGAAGCTCTGAAGTTGTTTGTGGGTGTGTGGGGATTGCCAGTCTAGCATCGCTTTTACTTTTCCTGGATCCATTTCAATTCCCTCATTTGACACTTGGCAGCCCAGGTGGTCTAGGGAGGTCTTGTGGAACTCACATGTTGACAGCTTCGCATATAGTTTAGCCACTAGGAGTTTCTTTAAGACCTGGCGCACTAGCTTAGTGTGCTCTTCTAGCATCTCACTAAATATGAGAATATTGTTCAGCTAGACTAGAACACCCTTGTTGAGGTGCTAATGCAGTACCTCATTTATCAACTGCACGAATACTGTGAGGTCGCCTTGCAGTCTGAATGGCATCACCTTGAACTGGAAGCTGCCAAACGGGCAGTTGTAGTCTGTCTTCCATTCATCTCCCTCTTTGATTCGCACCCGGTAGTAAGCTTCCGTTAGGTCTAGCTTGGTGAACACCTTCCCCCTTGCCAGGTGGCTTAGCATGTCCTTCATCAGAGACAGGAGGTAAGTATTTTCCACACACAACTCGTTAATTTCTCTAAAGTCCACACAAAATCTCATCAACCCGTCTTTTTTCTCTTTGAAGAGCACTGGAGCGGCCATCCGAGATTTGGCGGCCTGGAGAGGGTGTTGCTCTCTCACTTGCTGAATGCATCCGCCAGGTCTCTGTATTCTTTGGGAACCTGGGGGCAACCCAGTGGTGAGTCAGCAACAGCAGCAGTTTTCTCGTAGGTGTCAGGGCCTTGTGGTAATTCCGAATGTTGGGCCTAAGGCAGGGTGGCAATGGTCCCACTCCTATTTTTAACTTTCTATAGCCATGTGATGGTTGAACCCCACTTGTCCAGCCAGGTGAGGCCCAGGATGACTGACTCTGTTATTCTTGACACCACCAGAAATCAGAGGAGTGCCCAGTGATGGCCCATTTCAAGCCTTACTGGCTCGGTGATTAGGGTGGCTGGGGCTCCACCTATTAATGTCCCATCAACGTGTTCAAAGCATATGGGGCATGCCAGGGGCATCATGCTTACCCCTAGCTTCTGGACTGTGGGGAGCCTGATTAGGCATCTGGTGCACCTGGTGTCTATGATAGCCTCTATGTCCCCTTGGGCTCCCATCCTGGGCACCACTAACCACAATCTTATGGCAAAGGGGTGGATGGCTTCACTTACCATTGGGTCGTCTTGGCTGTTCTCATGCTGTCACTCACTCAGCCCAGTGGGGCTTCTGAAGCCGGAGTTTTTTTCCCCCCTTCAACTGAGGGGGGAGGAACCCCAGTGGCTTGCCAATTGAATCTTCCCTTGTCCGCTGGCTTGTATGATGCCTTCTTCTCCTTGGGCCCCACTGGAGTCTGGGCCTGGGGGACTGCCACCAGTGCTAGGCATTCTGATGCTCAGTGGCCTTGCTGGCAGAACCTGAAGCATTTGATGGCCATGGCTGGGGCCAGCTTTTGCTCTTCTGGCTGCCTCACACTGGCTCGATGGCCCAGGGTTTGTTTAGGCTTTTTGTCTGGCGTGGCTTTTTGGTGTGGGTGGATCTCAAGGTCCATGGCCACTGCCATCTGGTACCACTCTTGTAAGCACTTGGGGACCCCTCAGAAGGCACAAACCTGCTGGAGGTCCTGGTCTAGGCCCTCCTTGAAGTGCTGGACAAGGGGCACACTGGCCAGTCTCTCAGCTTCCACATCACCCTTCAGAATTCCCACACTAGTTCCTTTTGCTTGAGGTCTCTGATCTCAGCCTCTGCCTCTTGTCCCTGGGCTTGTGTCTTCAAACTGGGTCCTCAGTAGCTTCAGGAACACATCAGTGTCCTCGAGCTCAGGAGCCCCCTTCATTGTGCACTTGAGCCACCCACTTGGCTTCCTCAGCCGAAATCATCTCCTGGTTGGACTGGTACTGGCCTCTGCAGTGATCGAGGTGGGACCAGATCCAATTTAAGAAGTATGCTAGCTTCCCAGGACTCCCATCAAAAGCATAGAAGATGGGGATGGCTGGTGGGGATGGTAGCAGTGGAACTGGGATTAGCTGGGGAGCTGGTGCTGGCACCCATTGGCACTGGATCCACCCTTGGATCCTGCCTTGATCCATCCTTAGTAGCATGCCCAACCAGGAGGGATTTGGTTTACCAGTGGCAGCCTGAGTGGTGGCTGGCAACGCAGACTGCCTGGTCTCGGCAGATCCATGATCCCTTGCTGCAGTCCTGGACTGGACTGACCTAGGGGCTCCAGCAGCTGGCTGACAGCAGTTACGGTTTGAGCTGTCATCCTGGTAGATTGGACCTGGCGAAGGAGGCTTAGGTGCAATCCTCTTTGAACTGAATGAAACAAGGAGGAAATCCTGCTCTGGCTGGTCATGTTCCCTTGGCTGGGGAAGGTGAACATTGGTTAGGCCAGGACCAGGCCAGGCTGTCCACCTGGGGGAAGCTGCTGCTGATGCTCAGCTGGCCGAATCTCTCTGTCAGTCCTGCCAGGGACTGACTTCTCGACAGCGGCTGGATACCCCATTCTCTGGACTCATTGAGATCCAGGGGCCTTGTAGCTCTCCACTCGAAGACTGTGGTTTTCTCCACCCGAGCTGAGGCAATCTGGGGTTCCTGAAATGCCAATTGGCTGGCAAAGTCCTCCTCATCCCAGCATAATTTCTGGTGCATTGGCCAATTCACTGGCTCCAGGTGCGCCCGGCAGTGGAGACTGCCTTCAAAACTGTCACCCCACTGGTGTAGCTCCTGAGCTGACAAACATCTGCTCTTTAGGTTGGGTGCCCAGCTGGCATTTGGCCTCCGCTGCTGCAGCTTCCGCCCGCTTGACTGCTGAGGGGAAATGGAGGCTCCCAGAGCTGTCTCCGCAGGCTCCCATGGTTCCCATCGCTCCGCTGGTGTCAGAGTGCTTCTCTTCCATCTTCTTCTCCATCTTCATGGAACCTTTCCACTGCCTGGTCAGCCGGGTAAGCGGCCAGAGCTCAGGACCCCAGACAGCAGTCCAGCAAGCACTGGGAGCTTCTTGGTTGTTTTTATTTGGAGAGTCGGGTTAGTGTCAGGGTTCCAAGTAACAGACCCAAAGCAATCAAAACTCTGAGGCCTAGGATTTCTTCAAAGTATGAATTTATTAGGAATGTCATCTTGGCACAGCTGGTGAAAACCTGACTCTGAAGGACTTGGAGTTTTCCCCACCCAAATCAAAACCCCAAGTTCTTGTCCCTGGATCACAAGACCATCACATGGCCCAATCAGATCACAGTCTCAGCTCTGGCTGGCTCTTGTCCACACCCCTCCAACACCTAATAGAGCGTCCTTAGCTCCCACAGGAAAGAATGTTATTTTGGCTCCAAAATAACTCTATCTCCAACTATCTCCATACTCTACCTCCAACTATCTCTATCTCCGCCTTCACATTCCCATAAGTTCAACAGCCCTGAATATACTCCCAAAATGGCTTCAGGCGTGACACAAGAACATGCCCCAAAATTATTCACAGCCATGGTTTTGTTTTATTAAATAACTACTGGCTGCCCATCTCCAAGGGTTGCTTCTTGAACCTGCCTTAGAACTTCCCATTATATTTTCTGGTTAGGGGGGGAATTTTTGGCTTTTTGCATCTGCGGGGTGGGGCCTGCAAGGCTGGTGGTCCCTGGACTGCTGCCTCCCTCGCTTGAGCTCCAGAAGCCTGAGATGTTTCTTCCCCAGCTTCCTCTTCCTCTCCCCCACAGGCTGTCTCTTCTGGATCCAGTCTGGGGTAGTCTCCTCCCTTCCCCACTGGGAATACATAAGACTCACAGTTTTTCCGGCTTTCCTCAGCATCACGGAGGAGTTGCATCGTCTGAGCAATCATGAGGCTCTCCTTTTACTCTTGCAGCGACACCGCCTCTCCTTTATGAGGTCTGGAGCTACTTACTCCTTGCGGGGCCTCCCCAGATCCAGCAACCTTCCTACTCCCCTCGACCATCTAGCTTCCGCTGGCTCCTCTCTCAGCCGAATTTTTTCCATCCATTCTGCAGCTTCCTTCTCTGCTTGAAGTGAAGTTATAGTAAAGCCAGCAGCTCCCATCTGGTCTCCTTCACTCTCTTGGTCAGACATATCTTGGGTTCAGCCCCTTCGGTGTTTATCCGGGATGGCTGGAGCTGAGATTCTGCTTAATGTCAGGTGTGCTTCCTTCAAAGTCCAGGAAAGAATGACCCAAACTCCATTGTTTATAGAGAAAGGTACTTTTATACTAGAAGATGAAGTGAACGCAACCAAAGGAAAGCAGAATCTAAGGCAATACGCACAAAAATTGCATATAGAAAGCATCCCCTCCCACTGTCCACCATAAATCATCCAATCCAAAGGTCTCCCAGGGGTCAGGTGGAAGCACACGTCTGGCAGCATCATCAATCAGGAATGCCACGACCGTTGGCCTGACGGCAGCTTCAAAGATACAGTCCGGTGGCTTAACTATCGGTTTCGTTTTCCTCCAGCATGTTCCCCCCCCATGCTACCTGCTCTCCCCCCTCCTGTTACTATGGCAGCCAAAGCAGAAAAAACGGAGGCTGACACATATTATCCCTAATCTGTCTTTTAGGTAGAAAACCATTCTGATCCGGATGTATAAAATCATTTTTGTAATCGGCATTTAATAATGAGATTGGTCTATATTTCTTCATTTGTTGTAGATCAAATTCTTATTTGTTATAAGAGTTATATATGCTTCCATCCACAAATTTGAAATTTTGGCTTTTAATAATAAATCATTAAATACTTGTAACATTACATTGCTTAATATATCTTGCAACATTTTGTAGAGTTCTGCTGGCAATCAATCTGGTCCTGGTGTTTTACCATTCTTTTGTTTCTTAATTCCCTCCATCAATTTCATCCGATATTCTTTCTAACAACTTTTTAAATTCTTCTGGAATTGTAGATGTTTTAGCTTTTTCTAAGTATTGTTCTATCTTTCTTTCTGCCACCATCTCTTGCTGGTATAAACTTTTATAATATTTCTCAATTATTTTTTTCCCTCATTTTGATAGTATATTCTTCCATTTTGATCTAATAATTGATTTATCTTTTTTTTTCTTTTTTCATTTTATATGCCAACCATCGTCCTGGTTTGTTCGCATTTTCAAAAAAAAAATTGTTTTGTTAATTTTATTTTATTTGCCAATTCTTCATTTTCCATTAAATTTAATTTATGTTTTTGCAAATCCATCAAGTTTTTAATTTTTTATTCTGTGGCTGCTTCTGTAGTTCTTCCTCTAAATTCTTATATTCCTTTTCCAACTTTTTTTGTTTTTGTCTGTTCTGTTTATTCTGTTTTCCTAAATATGCCATTGTTAATCCTCTAATATATGTCTTACTAGTATCCCATACATTTTGCAGTGATGTATCCTCTTTTCTATTTTCTTTAAAGAAGAAAGTCAATTCTTTTTCCATATATTATAGAAAGTCCTTTTCATTTAGTAAGTTTTGGTTTAATGTCCATCATTCTTTTTCTCATCCCCTTCCATATCATTGTTATTGGATTGTAGTCTGCCCATGTACTTGCTTCTATTTCAATCTTATATATCTTGGAAATTAATTCTGCTGACATCTACATCATATATGTTCTTGACCACGACATGTGCCTGTTTGAATAAAATGTATGCTGCTTTTTTTCAAATTTCTTTTTCTCCATGCATCTTGTAAACTTAACACATCTGTCATTGTATAAAATGCTTTAAGTAAAGTTTTTCTTAATTTTTTATTCACTTTTGCATGTTTGTAGTCTAACTCATTATTATCAATTGCATTGAAGTCTCCTACTATGCATATATCTTCATCTTCATATTCTAATATTTTCCTGTGTAATTTTGCATAAAATTCTTCTTGATTTTCATTTGGAGCGTATATCCCTACTAACAATATTTTTTATAGTTCATTACTATTTCTATCATTAATATTCTTCCTTCCTCATCCTCAAATATTTGTTTAGATTGAATTGTCTTTTTGATATAGAATGCTACTCCTCTTTTACTTTGACAAGCAAGTGTTGTATATAATGTCCCCAATTTTACTTGTTCCAAAAGTTTTTTATGTTGTTTTCTAATGTGGACTTCTTGCAGACATATAATCTCTCATTTTAGTTTCTCTAATTTATTAAATATCTTCTTCTTTTTATCACTGAATTTAATCTATTTATATTGATTGAGCCTTGGTAGTACAGGGGTTTAAGGCACCCTGTTATTAAGCTGGTTATTAAGACCAGCTGCCTGCAATTACTGCAGGGTTTGAATCTCGCCAAGGCTCAAGGTTGACTCAGCCTTCCATCCTTTCTAAGGTAGGTGAAATGAGGACCCAGTTGTGGGGGCAATAAGCTGACTTTGTATAAATATACAAAAGGATGAAGGCTATTGCTGAGCACATTGTAAGCCGCCCTGAGTCTTCGGAGAAGGGCGGCATATAAATCAAATTTTTTTAAAAAAATTCTTCTTCCATTTTTTATTTATTTAAAAAAATAAATTTAAAAATTTATTTATTTGTTTTGTAGATCTAGTCACTCCCTTTGGTCTTTAACTTCTTTTGCTCTTGCTCCTTCTCTTATTGCTCTTTCTTCCTGTTCTTTAGTTGTCTCTTTTAATTGTTCCTTTTTTTCTTACTGTTGTCCAACCCCTCTTTCTTCATTCAATCTTCCTTCCTCTTGAATCCTATCTATTGTTCATAGAATGTTTCTGCTTTCTTTATTGTATCTAATCTGTGTCTTTTCTCCTGCCAATTCACCAAGATTCCTCTGAATCCTCAACCATCTGAAATTCACTCCTCTTTTAATCAGACATTTCATAAGAAATTGATATTCTTTTCTTAAGTCTCTAACTCTTCTTGGAATTTGTTTCAGTGCCACTATCTCTCTACCTTTGTGCTTTATTGTCGCATTTCTCAATTACAGTATCTCTGCTCTCAATATTTTCTTGGTAAATCTGACATGTATTTCTCTTGGTAAATTATTTCTCATTGCATATCTTGTATGCACTCTATATATCTCATCAATTCTGCTTAATAACTTTTCTTTGTCCTCTTCCATTGCCTCCGCTAATATTTCTGCAATTTTTTCTGCTCGGTTCTCTCCTTTTTCTTCTTCAATGTTCTGAAATCTTAAATAATAATCAGCTTTATCCATTTCAAGAGTTATAATTGTCCTTTCCTGATTCTTATCAATGGTTGCAAATCTATAATCCATCTCCTCCATTTTTTTTCTCTGTTGCTTCTGCTTTTTCTTCCACTGTCTTCAGTCATTGTTCATTTTTCCCTATAATCTCTTTAACTTCCTTCAATTCTCCATCCATTTTTTCAATTTTCTTATCTACTTTGTTTATTTTTTCCTTGAGGTCTTCAAATATGGCCTGTAGCATATTTTTTTAAAATTCCGTATTAGTTTTCTCTTGCTGTGTTATAGTTTCAGCTGTTTTTTGCCCCGTGGAGCTGGTTGCTGTTGATATTGATGGTGAAGATAGATAGTGTGTTGTTTTCTTCATTTTGTTCTTTAAATTCAAACCACCCAATTTGTAATCCAAATGATTCAACTTTAAAATTCAAATTTGCCTCTTAATTACTTCCAGGTTTAAAATCAAAGTCTAATCCACAATCAAAATTTTCAGGTTCTTGTTACCCTAATCCACAAAGCAGAGCAAAAAGAGATATAACAAAACGTTCAAAGTACAGATTTGAAAATCAAAAAGAGCCAGGAAAGTCAAAAATATAAAAAAGGGAAAAAAAAGAAAAATATATCTATCACCAAAAAAGAGTGTTAAGAATAAAAAGAAGAGAAAAGGAAAAAAGAAAAAAGACGTGGGGGGAAGCGAAAAAAAGAGATATCTAAAATTTCCAAGGAGGGAGGAAAAAAGAAGCTAATATCCAAAAAGTTAATTCCAAAGAGAAGTGGGGGGGGGATCCAATTTTAAAAAAAGGACTAAATACAAAAATCCACCATTCCACAATTTATAAATTCACAAAATAACGGGTAGGCAGATCACCTTTTAGCTGTATATTTCTTTTCCTTTTTTTCTTCTCTGCTACAAAATCACCAGACCATTTCTTATCAGAGTTCTCAAAACATTGTTCAAGGTCATTCCATTCTTGTCTTCTTTGTTCAATTTAATTGTTGAATTTTCTCTAGCACCACTAGATGGCACTACAATTTACTCCCAATTATCCCAATTATCTTAAGTTATATGCAGTCCAATTTTTTTAGTTTTTCAGATATAAATATAGGGATTTCGAAGTTCAGTCATCAAACTTGGCACAAAAAAAACACTCTGCCCAATCTGCTTTCTATTCATTAAAACTCAATTTTCAAACTTTGGCAATTATCTTCATTAATGGCTTTCGTTTTTTCAGTGCTACTGCCAGAGGAGGGGAAATAGCTTTGTATCCACTCCTCCACTCTTCTCTTTTGCCATTCTCTCTCAAGTAAAGTTTTTTTTAAATCAGGGAGTAATTTATTTTTTTTTACAAAACGAATCTTATTTCCAAGAGAGCAATTTGTTCTCACCCAGTTGTTTCACCTCGCTTTCTTCTTTTCTCATTCCGTGTGGCCGCCCCACCTTATGACAGCTCCCTGGCTGTCTTCCCAGCCACTGAGTCAAAGGCTATTTGCCAGAACTTCAGGGAATTTGCTATTTCCCTGTTCATACCAACGTGTGCCTCTGTTCTTCACCATCCCTATAAGACAGCTATGACCCCGAAGGACCCGCAAATGGCTGTGATATCAGCGCTATCTTCAGAGCCCCGAAGTTTCACTCTGTGTCGCTGCGGTGCTGGCCTCACCCCTCTCTTTATGGAATTCTTTGGGTTTAGCCCTTTTCTTGTCAACCTGTTTCTTATGGGCCTGATGTGCCTTGTCCAGTGCCTTATGCATGACCGCCAAGTGTGTTGTAGTTGTTCAATCCACTCCACTAAGGAGGGGATCTGAGGCTTCTCCTGAGGCAGTTCTGGTATGGAGACAAAATCCTGACCAGAAGCAATTTTATTTTTTTAAAAAAATAAATTTTATTAAGTTTTCTAGGTTAAAAACAACATGAGACAAAAACATTGATTATACATAAAAACAAAAACTATACATTCCCCTCCCTTCCTCTCCCATTCATAACACTAAACATACAAACACGTCTATCCTGGCAGATAATATTCCTGCCCTCATTAATAAATAATTATGCCCACAACACAGAATAAAGTAAATAATCCCCAAATATGGTTTCCATACAATTATCTTTCAATCTAGATAGGTATAACTCTCCTTGTATTGACTTAGACCCTCACTTCATCTCAATCCTTTTATGTAGCCACCAATACCAACTGTCTCAACTTTGAAAAAATTCAGAATCGTCTTCAATTGTGGGCATGATGTCACTGGTGACTACAGCTAAGGTGGATTGCTCCTGGTCCCTTAGCTGGATTTTACCCGCCGAGCAGCGTGAATTGGCTACTGCCCACCTCGTTGGGGTGGGTTTAGTAGAGGGGAAGCTCTAGCGAGCCCACCGAAGTGCAATTGGTGGGGGTTTGTGAAGGGAAATCCCCCCTCAGAATGCCAGCGGAGGAAGAGGGCTCCATATGGTAGCCCTGAAGCCAGGCTCATGCCCAGTGGAAGAAGATTTGCCCACAACACAAAGATAAGTGAAGCAGAGGAACCTGTGCTGGTATCGGACTGCTTGGAGAGGTGTGTGTATGAGGGAAAGCCGACGAGAGGGAGCGTGGGAGGCTCCATTGAAAGCGGCAAACCGACTGACAAGCTGGAGTGATTAAGTGGTGGCAGAGACTGTACTTGTTAAGATTACCTTTTAAGAAGATCGGCGTGGGTGTTTTGAAGAGTGCTGTGACTGAAGTGTCTTGTGGAAAATTCTGGGACTCTATATTCATGAATTAGACTTAATTGGACTTGCCTGGGCTTGATAGTGAGTAAGGAGCCATTGTGACTTGCATTTTTGAGTTTCTCCAGAAGTGCTGAATAGTAAGAGCTTCGCTGGGATAAGAGGTAGAAAGAGCTGATCTAACTGAAACTGAGGCAATAGCACCACCCTGTGGTGGCTTGGAAATTTATTGTGCAAGAAAAGAGGGAAAAGTTTTTTTGACTGATTCACTTTCAGACATTGCACACGATTTCTGGTTTTGGGGGATTGAATTGAGTAGAAAATTGGATTTCTGGCTCTTGACTCTGAAATTACTTTGTAATCCTTTGGATAAAGAGCCAGTGTATGCAAGAGTGGGGTAGGTGGTGGAAGCTTGCAATTATGCCGACAGTGATGAAGAAAAAGGTCTTAACCCTTTCATCGGCGACATCTCCAGCATTAAGAGGATCGGTGGACGATGTAAGACCCCCAGAAAAAGGGGTCAGAGTACAGGAACTTCAAAATATGCTACAGATGATACAAAACACTATTACAAAGAATCAGGAATAGACAATGAAAAAGTTTGAAGATGTGCAGGAGGAAATGGCAAGTACCAAGCAGGAAATCATGCACATCCACTCAAAATATGAGGAAGTTCAAGAAATATTAGTGGCTCATGAACAAAGATTTGACCGAGTAGAAACAAAAGTGGAGAAATCAGAAAATAAAATGGACAGATGTGAAGCACAATTAATGCAAGTAAATCGAGAGTTGGAAGGGGAGAATAGTTCACTTGGAGATGGACCGTGCTGCCTTCTATCTTAGATTTCAGAATGTGACGGAAACAAAAGACGAGCAGCTTGAAGATATAATCAGGGAAATAGTAGCTGGTGTGCTTGGGAGAGAGAAGGAATTGGTACAGCACGATATAGACGAAGTCTACCGAGTCTATACAAATTATACTAGGCAGAATAAATTACCTCATGAAATACACGTCCGATTTAGCAAAAAATCATTAAGAGAAGAACTGTATCAAAGCACTAGGGATCAAAAGATTACTTATAAGGACTGAGAAATTGTGATATTAAAGCAGGTCCCGCAACGTGTTCGTGAGCAAAGACAGAAATACCAGTTCTTGACAGAACAATTAAAGAAATATAGGGTTCCTTATCGGTGGTTGCTCCCAGAGGGATTGTTGATGACGTGGCAGGAAAAGAGAGTGAAGATTGAGAACCTTCGAGATGCACACGATTTCTATGAAAACCAGTTTAATGCAAGCGAACCCGGTAGTGAAGAAGAACTGGAACAAAAGAATTACGAGAACCAGAAGAGTGACAGAACGGAAAAGGACTGGAAACTGAAAGAGACAACGAAAGGAGGAAAGAGTGATATAAGTGAAGATGAAATCCCAGGAACCCGACGAGAAACAAGACAAACAACAAAGGCGAAAGCCACAGCGAAGTGAGGATATAGAGAAGATTGGAAATTTGATTTCAATTAATATTAATAGACTAAATGTTCCAATAAAACGAAATAGGATCTTTTCAAAATTACAAAAATTAAAAACTGGTATAATATGTCTCCAGGAGGTCCACATTAGGAAGAAACACATGGATATATTAAGATGTTCACGATTGGGTGAGTTATATGTATCTCTGGCGGACCAAAAGAAGTGGAGTGTGGCAATTTATGTTCAAACTTATATAGAATCTAAAAAGATATACTCGGATGAAGAGGGAAGATTGTTAATGGTCAAAGTAACAATGTATGGTAGATGTATCTTGCTGGTGGGTATTTACATCCCTAATAGTAATAAAGGAAGTTTTATAAAAGGGTATATAAAAAATTGGTAGAATTAGAGTATGAACATATTTGTATTACGGGGGATTTTAATGCTATAATGGATAGAGAGAAGGATCATAAGTCTGGAAAACGGGGGTGGGGAGTGAAAAAGAAATGTAGGAAGACGTTGCTGGCAATTTGGAATCAATTAAGGAAAGAATTTGGACTACAGGATATGTGGCAGAACTTTTATCTGATAAGGGAACAGTTTACCTTTTTCTCTCCCGGGAATAAATCATGGTCTCGCATTGATATGATATGGATGTCGTTGGAATTAGGAGAAATGGTACGGGAGGGTTGAAATTTTAGGGAATGATTGGGCAGATCACAACCCTTTAATGCTTGCCTGGAAAGGAGAGCGCAGCAGAGGATGATGGATGATGAGGGCAGAACTGTGCAAGGATAAGGATTTTGTGGAGTTGTTAAAATGGGAGCTGGCTCTTTTCTTCCAGGAAAATAGACGAGAGGATACATCTTTACAAATAATATGGGACATGGCTAAGGCGGTGGTGAGAGGGGTCGTGATTAAATACCATATTTTTCAGTGTATAAGACTCACCTTTTTACCCCCCAAAAGGGGGTGAAAATCTGGGTGTGTCTTATACGCTGAATGTAGCCCCACCCACCCGCCGGCCCCCACCCTTCTGCCATTTTCGGGCAGTTCCAGGTGGCAGAGATCTGGGTCGGGGCACAGCCTGAGGAACAACCCTCTTCAGGATGGTCTGGAGGGGAGGGAATCTGCTCGGCAGCTTCGGGGAACAAGGCGGGTGCCACAATTTGTGGCTGGTCACCCCTCTGGCTGCCCAGCAGGCAGCTTAGGGCAGGCAGTGGCCGCAATGACTTCATTCCCCTGCAATGTAGGAGCTGCTGCTTAAGCCCTCTGCACCCAGGAGCCGAGGGAACCGAATGAGAGCTCCTAAAGAAAAATGTCCCTCCTTTCCAGCCACCGCAGCCCGGATTCCCCAGCACAATAATCAGAGCCGCGTTTCAGGCAGCGGGCGGCCAGTTCCCCTGCAATGTGAGGAGCTGCCGCCTCTCTGTGCCCAGGAGCTGAGCGAACCGAACGAGAGCTCCTAAAGAAAAACACCCCTCTTTTCCAGCCACCACTGCCCGGATTCCCCAACTCAATAATCAGAGCCGCGTTTTAGGCCAGTTCCCCTGCAATGTGTAGCGGGGAACTGAGAACCGTTTTGGATTTGGGGAGGGGATTGCAGTGCTTCCACCTGAAAGTGCTTTTCTTCCCACTGGGGAATCCGGGCAGCGGTGGCTGGAAAGAAGGGGCGTTTTTCTTTAGGAGCTCTCGTTTGGCTCGCTTGGCTCCTGGGTGCAGAGGGCTTAGGCGGCAGCTCCTACATTGCAGGGGAGTGAAGTCATTGCAGCCATTGCCTGCCCTAAGCTGCCTGCTGGGCAGCCAGAGGGGTGACCAGCTGCAAATCGTTGCACCCACCTTGTTCCCCGAAGCTGCCAGGCAGATTCCCCCCAGACCGTTCCAAAATTCTGGTAGGCAGAGGTAGAATTCGTGCTTTCTTGATTTCCTCCCCCAAAATTAAAGTGCATCTTATACACTGAAAAATATGGTTTATGGCCAAAAAATGAAAGGAAGATAAGCAGGAGAGATTAGAGTAGGCAGACAGGTTGGAGAAATGGGAAATGAGATTACAAAAGGAACCGACAGATAAAATAGCGAAAGAAGCAAGAGGATTGGCGAGGCACCATATGAATTTATTGGACCAAGCTGAGTTAGTGCAAAAAACCTGGAGAGCAAAGCAAAATTATTTTGAATATGCCAATAAAGCGGGAAGATGGTTATCAAGCAGATTGAAAAAGGAACTAGAAAGCAGAAAGATTAAATGGTTAAGAGATAAATCGGGTCATTTAGTGGCCAGTACTGGGGGAAAAAAAGAAGTGGTGTATGAGTTTTTTCTGGAGTTATATCAAAGAGAAGACACCAGTCGAAAGCAATTCAGTTTCCTAGAGAACTTGCCAGGGGTACCAGATCAGATAAGAGATATGCTAAACAGAAATATCTCGGAGGGGGAAATAGAGGAAAGTCTGAAAAAACAGAAGAGTGGTAAAAACCCCTGGAACAGATGGACTGCCTGTAGAAGTGTATAATGTAATCTGGGAAGTGATCGGGACCCACTTGTGCGCTGTCTTTAACAAAGTGCTGAATGATGGACGAATACCAAAGTCTTGGGAAGAGACTTATATCTCTCTCCTTCCTAAGGAAGGGGCCGATACAACCTATATTAAGAATTATAGACCAATAGCCTTGCTTAATGCTGATTATAAATCGTTTGCATCCATCCTAGCAAAAAGACTACAGGTTTTTTAAAATCAGTTTGTACATAGAGACCAGAATGGTTTCTTATCACATAGATTGTTGAGAGATAATCTGAGAGTAGTATTAAATGCTCTTGAGTATTATGAACACCATTTGGACAAACAGATGGCACTTCTCTTTTTAGATGCTTATAAAACATTTGGCAGCATGAGTTGGGAATTTATGTTAACCCAGCTTCATAAAATGGAATTTGGCGAAAAGTTTACTCAGGCCATACAAACAATTTACTCTTCCCAGGTGGCATGGGTTTTAGTTAATGGGGAAAAAACAAAGGAGGTTATAATCAGTAGGAGTACGAGACAAGGTTGCCCGCTTTCCCTGCTTTTATTTATTCTGAACCTCTTCTTAGGGAAATTAGGAATAACCCAGCAATTAAAGGACTTAAAGTACGAAGGCACAAATTTAAAATACAGGCATTCGTGGATGACCTTGTCTTCATTCTAGAAGACCCTTTGGAGTCGGGCCCAGAGTTGATAGAGATGATAGAAGAATATGGTAGAGAAGCTGGGTTAAAAATGAATAAGGACAAAACCAAGATATTGGTCAAAAATATTCCAAAGATGCAGAAGGATATATTAGAATCTAAATTGGATGTTCAAATTGTAAATAAAATTAAATATCTAGGAATTTGGCTAACAGCCCAATGCTCTGCAATTAAGGAAGATAATTTTGTTAAATTATATGATCAGACTGCAAGAGACCTGGAGAAGTGGAAAAATTTACAATTGTCTTTGATGGGACGGATAGCAGCAATTAAGACACATGTTTTGCCTAAATGGCTATTTTTATTTCAATCAGCTCTGGCGAGGCTAGATAAAAGGTTTTTTAAAGGTCTGGATCGAGTCGTGCTGAAATTTATTTGGCAGGGGAAAAGGCCTAGGGTGAAGCTCAAAATGTTACAAGAGCATAGAGAGAGGGGGGGCTTCGGCCTCCCCTGCTGGGAACTATATTATCGAGCTTCACTGCTGGCCTGGATGAAAGATTGGGTGTTATTGAAGAGGAGGTCTTTATTAGATTTAGAAGGGCATGACCTACAACACGGCTGGCATGCACTGCTATGGAGAGAGAAAGCGCAACAGTATAAATATTTTAAGAGACATTACCTAAGGTGAATATTGCTGGAAACCTGGGATATATTCAGAGGAAAATTCTATACTAAGATTCCAACCTGGATCTCAGCAACAGAACCAATGACATACCCAACAGCTCTTAAACAGGATAAAATTTTTAGATATAAAGATCTTGTGGATGTTCAAGGGATATTAAGATCTAGGGAAGATTTGGCTGACAAAGGAATCAGGCTAGATTGGTGGACCTACGCTACAGTTCAATCTCGTTACAGGAGACATAGAGATAATTATGGGATATATGTGATGGAACAGAGTTTTGATAAAATATTATTGGGAGAGGACCATAAATACATAACCAAAATGTATGCACAATTGCTTGAGCGAATGATAGGAGAGGACGTTGTAAAAGATACTATGATTGCCTGGGGGAGGAATTTTGGGTACTCGATTCCTTTAGAAAAATGGCAACAAATGTGGGGGGAAAATATTAAAATGACTACGGCAACGTCTTTCAAGGAAAATGTATATAAAATGTTGTATAGGTGGCACCTCCCACCAGCAAGAATTGCTAAAATGTTTCCGGGTGCATCAGAGTTATGTTGGAAATGTGGTAAAACCAGAGGTACGTATTTCCATCAATGGTTGACTTGTATAATGGCAAAGAAGTATTGGAGAAGGATTGGGAATTGGATTAAGGAAATTACTAATGTGGACCTCCAATGGAAACCTGAGATATATTTACTAGGTATTCGCCCAGAGAGGCTGAGTAAGAAAAAATGGTATCTCACTCTACATATTTAAGTCGCAGCTAGAATAGTGTTCACCCAACAGTGGAAAGAAAAAGAGATACCGGTTAATGCCCAAATTATAAATAAATTATTAGAGTGCGCTGAGGTGGACAGAATGACGTATATGTTGAAAGACCAGAAGCAATTTTAAATGGGGTGAAGCCAGTACTACTATGTATTGAATTATTGTAAGCGACCTCTGCAAATGGCAGCAGGTCAGCCCAATTTTCCTGCTGGTAATTTACGTAGCATCTAAGGTACTGTTCCAGAACTGAGTTAGCACATTCACAGGTTCCATTAGTTTGTGGGGAGGGCAGAGCTTAGACCCTAGGCAGAGCCTAACAACTTCAGGAATTCCCACCAGAATTGGGAGGTGAATTCTCAATTCTGTACCTCCCTATCTGACATAATGCAGTCAGGAATGCCATGTAACCTATACACATGTTGGATAAATAGTTTAGTGAGTGTTTTAGCAGAAGGTATTTTAAGGCAGCGTACAAAGTGCTCCAGCTTGGAGAATATAAATGACTGTATTCCCCCCACTCTTGGGTAATTCAACAATAAAATCCATAGATATTTCTAGTGCCATGGGGCACTAGAATTGGCAACACTCTGGAGTCCAGCAGGCTTCCCTGGGGGCCTCCTAGCAGCAGCACATGAGGACAGCTGGCCATGTAGGACTCTATGTTCTTTTTCAACGAGGGCCACCAGAACTGCTGTTTGACTAGGTGTAAAGTCTTTACAAAGCCAAAATGCCCAGCAGCTTTTGAATTGTGGACCTGTTGCAGCACAGTCCCCCTTAGACTGGAGCATACATACAGTTTAGCACTAATCCATTCCAGCCACCTCACATAGTGCACTCTTTTGTATGGGATAGAAACCAACCATCACTTTTCAGCCCCCTTTCACATAAGTCATTGGGAAGGTTGGGGTCTGACTTTTTCTGGGCTCTGGTAACCACTGGGGTCACTAGTTGCTTAGAAGGGATGATTGGACATATCACTACTGGCCTAGCACTATTGTACTGGGGTAATCTAGACAAAGCATTAGCCATAAAGTTCTTTCCGCCAGGGCAAGGTAAAGTTAAAACAGTCAAAGTATTGCATCCAATGAACTTGTTTGGGTGATAGTTTTCAGGGAGTTTTCAGGGCTTCCATGTTTTTATGGTCAGTCCACACCTCAAAAGGGTGCTTTGCCCCTTCAAGGAAATGTCTCCAAGTTAACAGTGCCCATCGGACCACAAACACTTCCTTCTCCCAAATTGCCCTTCTCTCAGTTTCTGTTAATTTCCTGGAGGTGTAAGCACAGGGTTGTAGGGCCCCTTTGTTGTTAGCCTGCAAGAGCATGGCACCCACAGCCACGTCACTGGCATTGGCCTGGACCACAAACAGGGCATCCATGTCAGGATGTTTAAGTTTGGCTGCAAACAGCTACTTGAGTTTCTCAAAGGCTGCTTGGCATTCCATTCCATTCCATTCTTCTCAAGGATATGGCTATGCTTGGGCATGGCCTCTCCCTTTGTCTTCAGAAGATTGGTAATGGGTAATTTATTTATTTGTTTATTTATTTATTTATTTATTTATTTATTTATTTATTTATTTATTTATTTATTGGTTCGATTTACAGTATATGCTGCCCTTCTCCGGAGACTCAGGGCGGCTTACAATGCATTAAGCAATAGCCTTCATACTTTTGTATATATCTGCTTAGTAGGGCTTTCGGGCCACCCTAAACGGTGTTCTTTTTTATACAAAGTCAGTTTATTGCCCCCACAATCCGGGTCCTCATTTTACCTACCTCAAAAGGATGGAAGGCTGAGTCAATCTTGAGCCTGGTGAGATTTGAACTTGCAGTAATTGCAGGCAGCTGGTGTTACTTAACAGTACATTAGTCTGCTGCGCCACCAAGGCTCTAATTTTAGCAAATGAGGGGATGAATTATCCATAAAAGTTTGCAAAACTCAGGAAACTTTGCAACTGCTTTCTGGTGCGAGGGGGCACTCATTCCAAGACCACCCGTACTTTCTTCAATTCCATCTCTGGTGGCTGGGATTTGGCATGCAGTTGTTAAGTTACAAAAGGGTTGTTTATCATTAAGATCTTAAGACTTAAGATCATTAAGTCCATTAATCCACTAACCCAATCTATTAAGCCATCTGGAGTGGTGACTGTCAGGAAGTCACAAAAGGGGATCACTTGACCCAGGGCTATAACCATCTGCAATAGGGACCTTTTTTGCAAAAGGTCTTCCTTGCTGCGCTGGGCCACGTGGGTCGGGACAAACAAACACTCAAAAAAATGTTACATACTTCAGGAAGCGTGGGACACATCGCTCATCCACACACTCTTAGTATGTAAAAGAAGAGGCCCGGTGGCCAGGCTTGCCAGAGTGGATGACAGCAGGCTTTTTCAGGTGGATGGCTATTGGTAGCTGGAGTGACCATTACAGGTAGGCAAAGGTGTGTGAGGTATGTGGGTCGTGTCACTCGCTCTTTTCAGACACAAAAGAAGCGGCCTGGTGGCCAGGCCAGGTGCATGGGGCACTTCTTTCTGCCATGAAAGAAGCGGCCCAGTGGCCAGGTGAGGCACATGGGGGGGGGAATTAAGATACCCCTCGAAAAGAAGGCCTAGCCATTTTTTCAGGGGTCAAAAGAAAATAAGACCAGGTTGTATTTTCGAAGAAACACGGTAAGTAAACCAAGACCCCCTTTTACAAATGCTCATACAACACTTCATTGATCAATTGCATGAACACAGCAGGTACCCCTTATAATCCAAATGAGAGCACCCTGAACTTGAAGCAGCCCAAAGGGCATTTAAAAGCAGTTTTCCACTTGTTTCCCTCTTTAATGCGGACCCTGTAATAAGCTTCTCTCAAGCTTAGTAAAGATTTTTCCTTTGGCCAGATGTGCCATCACGTCCTTCTTTAGGGGCAGTGGATAAACATTTTCCACAAACACCGTATTGAGCACCTTATAATCCACACACAGATGAAGAGACCCATCCTTTTTCCCATGAAACAACACTGGGGCAGCTGGTTGGATGAAACCCCACTTTAGATTATTGTCAGTAAAGGCCTGCAACTTGTTCAGCTCTTGCAGGGTCATCAAATAGATTTTTGGCTTAGGGAGTTTCACCCTAGGGAGGATTTGTATGCTGCAGTCTGTGGGGCAATGGAGTGGGAGCACATCAGAGTCCTGCTTGCTGAATGCCTCCCTGAGGTTCCAGTATTCCTTTGGGATTTTCTCCTCTCCATCTGGGTGTTTGCTCACTACAGCTCCTAGCTCCCTCACAACCCTGGCTCTGGGTGGGTTTTGCCTCCCCCTCTTCCATCTGTGTGGAATGGATTCTTAAAAGCTCCTTCCTCAAATTCACATGAAGTTTCCATTTTCAGAGCCAGGTGAATCCAAGCAGGAGGGATCTCTCCATTCCATGGGCTACAATGAAACTCAATGTCTCTCTGTGATCCCCCATCCATATTTTCAGAGGTTCGGTTACAAAATGAGCTGGGCCTCCACCAACCCCTGACCCATCGAGCTGGCAAAATGCTATGGGCACCCTCAGTGTTCTCTGTCTCGGTCCCAGTTCCTCTACCACCTTGGGGCTAATCATGCATCTGGTGTATCCTGAGTCCAAAAGGGCTACCATCTTCCCCTGGGTGCCTGACAAAAGCACCCGCAGCTCCACTGGGATGGTCATGGGGCCACATGTTGACTTACCAGGGGGTTGTCATCAAAGTCAGTTTCACTCTCTTCAGTGTTGTTTCACTGGCTGCTTCCAAGGCTTCCTGCCCCCAAGCAATTACCAGCTTGGAGCTTGGTTTGGTAAGGCAATCAACTGCTCGGTGCCCCTCCTTCCCACACTTGAAGCATGCTGTGGATCTTGCTTTGGGTCCTGGCTTGGCAGCTTTCGTGGCTTCTTTAGGACAGGGGGGAGGGCTTGCTCCAGATATGGTTTCCATGGTGCTGGTCTCTAGTCAGGTGGATTTCTACCTCATCTGCTAACACATACCAGTGCTGGAGTTCTCAAGGCTCCCCCGGAAGATACAGCATTGACAGATTTCACTGTTAAGCCCATCTTTGTAGCATTTTATCAGGACTTCCAGGGGCCAGCCAGTCATGTGGCAGGCCAGCTCATGAAACTCCTGGGTGTATTCTGCCACTGACCTCTGCCCCTGGGTGATTGTTTTCATCCTGGTCCTAGACTTGTATTTGGCTAGGGGCGGAGGTGGTATTCAGCAGGTTCTGACCAGTTCTGGAGAACCAGTAGCGGAAATTTTGAGTAATTAGAAGAACTGGTAAATATTACCTCTGGCTCGTCCCACCCCCAATCTATTCTCTGCCTCCTGAGTCCCAGCTGATTGGGAGGAAATGGGGATTTTGCAGTAACCTTCCCCTGGAATGGGAAGGGAATGGAGATTTTATGGTATCCTTCCCCTGGAGTGCAGAGGGAGATTTTACAGCATCCTTCCCCTGCCACGTCCACCAAGCCATGCCCACAGAACCAGTAGTAAAAAAAATTTGAATCCCACCACTGCTACGGGGTCCTCGAACCGCCAGTGGAGCGCCATCATAAACGAGTCAAAATCTCTTAGCTGGGAGGCATTATCATTGTGAAGAGTGACCATCCAGTCTGCTGCAGCCCCTTCCAGGGTCATTGTCAGTCCTGGAGGCCATCTTTTTATTTGGATCTTCAGGGCTGCCACACTTAGTGCTGTGAGAAACTGGGAGGGGGGATTGCATGGAGTTGGAGAGATATCTAGCCATAATAACATTCTTTTCTCTGGGAGTCAAGGACATTCTGCTTGCACCTGGAGTGGCATGACTGGGAGGCATCTCCAGTTGGGATGGTGCATTGATTGGACCATGTGATGGACATGTGGGTGCAGAGGAAGGGACTTGGACTTTCTTTTGGGTGGGGAAAACCTGGAAGCTTTCAGATTTGGGTTTTCAGTGTGCCAGTATACCTACTCTAATAAATTGGAACTTTGAGAAATGCCTGCCTTGGAGTTTTTACTTGGAGTTGCGGAATTTCTGGAACGCTGACACTGAGAACTGAGTGGTTCCAGAGCAAGTATATGTTTGCTTATTTATTTATTTTCATATGTGTATTTTGAAAGCCCCCAAAAGTTTAAAACATGACAGAATAAGATAGAAAACATCAGCAAAACTAGAGAAATCAATCTATAAGTCTTGGCTTTCTATTTCCACCTGCAGCTTCCACTCCAAGGAGTTATGAGTGTTATATTATCTAGTGAGGGAGGAGAGTCAAAGTCACTTATTGAAGTTGTCCACTTATTTATCTGTCTATTTTCTGCTGTTTCAGAAGCTTGGTTGAAATCTGAATTGCAGAATAGATCTCTTCTTCCTTTTCCCCATTCTTAAATCCCAGATTAAATATTATTAAATTATGGATGGAGCAGATAGGTGACCTCTCAGGCAATGCAGATTAAAAAATTAATTTTAAATTGGAACATAAAAATACTAAAATAAAAGATAAAAATGGAGAGCATCAATTCAGAACTGCTCACATATCATCATTTTGAGCTCCCTCAAAATCACTCTATCAAGACAAACCAGATCTTCCATCCATACAAGCAACCTATTAGAATGTTTTTAATAACTTTGCAGAAAATAAACAATGTATTCTATTAACGAAGGTGCTATCACTGGTAAAATGCATTTCAGAGGGCCCCAATCCTTTTACCTGAGTGGGTAGGGCCTTCCTTAATATGAATATATGAAATAGTATGAAATAATATGAATAATGTAAATTTATGAAATAGGTACTGTATCTGGGTAGAAGAGACAATCAAGTATGTACATAGGTTCTGAGGCATGGCTTGACAAACCCTCATTATAACATTGGCTTCTAGTTAGGAATTACTGCTTGCCTCTGCCTCTGCCTCAGCCTTCTAATTCATTTTCCTGAAAGTCCTTTCTTATGGAGTTTCTTTATATATATGGTTATAAAGAACCATAAAAAGATTGAATGACTTTAAAGTTGTATCTGAAGAACTGGTTGAAATATTGAAATCATACTTCCGCCAAAATGATCAGTGATTTTGTATTGCTATTTGAATAATAATTATATAATTATAATTCAAATGTTGCTCTTTAACCTTTCAGTTGTGTCCAACTGTTGGTGATTTTATAGGCAAGCATGGAGAGCACTTCCTATAAAGTCACCAAGAGTCGGACATAAATGAATGGTTAAACAACATGCGAAATTAAAATTCTTAATTTGCATACAGAGAGATATCTTTTGGCGTGCTTGTTTGTGGAAAGGCAATGTGTAAGTGATCAGTAATGGTCAGCTTTGGTTACCCTGGATGTGAATCTTTCCTAATATTTTACATTTTTTCCCCCCAAGTTTTTTTTTATTTTATAACATATAAAAATTCCAATTTCAATTAAACAGTGTGTTGTCGGGGTACAAATAGTTTTAGGAAATAATCAAAATGTTTACAACAATATTCATTATCTTACTATTAGTTATAATAATTTTAATAATAATAATAATAACAATAATGTTTGTTTAACCAATTTAACATACCTTCCTTTGGAATGGGACTTTTCGGCTCCTATCTTTGGCCACACCTGTTTCTCCAGCAGTGTTCCACCTCCATGCATTCACCTCTAGCTTTTCTCCTCAACAGGCATGCTCCTAGCTGTTCACCCTGGCCAATGGGCCATGGCCCCTCCATCCCATGTGCTTTGGCACAGCCCATTTGACGACACACTGTCATCCACCCGGGACAGTTAGCTGCTAGCCAATTGGCTAGCTGCAAATGCTAGCAGCCAGAAGCCATGGTGCGATAGATTGTAAGGGTTGGGGGACTGGGGGGAGGTGCTGCTGCCAAACGGCTTGTTAGGAGAAGGAAGGGGAGAGGGTGGAAGCTCCCTGTACCTGATTGTGCCTCCCTGATAACGAACGGGAAGGGAAGAGTGGGGGTGGGGGCAGTAAGTAAGCCGGTTTCATCCAAAGGAGTTTTTGTGTTTCAGGTGAGTATCCTACTGTAGCTTTAGAAGGAGAGAGGGAAGGGGGGGAGAGAGAGAGAGAGAGAGAGAGAGAGAAGGGAGAAAAGAAAGAAAAGAAAGAAAGAAAAGGGAGAGAAAGAAAGAGAGGGGGGAGGGAGGGAGGAGGGAGGGAGGAGGGAGGGAAGGGAGAAATCAAAAAGAGAAAGAAGGAAGGAAAGAAAGAAAGAAGAAAGAAAGAAAGAAAGAAAGAAAGAAAGAAAGAAAGAAAAAAGAGGGAGGGAGGGAAGGGAGAAAGAAAAAGAAGGAAGGAAGGAAGGAGGGAGGGAAGGAAGGAGGGAGGGAGGGAAAAAAGAGAGGAAGGAACGACCACAAATCCTGGCACTAGATGCAGCTTCAGAGGATGCTTTGATACAGCACAGCAATCCAGGGCTGCAAGGGACCTTAGAGTCCAACCCCCTGCTGCAGCCAAACAGCATCAGGCACTTGTTAGGAGAAGGAAGGGGAGGGGTGGAAGCAGGGGTGAAATCTAAAAATTTTCCTTACCGGTTCTGTGGGCATGGCTTAATTGGTGGGCATGGCTTTATGGTCAGGTGACCAGGTGGGCATGGCCAATAATAATAAATAATAAAAATAATAAAGTACACAAAACAATAAGAGGTACCAAAAACCAACTTTCACACTTTACACACACAGCACAACACAACACAACTGATTCACACACAATGTAAAAGCAGCTGCACTTCACCCAAAATGGCCCTTGCAACAAGCAGGAACCTCAGACAGCTACAAAAAGCTCAAAAACCAACTTTCGCACTTTACACGCACAAAATGTCACATACAGCTTTGTGAGAATTTGTGTTTGTGTAGTTAGAGTGAAACACTACAGAAACACGCCAAATCTCAAAAGCTGCACATATATTTTATTTTATTATTTTATTTATATTTTTAGATAAAAGCAGCTAAATTAAAAACTTCCTTAACTTTAAATTGCTATGTCTAAAAAAAAAAAACTCCTAAAAAAACTCAATTAACTATTTTTTTAAAGCTCCCAGTTACATATCAAATTGAAGGCACAAGGCTGGCAGGCAGGCAGAGTGAGCTGCTCATCGATCACATTGATTGCAGGCAGGCAGATTGAGTTGCTAGTGGATGCAATAGATTGCAGCAGCTGAAGCAAGGCAGGAAAAGCGAGTGAGCCCGAAAGAAGCAGCAAGCTGCCAAGTAGGCAAGTGGGGACCTGGCAATTGGGTGGGCATAGGCGGGTGGGGGGGTGGCAGGGATTTTTGCTACCGGTTCTCCGAACTACCCACCACCATTGCTAACAGATTGCCCGATCCGGTCTGAACCGGGAGCATTTCACCCCTGGGTGAATCATGCCTCCCTGATAACAAGCAGGAAGGGAAGAGCAGGGGGAGGGCGGTAAGTAAGCCACCTTCATCCAAAGGAGGTTTTGTTTCTGGTGGGTATCCTAGCCTTGGAAGGAGAGAGGGAAGGAGAGAGGGAAGGAGGGAGGGGAGAGAGAGAGAGAGGGGGGGGAGACAAGAAAGCAAATAGAAAGAAAGAAAGAAAGAAAGAAAGAAAGAAAGAAAGAAAGAAAGAAAGAAAGAAAGAAAGAAAGAAAGAAAGAAAGAAAGAAAGAGGGAGGGAAGGGAGGGAGGGAGGGAGGGAGGGAGAAAGGGAGAGAGGGAGAGAAAAAGGAGAGGAAGGAAGGACCACATATCCTGGCACTAGACATAGCTTCAGAAGATGTGTTACAAGGGTTATGTCTTGGCAGGATTAGTTTGAGATGTATTCCCTGACTCTCGAGGAGCTGCCTTCAGCTGCGTCTGTGAGGTATTTCCGGTTCCTGTCATATGTAGATATATACCTGTAATGATGGCTTGTTGGGGGTTCTTCTACTTATGATTAAACTTACTTGAAACATGGTGTCAGAAGTCTGAATCCATGTCTTCCAGATACATTTGAAGCATACTCCCGAAAGCTAAGCAGTGGAAGTATGGCAGCTGCTAACAGTATACCTCTGCCTGAGCCTATGAGGGTGAGTGGAGATTGCGGCAGCAATTGGAATAAGTTCAGGGCAGAGTTCAAAGATTATGCCTTCTATAAAATACTTTTTATTGAGTATTTTACATTTTAAAACTAAACACACAATAGCAAAAGAAATCAAAAGACAAAAACAAAAAACAAAAACACACATATACCAGACGTTAAAATACAATACTAACAACAGATATATACAATTTTACAACTTTCTGCATTGACTTTTGTCTTTACTCTTAGCTTTTATCCTCCCGCTCCTTCTCTTTATTTTTAAATATTCATAATTAACTGTTTTTTTAAAAAAATTATTATAGTTCAAAAAAACAAAAACAAATATATAATAGTTTTTCTATCACAGTGTAACATCACCAAAATATCCATGTATATATACACCAATAATCAGAAAGTAAAAATAGCAATTATTTACATATTCTTATATACAAATTTACATTTCCAATACTTATTGATTACCATAATTATACCATCATCTATAATTATAATCCAACATTATCCTTTATCTCTCTCCCATTGTTTCTGGATCCAATCATACCACATGTTCCAACTACTATAAAAATCTGAGTCCCTTTTACCCTTGATCAGTTTTGTAAGTCTGTCGGACTCCGCACATTCCATAATTTTATAAATTATTTTTACAATTACATTTTCACATTTTCACCCATTACCCCCCTCCTCAACCCACCCCAAACTCCCCAACCTCATCCTCCCTAACCCTCCCTAACCCTCCCCTCCCCCCGGACTTCCACAGAATATACTCACATAGAAAAAACCCCCTTTATATAAAACTTGAACCCCTCCATCCCCTATATAATTTTTCATCTTAACTAAATTAAAATATTTCTATCTTAACATAACATTTTCAATTAAAAGCTATTTTATACTTCCCTGTCTGATATTTGTTCTGCACATAATCTATCCACTTTTTCCATTCCCACTCATAAATCTCTTGTGAATAATCTTTTAAGTATGCTGAAATCTTCGCCATCTCTGCAAAGCTGGCCATCTTCAAAGTCCATTCCTCGACAGTGGACAAAGCTTCATTTTTCCAGTATTTACCTATCAATAATCTGGCTGCTGTTATCATATACAATATCAACTTTGTTTCACCCAATGTAAAACCCTTAACTATACCCAGTAAAAACAGTTGTGGAGAAAATTGAATTTTTTTCTTCAAAACATTCTGCATAACCCACCAAATTTTTATCCAAAAAGCTTTAACTTTCTTGCAAGTCCACCAAACATGATAATATGTAGCGTCTGAACAATCACATCTCCAACATTTTGGCTGAACATTAGGGTACATACATGACAATTTCTTAGGATCTAAATGCCATCTATAAAACATTTTATAAAAATTTTCCCTCAAATTCTGTGACTGTGTAAATTTAACATTCTGAACCCAAATTTTTTCCCATGTTTCCAACATCACAGGTTCTTCAAAATTCTGTGCCCACTTAATCATACAATCTTTAACCAATTCAGTTTCTGAATCTCTTTCTAACAAAACATTGTAAAGCCTTTTAATATGCATTGGACCTTTCTCTTTTATATGTTTAACCAATTCTTCCTCATGCAACATAATACCAATTTTTTGATCCTCTTTCCTTCTCATTTGAAGTTGATTATATTGTAACCAAGTTAAATTAATCCCTTCATCCAACAGTGTCTCTAATGTCTTCAACTGCCATCTGCCCGCATCTGTAAAAAGAACTTCTTTGTATAAACCCCCCCCGAGTGACATTATATTTGTATTCCAAATAATATGACCAAGATCCAGCCATAGCAGTATTTTATAATCCCATTTGAGTCGGTGCTTCTTCCAAACACTCATCAGGGAGTCTCTAAGTATATGACTTTTAAATACTTTATTCACTTTATTTTCATAAAATAAGTAAACATGCCATCCGAATTCAAGATCAAAACTTTCTATATTCAATATTCCAGTCTTTTTCCTTCCAAACCAATCACTTGCTTGAGATAAAGCTGCTGCTTCATAATATAACTGTAGATTTGGAAGTTTAAGACCTCCCCATTCTGGAACACCTTGCATAATTTTTAATTTCACTCTCGGTTTTTTCTCATTCCAAACAAACTTATTCACTCCACTTTGCCACTCTTTCAATTGTTTATCGCTTTTAAGCACCTGAATCGTTTGAAACAAAAAAAGAAATCTTGGCAAAATATTCATCTTAACTGCTGCTATTCTTCCAAGTAGAGACAGCTGCAGTTTTTTCCAAGTCTCCATATCTTTCTGCACATCTCGCCACAACACCTCATAATTATTTTGAAACAGTTTCATATTTGATTCTGCAACCTGAACTCCTAGATATTTTACCTTTGGTACGATCTCAAAACCTGCCCTCCTTTCAAGCTCGTGTTTACAATCTTGTGTCATATTTTTGACTATCATCTTAGTTTTTTTCTGGTTTAGTCTAAAACCTGAAACTTTACCATAGTCTTGTATAATGTCTTTCATCTGGATTATTGATTCCATTGGCTGTGTCAGGGTAACAACCAGATCATCTGAAAATGCCTTTATTCTGTAATCCTCTTGCCTTATCATTATACCTTTCAAGATATTAGAGTCCCGTATTGTATTTAACAAGACTTCTAGTGTTAAAATAAATAGCAATGGGGATAACGGACATCCCTGTCTTGTTCCTTTTTCAATTTTAAAATCTGTTGTCAAACTTCCATTAATAATGATCTGTGCCTTTTGCTCTTGGTAAATTGCTGAAACCGCCTGTATAAATTGGTCCCCAAAGTCCATCTTTTTTAAAGTCTTTAATAGAAAATTCCAATCCACTCTATCAAAGGCCTTTTCCGCATCCAAAAAGACCAGCACTGCAGGTACCTATTTATTCCTCTCAAGATATTCCAATAAGTCTATTACTTGCCTTACATTGTCCTTCATGTATCTGCCCTCAATAAATCCCGCTTAATCATCATGGATCACCTCTTGGATTACTGGCATCAACCTGATGGCTAGTACTTTTGCATAAATTTTATAATCATTATTCAGAAGAGATATTGGTCTATAATTCTCTGGTTTTTTAGGACCTACTTGCTCTTTTGGTATCAAAGAAATGTAGGCTGTTTTCCATGATGGGGGTATTTTACCCCCTTGTTGTATGTTACAAAATAAGTCTCTGAGCTGTTCCACCATTTCTGCTTGCAAAGTTTTATAATACACTGCAGTCAAACCATCCATTCCAGGAGCTTTAGCTGTTTTTAATTGTTTAATTGCTACTATAATCTCCTCCTCTGTTATAGGATAATTCATTCTTTCCTTTTGTTGATTAGTAATTTTTGTGACTCTTTTCTTATCTAAATATTTTTCTATAAGTCCATTCTGCATATCATCTTTAGCATATAGTTTAGTATAATAGTCTACAAAAGCTTCTTTAATTAATTTTTGTTGAAAAATTTCTTTCCCTCCAATATCAATACTATCAATAGTTCGGATACTCTGCTTCTTCCTTAATGTATAGGCCAACCATCTGCCCGGTTTATTGGCATTACAAAATGTATTATGCCTTGCATATTGTAGACTTCTTGCAACTTGTTCTGCCATAAACATTTGGAATTGATCTTTCAAAAGTTTTATAGCGCCACGTATTCTTTCATCTGTTGGATTTTTAATAAGTAACTGTTCTTTATTCTTTATTTCTGCTTCCAGTTCAGATCTTTTCTTTTGTCGATTCAGTCTATGTTTAGAATTCATATAAATGAGTACACCTCTCATATAAGCTTTGCTCGCATCCCACACAATTTCAATTGGGGTACCCTTATTTAAGTTTATTTCAAAAAATTCTTTCAACTGCTTTTTAAGTTCTGTTATATTTTTTTCATATCTGAACAAGTTTTCATTTAATCTCCATGATCTTCTCTCAGTCTTTCCAGTCTCAATTTCTATCCATACTGGGCTGTGGTCGGTCAAAGTTCTTGGAAATATCTTTGTTCTTTTTGTCTTAACAAGTAGATCATCTGACAACAAGATAAAATCAATCCTAGAAAAGGACCTATGTCTATCGGAAAAGAAAGTATAATCCAATTCTTTGGGATTATGTATTCTCCAAATGTCTTTTAATTCCAAATCGTCTTTCATGTCAAAAAAAGTCTGTGGTAATCTGATCCTTGATTTTGCTGAACTCTTTTTATCTAATTTAGAATCAATTACTCCATTCCAATCTCCCATAATTAAAATAGATCTATAGTCCCATTGCAGTATTTTAGTATGTAGCATTTTATAAAAATGATCCTGTTGTTGATTAGGAGCATAAATTCCAATCAAAAGAATTTGGCCATTGGACTTCCGGTTTGCTGTTTGTCCCCGCTGGACGCTCCTTCGGGATCGTCGCACCCACTGCCTGTAAAGAGCCGCCTTTATAGCGGAATGGCGACTCGAAAAAACTCTGTTTCCATGAGGAAACGGAGATAGAGCAGGCTGGGATGGGTTGAGTCCTCTGCCTAATCCCAAAAGTTTTTTTTTTACTTTTGGGACGGAGCGGAAGAGACTCCCCGTATCCCCAGCCGATGCTCCGGGCTCTGGGAGATCTCTGCTACACGCAGAGCTAGGTGGCAAAAGCAAGCCTGTAAACTTGTTAAACTAATTAAAGAAGACGTGAGCTGGATCGCTGACCCTGAGGCGCAAGTATTTTTTTTCTTATTTTAGAAAAGTTACTGAAGTTGTTTAAGAAGTGAAAGGAAAAAAGATTTTTAAAATGGCGATTGCCGAGGCTTGAAGAGAGGCTGAAAAGGGAAAGTCCTTCCATTTTCTATTACAAAGTAGCGGAATGAATACTTCTGGCCGTAATTGAGGCAAAACCTCACTCTCACTCTTGCTTTTTTTTTCTTTTTTTTTCCTGGGGATCTGATATTGATCTTGGTTGGAAACAAGCCTTTTTTTCTCTCTTTTCCACTAAATCTTGTCTGTGTGGGAAATGGCATCGGGACTCACACAGCTAGACAAACGGGGGGGGGGGGAATTTCCCCCATTAATAAATTACACCAACAAGTTGTAACTCTCCAGTGTCAGAAACCTGATTTTAATATAATAGAATTTCTTCTTGAAGAGATTGTAAGAAGGGATGAGATTGTGAACCAGCAACTCGAAAAATTTAAGCAGGAAATTAAAGAAATTGGTGAATTGGTGAAATCAAAGTTTGACTTTTTGAATCGAAAGATTTTAAATACAGCTAATGCTTTATCAGACTTTCTGATTCGGGTGGATGCAAAGACTAAATAATTAGAGTCTAAAATGAAGGAAACGGAGGAGAATTTGGATGACAAGATTCAAAAAATTAAAAAGGATTTGGTAAACATTCAGGATAATAGCTCAGAAGACAAACCTAAAATGGAGGTTGACCAAAAGACTGGTAATGAAGAAAATGTGCAACAGAGGATTGAAAGAGAAGTTTTAATGATTCAATATAATTTTACAGAATATGCAATTAGACTGAGAGGTCTGCAGGAAAATAATAGAGATGATTTAAGGAAAATATCTTCTGAAATTCTGGCTGGGATTTTAAAGGTTCAACCTGATGAAGTGTTTTGCAGGATTGACAGAATTTATAGAATAAACTCCTGGTTGGCAAAGCAAAGGCAATTGCCTAGAGATGTGGTGATCTATTTTACAGATAAAGAAATTAGGAATAATATTGTGCAGAACTCTTTTAATTCTACTTTGCAATTTCATGGAAGAAAGATTTGGATTTTTAAGGAGCTCCCGACTAAGATGCTAATGGAGAGGAAGAAATTTGGCTTTCTAGTGACTGAGTTAAAAAAAAGAAATATCTTATTTAGGTGGGATGCCCCAGCTGGTTTAATATTGAGACACCAAGGAGTAAGATATCAACTGAACACTGTTGAAAAAGCGGAAGAATTTTATCAAAAAATTTTAAAAATGAACTTAACATCTTTAGGCACAATACAGGATAAGCAAAAGGAGTTGGAAACAAAAGGAAAATATCAAATTACAGAGGCTGTGGTGGATAAATTGTCTTTGGACTCCCTGGATACCCCAGCTGGACTGTCTATAAATAAGAGAGCAGTGTCATCCGACTCCAATGTGATGAACCATCAAGTCACAGACAAGTGCGCAAATCAACCAGTTGATATACAAGTGATGGAGAAGAAAGATGAGATGACAAAACTAACCCAACAAGATCAACTCATAAAGCAGAATGAAAATCGATCAGCCGACACACAATTGGTAGGCACGAAATGAGGATGGAAATTCAACCCGCAAAAGAAAAAGAAAAGAAATAGATCTCATAGAAACAGCAGTTTCTAAACCAAGCAACAGTGAAGCCAGGGACTTTAAAAAATGAATGAATATCTGAAAAGATAGTGGAGGCGAACAATTGTTTAATACTATCCTGAGGATTGTGGCAGATCTCTGTAATGCCATGATTTTGGGATGTGAAAAGAGCCTTACCTTGTTGGATTTGAATTATCTACTCTGGATTTCTTTTACTGGTAAATATATTATAATTATTTTGAGTTACAAGGCAAGAGAGTCACGCTGGGGCATGCAGAAGATCTGGATGTTACCCATTAGGATGATGGGAATCAACAATCCTGATGAATACCACAACTATAACTATATGGATATAATTATAATGTCACTCGGGTGGTTGTTTTTACTTTTATATATATACGAGGATAACTACTACTGATGGGGGCAGAAGATGATTGAAGATTTTGAACAAACTGTTGCACCAGCATATTATTTTACCCTATTATGGGTGATGGATTTAACAATCCAGTGGAAAGACACCAAAGAAGATATTATATGGATTATAAATTTAAAGTTATTGTCTTTTTTCTTTTTACAAAATGGAATGCATATATAGATATGTGTATATCTTAGTAAAGTGGGCAGTGGGTTATATTTAGAATTCTATTGCATGATTTTGTAGGAATTGAAGGGTTGAAATAGGTTAGTTTACTGATTGATTAGTCTAAGAAAAAGGATCCCTAAGTCATATATTTAGGGGAGTGGAGGAATTGGATAGAACTGAATAAATGTTAAATTTGGATGTAGGGAGAAGGCCGCTTTAAAATGTTATATTAATATATATAAAAGATTAAATGTTAAATTGTAATAATACACTATAAGTTTAGGGGAGGAGAAAAAGGGCAGATTATCGTAAAAATGGGAGTTATAAGAATAATATGCTAAGGGTCAGTATTCTGAGGAGGGAGTAAGGGAAAGGAAAGATATTATGTATGTAATTAGTTATGAAATAGCCTATTGTTGTGAAGAAGTCACAGGGGGGGGATGGGTGGTGAGGGGGGGTTAGGGAAGGGGGGGAAGGGGGAAAAACTTGTATTTGAAAACTTTTTCAATAAAAATAAAAAAAAAGAATTTGGCCATTTACTGTAAGCAATTTGATTGCTATAAACCTACCATCTTCATCTGCTTCTATAATTTTAGCTGTAAATCTTTTATTTACATAAATAACCACACCATTCTTTTTTTGCAAAGTTGAAGTTATAAAATGTATTCCTAATTTAGAGTTTATCAAGTATTTTTGATCTTGAGTTCTAATATGAGTTTCTTGTAAACAAATTATATCATTATTAAATTGTCTATTAAATTGTCCGGTTGTGCTCCCCCCATGGCTTCAATCTCTTGTGTAGTACTCTTAGCTCCCTTTTTATATTGTCTTTCCTGTTGTTGCTTTTCTTTGAGTTGCTTAGATTTTGCACGAGTTATACGCTGATCTTTGACTTCAACCATCCGAACTGGGTCCAAAATTGGAGAAGATTCTAACAGGTGCTCCTCCAGAAAACCTCCTACAGCACCCTGCATTTCCTCTGGCTCCACCTGTTTAGATTGTTCTAGCACCTCTTGCTGGAGTTGCTTCTTATCACTCCTTAATCTCCAGCACTGTAGATGTACGTGGAGATGGTGTTCTCTCTTTAAGAACAGTAGAATAAAAATGTTCCGCCTTCTCAACGGTGTTCAGCCGATGTCTTTCTCCATTGTACTTCAGAATTATACCAATTGGGGCATCCCACCGAAATGGTATCTGATGTTTTTTCAATTCATTCACTAGAAAGCCAAAATCTTTTCTATCTTTCAACATTTTAGGTGGCAGTTCTTTATAAACTCCAATTTGAGCCCCCTCCACCTGCACAGAGGAAAGAAAAGATTTTTGCAGGATATCATTTCTTATTGTTCTATCTGTGAAATATATCACCACGTCTCTAGGCAATTGTCTTTGTCTGGCCACCCAGGAATTCACTCTGTAAATTTTGTCTATTTTATAAAAAACCACTTCAGGATTAATTTTTAATAACACAGCCAAGGCATCAGCACAAAGTTGTCTCAAATCCTGTCTGTCACTCTCTCTAATTCCTCTGAGCCTTATAGCGAATTCCATTGCCCTGAATTGCATCATTGTAATTTCATTTTCAAATCTCTGCATTTTATCAACAGCATCAGAAATTTTATAATCAGTATCCTTAATCTTGACATTGACTTCTGATTTAAATTCTTCCAATTTGGAATCCACTTTAATAATAAATTCTGAGAGGCCAGAGGCAACATCCAATATATTTTTAGTCACCTTGCCATAATCCTGTTTCACCATATTTTTCATTTCATTAATTTCCTGCATAATTTCCTGTTGAGATTTTTGAAGTTTATCATCTATTTCCTGTTGAGATTTTTGAAATTTGTCATCCAAAGCCTGAGAAATAAATTCTTTTAAATTTTCAAGATCAAAGTCTTTTTTCTGAGTCTGTTGAATGGGAGGAGGCTGCTGCGCATGTTTATGTGTGGGGGATCCCCCCCTGCTGCCGTTCCTTCCTGCTTCTTTGAAGCCATCCTGCCACGTAGATTAAAATTTCTGAAAAAGGAGATCCTTTTTCCTTTTCCACCACCACAAAGTCCTCTGAAAAAATCCCCCAGGTTTAATCAAATTGGGGATAGAAGCTAAACTGAAGCAAGCTCAGATTTTAAAAAAGAATTTTTTTTCCTCTTCTCCTGTTCCTCCTTATTGCAGGCAACGCTACTTTGTAGCAGATCAAAGTAACTTCACAAATCCACTCTCGCTCTCAGCCTGTTAACTCTGCAGCTGGGCGCCATTTTTTTTTCAAACTTTCACTCGCTCAAACTTTCTCTTAATTCAAAAAGTCACCAAAGCAGTAATACTTGCGATTTGCAGATTTAAGGGTTCAAGTTGATATTTCCGCTATTTGTTAAGGTTGGTTTCATTCAGTTTAACTGTTTGCTGCAGCCGGCTTGCTCTGCGGATTGGCAGAGTCGTCCCACGCCGTCCGGAGTCTCAGCAGGTTGAAAGGGAGCCGCGCCTGTTTCCTCCCCAGTAGCGATTCTCTGGGGACTCACAGGGGCTCAACCTGTACCCTGCTTTCTCTCCTCCTGCAATCCTACGGATTTTGGAGTTTTCGAGCCGCTTCTCGATCTCGAAGCAGCTCTACAGGGGGCGGAGCTGGCGGTCCTTAAGAAGGGACCGTCTTCGCCGGAGGCTAGCAAACCGGAAGCCATAATTTTATAAATTATTTTTGAGTCCGTTGGTAAGTCCTCGTTCTTCCATTCTTGTGCGAATGTCAGTCTTCCTGCAGTGATTATGTGCAGCATCAGATACCATTTAGTCAATCCAATATTTGCGGGTCTAACCCCCAACAAAAAAAAAAAGGGTTTCAGTTCCACTCTATAGTGTGTAATTTCAAGCAACCATCATCGCATTTTCATCCAATATTTATCTGCCAGTGGACATGTCCACCATTGGTGGAAGTAGGTTCCATTGCTATGCCCACATTTCCAGCACTGTGGAGATGTCCCGGGGAACATTTTAGCTAATCTTGCTGGAGGTAGGTGCCATCTATAAACCATCTTATAAATATTCTCTTTATAAGAGGATGCCATAGTTAATTTTAAATTTTTAAGCCAAATCTCCTCCCATTTTTGAAAATCCAATGAATAACCCATATTTTGCTCCAAGGCAAACATGGAGTCTTTGATGACTTCCTCCCCCGCTTTCAATGATAATAGGTAAGAATAGCATTTCGCTAAAACTTTCCTGTCATTACCTAACAATATTTTATCCAATTCTTGTTTTCTATGATATATCCTTTCACTCTCCTGATCTTTCTTCCACCTTGAGTGTATTTGGGTGTAGGCCGACCAGTCTATATTATACCCCTCCAACTTCAGTTGTTCCCGTGTCTTCAGTCTGCCCTGAGAATCCAAAATGTCTTCATAGGTCAAGACCTTCTCTTCTTTATATAACGTCGGGTATACCAGGGCCTCATGGGTCGAAATCCAACATGGTATCTTCAGATACGACTTTCTTCTAAGTGTTGTGGCTCTGTCCTCTGAGCCTATCTTATCGGAGGGAAAAGGCTCCGAACATGAAGGAGAGGAGTCGGCCAGGCCTCCCTCTCCAGGCCCCTCCTCTCTGGCACTGCTTCAAGTGCTGGCAGGGGAAGAGGAGATTAGCCAGGAGCCAGGTGTCTCCGATGATAGCGATGGAGGCGATCTGTCGTTCCTGGATCCACGCCAACGAAGGCGTGATAAACGGTTGCAGCAGTTGAGGAGGCGTGCCAGGGATTAGGCTGAGTCACTGGACCACACCCCAGAGACTATATAAGAGAGTGTGGTGGCCATTTAAGACTCGGTGACGGACAAAAACTAACTCTGGCTAGTCACTTCGAACAACGCTTAAATCTGCTGAAGGTTTCTTGTTTTGAACTGGACTATTTGCGAACTGTGTGTATTTCTGTTTATCTGGTGAAAGGATATTAAGTAAAAAGCACTTGGCAGTCCGTGCTCGTATTACTGCCAAGTTTTTGATAACAAACTGTGCATGCCAAGTGCTTCCTTTAACACTCGGCTGACTGTGTGTGTGTGTGTGTGTGTGTGTGTGTGTGTGTGTGGAGACGGGGACAGAACACTAAGTCTTTCCCAGGTATCTCCTAGGATCTTACATAAATAATGATTCCAAAAATACCTTGGTTGGGTTGACTGTCCTGGCCATAAAAAGTGATGCCAACCGTGTTGAAGGCCATGGCCTTCTACTGCCAATAGCTACCTCCTTTTCAGGGTGATCCAATCCTTCACCCATATCAGAATGGCTGCCTGATGGTAAAGCTCCCAATTTGGGAGTCCAAATCCCCCTCTATGTCTAGGTTCCTGTATCATCTTAAGCTTAATCCTTGATTTTTTACCTTGCCAAATAAATTTAGAAATAACTCTGTTCAAGGTGTTGAAGAATTCCCTATTCAGGCTTACCGGAGCAGTTTGGAACAAAAACAACAATTTGGGGAGGACACACATTTTGACGGCAGCTATCCTTCCCATAAGTGATAGTTGTAAATTTTTCCACCTCTCCAAATCTCTGACTGTCTGATTATAAAGGGGAACATAATTATCCTCCTTTACCGAAGAACACCTTGGTGTCAACCAAATTCCCAAGTATTTTATTGTATTAGTTATCTGCATCCCCAAGAGTCCCTCCAACTGGCATCTCTGCCTCTGTGTCATGTTCTTAACTAATATTTTTGTTTTTTCCTTGTTAATTAATAATCCTGCTACTCTCCCATAATCCCTGAGTACCTGTAATAGCTTTGGACCTGATTCTGATGGGTCCTCCAGTATGAAAACTAGATCATCCGCATATGCCTGAACTTTCACCTCCTCGTGCCTAACCCTCATTCCTCTTATTTCCGTATTCCTCCTAACCTCCCTAAGCAACGGTTCTAGTGTTGGCACAAATAATAGCGGAGAAAGTGGACAACCCTGCCGTGTACCCCTACCAATCCAAATCTTCTCTGTTTCCTCCCCATTGATTAATACTTTTGCTGTCTGTTCACGGTAGATTGCCTGCACTGCTCCCATGAACTTCTCACCGAAATCCATATATTTCATTTGGGAAATCATGAAGTCCCAGCTCACTCTGTCGAACGCCTTTTGGGTGTCAACAAAAATCAAGGATAACTGTTTATCTGGACAATTTTCATAATACTCTAAAATATTCATCACCATTCTCATATTATCACGTAGCTGTCGGTTGGGCAGGAATCCATTCTGATCTGGGTGAATAAATTGGTTAAGAAAACATCCAAGTCTCGTGCCTAGAAGTGCTATAATATTTTATAGTCCGAATTAAGCAATGAAATCAGTCTGTAGTTTTTAATAAGTGTCAAATCAGTGCCTTCCTTCGGTAGAATAGATATATAGGCCTCTGACCAAGATGCCGGTATTTGGGAATTTTTCAACACCCCATTAAATAGTTCCACCATGTGCTTACCAAGCACCTCAAAACCCATCTTGTATACTTCTACAGGTAATCCATCCATCCCTGGTGTCTTCCCATTCACTTGTTTTCCCATAATCAATTCTACCTCACCCTCAGTAATTTCTGCGTTAAGCAATTGTTTCATTGTCCCAGTGATTTTTGGCATTTCTGTGCTCTCCAAATATGTCCAAATGTCTTGCTCCCCTTCTTCACCCCTTTTATACAGCTGAGTAAAAAATTTTTGCACCACCCTTCTCTTACCTTCTATATTAACATGCAACCTTCCACCCTGATATTTTAACCCCTCTATTCTTCGATTTTCTCTCTCCTTTCTTAAACAATAGGCTAACCACCTCCCTGGCTTGTTGGCATTCTCAAAGTGATTTTGCTTTGCCCATTTTATTTTATTGGCTAGTTCTTCCTGATCCAACAGTCTAATTTGATGTTGCCAGAAATTCCTCTCTTCTATCCAATTTCCAGTTTCCTGACCTCTTTGCATTGCCTCTTCAGCTTTTTGTTAGCTGCTCAGGAAGGTTTCCCTCTGTTTTCTTTGAGCCTTACGTTTGCCAGCCAAATATTTAATCACCAATCCCCTCATCACTGCTTTGGCTGTATCCCAAGTATTATATATTGAGGTATCTTCCTTTTTATTTTCATTTTTAAAAAGCCGCATCTCTCTCTTAAACATATTTACAAATTCTTCCTCTTTCAAAATCCCTACATTCATTCTCCATCTATTCCTTCTTTGGCCCATATATTTTCCAGGTCAACATTAAAGGGTTATGGTCAGCCCATTCATTAACACCAATTTCTACCTCTGAGGTTATCTCATTCGAATCAGGTGACATCCAGATCATATCAATATGTGACCATGAATGATGCCTGCGGGAGAAATAAGTATATTGTTTCCTACCAGGGTTCTGTAGACTCCAGACTTCATATATACCAAATTCTTCTCTTATATTCTCACATATCCTTGGTAGTACCCTCTTCAAATCTCTCCCTCCTTTCCTTTTTCCCGGGACATAATCTTTGGCCTTATCTATAACAGCATTGAAATCACCCAGCAGGCAAATATAGTCATATTCCATTTCTGCGAATTTGTTATATAAATTTTCATAAAATGTCCTTTGGTTACAGTTGGGGGCATAAATACAAACTAATAGACTCTTCCGCTGAGCAATCTCCAATTCCAGCATTAATATTCTGCCTTCCTGATCCGCAAATACAGTATTTTCTTAGCCACCAAATGATGCTGCACATAAATCACCACTCCTCTTTTTTTTATCAGCTAATGAAGTAATTTTTTTACCTAATCTAGAATTTTCTAATAAGATACCTTGAGATTTTTTTATATGCGTCTCTTGTAAACAAATAATATCATATTTACATTTTCTTAATTTATTCATTATCCTTTTTCTTTTGATGGGAGCATTTAAACCATTAATATTTACCAATAGTAAGCGTACATTTTCTACCATCCCTTTTCTTCTAGTCCGCCCTTACTTTCCCACTGTTTGAGCTTTTTTCATCTGTCTTGTCTCTCTTTGTGTCATCGCTGTTCCTCCTCTTCCTCGGTCCTCCTTTCCGTTCTTTCTATCGCTTTTGCCATCACCCGTTCTCATATTATCCTCTTCCTGGGACTCCTCCAAACTTCTACTTTCTACCTCCCCCTCCATATCCAAATCCACCAAATTAAGTTGTTATTCAAAAACTCTTTCGCATCCTGCAGGTTTCTTATTCTAATTCATCTATCTAGCCAAGTCATCAGCAGTCCTTCCGGTAGGAGCCAACGGTAGGGGATTGCATTCTTCCTCAGATGTAAAGTGAGAAATTGGTACCGCCTTCTCTGCTCTCTGACCCGTCTCGGAATTTGCTTTAGGATCATCACATGATGGCCCCTATAAGTAATAGTCTGGTCTCTCGTGCGTCGGAAAAATTCCTCGCATAAGGCCTTCTTATTATAACGCACATGAACTTCACGGGGGAGATTGTGTCTCTTCGCATAACTAGTAAACACCCTAAATACTTCATCAATATCAATATTGTACTGAGGCTCTGTCTACTTCCAGGGCTCCTGCTACCATCTCCCCCATGATCTCGTCCAGTTTCTCTCCCTTGTCTTCTGCCACATTCTGGAGCCTAAGGAAAAAGGAGGATCTTTCCATCTAGAGAAAGATAATCTCATCTTCAAGCTCCCTATTTACCATCACTTGTTTTTTTTTCCCATTCATCTATCCGTTGTTCACACCTTTCTGTCCTTGTCTCCACCTTTCGCATCCTTTCCTCTTGTTTAATTATTGCCTGTTGCAATTCTCCAAGCTTCTCACCCATTTGTTTAACCTCTTCTCTGACTCCTCCCATCTCACTCTTAACATCCACTCTCAAGTCTTCGAAATTCCTAGACATCATTTCCTGATTCTTGGTCATCGACTCTTGGATGGTCTGGATCATAGCCTGAAGAGCCTGCATAGAGGGAGAGTTTCCAACCGATGACATATCTTCAGCAGATCTTGCTGAAGCTAATGGAGATAAGCTTGGAGATGCAGATGCAGAGAAGGATAGGACCTTCTTATTCACTTTAGTAACTGTGGATGTTGTGGACATTTCTGAGTCCCACCAAAATTTCTTCCAAATCAGTATAGGCTAAATCACAAGCCAGTATATTAATTTTCTCAGTGTTTCAGAATTCTCTTCCCTGCTGTACCAGCTTCAGCCACAAGGTGGAGAGAGAGCACTTCCAGTTGTAGACAGCTCCAACAATAATGATCAGAAAATGAAAGGAAAAAATGTCAAGTCACTATATATCCTTCAGTCCAGCATGCAGCAGGAGTTCTAAACAGAGAAATCTCAAGTGAGTCTCAGATAGGAAGCAGCCAAACAATCACCAAACATCTCCAATCTTTAACATACAAAGGGAATGTTTCCAGAAACCCAAACACTGTTCCAAAAGGAAAAAAAATACAGTTGGCTCCACACCACGAAAGTCAGAAATGGCCAGTCTCCACTCCAGCCACTCACTTTCACTTGGCCAAAACAGTTCAAAGAGGCCAATATCTTTCTCTTCAATCCCACTCACTCAGCTCATCAATCTCAGTCCACTAGTTTACACCGTGACAGATTGGCTTCCCTTTCCAAAAAGATCAGTCACTGCTTCGGAGCGACCATTTGCCGCCCTCTTCCTACAAAGGCACCCCAGGGGGGTTCTTCAGCGTGTGGAAGATGCCACCTGCACACATGCCTCAGTATCCCCTCTCCTTTACAAACCTTTTCGCAGCTTGTAATGGCTAAATAAAGCCGCCGTTGGTAGAAAACTGAAAGCTGGGTATAGAGCTTTCACTCTGTCCAGCCATCCATTACGATGACATCACCGGAAGCCCCATAATTAACTGTTTTGTTAGCAGGATCATTATTTACATTTATATCCAGTATGTTAATATCTAATTTCACTTTATATTCTTAATTGCTTAATTTGATTTCTGTTTTCCAACCATGTATAACCACCTATTCCACACTTTATAATAATCCAAGTCTTCTCTTTCTTTGATCTCCATCATTAATTTATCCATTTTGGCGCATTCAAGAATTTTCTTTATTATTGTTTCTTCCGATGGTGTATTGGTCGACTTCCACATTTGCCCTAGAGTAATTCTGGCCGCCGTTAGAATATGCAATATAATATAATAGATAATTTTTTCCACTTTTCTGTCAATCATTCCTAGGAGGAACATTTCTGGTTTAAAATCTATCTTTTGGAGTATAATCTCTTCCAACCACCCTTTAATTTTATACCAAAATTTCCTCACCTTAGGGCACATCCACCACATGTGGTAGTATGTCCCTAGTTTGTGACCACATCTCCAACACTGGGGTGATAAATTGGGGTACATTTTTGCCAGTCTCGCTGGTGCTAAATGTCACCTATAAAACATTTTATAGCTATTTTCTTTGTATGATACTGCCATGGTCAATTTGTAATATTTCTCCCAGAATTTTTCCCATTTATCCAATTCTACGTTATGTCCAAAATTCCTAGCCCAACTTATCATCGTTTCCTTTACTGTTTCTTCTTCCAATTTGTATCCTAATAAGTAATTATAGATATTTGTAATCATTTTTCTTCCCAATCCTAATATTAATTTATCTAATTCCAATTGTTTCCTGTTTATGCCAAATTGTTCCTTATCTTTTTAAAATCTAGTTTTGATTTGTAAATATGGACACCATTCCAAATTTATTCCTTGTTTTTTTCAAATCTTGTATTGATTTTAATTCTCCTTTTGTGTCTAATAAATCTGCGTATCTTACCATTTTATCTAGGTCTGTGGTATTTGGATGTATCATTGCTTCCATTGTAAGACAACCAAACTGGGACTTTCATATAATGATTCTTTTTAATCTTTTCCCATACTTTCAGTAATGCATCCCTTACTTTATGACATTGAAAATAAATGTGTGATTTATTTTTCCCAACTCATAAAAAACCATGCCAATTGAGTTGAAGGTCATGGCCTTCTATCGTTAATATCCGTTTATTTTTAAGTTGTATCCAATCTTTGAGCCATGTTAGGGATGCCGCTTGATAGTAAAGTTCCCATTCTGGTAAACCGAAACCTCCTTTTTTCCTACTATCTTGCAATAATTTGAATTTAATACGCGTTTTTTTTCCCTGACCATATGAATTTCGACGTCAATTTATTCAGTTGTTCAAAAAAATTTTCCCTAATGTTATTGGTACTGTTTGGAATAAGTATAGTAACTTGGGCAATATTTCATTTTTATCATTGAAATTCTGCCAATTAATGATATTGGTAATTTAGTCCAGTTATCCAAATCTTTTTGTATTTGTAATAGGAGTGTATTGTAATTGTCCCTCTTTATAGTAGTACACTTTTCTGATAGCCAAATTTCCAAATATTTAATTTTCTTTGTTCTTGAGATTCCCAGTTCCTCCTCTAGTTGTTCACTCTGTCTGTTGTTTAAATTCTTAGTCAATATTTTAGTTTTGTCTTTATTCATTTTAAATCCTGCTACTGCACCAAATTGGCTTATATCTTGTAGTAAAATAGGTCCAGATTCTAAAGGTTCCTCAATAGTAAATGCCAGATCATCTGCGAATGCTTGGACCTTATATTCTTGTGACTTAATTTTTAATCCCTTTATTTCCGAATGATCTCTAATTTGGGACATTAATGTCTCTACAGACAGAATGAACAACAGAGACAGTGGGCAGCCCTGTCTTACTCCTTTAGTTATTTCAAAACTTTCTGTTTGTTCCCCATTGATTATTATCTTTGCCCTTTTTTTCTCCAAAATTCATTCTTATTAATTGGTTTATCATAAAGTCCCAGTTTAAGTTGTCAAAAGCTTTTTGTGCATCCAAGAAAACCACAGCTACCTGTTTTTTGGGGTGAGCTTTGTAATATTCTAATGCATTGATGATAATTCTTATATTGTTTTTTATATATCTGTTGGGTAGGAATCCATTTTGGTCCGAATGTATAATTTTGTTCAATATATTTTTAATTCTATCCACTATTATGGCCATAAATATTTTATAACCAGCATTTAGCAACGAGACTGGCTGATAATTCAGTATCTTCTGTTGTTCACTATTGTTTTTGGGGATGAGAGTTATTAATGATTCCCTCCAGGATTCTGGTATCTTGGCCTTTTTCAGTACTTCATTAAATGTTTCTAATAGCAGTTGTTCTAATGACTCTTGAAATGTTTTATAAAATTCAGTGGGAATTCCATCTGGGCCTGGAGTCTTATTATATTTTTGCTTTTGAATTGATCTTTCTATCTCCAGTTTCGTTATTTCCTCATTTAATATTTCTTTTGTTATATCTGGTATTCTGGGAAGATTCCTTTTTTGAAGATATCTTTGAACATTCTCCTCTTTAATTTTTTCTGAACTGTATAGTTTTTGAAAATAGTTTTTTTTTAAATTTGATTTATATGCCGCCCTTCTCCAGAGACTTAGGGCGGCTTACAATGCGTTAAGCAATAGCCTTCATACTTTTGTATATTTATACAAAGTCAGCTTATTGCCCCCACAATCTGGGTCCTCATTTTACCTACTTTAGAAAGGATGGAAGGCTGAATCAACCTTGAGCCTGGTGAGATTTGAACTTACAGTAATTGCAGACAGCTTGATGCTAATAACAGTGCTTTAGTCTGCTGCGCCACCAGGCTCCATTATAAGTATAGTTTACTGCTATACTTTTCTTTTTTTCTTCCTGTAGATGCAGCATTCCGTCCTCATCCTCTAATTGTTTTATTAATTTCTTTTCCTTTTTTTTTTTAAATTTATAAGCCAACCATCTTCCGGGTTTATTGGCATTTTCAAAGTAATTTTGTTTAGTTGTTCTAATTTTTTGTGCTACTTCTTCTTGGGTTATTAATGTAATTTGTGTTTAATTAACTCTTTAATTAACTCTTTTTCTACTTTGATTACTTGGTTTTGGGGTTCTTTCTGTAATTTAGATTCTGCTTTTTCTAATTTTCCTTGGAGCTCTGCCAGTTGTCTCTTTTTATTTCTATTTTTTCTTATTGTGTATGCTATCAATAAACCTCTTATATAAGCTTTTGTTGTATCCCATAAGTTTTGAGTTGTAGTTTCTTCATTCCAATTTTCTTTTAAAAACAGGCCTATCGTATTTTTTGGAGTTTACCTCCCAAAAGGGAGTGAAAATTTAGGTGCGTCTTATACACCGAATGTAGCCCTGCCCACCCACTGGTTCCACCCTTTGGCCTGTGCCTCCAGCAGTTACCTCCTTGCAAGCAAACAGCAAGAAAAAAAGCTCCTTTCAGTTTCAGCATAGGTTAATTAGCACAAGTTGATTAGATCGGCCAGCCAACTCTCAGCTGATTTGCTCTCAGCTGTTCTGCGCAGGGCTCTGCTGCTTGCTGCAAAGAATGCTGGAGCAGATATTTTTTCTCCTAGCTATGCTGAAAAACGAAACTGAAAGTAAAGCAGGCTCTTTGCTCCAATGTGGCAAAATGAGGCAGAGAGAGATTTCTTTTTCTTTTTCCTCACCAAAAAAGGTAGGTGCAAACAATGGGAAATTTAGGACAAAAGAGGGGAGTTCAAGATTTTAAAACAAAAAAGAAAAAAGGCAAAAATAAAAATGGGAAAGGAGAAAAAGAAAAAGAAATGAAAGAGAAAGATGTTATACATATTTAGAATTGAAATACCAATAGTAGTAAGAAATAAATGGGAAATCATAATTGTAAAAATGAAATGAATAATAATTGGAATATTTTTCTATATGGGCAAAACTTTGGGTTATTGTGAGAGGTTCAGTTGTGAAAATGAATAACATAAGAGGAAAGCTCTATTTAATTAAGGAATTGTAATAATTGAGATACTATTAATTGTATATTGTGTTGAAAGCAGAAATGGTTAAGTTGTGGTTTGGAGGAATATATGGGGGAAATTATTTGGTTTATTATTATTGGTAAATATAATTAATTGATTTGTAAGAAATTGGATGGCATGGAAATAATTGAAATATTCATGTTCATATTGATTAATATACAAAAAAGATAGTTATATAACTAATTGATTTATATAAAAATGTTGAATTTGTATTAAACAATTGTAATATTACATAATTAATCAATGTGAGGATGGATATAAAAATAGATGACAATGGGAAGGGGTATAATATAGAATAGAAGGGAAAAATTGAATTTGATTAAGATTAGAGATGAGAATGAAGGGTAATATTGATTTTTTTAAAAAAAATTAGATGAGGAATAAATATGGCAAAAAGGAAATATGGAAATTGTAAATTTAATTGAAATGACTAAATACTGTTTAAATTTGTGAACCAGCCAAATACTCTGTTCAAAGAAAATACATTGTATGTTTGTATGTGTATTTATCTAAAAAATAAAAAAAACCTTTTTTAAAAAAAACAACCAAAAAAGGTAGGTGCGTCTTATACTCCGAAAAATACAGTAATTCTTTTTTTGAGTATTGAATAAAATTCTTCTCTTTCACTATCCTTTGGTTCATGGTCCATCTCCCTCTCCTCCTGACTTCTCCTTTCCAACTAATTTTTAATGGATTGTGGTCTGCCCAGGAGTTGGCTTCAATTTCTATTTCCGCAATGTCTTTTCTTCTTTCTGGGTCCATCCACGCCATATCTATCCTTGACCATAATTTTGGGGGGTTAGAGAAGAAGGTATATTGTTTTTTTTGTGGGTTAATTTCTCTCCAGTTATTTTTTAAGTTAAATTCCTGGGCCAATTCAAAAAATGCTGGTGGTAATATTTTCCTTTCACGCTTTTTCTTTTTTCTAGTTTTGTAGTCTTTTTTAGGGTCTGCCACCACATTGAAGTCACCTATTATGCATAGGTTATCTACTTCTAATTCTATTAGCTTTCTGTATAACTTATAGTATTCTCTCTGATGTATGTTGGGTGCATAAATGACTACAAGTAATATTCTTTTTTGTTTTATTGAGATTTCAGTCATTAATGTCCTTCCCTCATTATCTGCATACATTTGTTTGGGATTTAACCTTTCCTTTATATAAACTGCTATCCCTCTTTTTTTTTGTTTCTGCCAATGCTACAAATAATTTCCCTAGTTTGGGGGCTTCCAAAAAACCACTTTTCCCTTTTGGAATGTGCATTTCTTGTAGGTATACTATTTCCATGTTCAATTTTTGGAGTTTAGTAATTGTTTGTCTTTGTTTTATTGGTGCATTCAATCCATTTATGTTGATTGATATTAAATCAATCTCTTCCTCTTCCTCCATTAAATTACTTATTTGTCCTTCCTGTGTTACTCCCCTCTGCTGTCTTGTTCTTACACCCTCTCTGTATTGGTTTCCAGTCTCTAACTGCTCTTCCGATCCTCGATTTGATTTGTTTTCTTCTTCACTTTTGGATTCTAATTCCTCTTTACTTTCTAATTCCTCTCCAAAGTTTTGTTCACTGAATTCACTGAACCCTTTCTTTTTTTATTGAAAAGTTTTAAAATGTTTTACGAACAAATTTCCCCCCTCCTCCCCCCACCCATTCCCTTCTCCCTCCCCCCCCGACTTCCCAGAGCAAAATAAAAGGTATTGCATCTAACAAACATAATCTAACATAAACAAACTAACTATAAGCTCTTAACTCCCCCTTACTCTTTAACTCCCCCGTAGGTACCAAGATGTCAGGATAAAAAGAAAAATCATCTAAATATTTCATTCATAAGCTATTTGCAACTTTTTAGTCCCATATTTGTTTTGTATATAGTCAATCCATCTTCTCCATTCCAGTACATACCTTTCATTCAAACGATCCTTCAAATATGCGAAAATTTTAGCCATCTCCGCCAAATTAGCTACTTTTAATGTCCATTCTTCAATAGTAGGTAATTCTTCCTTCTTCCAATATTGCGCCACCAAAAGTCTGGCTGCAGTTATTAAATTCAAAATCAAATTAGTCTCTATAACTGTACAATCTACAGTTATACCCAATAAAAACAACTGTGGAGTAAATTTTATCTTCCTTTTAAGAATATTTTGTATAATCCACCATATCTTAATCCAAAATGCCTTAATTTTCTTACATGTCCACCATATATGAAAATACGTTGCATCATCACATTTACATCTCCAACATGTAGATTGTAAACTCAGGTACATACAAGCTAACTTTTTGGGATCCAGATGCCATCTATAAAACATTTTGTAAAAATTTTCTCTCAGGTTTTGGGCTTAAGTAAAATTTACATTTCTAACCCATATTTTCTCCCATACATCCATAGTTATTGATTCCCCAAAGTTTTGTGCCCATTTTATCATACAATCCTTCACCAAGGATCCTTCTGTGGAGCAAGAAAGAGATACCAAAGTTATTCTAGACGCTTTAGAGACTTATTTCAGACCTCTCAAAATGTTATTTTTGAAAGATACATATTTGGCAGCTGCAAGCAAGAAGAAGGTGAAAAAATAGATAATTTTATCACAAGCTTAAAGGAAAAAGCAGCCAGTTGTGACTATCGCCCCTTAAGAGATGAGCTCATTTGGGACAAAATAGTTTTGGGCATTACTAGTGAAAGCACATGCTGCCGTCTCTTGAGGGTGCATAATTTAAGCCTACAAGCAGCAATTGAGATGTGTTGGACTATAGAACTTACTGACAAACGACTGAGAGTCCTACAGCAGGTTAAGGATTGTGTTAATATAGTCTCTAAACAACAGCTAAGTATGATGAATTATCAATACAAATATGAGAATAAAAGGCAGTTTTATAATTTTATAATTCATCTGTAAACAATCAAGTAGCATGCAAATATTGCGGCAGTATGCATATACAAGAGAGAGAGAGAGCAATGCCCAGCTGCATACAATTAAGCAAATGTTAGACTCGGAGAATGCATCTCAGGAGGATGCATCCTTGTTTATCACTGATGCGGTTTATAGGAAAGAATGAATCAGTGCAATACACTCCAAGGGCAAAAAATGGTTTGTGAATCTCAGGTTTAACAACATAATTCAACCCTTCCAGCTGGACTGAGGTGCAACCTGTGATGTTATGAGTTTAAAGGACAAAATGAAACTGGCACCCGAGATACTTCTTCAGCCTAGCAGTACTAAATTGAAGTTATATTCAGGAGAATTAATGAACTCACTGGGCTTATTTCAAACAGAATGCAGCATACATGGGGATATTTATAAACTTGAATTTGAGATTGAGGAAGCTGATCAGAAACCGTTATTGTCAGGATCAATATGTGAGCACTTGGGGTTGATGCAGTTTACCATTCCAGCCAAGTTACACAATGTTGTGAGTTACCCCACTAAATCTCTGGTGGAGCCATTGAAAAACAGCAAATCCTCCATGTGTACCAGGAAGTGTTTGAGGGCCCCATAGTATCTGTTCCAGGAGAGGTTCATGTTGAACTTGATCCTGCTATTTCCCCAGTACAAAGTGCACCACACAATGTGCCTATGGCTATTAAGCAGCAGGTTAAAGCACAACTAGTTAAGTACAAGGCAGAAGGACATATTATGTCAGTAATTAAGCCCACTGACTGGGTAAGTAATATGGTCGTTGTTAGGATATGGATAACAGGTTGTCCAGGCAATATATGGACAATATATGTGTTCTATGACTTTAACATGAATATGTATTATATGACTTTAAAAAGTACTGCTGAGTCATTGTATCCTAATTGGATAAGCTCTGTTGTAACTGTATTTAAGAAGGAAGCTGAAAGAGCCTTGGTAGTACAGTGGTCTAAGGCACCCTGTTATTAAGCTGGTTATTAAGACCAGCTGCCTGCAATTACTGCAGGTTCGAATCTCGCCAAGGCTCAAGGTTGACTCAGCCTTCCATCCTTTTTAAGGTAGGTAAATTGAGGAGCCAGTTGTGGGGGCAATAAGCTGACTTTGTATAAATATACAAAAGAATGAAGGCTATTGCTTAGCGCATTGTAAGCCGCCCTGAGTCTCCGGAGAAGGGCGGCATATAAATCAAAATTTTAAAAAAAATGTAGTCATTGATGATATGCTACCATTGTGTGTGAAGATGCTATCATCGTGGGTGGATATGCTACCATTGTGATCTGTTACCAGCATGAATGTGCTGCTATTTATTACCTACTGCTGTTTTGTACGATAAGAAGACTTTTGTATCACTGGACTGATTTAACTGAAAAAGACTTGGATTGATTAAAGACTATGAGATTGTTTTTCACTATAAAGTAAAAACTTTGATAAACCAGTTTGTTTGTATGTATTTATTCATCGGTCTCAGTACCGTTTCCCTGTGCTCTACGCTCTGCTGGTTGGTTAACACAACAATATCTTTAACAGTCATCATTAGGAGGCCAGAGAAGATTAGAATTTCCATCGATCCCAAGTTTTTGAATATGGCTCTGAAGCAGTCACATTATTTAATGCCAACGCTGGATGACGTTTTGCATAAGCTACCCAAAGCATGGGTTTTACACTTGTTGATGCAAGAGACGCCTTTCTACAGTGTAAACTGGATGAAATGAGTAGCTACATGACTACATTCTGGACCCCATGGGGTAGAAAGAGATGGCTTAAATTACCCTTTGGAGTTTCAGTAGCAACAGAGGTAAGATAAGAGCCTTGATAGTACAGTGGTTTAGTGCACCCTGTTATTAACACAGCTGCCTGCAATTTCTGCTGGTTCGAATCTCTCCAAGGCTCAAGGTTGACTCAGCCTTCCATCCTTTCTAAGGTAGGTGAAATGAGGACCCAGTTTGTGGGGGCAATAAACTGACTTTGTATAAAATATACAAATGAATGAAGGCTATTGCTTAACGCATTGTAAGCCTCCCTGAGTCTCCGGAGAAGGGCGGCATATAAATGAAATTAAAAAAAAAAAAAAGAGGTATATCAACGAAAGCAGCATGAATTACTGACTGGGCGTGATGGAATTGAGCCAATAGCTGATGATATTCTTATAGTTGGCTGTGGTGAAACAGACGAAGAAGCTGAGCATGACCATGATGACAAGTTAATAGCACTATTAGATCAATGTAGGCAGGTGAGGTTAAGGCTCAGTGTAAAGAAGTTGCAATTTAAGGTGCACAAAGTCCGCTTCCATGGGCATATCTTGTCCTCACGAGGTTTAAAAGCTGATCCAGATAAGCCATTCTGGAGATGCCACCGCCTACTGATGTTAAATCAGTGCAGAGATTTATCGGATTTGTTACCTAGTTAGCAAAATTTCTGCTGCACCTATCGGAGGTGTGTCCGCCATTGCGACACCTTCTGGACAAAGATGCAGTTTGGCATTGGCTCCCCAAACACGAGCAGGCAGTACAGGAGATAAAATGCTTGGTCAATATTGCTCCTTTGTAAAAATATAACGATGTTACAAAGACTGTTACAATCCAAAGTAACTCAAGCAAAAATGGCCTAGAATGTTGCCTAATGCAAGAAGGTCAGCCAATCGCATACGCGTCCAGAGCGCTCTCTTCTGCGGAGTTGAATGATGCTCAAATTGAAAAGGAATGCTTAAGTATTGTATTTGCCTGCCAGCATTTCCATCATTATCTTTATGGCCAGGATACAATCACAACCAACACTGATCACAAGCCGCTAATAGCCATATTCAAGAAGCCCCTTTTGTGTGCTCCCAAACCTCTGCAGAGTATAATGCTTAGTTTGCAGAATTACAACCTTAATGTTGTCTACAAGCCAGGATGTGAAATGTATATTAGTGATACCCTTAGTAGGGCTATGTTAGATCAGGTGACACTTAGAGGAGAACATGAGCATCAGACGGTCTGCTGGTTGCAACAGGAACAAACTTTTTTTGCCGAAGTTAACCAAGCAGACTATCTTAATGTCACAAATCACCGTCTATGTCAGCTTAGGCAGCCCACAGATATTGATGTAGCTTTACGGGCACTGAAGACTATTGTCATGAGTGGGTGGCCGGATGAGAAGGAGGCAGTTCCGGCAATAGTGAGGAAATATTGGTCTTTCAGAGATGAGATCACATACAAAACAGGATCTTGTATAAGGGCCCAAAAATCATAGTGCCTAGGTCAATGAGAGCAGAGATGCTATTGTGCATACACTCGAGCCATATTAGCAGAGAGGCATGCTATAGACAAGCCCATGACACGCTTTACTGGCCCAATATGCAGGGCGAAATCAAGGACTTTGTTAGCAATTGTTCCACCTGCAATGAATGTGCATATTCGCTACAAAGAGAAACCATGATGTCACACGAGATACTATCACGTCCTTGGCAGATTGTTAGTATGGATTTGTTCAACTATAAAGGAAAAGAGTATCTAATATTAGTTGATCATTATTCTGACTTTTGGGAAATCGAACCCCTTATGGACTGTTCAGCTGAGACTACCGTTAAGAGATGCAAGACACAGTTTGCACGTTATGGCCAACCAGATAAAGTGATCTCAGATAATGGTCCTCGGTTTACGAGTTTACAATTTAGTAAATTTGCCGCTGAGTGGGAGTTCGAGCATGTGACCTCTTCACCGCGTCATCCACAAGCTAACGGCAAAGCTGAATCAGCTGTGAAGATCGCTAAGAATCTATGTAAGAAAGCTCACAGTGAAGGTAAAGACCCATGGAAAGCCATTCTACATTGGAGAAATACCCAATCTGAGGGCATGGACAATAGTCCGGCACAGAGACTGATGGCAAGGAGACTAAAGACATCACTACCAGTGGCCGACATGCTGCTTGAGCCCTCAGTGATACAAGGGGTTCCAGAAAAGTTACCGCTGAAGAGACAAACGGTCAAGGCAAGATATGACAACTCAGCTAGAGATTTGCCAGAATTGAAGATTGGGGAACAGATTCGGATGAGACCGCTGCCTGGAGATCGAACAGGTCGCTGGAAAATGGGTAGCTGCTTACAACAAGTGGCTCCACGGTTGTATTTAGTGGACATTGAAGGAACTTTGTATTGTCACAATCGGGTAGACTTGTGTGTAGCTGAGCGGCCAGACTTTACATATCCTGTGGACAGGCCAGACGTATCTGGTATTACCATGCCGCATTTACCCATGGACAATGAGGAATGCACAGGGATGGGGCCTCAGATTAATGTTGATGAGAGCTCGGAGCAAGCGGGTATACACGACAGCAGTCGAACGCCGGACACTCCAGTAAGCAGCGAGAAGAGCCCAGTGATTCCAGTGAGGTTGGAGAAGCCCATAGTGCAAAGAGAGCCAGTTGGCGCAAGACGGCCAGTTGTTACTTGCAGCGGCCGATATTCGCGACCACCTGACAGACTCAATTTGTAGAAAGTGTTAATATTGTTTTTTCTACAATCTAACAGACTTAATTTGTACAGTGTTGATATTGTTCCCTTTGACAATTTGAACTCTTTTGCTATGTTTTATAATGTTGTATTATGTGATAGTTGTGTTAATATGAAAAGGGAAGATGTTACAGTTGCTTGCATCGGAACTTTGCATGTTTCACAATGTTTTATAATGTTTTAATATGTGATAGTTGTGTTAATATGAAGGGAAGATGTTACAGTTGCTTGCATCGGAACTTTGCATGTTTCACAATGTAGTGTTTGTAGTGTTTTAGTAATACAGTGTTTTTTATCGTTTTAATGTATATATGTAATGCTTATAAGGTTAGTGGGTTTTTTTTAATGTTTTAAAATGTGATAGTTGTATTAATGAAAAAGGGAAGATGCTACAAGGGTTATGTCTGCAGTCTTGGCAGGATTAGTTTGAGATGTATTCCCTGATTCTCGAGGAGCTGCCTTCAGCTGCGTCTGTGAGGTATTTCCAGTTCCTGTCATATGTAATATATACCTGTAATGATGGCTTGTTGGGGGTTCTTCTTCTTCTACTTATGATTAAACTTACTTGAAACAGATGTTTTGAAACAGCACAGTAATCCAGACCTGGAAGGGACCTTGGAGGTCATCTAGTCCAACCCCCTGCTCCACCAGGAGACCTTATGTCATCTGGGTTATTTTGGTGCCTCTAACAGAGAGGAACATTCCCAGAAAAGGAAAGGAGTTTACTAGGCAAGGCTGCCATGCAGAGGAAGGCAGAGATAGTCCTCGACTTACAACAATAATTGAGCCCAAAATTTTGGTTGCTAAGAAAGAGCATTGTTAAAGTAACTTTCAAAACATTTTACTCAATCCATCCTCCAATAGTGGTTGTCAGTCACTGTGGACCAGATTGAGAATTTGAGAGCAAAGGCCTGATGGATTACTGGGGATTGACACACTCGTAAGGGAAGGGGAAGGGTACTCCTTGACTTACTGGGTGTTCACCATTGAGCCTTGAATCTCCATTGCTAAGTGAGATAGCTGTTCAGTGAGCTTTCACCCACTTTACAAACTTGCTTGCCACCGCTGTTAAATGGATCATTGTTTAAGTTAGTCAGATGATGGTTAAGCGAAGTTGGCTACCCCAGTGACTTTGCTTGTCAGACGGTCACAAAAGGGAGATTACATGAGCCCAGGACACTGCAATTGTCATAAATGTGAGTCAGTTGCTACAAATCCAACTGTAAATCATGTGACCATTGGGATACTGCAATGGTCATAAGTGTGAAAAATGGTTATCAGTAGCATTGCAACTTTGAACAGTCACTATATGATATGATTGTAAATTGAGGACTACCTGTACTGTTTTCCAATTTGATGGCAATCCTTGACTTACGACCATTATGGCCAGCATTCACTGATTTCATATGTCTGTACCTAAGATGGTGGGGGGTGGAGGTGAGCAGCAGCCCAACTGCAGGATCAGGTGTGGGGTGGGGGGAGAGCAGAATAAACAAGAGGCAGGACTCATAGCTACGCAAATGGCTGGTTTATTGTAGACAGGTATAGGAAAAAGACAGGCTGAATCATCCGGCAGCTCCCTTTAAAGCAGAGCTGTTTGACGGCTCAATACTGGAGCCAATCAATTTAAACCTTCGATCCTCCCACTTGTCAGGTGGACCAGAGGGAAACCTTTGCTCAAGGTTTCCCTCCTCATTTCCATATCCAATACCCCTCCCCTCTTGGAAGGAGTTTTACCCAATCACCGTTGTTACTGGATGTAGTCACATAGGTAGGCAGGGCGACAGTGGTTGCAAGCAAACGTGCACAGCTCAGTTGATTCCATGGTGGCAGCCTGGCCAGTCAGACCTGTTGCCTCTCCAGAGTCAGCCAGTGGAACTGCCTGAAAGTTTCCTCAGGTGTGGCTGACTCTGCAGGAGCTGGGTCTCCGAGAACTCTTTGCTGGAACTCTTCCTGCTTCTTCAGGTGTGTGTCTGTGTTGAGAACTTGGGCTTGAGTGCAGGCTAGTTTGGTCGGATGTGTTTTGTTCTATGTTGATAGGGGTTTTAATTGTTAGGGCTGCTTCTTCCTCTGGTTTCCTTAGTACTGAGTGTTCCAATCTTCCCCAGAGTTGGTCTATGTGCCTTCTCCATATCCTACCATCTTCTAACTCTACTTGGTAGGATTTGGGACCTGTAATTGTGACTATCCTTGCAGGGACCCAGGATGCGCCCCCTGTATAGTTGTGGGCATGTACCAGGTCCCCAATGCTGAATGACCGGTGCTGGCTGCTTGAGTCTGGGGGTGTCTCAGCATTGTAATTTGGGTGTAGCCTATCTAATTGTGATCTGAGTTTTTGGCCCATCAACAATTCTGCTGGACTTCAGTTGGTGGTGGCACTAGAGGTTATATGCTGTATAAGGAGAAATTTTTCAATTTTAGTTTGAATATGCCCAAGTCCCATTTTGGTTAGAGCCTTTTTGGTTGACCTAACCATTTGTTCTGCTTGACCATTGGTGGCCGGATTGAAAGGTGCTGACAAGGCATGGTGGATCCCATTTTAAGCCAAAAAGATTTCAAATTGGGAGGCTGTGAATTGGGACCCGTTGTCTGAATTTGGATGTCCGCCAGGCCATGTGTGGCAAGAAGCCCTCTCAATACCCTGATGACCGCTTCAGCCATCATGGTGGACATATTAAATATATCTAACCATTTTGAATATGCATCCACTACTATTAAGAATGTTCAACCCTGTACCAGCCCTACGAATTCAATATGCACACTTGCAAAAGTGATTTAGGAGTCTCCCATTCCCATGTGGAGGTACTGGGTGGTGCTATTTTGGACTCCTGACATGGCGTGTGTCAGGTTTCGATATCGTCTTCAAATAAAATAAATTGCATTTCCAAACAGATAGTCTTTGAAGAAATCTTTCATTTTATTAAGCACGACAATCTGCCCCCGATCGTGGCATACCAACTCTGACTTCCTGACCCCAAACCCTCCCTTTCCATTCCCCAAATCTCTGCATCTCATTGGCCTTCTTCCAAATCACTCTCCCTATATCTACTACCTAAGCTCCCAGGAATATCCCCCTCCCTCTCATCTCCTAGGGGATATTATCTTCAAGGAAAATAAGTAGGTGAAATGTCAAGCATCCTCTTGCCAGCTGCCCCCTCTTCTCCTTCTTATGTCAGCACTAGAGTAAATGCAGGTTGAAGTGTTGATATCCGGCCCCTCCCCCTTCATTTTTCCAGGGTGGCCTGTGTAAGACAAACAACAAGTTAAGTACCATTACCCTGTCCAGGAGTATGTGTCCCGCCCCCTCCTGCCTTGCCTGGGTGATCTGCATGGAACTTGGCTATAAGGCGGTCAGCTTGGATGTTTTTGCTTTTCACCCAGGAAGCCTCTGATAAGGGGTAACCCTTCCACTTGATTAAGTATTGGAGGTGCCCCCTGTGCCACCTCAAATTGAGAATTCACTGTACCTCATAGTGAGTATGGTCCTCAGTGACTAGGGGCCTGGGGGGGTCACGTGGCACCGGCCTTAAAATTGACTTAAAATTGTGTGGAAAACAGGTGTATCCTCCCTAGTAGTCAGGGCAGCTGCAGTTGTACTGTAACCGGGTTGATTATTTTTACTATAGGAAATGGTCCTATAAATTTCGGGCCCAGTTTCCTACTCGGGAGTCTGAGTCTCAAATACTTGGTGGAGAGGTACACCTTTTCTCCCACTTGGAATGGTATTTGGGGAGTTCGGTGCTTATCTGCTTGCTTCTTATAGGATTGTGTCACCTTGGCTAATGCCTTCTTGATGTTCTCCCAGGTTTCTTTCAACATCTCCATCCAATCGGTCAAACTGACTGAGGAAGGGGGCTCTCTTGGGTACTCTGGCATGTGGACGAAATCCATACCACTCACTACCTTAAATGGGGTTAGTCCTGTGCTACTGTGGACAGCATTATTATATGCGACCTCCGCAAAAAATAGGAGGTCCACCCAATTAGACTGTTGGTAGTCGACGTAGCACCTCAGGTATTGTTCTATCATAGCATTCAGTCTCTCTGGCCCCCCCCATTGGTGTTCAGGTGAAACGCTGAGCTGAGGCCTTGGGATGACCCTATGGACCATAGGAATTCTCTCCAGAATTTTGCTGTGAACTGGACACCTTGATCAGAGATGATTCTTTTGGGTACTCCATGCAGGTGGTAGATGTGTTTCAGGAACAGTTTGGACAACTGGCGGGCTGAGGGTAGCCCGCTGCAGGGTATGAAATGTGCCTGTTTGGAGAATAAGTCTATTACAGATCACTGTGTTTCCGCCACTCCTCAGCAGTTCTACTATGAAGTCCATTGCAATCTCCTCCCATGGCCTTGTCGGTTCAGCTACTGGCTGCAGCAGCCCGGGAGGTCTTCCTGGTTGTTTTTTCATCGTGGCACAGATGGTACAACTTTTTACATAACTGTCTACATCTTTTCTCATGTGGGGCCACCAAAACTGTCTTTGTACTAAGTGCAGTGTCTTTAGGAAACCAAAATGTCCCGCTGGTTTAACACCATGGCTTCTCTTGAGGATCAGGGTGCATAGAGTCTCTGGGACATAGAGTTTTGTTCCCTTCCATGCTAGGTCATCCCTTTTTGTCAAGAGATGTTGGTTGTCTCGGAACCAAGGGTTCGCCGATGTTTCAGTTTTGAGTCTTGTCGTTAAGTCACTTGCAGGTTGGCCTTGCTGGTCACGACATTGCCATCTGGTGGTTACTTGACCTACTCCTTGGGCAAAAGGGATGATGGCATTCACTACCTGCTCCCACTCGCTGTTGTATTGAGGCATTCGGGAGAGGGCATCGGCCAGAAAGTTTTTCCCCCCTGGGATGTGTTTCAGCTCGAAGTTGAAATGATTAAAGTATTGGGCCCACCGGACTTGCCTGGGCGACAACTTCCGTGGGGTCCCGAGGGCCTCCAGATTCTTATGGTCAGTCCAAACTTCAAACGGTCTCTGGCCTCCTTCTAACAGGTGTCGCCAGATCAACAGCGCCCATCTCACTGCGAACGCTTCCTTTTCCCACGCCGCCCATCGTCTCTCTGTGTCGGTGAGTTTGCGGGATGTGTAGCCACAAGGTTGTAGATTCCCTCGGCTGTTCTTTTGGAGTAGCACAGCCCCCACTGCCACATCGCTGGCATCTGCTTGGATGACTAAGGTTGTTCAGGGTCAGGATGCTTTAAGACCAGTTCTTTTGCAAACATTTCTTTTAGTGTTTCGAATGCTTGTTGGCAGGTTAGGTCCCATTGTAGAGGTTGTCCTGGGCGGGGTTTTGTTGCTGGACTCACTGTTTTTAGGAGGTCTGTCAGAGGTTTGGCAATTCTTGCAAAAGAGGGGATAAATTGTCTGTAGAAGTTCGCAAACCCCAGGAAGTTTGCAGTTGTCTGCAGGTGCGAGGGAGTTGCCAGTTTAAAACTGATTGTACTTTGGCTGGGTCCATTTCTATCCCCTCGTTCGACACTCGGTAGCCTAAGTAGTCTAGTCGTGACTGGTGGAACTCGCATTTTGATAGGTTGACATATAGGTTCGCCCCCAACAGTTTTTCCAGCACTTGGCGGACGAGGGGTATGTGTTCGGCTATGATTTCCATGTAAATGAGAATGTCATCTAGGTAGACGAGGACCCCCTCATAGAGGTGCTCATGTAGAACCTCATTTATCAATTGCATGAACACCGCTGGGGCTCCCTGCAGTCCAAATGGCATCACCTTAAATTGGAAAGTCCCTAGGGGGCAGTTGAATGCTGTTTTCCACTCATCTCCTTCCCTGATGCATATCAGGTAGTAGGCTTCGTGGAGGTCTAGTTTGGTGAAAACTTTCCCTTTGGGCAGGTGAGCTAGCATGTCTTTCATGAGGGGAAGGGGATATAAGCTGTGTACGCAGACAGTGTTGATAGCTCTAAAATCAACCACCAGGCGCATAGAGCCATCTTTCTTCTCTTTGAAGAGGACCGGTGCCACGACCCGTGGTTTGGCTGGCTCAATGAAACCCCTTTGTAGGCTCTTGTCTATGTAATTCCGCATTTCTTGCATTTCACGGGGCATCATGGCATACAATTTGGGTTTAGGTAGTTTCGCCCCAGGGATGATCTCGATGGTGCAATCGGCCTTGCGGTGCGGGGGGGCAGAACGTCACACTCAGCCTTGCTAAACACCTCTGCAAGGTCTTGGTACTCCTCTGGGATTTGTTCTGTCTCATGGGAGCTGTCGGATGCGGCTGCCAGGTACTCTGGTGTACCCTTAGGGAAGGACCCTTGTTGCGGTGGAAGGAATTGGGGCCCCTGCGTGGGGGGCCGTCTCGTCTGGTTGGAGCGGCAGGGGTTGGGGAACCTTTGCTATCCTCAGTTTGCGGGTTCCCTCTTGCCACCAGATGATGGGGCCCCATTTGTCTAGCCAAGAGAGTCCCAGTATGACTGGATCTGTCATTTTGGGGGCTATTATGAACCGAATCGTTTCCCAGTGATCTGCTAGCTCCAGCTTCACTGGTTCAGTCAGGTGTGTGGTGTAAGTTCCCCACACTAGAGACCCATCAACTTGTTCAAATCGAATCGGGTGGTTGAGCTTTTTGACTCAGATCCCTGATTTTAGGACTGTGGGTAGGTTAATCAGGCACCTCGTGCAGCCCGAATCTTGTAGGGCTTGGAAAGTCCCTTGGGTCCCTGTTTTTGGGGTCGTTAGGCGTATAGGGAAAAGAAAAGGGTGGATGGGACCACTCACCATTGGGTCATCTTCAACCTCATCCTCACTGTCATACGATTCAGGGGATTGATTTCCATCATCTAGGATCCCCCTGGTTTTGCTGAGGTGGGCAAAGACCTCTGGACCCTGGGGGATTCTCCATGGCGCATGGGTGGCGTGCTTGGGCCCTTGTTCCGGTCGTGCCTTGGGTGGTGGGTCTGATCTCGGCCTCAGGGTTCCACACACTGTGGCCATGTGACCAATCCCCACACACCTGTAGCACCTCAGTGGGCTCTACGGGACGACAGGCCTCTGGGTGGGCTGTGGTGCTGTGGTTTCTCATCTAATGGGTGGTCCCTGGTCTGGTTGGCCCCTCTGCTTGCCATCTGGTTGCTTTGACATGTTGTTGGCTCGCAACCCTCTGTTGACTTTTATCACTACTCGGAACCATTCGGAGAGCCAGTTCAGGATGTTCTGATAAGCGGTCACTTGGGCGATTCGCTTGTCTAGGCTTGTTCTAAAGAAATATACCAGGGGAGACCAGAAGTTGATGCTGCAGTGAAATGGACACGCAATTTTGGGGCTCCAAAATCGCCACCGATAGCCCCGCTGCCAGACAGTCCAGTTAGGACCCCACAGTCTAGGTTTGACTGTGGTAGTGGAGGGTACCTCCTGTCGATCTCAGGGACATCGCAAAGTCCCTGATTGATCCAGGAAAGCCCTTTTTCTGGCAGCGGGGAAGCAGCCATTGCGGCTGCCAAGGCTGGGGCAGCTTCGGAGGAAGAAAGAGGAACGATAGCTATCCGATCTGGTGAGAGAGCTTTATTTTGACTGACAAGTTCACCTTAAGGAATGAGTGAGTGGATATCTAAAGGAAGTTAAGTGGCGAATTTATTTTGAAATAGACTATTTGAAACCCAATTGCTGATTGGAACTCTTTAAACTAATTGTTTTTTTTTTTAAGACCGAGGCTGGACTGAATGAGAAGAGAAGGGAAGGCATTGATTTTTGGGACTGTGTTTTGTTTAAAAAAGGAAAAGAAAGAATTTTGTCTGAATTGTGATTGATCCATTGTGAAGCCTTTTTTTTCTGCTTCCTTCTGATTTTTTTCTCTCTTTTATAACTTTTTCTTTTTTAAAAAAAATTAACTTTCAATAAAGAGGATTTGGACTTTTAAAGTAGGAAAGCTAAGAGAGTGAAAGTGCTGCCATCTACTGGGGAAAAGAAAAGAAGAGAAGAAACTCAGTTGCAATGTACCCAGGCAGAAAGATTAAAGATATATTGTAGCCAAAATAATAACAAAGTGGCTCTGAGCTCTAGCTTGTTTAGCATAAGTGAAGAGAATATCTGATACAATATCTATCTGCATTGTTGATTCAGGTGTTCTTGGTGACTTTGAAGTAGGAGCCTTGGAAAAGTGTGAAGGGGAATTTTCCTCTCTATTATCATCACTCTTTGGGGCAGCTACTATTATTCTCTCTTTTTGAGGCTTGTATGAAAGAGAACTCTCTGTACGCTTTCTGAATAAATATAAGGAAAGATCTTTTTTTTATTTTAAGGCCTTTTAAGGTTTGAATCGAATTGGATTTAGGCATTCAAGAGCCTGAAGCATTTTTCTTTTTCTTTTTCCTTTTCCTTTTTTCCTCTTTTTTTATTTCCTATGGTTTTTTTACTCCCCCCCATATTGTTTCCTATTGTGGATTTTTGATTTTGGGCCTCTATATTTCTGTAATTCATCATTTTTTTTCTATCTCCTTGATATTTTGTTTATACAAGAATTTTTTTTCTCTCCTTCTCTTTTTTCCCCCCCTTCTTTTTTCCTTTTTAAGGGAATCTTAGTTGGATTAGGGTTTGGAAGAACCTGAAGAGTTGGATTTTTTTTCCTTTCCTTTTCTTTTTTTTTTCTTTTTTTTCTTTTTTTTCTTTTCTTTTTTTTTTTTTGCCCTTTTGCCTCTCCTTTTTCTTTTTCCCTTTTTGGCCTCCTTTTTGCTTTTTGTCTTTTAATTTTTTACCTCCTCTCTTGGTCTCTACACCAGTGGATTACAATAACATGAGTAAAAAAACAGTAACAGTGGGAGCTGCAACCACATCTTTTGCACCTCCATCTGGAGGACAACGCCTGGTCCAGACCATGACACAACAAGAGAAAGAAAAAGAGAAAGAAGCATCACTACAAGTAATTTTGAGTGTAGTTCAGAGGATGGAACAGCAATTACTTAAGACAGATGAGAATGTTCAATGGATGGAACAACAATTAATAAAGACAGATGAAAAAGTGGTTAGCATACAACAGGCAATGTCAAAATTTGAAGGAAGACTACAAGAGCTTGAGAAGAAGGATGACCAAAAAAGGGGGGGGGGGGAATGAAAGATTTTGACAATAGACTGAGAGAGGTGGAAAGCGAAAGAAGTGCAGTAATGGAATTGGAAATGGATAGAGCAGAATTCTATCTTAGATTTCAAAATGTGGAGGAAGAGAAAGGAGAAAATCTTGCGAATGTCATGATTTCTATGCTTGCTGATGCTCTGGAGATACCTAGAGAGGAGATGGCATACAGTATGGACAAGATTTATCAAGTTCACACTAGATATTCTATGCGCAATAAATTACCAAGAGAAGTTCATATAAGATTTACTAAGAAATCGATCAAAGCACAAATTCTTCAAGTGACGAGAGAAAAAACATTGAAATTCAAGGAGAAGGAAGGTGTAGTCTTGAAACAAATACCAAGGAAAGTGAGAGATGCGAGAAAAGAGTATAAATTTTTGACCAAGGTACTAATTCAAAAGGGTGTTAATTTTAGATGGCTGATACCAGAACGATTGATTTTAACATGGCAACAGCAAAGATACAGGCTAGATACAATTGATAAAGCGAGAGCTTTTTATGAAGTTTTTTAAAGGAAAAGGAAGTGGCAATGGAAACAGAAACACAAGCTACACTGATGTCGACAAAACCTACAGAAGAGGAAATGTTAATGATTGAATCAACGGAAGGCGCTGTTGGCTGGACTGTGGAATCCAAAGGACAACGGGAAGTAAGATCAACTAGAGCAATAAATCCTACATATAAAATATGAATATGGATACAACAAAATTAATTTCAATAAATATAAATGGACTCAATTCGGCTGTGAACAGAAGAAAGGTTTTTCATAAGAGAAGCTAAATTTTGATATAATTTGTTTGCAAGAAGTTCACATTAAAAAGCAACACAAAAAATTATTGGCACAAACCAAACTTGGGAAAAAATTTTCATCATTATCGCAACACAAAAAGAGAGGCATTGTTCTATATATTAAAAATTCAATAAAAGCGGAACAAATATATGCAGATTCAGAGGGTAGAGTTTTGATAGTGGAGATAATTGATAATAACATGAAGATACTTCTAGTTGCAATATATGCGCCAAATAACAATCAGAGTGACTTCTATCAAAATTTACATATGAAAACAATTGAAATGGATTATGATAATATATGCATGATGGGAGACTTTAATGGAATAGCAGATGAAAAATTGGACTATAAAACAACAAAAACAGGAAAGCATAATAGAAAGACACTGCCAAACTCTTTCTTTAAAATGACAGAGGAAATAAATTTGAAAGATATATGGAGAATTAGAAATGGGAAGAATAGACAATACACTTTCTATTCAAACAGGCACTTATCTTGGTCCAGGTTAGATATGATATAGACAATAATGGACTTAATTCCAAAAATTGAACAGGTGGAAATAGACACTAATTTATGGGCTGACCACAATCCAGTGATAGTAACTTGGAAAGGTCAAAAAAGGAAAGCTAGATGGACTTTGAATAATACAATTTTAAAAGAAAAAGAATTTGTACAGAAAATGCAAAGAGAGCTGGAGTTTTTCTTTAAGGAGAATAAAAAAGAAGATACATCGATACAAAACCGTTGGGATACAATGAAGGCCTACGCTAGAGGTATAATAATAGATTATATAAAGAAAAGGAATGTGAAAAAAAGACAAACTTTTACAATATTAAAGAATGAACATAAGAGATTTGAAAAGGAACTCCAGAAAGATCCACATAAGAAAGATGTAAAAATGAAAATGGATATGTTAAAACATAAAATGGACTTACTGGAGAAGGAAGAGCTAGCTCAAAAAATAAGAAGTGCTAAACTGAACTATTTTGAAAATGCAAATAAACCGGGAAGGTGGCTAGCATATAAATTGAAAAAAGAAAGGGAATCAAAAAAAAAAATAATGCAATTGATTGATGACCAAGGACAAAGTAAATTTGGAAATAAAGAGATGGGAAAAATAATACAAGAATACTACAGGCAACTTTATAAAAGAGAGCAGGTTGAAGAGGGGAAAGTTAAAAGATACTTACAGAACGCAAAACTACCTGTAATCCCTAAGAACATTGAAGAAATGCTAAACGGGCATATAACAATGATGGAACTAACAGAAGCAATTAAGAAACAAAAAAATGGAAAGACACCAGGACCAGATGGATTGCCTGTTGAATATTATAAGACATTACAAGAATCCTTATGCCTCCCACTTTTGGACATCATGAATGAAGTAATGACAAATAAAACAATACCCCAATCATGGACTGAGGCTTATATCACACTGATTCATAAAGAAGACACAGACTCACAGCAAGTTAAAAACTATAGGCCTATATCCCTGCTGAATTCGGATTATAAAATCTTTGCTTCAATATTGGCAGAAAGACTTAAGAGATTCTTGAATAACTTTATCCATTCAGATCAAAATGGATTTCTTCCAAAAAGACAAATTAGAGACAATATAAGAATAATTTTGAATACTCTAGAATATTATTAAGCGCACCCTGAAAAACAAATGGCTTTGGTATTTTTAGATGCACAAAAAGCATTTGATAATGTGAACTGGCGATTTATGATGTTACAAATGGAAGAGATGGGCTTTGGAAGGAAATTTATTCAGGCAATTGAAGCTATATATACAAAACAGACAGCAAAGGTAATGATTAATGGAGAATTGACTGATGCTATTGAAATAGAAAAAGGTACTCGACAAGGATGTCCCTTATCCCCATTGTTATTTATATTGACGTTGGAAGTGTTGAATAGAAAGGTTAGAGAAGAAAAAGAGATAAAAGGAATGAAAATTAGAAAGGAAAAATATAAATTACAAGCCTTTGCTGATGACCTGGTTTTTATTGTTGAAGAACCATTAATATCAATAAATAAATTGATAGAAAAAATAGGTGAATTTGGGGAGGTTGCTGGTTTGAAAATTAATAAAGAGAAGACGAAGATAATGACTAAAAATATGTTAAAAAAACAAAAAGAAGAATTGAGGGAGATCTCCAAGATGCAGGTCACAAATAAGGTAAAATACTTGGGGATTCAATTAACAGCAAGATGTAATTCTCTTAAAGAAAATAATTATAATAAGCTTAAGCAATTATAGGACAGGATCTGGTGAAATGGGGAAGCCTGCAGTTATCTTTGATTGGTAGAATTGCAACTATTAAGATGAATATTTTACCTAGAATCTTGTATCTTTTTCAGACAATTCCTGTAAAGCTGGGTAAGGAATTTTTTGGAGATTTAAATAAAATGGTTTTGAAATATGTTTGGCAGGGAAAGAAGGCAAGGATAAAACTCAAACTGTTACAAGATGCTAAAATGAGGGGTGGTTTTGGATTACCGGATTTTGAATTATACTATCAAGCGGTTTGCTTAATGTGGATTAAAGAATGGGTAACATTGAAAAATACTAGATTATTAAATTTGGAGGGACATGATTTGCTGATGGGATGGCATGCTTTCTTATGGTATAAAGGAACTAAAATTCAGGGGTATTTTAGAAGGCACCAGATACGTGAAGCTTTGTTTTTGACATGGGAGAAGATCAAAAAATACCATTATCTGAAGATTCCAGTCTGGGTATCTACAATTGAAGCTTTTTCTTATCCAGTGGTATTTGAAGGGGAACAAATTGTTAGATTTAATGAATTATTGGATGAAAAGGGTGAACTTAAATTGAAACAAAACTTAGAAGATCAGAGAATTAAGATAGATTGGTTTTCATACATGCAAATACTTTCCAGATATCAAAAAGACTTTAAACAAGAAGGTATTTATAGTGTTTCAACTTGTTTAGACAAGATATTAATGGGTTCAGATGACCATATAATTAAAAAGCTATATGAATATTTACTTGAAGCAAAATTGGAAGAAGAACAAGTTAAAGAATCAATGATAGCATGGGGAAAAAATTTTGGTTATAGTATTGATTTAGAGAAATGGCAAAAATTGTGGTCACATAATTATAAAATGACAATGTCAACAGCATAAAGATAATTTGTATAAGATGTTTTACAGGTGGCATCTACCCCCAACGAGAATAGCCAGGATGGTTAAGAATAAATTGGAGAAATGTTGGAAGTGTCATCAGATTCCAGGATCGTATTACCATATGTGGTAGACATGCGTGGAAGCAAGGAGATTTTGGACTAAAATACATACGTGGTTAGAAAAAATATTTATCTTTAGTTTAAGTAAAGAATAATTGCTATATGAAGAGATTTGGAGAATTGTAAGCACAAAATGATTTTAACCGATTGAGATGCTGTCTATAATTGTTTGTAAGGATGATATTTTTATGTTATTGTTGTGTTGTTGGTTTTTTTTTTTTTTAATCTAAAATAAAACTTTTTTTAAAAAAAAAAAGAAATACACCAGTAGTCGCTCTGGTAAGGGAGGTAAGGTCCCAATGACTCTCCTGAATTCACGGATATGCTCTCTGATGGGCCTCCCCTTCTGCATTAGGTTCCTGAGCTCGTCCTCCACATAGGGGTCCTCCTCTGCCTCCTCGAACAGGGCTCGTAGTAGTTGTAAGAACCCATCTGCGTCTTGCAGTTGGGGGGCCCTGTTCTTGTAGAGGGCTGCTGACCACCTCCTTGCTTCTCCCTCCAACCCTTCTGAAATGGCACTCACAAGGGCTCTGGGAAATGGGTAGAGGTGTCCATAGTGCTCGATGTAGATCTCAGCTGTGTCAAGGAATTGCACTAGCTGGTCTGGATCGCCATCAAACTTCCCTCTGAAACGGGGTGGGTCCTCCCTCGCTGCCCTCTCCTCCCAGCGCAGGGCTCTGTAAGCCTGGCCTTGGTGCCACTGGTCCTCTTCCTCATCTCTCATTCTAGGGTGGAGAGGTGATGTCCTATCCAGACTGCTCTGCTTGCTGTGTAAGGGAAGAACCCATGGATGCATCTTTGGGCTTCTTCTCCTTCTGCTTGGGGGGGGGAGGGCTGTGCTTCAGTCTACAGCCTCTTGGTTCATCAGCCCAGATGGGTTCCCTCTTCTCCTTTGGCCTGCATGATAGCCCCTCCTCCCCAAGGATGGCATGGTCAAATTTCTCTTTCAATTCATCTATGGGGCTCTCAAGTGGCTTCCCTGCTGCCAGTCCCATAGCCAGTCTGCGCTCCCCAATTCACTTAGGGGTTTCCCCTTCCCCTGAACACTCGGGAGGGGAAACTCAGCTTCTGCGGCTTTTGGCAAAACCCCCGAATACTTATCTTTTCTTTTCTTGGGTTGTGGAGCGATCGTCTGATCTTGGCTGTCTGGCAGCTTCGATGGAGGGGGGGGGGTTTGAGGCTCCATAATATCTTGAAGTCCCGTAGCGTCCAAGCTGGCTGGGCTCAGAACTGGCTCTTTTCCAGTTGCCTGAATTAGGCTCTCTTCGGACAGCTTACTTTCTGCCATGACGTCAGGACTGCGCCTCCATTCACTCCATACATCTGGAAGGGAGCTGGAGGTTTGGAGGTCAGCCAGCTTGGCTTGGAAAGCAGAGTTGGCTATCTGTCAGGTTTCAATATCGTCTTCAAATAAAATAAATTGCATTTCCAAACAGATAGTCTTTGAAGAAATCTTTCATTTTATTAAGCATGACAATCTGCCCCCGATCGTGGCATAGCCAACTCTGACTTCCTGACCCCAAACCCTCCCTTTCTGTTCCCCAAATCTCTGCATCTCATTGGCCTTCTTCCAAATCACTCTCCCCATATCTACTACCTAAGCTCCCAGGAATGTCCCCCTCCCTCTCATCTCCTAGGGGATATTATCTTCAAGGAAAATAAGTAGGTGAAATGTCAAGCGTCTTCTTGCCCCCTCTTCTCCTTCTTATGCCAGCACTAGAGTAAATGTAGGTTGAAGTGCTGACAGCGTGCATGTGGTGACCCATTTGGTTATCTGTGTCCATGCTGGGCCACATAGCTCCTGGCTAATGTCTTCATTCTGACAATGCCAGGATGCCCCCCCCCCCATAACGTTTCTAGTACTGGTTTCCTTAAAGTTTGTGGAACCATGACTCTATCCTTCCACAACAGGCATCCCACTGACAGTTGTGTTGACTAGCCTGGAAGGGTTTCCATTCCCCCCCCCCCCCCCGGTCTCTCCAGCCATCCTTCTACATCCAGTTCAAAACTTGTGACAACATCCATTTTATAATCCAAATATCATAAATCAATAGTTATAATCCACATTTATTGTCCTGGTCTCCACAGATCTTCAGGTTCTTGATACCCTAATCCATACATTTAAAAAATGGTGTTAACAAAACCAAACGCTAATGTTGCCCATAGAGGGAAACTAAAATAAGAAAAAAGAAAAAAAGGATCCAAGCAGTGGAAGAAAAACAGTAACACACAAACTGCCAAAAATTTTAAGAATCAAAAGACAAAGAACAAAAGCAAAAAGTCCAAAAATCAGCCAAAAAGATATAAAAAACTGTAAAAAAGAGGAAAAAAATAAGCAAATAGAAAAAAATAAAATTCTAGTTGTAGTAAAAATGAATATAGAGATGCAATAAAAAACAATAAGTAGAAGAAAAAAGAGTAAATATCCAAAATACAAAATGTTGAATGTCAAAATGTACAAATCCCCCCCACAAAAGAAAAATGCAATATCCAAATTTTAGTTTTTCCACATTTCAGATTTTAAACAAAAATAGAAGGAAGAGAAAAGATCCAAAAATTTTCACTCCAAATAGTCAATAAAGATAGTATACCAGCAGAAAATATGTATAGACAAAAATAACAATTCAAACCAAATAGTCTTTAATCTATTATTCAGTTGGTAGTCTTTTTTTCTTCTTTCCTTTCTCCTCTTTTACTCCCACTAAGTCATAAAACAGTTTATCTCAAATATTACTCAAGGTCATTCTTTGTTCTTTCCACACTTGCCCCCCAAAACAAATAAAATTTTTTTTTTCATCCAGTATCTAATTTAAAGTCCAAAATTCTTCTGTATTTCAATCTAAATTCACTCTGCCCAATCTGCTTTCCATTATTTCCCAAATCAGTTATATTCTTTAAGAAAATTAATTTTTATTCGCATCCATCACTCTTTCGCCACTAATCCAGAAATGGGAAGGTAGCCAGATATCCACTTCTTCCTCTTTCGCTCTTTCTGTTCCTTTTCGTTTCTAAATAGTTTTTGTTTTTTACAGTTCAGGTTATTTATTAAAAAGTAGAAGGAAACTCACTCAGATAAGCTTTGTTTCCTCTTTCTTCCCCTTCACTCATGACCGCTCCAGCTTTGTGACAGCTCTCAATAGCTGTCTTCCCAGCTGTAGAGTCGAAGGCTCTTCTCTGGCACTACAGGAAATTTGCGGATTCCCTGTCCACACCAGCCTGTGCCCCCTTTCTTCACCAATCCTACAGGTCGGCTATGGTCCCCTATGGAACCCTGAAACAGCTGAGATATCATCACTCACTACGGAGCCCCAAAGTTCATGTTGTTCCACCATGTCACAAACCACAATTTGAAAGTAAAGATCAAAATGAAGAAGCTACCATAACATCTATCATCACCATAAATAACAGCAGCACCAAGCTCCCCAACACAAAAAGCAGTAGAAACAACAAGACAACAAGACAAAACCAACATGGAATTAAAAAGCATGATACAGGCAATGCATGATGATTTTAAGGAAATGAAAGAGATGATGGGAAAAAAACGAACAAAGATTGATAACAGTGGAAGAGAAAGCAGAAGCAACAGAGAAAAAGGTGGAGGAGATGGACTATAGACTTACACTGTAGAACAACAAGAAGAAGTGAGAGAGTGAGAGTAGAAGAAGGGGCAAGCTGCCAGGAAGAGAAAAAAGAACAACTACTGAAGACAACCAAGGAACAAGAGGAAAGAGCATTGAGAGAAGGGACAAGAGTGAAAGAGATAAAAGAACAAAGAGAAACAAGAGTGACTAGTTCTACGAAACAAATAAACAAGTAAAAAGGGAAGAAGTAAAAGTAATGTCAGTGAATATAAATGGACTAAATTCAGTAATAAAAAGATAAATATTCAACAAATTAGAAAAATTAAAATTAGAGATTATATGTTTACAAGAAGTTCATATTAAGAAACATCATAACTATTTATTGGAGCAAACGAAACTGGGAATATTATATACAACACTTGCTAATCAAAGTAAAAGAGGGGTAGCTTTATATATTAAAAAACAATTCAATCTAAATAGATATTTTTTTACAAAAATATTTTATTAGTTTTAAAAGTAAAACAATGGACATTGCTCAACATCTCTGGTTTCTAACATTTGCATCTAAATCAAGTTAAAAAGTAATCTATTCCTTGATCTATATACAAATTTACATATCTCCTATTTCATTATATATCAAGTATGCAGTATTTTATTAAACAACTATGCATGTATTTAATAAACCTATATTACATTCACAAATTCAATATACATTGATATATTAATATACATTGATATATACATTTCCAGACATTCGTTATCTCTTGTTTTTGGCATTCTTCCTCTTATCTAACGAATTATAAAATTTATTCCAGACTTCACAGTATGTTGATTCACTTTTGTCTTTGAGTTCTAAAGTGAGTCTGTCCATCTCTGAACAGCTGTAAATTTTGTGTATTACTTCTTCTGAGGGTATTTCTTTACACTTCCATTTTTGAGCAAATGCTAGTCTTGCCGCGGTAAGTATATGCAATATTAAATAGGTTACCTTATTGTCATATTTGCCATCTATCATGCCCAGTAAGAAAAATTCCGTCTTAAATTCTATTTTAAACATTAACATCTCTTCTAACCAACTCTTTATTTGCTGCGAGAAACTTTTGGCTTTTGAGCACTCCCACCATATATGGTAATATGACCCTGGAGCCACCTCACATTTCCAACAAATTGGGGAGTATTTTTTATTAATTCTTGCCAATATTGTGGGTGGGAAGTGCCACCTGTAGAACATTTTATACAGGTTTTCTTTTAAGAAGCCGCCAGTGTGATTCTGATATTTTTTCCCCCACAAATTTTGCCAATTGTCCAAATTGATACTGTACCCAAAATATCTACTCCCAAGTTATCGTCTCCTTAACTTGTTTTTCGAACATATCTTGTTCTAATAAATAGTGGTATAATTTTTTATGGCCTTTCCCTCTGTGCTTAGCAAAATTTTATCCAGTTCTGATGGTTCTAATTTTATATCCCACTCGTTTTTATCCTTCATAAATGTGGATTGTATTTGTAGGTATATCCACCATTCTAATTCAATTCCTTCTTCCTTTAATTTATTCCTTGTTTTTAATTCCTTTTTCACGTTTAGTAATTCTTTATATGTAATAGCCCCTCCCATTTTGAGAAGATTAGGATGTGTGAGCATTTCTACTGTCGATATCCAGTTGGGGATGTCTATATAGTTACTTCTTTTGGTCTTGATCCAGATACCTAAAAGTGCCTTCCTAATATAATGCCTTTGGAAGTACTGGTGGACCTTATACTTCTCTTCCCAGATGATAGCGTGCCACCCTATTTGAAGGTCATGTTCTTCTAGTGTCAACAGTTTTCTATTTTTAAGGTGTAGCCAATCACTTACCCAAACCAGAGCTGCAGCTTGCTGATATTTTTCCCAATTTGGAAGGCCAAGTCCTCCTCTTTCTTTTGCATCTTGTAATAATTTTAATTTAATTCTTGGCTTTTTGCCCTGCCATATAAATTTTGTTATGATTCTATTCAAATTTGTAAAGAAATCTTTTTTTAGCCAAATTGGTATACATTAATAAATATAAGATTTTGGGTAGCACGTTCATCTTAATCGTAGCAACCCTCCCCATAAAGGAGAGTTGCAATCTTCCCATCTTTCTAAATCAATTTTGATTTGCTCAATTAGTCTATCTCCTCTTTAAGCATCATGCATTTGATGTCAATTGGATCCCTAGGTATCTAATTTTTTTAACTATCTGAATATCAATTTTTCCCTCTATATCTCTTTTTTGCTCTTCCGTCATATTTTTACTAACATTTTCATTTTGTTCTTATTTATCTTTAAGCCTGATGTTCTGTCCCCGTCCCCACACACACACAAACAGCCAGCCAGGGGTTAAAGAAGTACTCGGCACACACAAGGTTCGTTATCAGGAACTTGGCAGCAATACGATAACCGTCTGCCAAGTGCTTTACTTCAAGAAGAGGGAGTGTTCCTCCACCAGATAACACCAACTAATACACACAGTTTTCAAAACAGTCCAGCTCAAACATGAAACCTTCAGCAGATCAAGTATTGTACACAGTGACTAGCCAGAAGTTAGCTTTGTCCGTCACAGAGTCTAAATGGCCACCACACTCTCTTATATAGCCTGTGGGGTGTGGTCCAGTGACTCAGCTTAATCCCTGGCACGCCTCCTCATCTGCTGCAAACATTTATCTCGCCTTCGTTGGCATGGATCCAGGAACGACTTATCCCCCTCATCACTGTCATCGGAGACACCTGGCTCCTGGTCAATCTCCTCTCCCTCAGCAGACACCTGAGGCATTGCCAGAGAGGAGGGGCCTGGAGAAGGAGGCCTGGCCGGCTCCTCTCCTTCATGTTCAGAGCCTTCTTCCTCCGATAAGATGGGCTTACCTGCTACCTCCCCATATTCCTCCAGTACTTCCATTAGCCGTACGCCCGATTGCATTGGCTCTTCAATAATAAAGTTTTTCATTGTGAAGCTCATAGTATTCCATAATATCTAATATAATCCTAATGTTATTTCTTATGTATCGTCTGGGCAGAAAGCCATTTTGATCAGAGTGGATAAAATTTTCTAAGAATTTTTTTAATCTTTCGGACATAATTGTCATGAAAATTTTATAGTCTGAATTCAACAAAGATATCAAATATAAAGATATTTATAGTTTTTCACATATGTCAAGTCAGAGTTTTCCTTCGGGATCAGAGTAATTGTCGCTTATTTCCATGTGGTTGGAATTTTTGCCTCATTTAAAACATCATTATAGACTTCTAACAAAATAGGGCTTAATATTTCCTGATGATTTTTGTATATCTCTGACGGTAATCCATCGGGACCTGGGGCTTTATTTATCTTTTGCTTCTTGATTGCCTCTAATAGTTCTAATGATGTTACCTCTTTATTTAATATCTCCTTACTTTCTTCTGGGACTTTGGGCAATCCCGTTTTCTGAAAATATTGCCAAATCTTATCTTCCCCTATCTCTTCTTTGTCTTTATATATTTTTTAAAAAAACTCATAGACTACCATTCTCTTCTCTTCATTTTGGTGCATTAATTGTCCCTCCTCATTGTGTAGTTTGCTAATCCATCTTGTATCCCTCTGTTTCTGCAATCTATATGCTAGCCACCGTCCTGGCTTATTCGCATTCTCAAAAAAAAAATTGTTTGATTCCTTTTATTTGCTGGGCCAACTCCTCCTTCTCAATAATATTTAGTTTATGTTTAATTTCTCCTAATTGCTGTTTTAGCTCATGTTTTTGCGGGTCTTTTTGCAGTCCCTTCTCAACTCTACTCAATTCTCTTTCTAGACTTTTTTGTCTTTGTTTCTTTTGTTTATTTTCCTTGGCCATATACTCTATCGCAACTCCTCTCATAAAGGCTTTTGCAGTATCCCAAAGATTTTGATTGTTTGCATCTTCTTTTTTGTTGTCTTGGAAGAATAAACCCATTTGTTCATTCATTCTCAATTTGAACTCATTTTGATTTAAGATTGCCTTTTTCAACGTTCATCTTTTCATCTTCTTTTGCCCTCTCCATTTAATTCCAATAGGATTATGATCGGCCCATGAGTTTGTATCGATTTTAATTTCCTCGATTTCTGAATCAAGTTCTAAAGATACCTATGCCATGTCAATCCTGGACCACGTATTATCTCTACCCGAGTAGAATGTGTATTGTTTCTCTTTTCCGTTCCTTTCTCTCCAACTATCTTTGATACCTAGCTCCTCCACCATTTGAAAAAATGTGATGGGCAATATCCTTCTAGTACTTTTCCTCTTTTTGTCACTCTTATAATCTAGATCTCTATCTACTATTGCGTTGAGGTCTCCAATTATGCAAATGTTATCGTATTCCAATTCTTCAATCATATTGTGTAATTTTTTTATAGAATGTCATTTGGCCCTCATTCGGCGCATATACTCCCACCAAAATTATTTTCTTCCCATTTAATATTATCTCTATTATTAATATTCTGCCCTTCTCATCTTTACAAATCTGTTTTGCTGAGATTCCTTCTTTGATATATATCACAATTCCTCTTTTTTTCTTTTCTTTTTTTTTGTTGAGATAGAGCTGTAAATATATTTCCCAGTTTAGGACATTTTAATACCTGTTGATGTGACTCCTTTATGTGTGTTTCCTGCAACACTATTATATCCATCAATCTTTATTTATTGATTAGCCCTTGGGCCATATCAAAGTGCAGTGCTCCAGAAACAATTATTACAAAAGTTTGGTAGAAACAATTTAAAATAAAATTGGAATAGGAATAAAACATGATTTAAAATGAAATTAAAGTAAAATACAGTCTAGAATGTAATCAGAATAGAATACAATAATTTGAGATATAAATTAAATATGATTAAAATTATATTACAATGACACCCCTGCATCTACCCAATCAGTCTTAAAACTACTATTAGAATTACATTATTAGATCAAATGCTCTTTCCTACAATCTATCACATTCTGCTGCACCAACTTTGTCCTTTTTTCCATCGATTTTACAGCAAATTTGGCAATCCATTTCACCAGCTGCAAGTTAGAACCTAACAATGCTGCAAAAAGCGCTCTTTAGACTTAGGGGTGCTGGCATAAAAGATCCTGCCCAGCTGATGTTCCCTCAAATCTGAGTACAGGGGGCAGTCAAAAATTACATGGGACATTGTTTCAACTTCCCCCTTTCCTCATAAACAGACTCTTTCACTTACAGGTATACCCTTATACCTACCCCAAAGCATGTTTGTTTGAAGTTGGTCTAATCTCAATTTGGTAAAATATCTCCTTATGATGGGAAGCAAAGGCACAGTTAAATATTTTTCTATTTTAAAATTTTGTTTATTGGCCGATAACCAGGGGCAAACTTTTACTGCTGTCACCTGTGCAATATCCGATTGTGCGCTTATGTCCTTAAATCTCTGTGCAATCCAATTTTGGATCTGCCTATGATCGTACTGCTGCCAATTTAAAGGAATACCAGAGCTAGACACCTGCTTCAGAACTCTTGATAACCAATTATTTTTATTATTTAAGATAATCTGATCCATTAGCACTAGCTTTGGTAACCTCCCTTCCTCCATCTCGATTATTCTTAACCAATAATAAATGGTCTTCAGCATGGCCCTAGTGCCAATCGCATGGACTCCCATTTCTACCCTTACTATACAAGTTGGGGTTCCAGGGGACACTGCCAAAATTCTCCTCAAGAACTTATTTTGAGGAGTTTCTAGCCCAGGCAACTTAACCGACCCCCATATTTCTGCCCCATAGATAAAGTACTGGTTCAATTTTCGCCTGAAAGACCTTTAGCACTGGGGTTAATGAAGATGAAGTTTTCTCTAAAATAAGTTTGTTTAGTTGGGCCATCCTAGCCAAGGCCTTCCGAGCTCCGGCTTTTACCTGCTTATTCCATTTACCATTTGCCTGAAATACTAGCCCTAAATAGGTAAATGACTGAACTTGTTCTATTCTTCTGCCATTTAAAATCCATCTCCTCATCTTTTGTTGCCTACTAAATATCATTACCTTTGATTTCTCTACGTTAATTGTCAAGCGATTTTTTTGTACAATATGCTGCCAACCTCCTGAGTGACCTTTGTAGCCCCACCTGTGAGGCCGACAGCAAAATTATATCATCAGTGTATAACAAGCAATTTACCTGTCTTGTTCCTATACTAGGCCCATCGAGTGATATGTCTTCCAAACATTTTGGAAGGTCATTTAAATATAAATTGAAAAGTGTTGGCTTTTGACTATTCAATAGAAATGCATAAAAGTAAATAAAGAGTCATATATATATATATATATATATATATATATATATATATATATATATATATATATATATATATATATATATGTCTTTTTCTGTTTTTCGTAGGCTTTTATGTGCATATTCTTTCTAGCCAGGTTTTACCTACGTAAGCTAGGTTGTTGTGCAGCTCTGACTGTGTGAAATCTCATTCACCAACCTCAGAGCTCCTCCTCTGCTGACAAACTGCAACTCTGCGTTGCTCTCTGGGAGACTCAGATAGCTATTTCTGCCTTATAAGGCTTCGTCAGTGAGCCACACCCACTTCTCAGATATTCCCCCTGTAAAGGTACAATGTGTCTTTTTCTGTTTTTCGTAGGCTTTTATGTGCATATTCTTTCTAGCCAGGTTTTACCTACGTAAGCTAGGTTGTTCTGCAGCTCTGACTGTGTGAAATCTCATTCACCTCTGAGGTTGGTGAATGAGATTTCACACAGTCAGAGCTGCAGAACAACCTAGCTTACGTAGGTAAAACCTGGCTAGAAAGAATATGCATATATATATATATCAATTTTCTTACTTCTTCGTAGGGTCTATGTGTGTTTTTCTTCTAGCCAGGTTTTCCCTACGTAGCCAAGGTTTTTTTTGTAGCTCCAGCTCAGTAGAATCTCATCTACTCGGTTCTGGGCTTTTTTCCTTTCTAACACCTAGCAAGCTCTGACTGCTAGGTGGGAGACCTAAATAGATCCATTTCTAGCTCGTTAGCTGTCGTCAGTAGGCCACACCCACCTCCTCCCTGTAAAGGCATAGTATCAATTTTCTTACTTCTTCGTAGGGTCTATGTGTGTTTTTCTTCTAGCCAGGTTTTCCCTACGTAGCCAAGGTTTTTTTTGTAGCTCCAGCTCAGTAGAATCTCATCTACTCGGTTCTGGGCTTTTTTCCTTTCTAACACCTAGCAAGCTCTGACTGCTAGGTGGGAGACCTAAATAGATCCATTTCTAGCTCGTTAGCTGTCGTCAGTAGGCCACACCCACCTCCTCCCTGTAAAGGCATAGTATCAATTTTCTTACTTCTTCGTAGGGTCTATGTGTGTTTTTCTTCTAGCCAGGTTTTCCCTACGTAGCCAAGGTTTTTTTTGTAGCTCCAGCTCAGTAGAATCTCATCTACTCGGTTCTGGGCTTTTTTCCTTTCTAACACCTAGCAAGCTCTGACCGCTAGGTGGGAGACCTAAATAGATCCATTTCTAGCTCGTTAGCTGTCGTCAGTAGGCCACACCCACCTCCTCCCTGTAAAGGCATAGTATCAATTTTCTTACTTCTTCGTAGGGTCTATGTGTGTTTTTCTTCTAGCCAGGTTTTCCCTACGTAGCCAAGGTTTTTTTTTTTTGTAGCTCCAGCTCAGTAGAATCTCATCTACTCGGTTCTGGGCTTTTTTCCTTTCTAACACTATTTAGGTCTCCCACCTAGCAGTCAGAGCTTGCTAGGTGTTAGAAAGGAAAAAAGCCCAGAACCGAGTAGATGAGATTCTACTGAGCTGGAGCTACAAAAAAAACCTTGGCTACGTAGGGAAAACCTGGCTAGAAGAAAAACACACATAGACCCTACGAAGAAGTAAGAAAATTGATACTATGCCTTTACAGGGAGGAGGTGGGTGTGGCCTACTGACGACAGCTAACGAGCTAGAAATGGATCTATTTAGGTCTCCCACCTAGCAGTCAGAGTTTGCTAGGTGTTAGAAAGGAAAAAAGCCCAGAACCGAGTAGATGAGATTCTACTGAGCTGGAGCTACAAAAAAAAACCTTGGCTACGTAGGGAAAACCTGGCTAGAAGAAAAACACACATAGACCCTACGAAGAAGTAAGAAAATTGATACTATGCCTTTACAGGGAGGAGGTGGGTGTGGCCTACTGACGACAGCTAACGAGCTAGAAATGGATCTATTTAGGTCTCCCACCTAGCAGTCAGAGCTTGCTAGGTGTTAGAAAGGAAAAAAGCCCAGAACCGAGTAGATGAGATTCTACTGAGCTGGAGCTACAAAAAAAACCTTGGCTACGTAGGGAAAACCTGGCTAGAAGAAAAACACACATAGACCCTACGAAGAAGTAAGAAAATTGATACTATGCCTTTACAGGGAGGAGGTGGGTGTGGCCTACTGACGACAGCTAACGAGCTAGAAATGGATCTATTTAGGTCTCCCACCTAGCAGTCAGAGCTTGCTAGGTGTTAGAAAGGAAAAAAGCCCAGAACCGAGTAGATGAGATTCTACTGAGCTGGAGCTACAAAAAAAAACCTTGGCTACGTAGGGAAAACCTGGCTAGAAGAAAAACACACATAGACCCTACGAAGAAGTAAGAAAATTGATACTATGCCTTTACAGGGAGGAGGTGGGTGTGGCCTACTGACGACAGCTAACGAGCTAGAAATGGATCTATTTAGGTCTCCCACCTAGCAGTCAGAGCTTGCTAGGTGTTAGAAAGGAAAAAAGCCCAGAACCGAGTAGATGAGATTCTACTGAGCTGGAGCTACAAAAAAAACCTTGGCTACGTAGGGAAAACCTGGCTAGAAGAAAAACACACATAGACCCTACGAAGAAGTAAGAAAATTGATACTATGCCTTTACAGGGAGGAGGTGGGTGTGGCCTACTGACGACAGCTAACGAGCTAGAAATGGATCTATTTAGGTCTCCCACCTAGCAGTCAGAGCTTGCTAGGTGTTAGAAAGGAAAAAAGCCCAGAACCGAGTAGATGAGATTCTACTGAGCTGGAGCTACAAAAAAAAACCTTGGCTACGTAGGGAAAACCTGGCTAGAAGAAAAACACACATAGACCCTACGAAGAAGTAAGAAAATTGATACTATGCCTTTACAGGGAGGAGGTGGGTGTGGCCTACTGACGACAGCTAACGAGCTAGAAATGGATCTATTTAGGTCTCCCACCTAGCAGTCAGAGCTTGCTAGGTGTTAGAAAGGAAAAAAGCCCAGAACCGAGTAGATGAGATTCTACTGAGCTGGAGCTACAAAAAAAAAACCTTGGCTACGTAGGGAAAACCTGGCTAGAAGAATAACACACATAGACCCTACGAAGAAGTAAGAAAATTGATACTATGCCTTTACAGGGAGGAGGTGGGTGTGGCCTACTGACGACAGCTAACGAGCTAGAAATGGATCTATTTAGGTCTCCCACCTAGCAGTCAGAGCTTGCTAGGTGTTAGAAAGGAAAAAAGCCCAGAACCGAGTAGATGAGATTCTACTGAGCTGGAGCTACAAAAAAAACCTTGGCTACGTAGGGAAAACCTGGCTAGAAGAAAAACACACATAGACCCTACGAAGAAGTAAGAAAATTGATACTATGCCTTTACAGGGAGGAGGTGGGTGTGGCCTACTGACAACAGCTAACGAGCTAGAAATGGATCTATTTAGGTCTCCCACCTAGCAGTCAGAGCTTGCTAGGTGTTAGAAAGGAAAAAAGCCCAGAACCGAGTAGATGAGATTCTACTGAGCTGGAGCTACAAAAAAAACCTTGGCTACGTAGGGAAAACCTGGCTAGAAGAAAAACATATATATATATATATATATATATATATATATATATATATATATATATATATATATATATATATATATATATATATATATATATATAAAATCATGTAAATGTGTGAATGTAGATATAGATAGAAATAGAGAAAAATAAGAGAAATACGAAAATAACACACTGTTTTAGTAACTTCTAAGAGTCAGTCAATGGACTGAATTGATGTTTGTTCGTTTTGTATGTTGTTTTAATGTATTTATGTTTGTTTGTATTTTTTTATTATTATTAATAAAAATCTTTTTAAAAAAAAGTGTTGGGGCTAAGATGCAACCTTGTCTAACGCCCTTCTTTATTGGGATTGCATTTGTTACCGATCCTGTCCTGTTCACTCGAACTCTTACCTAGGTTTCCATGTATACTGTATATCTAATTAGATATAACAATTTCTTTTCTATTCCCATGGCCTCTAATTTATCCCATAGAATTTGTCATCAATTGAGTCGGAGGCTGCCTTTGGATCTATGAATGCCACATACAGTGGTTTTTTTCCAAAACTTAAATTTTGTTATTAGATGGTCCAACACAAAACAATTATCCATAGTAGATCTTCCTCTCCTGAAGCCTTTCTGTTCTTCAGCTAAAATGTTATTTCTCATTATCCAATCTTCTAATTTATGAAGCAAATACTTAGCATAAATTTTTGCTGATATATCAATTAGACTAATTAAACAGAAATTATCTGGGTTATCTCTAGGGCCTTTTTAATATAATGGAATAATTATTGATGAACACCAACTGGCAGGAATTTGCCCTGTTCTATTGATAAAAGTAAAAAGACCCGCCAGGACAGGTGCCCACCAGGCTATGTTATCTTTAAATAACGATGCGGGGAGCGCATCCTGTCCTGGAGCTTTGTTTGTCTTCAGGGAGGAAATTAAACTCCTCACCTCCGTGACTGACACTTCTTCCCACTGCGGTAAGGCTTCATATTCCTGTATCAAGCTCAGAGAGGATATCACCTCATCAGAGCTTTTTGCTGCTGCTGGAGTGGCCAGATGATTCTTCCAATTTTCTACAGTAATGTTTGGGTCACTTATTGCTTTTCTATCTCTAATAATTTTTGAGACCTCCAACCAGAAAAGTGTGGGTGAGGCCAGCTTTGCTGCCTGTTCTAGGCCAGCCCATAAGTTCTCAATATAAGAGGCATTTTTCCTCTTCAATAGCTGCTTATATTTCTGCCTTATAGTGATATACTCCTTCTGTAATTCCATGTCTGGGCTGATTAAGTATCTCCTAAGTGATTTCCTAAGCTGTTTTTTCCTTTCCTTGCAGTCCTTATCAAACCATGTTGAATAACTAGAATCAAACTGGCCCATTGGCTTGGTAGTCATGAAAAAATGCTTCAATTTATGGCATATTTCCGCAAAGTATACTATAAGCTCTTGTTCGCCCATACTATTTGAGCATATATGCGCTAAGGTTTCCATATGTGGTGAATTTATGAATTCTGTCACTGCTTTACTATCAACCCTCTTCCATGTTTGTCTTCTCTCATGGGCTATTTCTAAGTTGAAGTCTATTTGTTGAATTGTTTGATTTCTTATCCTTAAATCAGAGGGGATTGCCAGGGACATCTCAATTGGAAGATGGTCACTTTCTGGCCTTGGTAACATCAAGACCGAAGTTGCCCCTGATACTAAGCTGTGAGAAACACAAAAGTAATCAATAGAGCTACATGCCTTAGGGCCAAAAAAAGTTATGGGGTACCTTTTAGCTTCCGACTACTGGCCTACAATTTGGAGGTTACAGTTGTATACCATTGTTAGAAATTTCCCCCCCATCTTTATTCTTTTTCCTATCTTGGGAGTCCCATGATTGTTGGTTATGTAAATATCCATCTGGAATTGTACCATTTTCAATAAAAGGTTCCAACGAGGGACCCACATGGGTGTTAAAATCCCCTGCCAATATTAAAGGTGTTTTTATAAATTTTTTACGTATATCTAGTATTTTTACCTCTAGTGCCTCCCACAGATCACCCATTGCTGGATTAACATACACATTTACAAATACCATTGACTTCCCTTCATATGCCAAATGGATTGCTTGAAAAAATAAAGGGCCGGGATCCGAGCATATCTCATTTTCCTTCCATCCTAATTCAGCTTTTACCAAGATGCACAACCCTCCTGAGGCTCTTCCCTTTATAGCTACCCTCTTTGCTGGCAGCTGCCAAATATTAAACCCGGGGAGGTCAATGGGGGCCTCATCACTACTAACCCAAGTCTCCTATAAGGCAATTACTTGGTACCTGTTTAAAAATTTAATACAGTCGTCTGTGCACCAGTTTCCTCTCCATCCAGCCACATTCCAAGCGAGGAAGTGTATTTTTGAAGAAAATGATTGCTCGCTATTTCCTAGTCAGGCTTCTTGAATAATCTCTCCCACCCGTCCTCCCACACTTATGCTCACACACCCATTTAATTGCCTGAGCTCCATACAAATCTATTTAGGCATCATTATTCTGCCTGTTGCTTTCGGGATTGCAGATCCATAGGCTCTATTAATCTCTGCCTCCACGGTAAATGATTTTACATGAGGCACCGTGCTTATGTCATTTCTTGGAATCATCTTTGCCACTAAGGGGGACTGAGGGATTCCTTCCTGGGTGCCTTCCATATCCAGTGTTCATCCCACAGCACTTTGCACTATCAGGTCTACTGTCTCTGGCACTTTGTGCTGTATAGACGTGGGCGTCAGGCTTCCTGGGTTTATAAGCTATTGACTCTCTGGAACTGCATCATGCCTTGATGGGGGCAGAACAATCGATGCCAATGGAGCAGCAGAGGAAATGGTCTGCTTCAGCAACCTCCTTGTCTCTTTAAGTTTATTAAGTACTGTACTTCTTGCTGCTCAGTTAGTGAAAGTGAGGAAAAAGTTTCCAAGCAGGCAGAATCGAATGTCTCATCTTGCATTAAACCAATTGAAGGAAGTTTCACATTAGCTGGATCCAAAACCTTAACTGACATTTCCTCTGTAATGCTAAATCTCTTCCCCGTTTCAGTTAACTTGCTTTCCCCATTTAGTTCACTTTCCCAGTCAGCCATCCCATGCACTGCAACGCTCTCCCTGGGGGCTCTCCAGATCAGCGGGCTGACTTCACCACTAAAAAAAACTCGGGTTGGTAAAATTTGATAAAAAGCCAAGAATCCTCTCATTTCCATGAGCAGGCTAGGAAAGAGCTGTTGTTTGAACTTAAAAAGAATTCTGGAATAATTATCACGTTGTGGAAGATATTCATATGCTGCCAAATCTATTGCCCCCTTACTCACTCTGAGTAAGCTGTGACAAAGAGGTCATTATTTATTTATTTGTTCAACTTGTATGCCGCCTTTCTCCAAAGACTCAAAAAGACTTTCTCCATCTTTTTGAAGTCCACCTACCCGCATTTACCTCAGAATTATATATGTTCAATACCATCTGCTCCTTCAACAATCGCCTGTCCCGTTCCCCCCCCCCCCCCACTGGGCTCCTGTGCGGCGGAATTTCAGGCCCAACCAGCTCACCATCTTTTTTTCCCCAGGATTACAGTCAATATGCTGTCTGCTTATTTCTTCCATCGATTGCACCATTGATGGTATCTGGCCAGGTCGTTCTGTCTGGCAACCAGTTGAAATTATCTGCGGCTTTTCCATCTGTACCACAGCAATAAAATTGATCACAGAGTCCAACTTTAAATGTACCTCTGCAAACTGGTCAAAAATGGCCAAAACTGTCTGAGAAGTGAGCAAACTGTGCCGGTTGATAAATTCCTTTTATACTATCACTTAGCTGGTTTTCAAGTCCTAAAGCTAATTCACTGTGGTTGTAAAACTCCGACTCTAGGCCCTTATCCCAGCATGGAGCTGGCTCACTTAAAGTTGCTGAGTCATTTGTCATCTGATTACATGGAGGGGTTAGCGAGCTTCTTGACTGGCTTCTTAACTGGCTCTCTTCGGCCTGTGCCTGCAGATCCCATTCCAGGGAAGAATCCCCAAACAATGCCAACGCCTCGCAGCTATCCGGCAGGGGAAGGGGGGAGGATGCACGACTTACTATTGATGGTTTAGGTTGACAAAATCCGTCAATTTTCTGTTGTTTTTGTGGATTGGTTCCACCTTCCTTACTATTTGGTGAGCACTGAGCCATCTTTCTTTTCTTCCCCTTGGGAGAGGCCATCTGGTCTCTATTGATAATTGTCACCAAACAAAGTCCGTGAAAAGAATTGTGCAGGAGGAAAGAAGAAAGAACGAGGTACTTCCATTTGCTTAGTAGAGAAAACTTTCCTCTGATTCACTAAATGCTTTACTAGCTGGAGTAAAAAACTGGGGTAAAAGCTGGAGTAAAAGATGAACCTCTCAAGTAGTAAAACTAAAACTTTTTAAATTTAAAAGTTCAAAGCTAAAAATTGATTTAAAAGTAGAGTGTTTTTTTAAAAAAATAAAATAAAAATAGAGAGTAAAAAGGAGAGCAAAGCTCAAAGCTGCTGCCCACTCCCCATTCTCTTTGCTCAAGCCTCTTTCTTGGGGTGTCAAACTCACAGCACCTAAACACATCTTACTCAATTTGTTGAAGTAATTTTTCCTCTTGATAGGAGAATTAAAGCCATTAACATTTACTGATAAAAGCGTTATTCCCTCTTGAACATCTCTACTTCTGTCTGGATCTTGTTGCCCTCCACTGTCTAATTTAGTGGTTCTCAACCTGTGGGTCGCGACCCCTTTGGGGGTCGAATGACCCTTTCCCAGGGGTCGGCTAAGACCATCGGAAAACTGGTTCTGGTCTTGTAGTCAGCTTCCTTTATTTTTGACTCTACTTCTGAGCTATTTTCTTGAATCATTGTTAAATCATTTTCAATTCTTTGTATTTTATTATCCAAATTAGGAATCTTATAATCAACTTCCTTCATATTAGACTCTATTTCTGAATTAAACTTTTCATCCATCTTTATCATTGCGTCTAAAAAACTTATCATATGTTGCTTGAATTTATCATACTTTTGTTGAACCAACTCTTTGATTTCCTGTCTAAATTTTTCAAGGTTCTGGTTCACAATCTCATCATGTCTTGCCATCTCCTCCAATACAAATTGCGTTAGATCTTTAAAGCCATTCCTCTGCATCTGCAAACTCAAAACTTGTTCATGTGGTTTATCAATGGGGGAGCCCCCCCCCCCCACAGCTTGGTTGTCTGGCTTTGTGAGTTTTAATGCCATCCTGCCACACAAGCAGATTTTTTTTCTTTTTTCCCCTTTAAAGAAGAAAACTTCTCTCCAAGCAATATCAATATCAAGTCTCTAAGAAGGAAGAAGCATGAAATAAGAATTTTTCTCTTCACTTCTAGCCAGTGCTGTTATCTCAGTTAGATGTAACATGTTAAACTAGTCAAACGGAAGGACTTTTGCTTTCAGCTCTTCTCAAGCCTCAGCCAGTCGCCATTTTGAACTTTCTTTTTTCCCCCCTTCCACTCTTCTTTACTTTTAAAGTCAGTCTTAGGGTTGTTAGAGGTACTTGCAATTTAGGGTCCCAGGTCCGGATTTCATCCTACTTATTCAAAGAGTCTGTTAGTTTTCGTTAGTTGGTCTGGTCCCGTCGCCTGGCTCTGCAAAGCACAGAGTTCTCCCGAAGCCCGGAGCAGCGGCAAGGAAAATAGGGAGCCACATCCTGCCTCCTCCCCAGAGGTAAAAAAGAACTCTGGGGACTTTGCAGAGGGCTCTACCTGCCCTCGCCGGCTCTGTCTCACGTTTCCTTATGGAAACGGAGTTTTTCAAGCCGCCTTTCAGCTGTAAAGGCGGCTCTTTACGGGCGATGGGGCTGGCGGTCTCAAAGGAAGCCAAACCGGAAGACTTACAATGTAGATAATATAAAACAAAGGATTGAAAATGAAATTGCATAATGATGCAATTCAGATTTATGGAATTTGCGGTCAGAATTAGGGGAATACAGGAAGATAAAAGAGAAAATTTGAGAAAGATGTCTGCTGAAGTTCTGGCTGGGATTTTAAAGGTTAGTCCTGAAGAGGTATCCTGTAAGATTGATAAGGCCTACAGAGCAAATTCTTGGGTGGCAAAGCAAAGGCAGTTGCCTAGAGATGTGGTGATTTATTTTACCGATAAAGGAATAAGAAATAATATTGTGCAAAAGTCTTTTAACTCCACTCTTGAAATGTATGGAAGGAAGATTTGGATATTTAAAGAGCTGCCGCCTAAGATATTAAAAGATCGAAAGGATTTTGGTTTTTTGGTGACTGAGCTAAAGAAACAAAACATCCCATTTAGGTGGGATGCTCCAGTTGGAATAATATTGAGATATCAAGGAGAAAGATATCAACTAAATACTGTTGAAAAAGCGGAAGAATTTTATTATAAGGTTCTTAAAATGGATTCAACATCTCCATGTATAATACACGAGGGGAATAAAGAAAAGCAAAACCAACAAGAGATTGAAACCCGGGATAAGCAGATGGAGGTGGAGGTAATGGAAAAACAACAAGTTAAAGAGGCTTTTGTGGATGAGCCACTTTTGGATTCTCCTTCAAAGGTTATAGTTGGATTACCTATAAATACAAGAGAGGCGGCTTTGGATTCTAATGTGATGACTTATCAAGTTACAGACCAGCATGGAAATCAATCAGTTGATATACAACTCCTAAAAAGGCGACCAGGATGGAGATCTAAGCCACAAAAAGTTAAGAAAAGAAGAAACAGGTCCTACAAAAATAAAAAAATTTTAGACTAAACAACAGTGTAATGCCAGGTACTTAAGAGACGATTAAATACATGAAAATATAGCTGAGGCAAAGTATTGGTTTATACGATCTTGAGGAGAGTGACAGATCTCTGCAGTGCTGTGCTTTTGGGATGTGGAAGATGGCCTATAATTGAGTGGATTGGAACTTTCTATTTTGGACTCTTTGACAAATGGATTATGTTTATGCTGAGCTACAAGGCAAGAGAACTATGGGACTGGGGCATGCAGAAGATCTGGTTGTTACCCTAATACGGTGGTTGGAATTAATAATCTAGATGAAAGACATTACAGAAGACACTATATGGAATATAAATATAAAGTCACTCGGGTGGTTTTTTATATACAAAAACATTTATTATTGATGGGGGCAGATGGTAATTGAAGATACTGAACATACTGTTGGAACTAGAATTTGATGTTACCCTAACATGGGTGATGGAATTAACAATCCAGCTGAAAGACATTACAGAAGATACTATATGGATTACAAGCTTAAAGTCATTTGAGGATTTTATCTACATATGGAAATATTTTTTTAGTGGTGTGGGCAGAAGAACAAAGATATTGAAAATATTATGTATGGTAGACCTGCAGGAAAGTGGGTGGAGATAGACTAGTTTACTGATTGTTTAGTTTAGGAAAAGGGATGTTATATTAATATACGTAAAAGATTTGAATTAAGAGATATATGTATGAGGGAGGAGGAAATGGATAGATTATGAGTTGAAATTGCCAAATTAGGATTTATTATATAATTTTACAGCTGAATGTTGCTTTGAAATGTATAGTATAAGGGGGATATAATAATATTGTTAGAAAGAAAGGGTCAGCATATGGGGGGTGGAGTAAAAAGGATGGTAAAGTATTATATAATCTGTTATTAATTTGGGTTTTGTTCTGGAAAAGTCACAGGGGGAGGGGAGGGGGAGGGGGGTTAGTGAGGAGGGGGAAAAAAGGGGGGGGAAATCTGTATTTGAAAAACCTTTTCAATTAAAAAAAAGGAAAACCGGTTCTGGGGCCCCACCCACCCCTGTGTTATTCTTATCTTTTATTTGGCCGCACCCCCAATCTATTGCTGCCTCCTGAGTCCCAGCTGATGGCTAGAGGGGAAAAAAACTGTTTAAACTCTTGCTGCGGAGCTTCAAAGGGCCGCCTTACAGCTGATCAGTGTTAAAAGAAAACAAATGAGTAGACTGGTGTCTGCAAAAATAAATGGGTAGACCCAGTGGTGGGATTCTACTTCAGTAGAACCGGTTGTTAAGTACTTAAGTAGTTAAGCCAGTGGTTCCCAAAGTGGGCGGTACCATGCCTTAGGGGGAGGTAAGAGGCAAGGGGGGCACTAGAGGCAAAAGGGGGCAACAGGGGGGGCGCTAAGTGGCAAGTAGGGTGGCCCCCACCCTTTGGCCTGTGCCTCGCAGCAGTTACCTCCTTGCAAGCAAACAGCAAGAAAAAACAACTCCTTTCAGCTTCAGCATAGGCTAATTAGCCCGTTGATTAGATCTGCCTCCCGACTCTCAGCTGATTTGCTCTCAGCTGTTTTGCGCAGGGCTCTGCAGCTTGCTGCAAAGAGCTAAATTGCCGGAGCAGATTTTTTTTTCTCCTTATGCAAATCAAGCTGAAAACAAAACTGGAAGTAAATCAGGCTTTGGCTGTTACGTTGGAAAATTAGGCAGAGGCAGATTTATTTTCTTTTTCCTCGCCAAAAATGGTAAGTGCAAACAATGGGAAATTTAGGGCAAAAGAGGAGAGTTCAAGATTTTAAAACACAAGAAAAAAAGTTCTATTTAACTAAGGAATTGTAATAATTGAGATAGTATTAATTGTATATTGTGTTGAAAGCAGAAATGGTTAAGTTGTGGTCTGGAGGAATATATGGGAGAAATTATTTGGTTTATTATTATTGGTAAATATAATTAATTGATTTGTAAGAAATTGGATTGCATGGAAATAATTGGAATATTCATGTTCATATTGATTAATATACAAAAAAGATAGTTATATAACTAATTGATTTATATTAAAATGTTGAATTTGTATTAAACAACTGTAATATTGCATAATTAACCAATGTGAGGATGGATTTAAAAGTAGATGACAATGGGAAGGAGTATAATATGGAATAGAAGGGAAAAATTGAATTTGATTAAGATTAGAGATGAGGATGAACGGTAATATTGGTTTTTTAAAAAAATAGATGAGGAATAAATATGACAAAAAGGAAATATAGAAATTGTAAATTTAATTGAAATGACTAAATACTGTTTAAATTTGTGAACTAGCCAAATACTCTGTTCAAAGAAAATAAATTGTATGTTTGTACGTGTGTTTCTAATTATTGCTATTTATTCATATTTGTTCTCTTTTATTCTTTAAAGTTTAACAATTCATTCTTTATCTTAATATCTTTATATTTGTTTGGGGTTGCCTTTCTTCCCTTTCATCTTTTTTATTGTACAGCAATCTTTCTCCTCAAACCTACCACCTCTCTCTTTTCTTTCCTTCTTACTTTCTCTTCCCCCCTCTTCTTCTCCTCCCTACTTCCTCTTCCTTTCTCCTTCTCCTCCTCTCTTCCTCCCTCTCTTACCCTCACTCTTACTCTAATTTCCGTTCCCTTCCTTCCTCCCTTTTCTTCCTTCCCTCTTCCATCTCTCTTCTCCTTCCTTCATCCCTCTCTCCTGCTGTATTCATTTTCAATTTTATATAGTCAGGTCCAGAAATATTGGGACATCGACACAATTCTAACATCTTTGGCTCTATACACCACCACAATGGAATTGGAATGAAACAAACGCAATGTGCTTTAACTGCAGACTGTCAGCTTTAATTTAAGGGTATGTACATCCAACTCAGGTGAACGGCGTAGGACTTACAGCAGTTTGCATATGTGCGTCCCACTTGTTAAGGGACCAAAAATAATGGGACAGAATAATAATCATAAATCAAACTTTCCCTTCTTAATACTTGGTTGCAAATCCTTTGCAGTCAATCACAGCCTGAAGTCTGGAACGCATAGACATCACCAGACGCTGGGTTTCATCCCTGGTGATGCTCTGCCAGGCCTCTACTGCAACTGTCTTCAGTTCCTGCTTGTTCTTGGGGCATTTTCCCTTCAGTTTTGTCTTCAGCAAGTGAAATGCATACTCAATGGGATTCAGGTCAGGTGATTGACTTGGCCATTGCATAACATTCCACTTCTGTCCATTCAAAAACTCTTTGGTTGCTTTTGCAGTATGCTTTGGATCATTGTCCATCTGCACTGTGAAGCACTGTCCAATGAGTTCTGCAGCATTTGGCTGAATGTGAGCAGATAATATTGCCCGAAACACTTCAGAATTCATCCTGCTGCTTTTGTCAGCAGTCACATCATCAATAAATACAAGAGAACCAGTTCCATTGGCAGCCATACATGCCCACGCCATGACACTACCACCATCATGCTTCACTGATGAGGTGGTATGCTTAGGATCATGAGCAGTTCCTTTCCTTCTCCATACTCTTCTTTTCCCATCACTCTGGTACAAGTTGATCTTGGTTTCATCTGTCCATAGGATCTTGTTCCAGGACTGTGAAAGCTTTGTTAGATGTTGTTTGGCAAACTCTAATCTGGCCTTCCTGTTTTTGAGGCTCACCAATAGTTTACATCTTGTGGTGAACCCTCTGTATTCACTCTGGTGAAGTCTTCTCTTGATTGTTGACTTTGACACACATACACCTACCTCCTGGAGAGTGTTCTTGATCTGGCCAACTGTTGTGAAAGGTGTTTTCTTCACCAGGGAAAGAATTCTTCAGTCATCCACCACACTTGTTTTTCGTGGTCTCCCGGGTCTTTTGGTGTTGCTGAGCTCACTGGTGCATTCCTTCTTTTTGAGAATGTTTCAAACAGTTGTTTTGGCCATACCTAATGTTCTTGCTATCTCTCTGATGGGTTTGTTTTGTTTCTTCAGCCTAATGATGGCTTGCTTCACTGATAGTGACAGCTCTTTGGATCTCATCTTGAGAGTTGACAGCAACAGATTCCAAATGCAAATAGCACATTTGAAATGAACTCTGGGCCTTTTATCTGTACATTGTAATTGGGGTAATGAGGGAATATCACACACCTGGCCATGGAACAGCTGAGAAGCCAATTGTCCCATTACTTTTGGTCCCTTAACAAGTGGGAGGCACATATACAAACTGCTGTAAGTCCTACACCGTTCACCTGAGTTGGATGTACATACCCTCAAATTAAAGCTGACAGTCTGCAGCACATTGTGTTTGTTTCATTCCAACTCCTTTGTGGTGGTGTATAGAGCCAAAGATGTTGGAATTGTGTCGATGTCCCAATATTTCTGGACCTGACTCTATTTTCCACTATGGAGTCCAGGCAACCCTGGTCTTCCTTTCAATTATCAAGTATATTTTATCCACACATTTTTCTTCCCTTCCTATTCTTTCTTCCATCTCCTGTAATTTTTGCTCATTTTTCATGATTTGCTCCTGAAAGCATTCGAATTTACCATCTATTGATTTTATCTTTTCTTTGAGTTCTTCAGTATCGTTCCTTGCTTCTCCTATCTTGCTTTTCAGATCTTCATGGTTTTTTAACATTACATCTTGCATGGATTGCAGCATTAATTGTAAGTCCTTAAATGAGTTGGATCTTTCTCTTTGCCTTACTTCTAATGATCTTTGTCCTGCTGGGCTCAGCTCCATTGTCGTAGTTTGGGCTGCCTGTCTTTTCCCTGTGCCAATCCTTGTTAAATTTGGTATACTCATCATCTGTACAGCCAACTTAAACTAACCTCCCCTCTTATTTATGTTAAGGATGATGGTTCTAACCCAATAACTCACTAATCAAAGAGTATTTTATTTTCAGTCTTTTATTCTAGACCTGGAGAGATCCTAGGCCTTTTATTCAATAGTTATTAACCTTATGTTTATCTCTTACAGATACACAGCTGGAACTGGAACAAGATTACCTCAGAGAGTCTTTTTTATACCAAAGGGGAGGAGTCAGGAATTAGGTAGGATTATGGAAATGAGAAGGTGTGTGATATTGTTAACCCTTGCACAACTGTAGGGAGGTAGGGATACAGACAAGATATAGACAAATTAGACATTTTACATAACAAAATCCCCTCTAAATGTCTAACTGATGGCTTGTACACAACATACATACATACATACATACATACATACATACATACATACATACATATATATATATATATATATATATATATATATATATATATATATATTAATGTTGATGAACATAAAGATAAGTGGTTTACATACAAACATGGATTTTTGACATGAGGTATGAGTGTTGTTTGTTGGGTAAAGGTTTGGTAAGTATGTCAGCTATTTGTTCCTCAGTGTCACAGTGTATAGCTTTAATGAATCTGATTTCTGAGAGCTGTCTAACGTGCTTACATTTAATATCTATGTGCCTTGACCTTTGTCCAATGGCATCAGAATTTGAGATTTCAATGGCAGCTTTATTATCCTCGTAAATAATTATAGGATATGATGGTTCTGTCCATATGTCACTGAGCAAGTCATCAAACCAAATTAGATTATTTGCTGCTTTAGATAGACAAATGAATTCTGCCTCGGTGGTGGAGGTAGCTACTAGTTTTTGTTTTCTGGTATACCAATGAATTGGGCAGTTATTAAGAAAGAAAACGTATCCAGAAGTACTTTTCCTACTTTTAATATCTCCTGCCCAATCTGCGTCCGCATAACACAATAATTTGGGTTTTGTGGATAAGTTAGGTTCAAGGCATAACAGAGCATTAATACTATGTTTTAGATATCTGAGCAATTTCTTTATGGCCTCCCAGTGGAATGTAGTGGGTTTGCTTACATGCCTCGATAATAAGTTAACAGCTAAAGCAATGTCAGGTCTAGTCCAATTTGCACTAATGATCCAATTGTGGATCTGTATAATTTGTTATCAGAAAAGGGTTCTGCTTCATTGTACATATTTTTCAAAAAATCTTGTTGCATGGAAGTTTCGCTGGGTTTTGTTTTTGACATGTTGCATTTTAATAAAAGTTCTGCTATTTTCTCTTTTTGTGAAAGTCTGAAACCTTTGTTTGTTTTTGTTACTTGAACTCCCAGGTATTTGTCTATTTTTCCTAGTGATTTTAATGAAAAGTGGTTCCCTGATTCAGAGGCGAATTTCTCACATTTGGCTTTTTCTTTACCTATATACAATATGTCGTCCACGTAGACGAGGATGCCTTCAAAAGATTCCTTCTCTCTCTTTATAAAGAAGCATTTGTCTGCAGAGGTGGCGGTGAAACCCATTGAGTTTAGGGCCTTAGCCAGGCACTCATACCACCTCTTGCCTGATTGTTTCAGTCCATATAAGCTCTTACTAAGGAGCCATGTGCTGTCTTTTCCTTTGTTGTATCCTGGTGGAGCTTTTACATAAATTTCTTTGTCCAGTTCAGCATGGAGGTAGGCAGTTTGAATGTCAAATTGAAATACATCCAACCCTAGGATGGTGGCTATTACAAGGGCACTCTTGACGCTCTCAGCCCTGACTGTTGGGGAGTAAGTATCTGTATAGTCCTCTGGGTACTTCTGTGTGAAGCCCTGTGCCACTAGTCTTGCTTTATACAGTACGTTGTTGTTTTCTAGGGTCTTGACTCTGTACACCCACTTTGTCCCTATGGGTTTTTTGTTTTCTGGTGTTTGTGCTGGTGAATATACTTGCAGGTCTCTGAGACTTTTCATTTCTTTTTCCATTGCTTCTTCCCATTTTTCTCTCTCCTCTAGGGGGAGTTTGAGTATCTCTTCATAGGAACTGGGTGTAATGTTGTTGGTTTGGATGGACATAATGTAGTCTTCAAGTCTTTTTGGTATCTTGTTTCTATTCTCTCTGATTGGTCTGTCATTTGGTTTGTTTGTTTCGTGCAGGTATTCAGTATCTTCGTCGTGAGTTTATCTAGATTCAAAGTGGGGTGTTCTTCCTTCCATTCTTTTACCTTTATTTCATGGTGTTTGGGTTTGTATGTTTTTGTTGCTTTTTCCCCTTCAGTGATCAGTTTCTTATTCTCTTGTTTCTGTGTATGTGTATTTCTATTAGCAAAAATGTCATTGGAGTGCAACCTTGATCAATTTGAATGCTCATGGAAGTCTGCAGATCTTGATACAACAAATTTGTTATTTTGGTCTATGAATCTGAAACCTTTTGTTCCTGGTTCATATCCCATAAATCTCATTCTTTTGGATATTTTATCTCTCTTTTTTTTTAATTGTCTGGGGATATGAACATCTGCTGGAACGCCAAATATGTGTAGGTGGGCCAGGTTGGGTTTTCTTTTATACATTACTTCATATGGAGTTTTGCCAATTGAATTAGACCACAAGCTGTTTAATGTGTAATTTGAGTAATGTAATGCCTCTGACCAAAATGTTTTCCCATCCCAGCATCCTCTAGGACACACCTTATCATGGTTTGGCGTAGGCTGTTTTTTCGTTCCGCGACTCCATTTTGGAAGACCAAAAAAGGCGAAGAAGTAAAATGTAATATGCCTCGTTCTCTTATCCACCTTGTGAAGTCTCTAGCCATGAACTCTGAACCTCAATCAGTCATTAATTGTTTGATTTTTGATATTATGTTGTAATTCTACTCTTTTGTAAAATTCCTTAAACCTTTGGAATGCTTCATTTTTGTGTCTGAGTGAATATACGTAACCATATCAACTGTAATCATCCACAATGGTTAGGAAGAATCTCTCTATATATCTAATGGATGGTCTCAGTGGTCCTACCAGGTCCATGTGCACCAGTTGGAATATAGAGTCAGTAGTTCGCTCTGATTTTTTTGGTCTTGCTTTGACCTTATTTTAGAACATTTGCATACAGAACACTCCAAGTAATTTTTTTTTCACAATTTTTTACTTTCAAACCTTCGGCACATTCCAACATTTTCTTGACAATTGGGAAACTGATATGCCCTAGTTTTCTATGGAGAAGGTGAGCACAATTGTCGTGCAAGGGCTTGCCTACAGATATTTTACTTTTACTTGGTAAATTACAGTTGTCTGTTCCTTCTGGTTTTTTTGTTTCCCTCTGCCCCATCAACAGCATTTATGTTAACGCTTCCCTCTTTATTTTCTTTAGGCGTAAAGAAAGGTAGCCCATCGTGTATGATAACTTCCCCAATGTTTTCCCCTTGATTTGATATGTATACTCTGCCTTTCTTAAACATCACTTCGGTGTTTATGTCTTGTGTGAGTTTTGTTGTTGCCAGCACATTGTACAGAATATCTGGCACATGCAATACCCCCTCTATTTCTCCTATTCCTGGGATATGTACGCTTCCTTTACCTATTACTTTAGCCTTACTTTGGTTGGCTACTTTGATTTCAAAATCTGTTTCTGTAAGAGAGATGAATAATCTTGGATCATGTGAGGTATGGTTAGTGGCTCCCGAGTCTAGGAGCCACATGTTCTCATATGTTCCTAGCCTGGTGTTTGTGTTCTTGTGTTTAAAACCGTACACCGATTCTGTGTTTCTATCTTGTGAGCTGTTTCTATGTTCATTATTTCTCCTGGTGTTGGGAGACCAACCACGTTCTCTTTCTCTAAATGTTCTGGTATCTGGTGAGCTTCCCCTTAGGTGTCTCCTTCCGTGCTCAGGTCTCTCCCTGCGATCAGTGTACCCTTTGTTTCTGTGGTTCCTGGGACAATCCCTTTTATAAATGGTTCCTAGAACCGCAAGAAAGACATTCCTGGGTATTGCTTATTCTATCTTGGAATTCAACTCTTTTTATAGGCCTGGGTTCTCTTCTAGATATATGGTGGTCTCTTCTCAGATTATCTTCCGCAATCAAGCGATTTGTGAGTGTGCTCAGGGATATCTGTTCTATGCTTAGACTATCTAATTGAGTTACAAAGTTGTCCTAGCTAGAGTCTAATGAATTTATAATAATACTCATCATGCTTTCTTCAGTTATTACCTCCCCCCTTTGCAATAGTTCAGCCCTTGTAGCATTAAGTTTCAATAGGTGTTCGTTCATGGGAATCCCTGGCCTGAGTCTTGCAGAGTGAAACTCTCTGGATATTCTGGTGGTGGTTGCTCTGCTTTGACTGTAGAATAAACTGTATAATTTTTGCATAACTTAGTACACAGTTAGGTTGTTATCTATGCTAGGGTACATAGTGGGTGGTATGCTAGTTAACAATAGACAGAATGCTTTGTGGTGAATACAATCAATTTCAAATGACCAGGGCTTTTTGGGGGGTTTAGAAATTAAGAAAAGTAAATTTTCTCTCATAAAAATAATTTGTAACTGCTGGTTCCATTCTAAAAGATTTCCCCCATCTATTTGTAATTTTGGAAAATTAATAGGTAGTGTTCCAGAATTGTTAGAATAATTACTTACTGGGGGTAGCTGTCCATGGTCTAGGATGAGAGTGAATTCACAGTAGGGTAATGGGATGCTTGAGCTAATGGGAAAAAAAACTGTTAGTAAAAAAAAAATTTTCTATCTTTGCAGGTGAGTATTGAGCATGCGCGAAGCTCATTTCACGCTGGGAGTCGTCGGGTGAGGAGCTTGTGGCTGCGGTTCCCAGGCCTAGGTCCAGGCCTGTCAACGGAATGCTGGATTCACCCCTTGTACATCTGGACTCCACGCTGGATGCGGGGAGTTGTTGCTGGGGGGCTGAATCTCCGGCGAAGATTGGCAGAAGGCACGGCGGCATGGCAGTCGTAGAACGAGGACTATCGGAGTTCGAGGTTTCTGCAGCGGCGGCAAATTCTGGTTCAGGGATGCTGGCCCCTGGACGGGCAGAAAAGCCCGGTGGAGGTTGTAGGATGTGTGAGTAGCTGATTTGATTTTCTTTTCTTGGGTCTCGTTCCGTCAGTAGTTGGGGTGGTGAGTTCGAGTCTTGCCACGTAATTGATTTGTAGGCAGTTGGTTTTTGTTCTCCGCGGTGGTGTGTCTCTACTCAAGGTGGTGTTGGGGCCGGTATTTCGTTGCCGGCAGTCATTTCGGTGTATGTTTGGCTTTCGGGGTTCTTTTTGTATTTTGTGATTGGCGCGGGAGGTTTAAATGCAGGGCCGAAGGCTGCCACTAGAGTCTCGATAGCTTTTTCTATTTCAGCTCGGTAGGCGAGCTCCTGTTATCTTGTATTTGTTTTTTATGGTTGTTTTCGGGGTGTCCCACATTTGTCTTAGGGTTCTGATTGATTCACGCTGTTGAGTTTAAATTCCGGCTTTCTATTGGTTGTTGGCCATTCCAAGATGACCACCAGAGAAAAAGTGCGGGAACGGATTCGGCTATCTCTGGGTCATCTGACTGAGGTAGCCTATCTTTTACTGAAGTGGTGATTTCTTGAAACATCGCTGGGGCTTCGATAATTGTTCCACGGCTTACCAGTAGGTTTTGGAGGTTAGCGATAAGAGTTTCTTTGCTGGCGGGCACTTCCATTAACTTCTGTATGGACAGTCTTAGTTCATCACCTCTCTGTGGTGTTTCTTCTTGCTGTTCCTTGTTTCTGAGCAGTGAGTTCAGATTGCTATCCTGCTCACTCTTAGTTGATGTAGTACTTGTTGTGACATCTTTGATTGTCAGTTGTGCAGCCATTTGTCTGGTGAAGGCTCTTGTGTTCACTCTGTTTATATTTTCAGAGTGAGCCTTTAGTTCAGTCATTATTCAGAGTTATGGGTAACCATCCTCTAGCTACCAATTTGTTAAGGTTCTAACCCAATAACTCACTAATCAAAGAGTATTTTATTTTCAGTTTTTTATTCTAGACCTGGATAGATCCTAGGTCCTTTATTCAATAGTTATTAACCTTATGTTTATCTCTTACAGATACACAGCTGGAACTGGAACAAGATTACCTCAGAGAGTCCTTTTTATACCAAAGGGGAGGAGTCAGGAATCAGGTAGGATTATGGAAATGAGAGGGCGTGTGATATTGTTAACCCTTGCAGAACTGTAGGGAGGTAGGGATACAGACAAGATATAGACAAGTTAGACATTTTACATAACAATTTATAATTCTCTTGCTTCCCTCCAGTACTCCCTAACTATTTCTTAATTTATTTCTTTCCTATTTATCACCAGATCTAATTCTTATTTCTATATCTGTTATACACTCTCTTAACACACTAGGACCAATAACTTGTAATTTCTGAGTACTTATATCAATCCACGGTTCAAAATTATCAATCTACCACATCAATCAATATCCAAAATTCATTAGCAGTAACATACGTGATTCCTCATCTGTAGCATTAATACCATTAATATTAATATCTATTAATGATGTTGATAGCATCAATAATTAATAGAAATAATAATAAGAGCACTTTCCAATATATATTAAAATAGCAAGTTATACAGTTATAAATATTACTACTACCACGATTATGTTCACTATGACTTATGGATTGATTGGTAGCAAACTCTTTCTCACAGTTCTTTTTTTTCTTCCTCCTCCTCCTCCTCCTCCTCCTCCTCCTCCTCCTCCTCCTCCTCCTCCTTCTTCCTCTTCTTCTTCTTTTTTCTTAAATATACTTTCCTTTAATAAGTCCTTCTTACAGACCTTCTTACAATAGTCTCTTTCCCTTTGCAAAACCTGTTTCTCTTTAGCCAGCAAACATCTCTCTGCCTCCTTCTGCATTACTCAGCATTTCAAAGTCGCTTCATAATGTCAGTAACTTCCAAGTTATCGGTTCTTTACTCTTAGTTTCCACCTTCCAATTGTCAGTTTTTGTCTCCAAGATAGTAGTAATCAGAAAAAGAAAACTCTGTAGTCTTTTAATCCTTCTTTATCAACCCAACCTGTCCAAGTGCAGAGGTCTCTTTCTTGCCACGCTTGCCTTCGTCGCTGTCTTTTGAAGGAGGCTACGTATATCCTCCTTCTCCCTGGGGCCTCTTTCTTTCTCTACTATTTTAGAAATCCTCCAAGTCGATCTTCCACCTGGATCACTCCTTCGAGGTTGCCAGAAATACTTTTTACCAGATCAGTCTTGCTTTGTCCCGCTAGTTCACCGCTATCATTGTCCAACTGACTGCTGTTATTTCCTTTCAGCCACCATTACAGGCTGCCTCCTTTCCCCGATCAGCTTCTCCGAGGTTTCCTTGCTGCCCGCTATCTCAGCTGCCACCGAGAGCTATGCTGCAGAGCACCGATCTCTTCCGATCTCCCTTCAAGGAATCTGGGACTCCACAAAGTCCGCTGATTGAAAGGAATTCGCTGTAAAAGCAACTCTAAACAGATATTTGAAGATGAGAAAGGAAGGATATTAATGGTTGAAATAACTATGAATTTAAAAAAAAACATTGTTAGTGGCAATATATGCTCCAAATGATAATCAAGAAGAATATTATGGAAAATTACATAAAAAAATAATAGAATGTGAATATGAAGAGTTATGTATATTAGGGGATTTCAATGCAATAATAGACAATGAGTTGGACTATAAACCTACAAAACTAAATAAGAAGATAAGAAAAACTTTGCCATTTTTTCACAATGATAGATGAATTAAGCTTACAAGATGCTTGGAGACAAAGTCATTCAAAAGAAAAGCAATATATATTCTATTAAAATAGCTTTTGTCGTGGTCAAGAATAGATATGATGTGGATGTCAACAGAATTAATAGCTAAAATACAAGAGATTTATATTGGAACAAATGTATGGGCAGACCACAATCCAATAATGATGACATGGAAAGGAAAAAAAAGGAAAATGAGTTGGACATTATATCAAAAGTTACTAAATGAAAAAAATTTCCAACAATATATGGAAAAACAACTAACTTTCTTCTTTAAAGAGAATAAGAAAGAAGATACATCTTTACAAAATGTGTGGGATACTAGTAAAGCATATATTAGAGGATTGACAATGACATATTTAGGAAAATGAAATAAACAGAACAGGCAAATGCAAAAGAATTTAGAGGAAGAATATAAGAGATTAGAGATGGAATTGCAAAAAAACCCAGATGACAAAAAGATTAAAAATTTGTTGGATTTGAAAATACATAAGATGAATTTAATGGAAAATGAAGAATTGGTGAATAAAATAAAAGCTACAAAGCAAAATTTTTTTGAAAATGCAAATAAACCAGGACGATGGTAAATAAAATAAATAAATAAATAAATGCGATTATATTAAATACACTAGAATATTATGAATTACACTCAGAGAAACAAATAGTGCTGTTATTTTTAGATGCACAAAAGGTGTTTGATAATGTGAATTGGCAATTTATGATAAAACAATTGAAAATGATGGATTTTGGAGACAGATTTATAAATATGATCCAAACTATATATAGAGACCAAGCGGCAAAAGTGATGGTAAATGGTGAAATGACAGAGAAAATAGATATTAGAAAAGGAACAAGACAAGATGCCCTTTATCTCCATTACTATTTATATTGACATTAAAGGTTTTAAATAGAAAAGTGAGACAGGAAAAGGAAATAAAAGGAATGAGAATCAAAAAAGAAGAGTATAAATTACAAGCATTTGCAGATGATTTGGTATTTATCATGGAAGATCCAATAGAGACAGCACCAAAACTATTAGAGCAAATAGAAAAATATGGGAAAGTGGTAGGACTGAAAATCAACAAAGATAAGACAAAAACATTAGTTAAAAATATGAGAGAAAATCAAAAAGAGGAGATAACGGACAAACTGGACATCCAAATTGTGAAAAAAAGTGAAATACTTGGGCATTTATCTGACATCAAAGTGTGCAACGCTCAAGGAAGACAATTATTATAAACTGAAAAAACAAATTGAAACAGACCTGGAGAAATGGAGAAACTTGCAATTATCACTAATGGGAAGAATAACATTAATAAAAATGAATGTATTACCAAAACTATTATTTTTATTTCAAACTATACCAATAAAACTGGAGAAAAAATACTTTGAAGAGCTGACGAAAATAATGTGGAAATATGTGTGGCAAGGAAAGAGAGCAAGAATCAACATAAAAATGCTGCAAGATACAAGAACTAGAGATGGGTTTGGCCTACCGAATTGGGAATTGTATTATCAAGTGGCAGCACTAACATGGATTAAAGAATGGATTTTATTGAGGAATATAAGACTATTGACCTTGGAGGACCATGATTTGCAACTGGGTTGGCATGCCTTTTTTATGGTACAGGAAACAAAGGATACATAGATATTTTCAGAGACATTATGTAAGAAATGGTTTGTTATCAGTGTGGGAGAGAGTGAAAGAAAAACATTATCTGAATATGTGGCTTTCTACAATAGAAGCAGTGACATACCCAAATATTGTAAATATGGGGAATATTGTTAGATATAAGGACATCTTGACAGATCAGGGAGAACTGAAACAAAAACAAGAACTAGAAAGTCAAGGGATTGTGATAGATTGGTATACAAGACTGCAGATACAATCAAGATATGAAGCAGATCGTAGACAATATGATTTTAACTTGGGGAAATCAGAACTGGATGAAATATTGACAGGAACAGAGGAAAAAATGATTAAGAAATTATATAATTATCTATCGCAGATTAGACTAGAAGATGAAGAAGTAAAAGAAACAATGATAGCATGGGCAAAGAATTTTGGATACACCATAGAATTGGAGAAATGGCAACAACTTTGGAAAAGAAACTATAAACTAACAATGGCAACAGCTTATAAAGAAAATTTGTATAAGATGTTTTATAGATGGCATATGACACCAGAAAGATTAGCTAAGATGTTTAAAGATAAATCAGTTAAGCGTTGGAAATGTCACCAGTTGCACGGTTCATATGATCATATAATAATAATAATAATAATAATAATAATAATAATAATAATAATAATAATAATAACAACAACAACAACAACAACAACCTTACTCGGAACAGCTTACATCCTCCGACGATACCTTAACAGTTCCTAGGTCCTTGGTTAGGACTCGAGCTGCTGAGCTATTAACCAGCCTCAAAGGCTGTAAATCTCACTAAAGATTAAATAATAATAATAATAATAATAATAATAATAATAATAATAATAATTTTATTTCTATACCGCCCTTCTCCCGAAGGACTCAGGGCAGTGTAGAGCCTATTTGTTGTGGCTCCGATCCCCGAGCCCATCTTATCGGAGGAAGAAGGCTCCGAACATGAAGGAGAGGAGCCAGCCAGGCCTCCCTCTCCAGGCCTCTCCTCTCTGGCAATGCCTCAGGTGTTTGCCGAGGAAGAGGAGATTGACCAGGAGCCAGGTGTCTCCGATGACAGTGATGAGGGGGATAAGTCGTTCCTGGATCCACGCCAACGAAGGCGAAATAAACGTTTGCAGCAGATGAGGAGGCGTGCCAGGGATTAAGCTGAGTCACTGGACCACACCCCACAGGCTATATAAGAGAGTGTGGTGGCCATTTAGACTCTGTGATGGACAAAGCTAACTTCTGGCTAGTCACTTTGTACAACGCCTAATCTGCTGAAGGTTTCTGTTTGAGCTGGACTGTTTTTGAAAACTGTGTGTATTTGTTGGTGATTATCTGGTGGAGGAACACTTCTTGAAATAAAGCACTTGGCAGACGGTTATCGTATTGCTGCCAAGTTCCTGATAATGAACCTTGTGTGTGCCAAGTAATTTTTTAACCCCCGTCTGGCTGTTTGTGTGTGTGTGGGGACGGGGACAGAACACTATTAAAAGCACAAAGACAGACATCAATTTAAAAATAATAAAAATTATTAAATAATTTCGGCTCAGATTTAAAACCCCAAATTTAAAACACCCAATTTAAAATCATTACATCGATAGCCCAGCCTGGCGGAACAGCAGGGTCTTGAGGGCACAGCGAAGTGCACGGAGGTCAGAGATCTTACGCATTTCCGGGGGCAGTTCATTCCACAGGGCAGGGGCTCCCACAGAGAAGGCCCTCCCCCTGGGTGTTGCCAGCCAACATAACTTGGCCGATGGCACCCTGAGGAGATCCTCTCTGTGGGAGCAAACTGGCCGGTGGGAGGCTATTGGTGGCAGAAGTCGGTCTCAAAGGTACCCGGGTCCTATGCCATGGAGCGCTTTAAAGGTGATAACCAGTACCTTGAATCGCACCCGGAAGACCACTGGGAGCCAGTGCAGCTCGCGCAGGAGGGGTATCACGTGGGCACGAGTTGCACCCATAACCACCCATGCAGCCGCATTCTGGACCAGTTGGAGCCTCCGAGTGCTCTTCAAGGGGAGCCCCATGTAGAGAGTATTACAATAGTCCAGCCGGGAGGTGACAAGGGCGTGAGTGACTGTGCGCAAGGCATCCCGGTCCAGAAAGAGCTGCAACTGGTGAATCAGGCAAATCTGATAAAAAGCCCCCCTGGCCACAGCCGTCATATGTTCTTCTAAAGACAGCCATGTGTCCAGGAGGACACCCAGATTGTGAGCCCTCTTTGTGGGGGGTAGAGATTCACCCCCAATAGTCAGCGATGGCACCAGCTGACTATATCGGGACGCCAGAAGCCACAGCCACTCAGTCTTGGAAGGGTTGAGTCTGAGCCTATTTCTCCCCATCCAGACCCGCACGGCCTCCAGGCAGTGAGACATCACATCAAGGGCATCTTTGGGGTGGTCTGGGGTGGAGATGTACAGCTAAGTGTCATCAGCGTACTGATGGACTCTCACCCCAAAACCATGGATGATTTCACCCAGCGGCTTCACATAAATGTTGAACAGAAGGGGCGAGAGGACCGACCCTTGCGGCACTCCCCATGCGAGGCGCCTCGTTGTCGACCTCTGCCCCCCTGCCAACACAAACTGCCAACAGTCGGAGAAGAAGGAGGAGAACCACCGCAGAATGGTGGCCCCTATTCCTAACCCCCTCAACCGCTGCAGCATGATACCATGGTAGATGGTATCAAAAGCCACTGAGAGATCTAATAGGACCAGGACAGAGGAGCAACCCCTGTCCCGGGCCCTCCAGAGATCATCCACCAACGCGACCAATGCTGTTTCTATGCTGTACCCCTGCCTGAAGTCCGACTGGTACGGGTCCAGATAGATAGCTTCATCCAGGTGCCGGGGAAGCTGTCGTGCCACCACACTCTCAACAACCTTCGCCACAAAACGAAGGTTGGAGACCAGACGGTAGTTAGCTAATTCAGCCGGGTCCAGGGAAGGCTTATTGAGGAGGGGCCTCACCACTGCCTCTTTCAAGGTGGTGGGAAAGGCACCCTCACTCAAAGAAGCATTTATAATCCCCTGGAGCCAGCCTTGTGTAACCTCCCGGGAGGCCAGTACCAACCAGGAGGGACACGGGTCCAATAAACATGTGGCAGCATTAATCGTACCCAGAACCCTGTCACAGGATCAAACTCCTCTCAGATAACATTCTCAAGACCTACCCTTGTCTCCTCCCCTGGACTCATCCAGTTGGAGTCCAAGCCTTCCCGAATCCGAGAGACTTTTGTCAGCACGTCAAGATGCATTTATCCTAGTGCTGACATAAGAAGGAGAATGCAGGTGTCTGCAATGGGACGGTTGCCTTTCACCTACTTATTTCCTCTGGAGATAATGTCCCCTAGGAGATGGATGGGAGGGGGGAAATTCTTTGAATTGGAGCAGATGATTAGGGGTGAATGATTGGGAAGATGGCCAATGAATGCAGAGGAGTGGGGGAAGGAAGAGGAGGGGTTTTGGGGCAGCACGTCAGTGCCGGCTGCAACGAGTCGATGTAAAAAGTGCTGTGCTTAATAAAATGAAAGTTTGTTTTATAAAAGACTTTGTTTGCAATGCAATTTATTTGAAGACAGCCTGAAAACCTGACAAACAGCCGGCACTCCTTTCCAAGCCAGACTGGCTGACCTCCAGGCCTCCAGCTCCTTGCCAGATGTATGGAGTGACTGGCGACACAGTCCAGACACCATGGCAGAAAGCCAATTATCAGAAGAGAGCTTACTTCAAGCAACTGGAAAGGAACCTATCTTGATTCCAGCCCGGTTGGATGCCACGGGGCCTCAACCCCGCCCCCTCCAGCAAAGCTGTGAGATGACCAAGCTCAGACGATCGGGCTACAAGCCAAGAAAAAAAAAGGTGACTATTGGTGGGTTTTGCCGAAAGCTGCAGAGGCTGAATTTCCTTTCCCGAACGCTCAAGGTAAAGGGAAGCCCCTGAGTGAGTTGGGGAGAGCAGATTAGCTATGGGACTGGCAGCAAGCCAGACAGCAAAATGCTTCAAAGAAGCCACTTGAGAGCCCCATAGACAAATTGAAGGAAGAATTTGACCGTGCAATTATTCGGGAGGAAGAGCCATCATGCAGGCCAAAGGAGAAAGGGGGGGGGCTGCTGAACTGAGAGGCCATAGATTGAAGCGCAGCCCTTCCCCCCCCCCCCTCATAGCAGGAGGAGAGGAAGCCCAGAGGTGCATCCATGGGTCCCCCCCTGCCCACACACACTAAGCGGAGCAGCCTAGGCCAGGCACCATCTCCCCATCCTCGAATGAGAGATGAGGAAGAGTACTAGGGGCACTGAGGGCAGACTCACAGAGCCCCGCAGTGGGAGGAGAGGGCACCAAGGGAGGACCCACCCCGGTTCAGAGGAAAGTTCGATGGCGATCCAGACCAGCTAGCGCAATTCCTTCACACAGCTGAGATCTACATTGAGCGCTATAGACACCTCTACCCATTCCCCAGAGCCCTGGTCAGTGCCATTTCAGAAGGGCTGGAGGGAGAAGCAAGAAGCTGGTCAGCAGCCCTCTACAAGAATAGGGGCCCCCAACTGCAAGACGCAGATGGGTTCTTACAACTACTCCGAGCCCGTTTCGAGGAGGCAGGGGAGGACCCCTATGTGGAGGATGAGCTCAGCCTAATGCAGAAGGGGAGGCCCATCAAAGAGCCTTGGTAGTACAGTGGTCTAAAGCACCCTGTTATTAAGACCAGGTGCCTGCAATTACTGCAGGTTCGAATCTCACCAGGCTCAAGGTTGACTCAGCCTTCCATCCTTTCTAAGGTAGGTAAATTGAGGACCCAGTTGTGGGGGCAATAAGCTGACTTTGTATAAATATACAAAAGGATGAAGGCTATTGCTTAGCACATTGTAAGCCACCCTGAGTCTCCGGAGAAGGGCGGCATATAAATCAAATTTAAAATTTTTTTTAAAAAAAAGAGCACATCCGTGAATTCAGGAGGGTCATTGGCACCTTACCTCCCTTACCAGAGCGACTACTAGTATATTTCTTCAGAACAAGCCTAGATAAGCAAATTGCCCAAGTGACTGCTTATCAGGACATCCCGAACCGACTCTCTGAATGGTTCCACGTAGTGATGCAAATCGAGAGGGGGCTGCATGCCAACGACATGTTAAAGCAACCAGATGCCAAGGAGAGAGGCCAATCGGACCCGGGACCACACAGCAGATGAGGAACCACAGCACTACAGCCTACCCAGAGGCCATTTGTCCCACAGAGCCAGCTGAGGTGCTATAGATGTGGCGGAACTGGCCACATGGCAGCAGCATGTGGGACCCCGGGGCCGAGGCTAGGCCCACCCCCCAAGACACGACCGGAATGAGGGCCCAAGCGTGCCACCAATGTGCACAAAGACTCCCCCAGGGTACAGAGGTCTTCACCCACCTGACTGAAACAACGGGGAGCCCAGATGGTGCAAATCAATCCCCTGAATCGTATGACAGCGAGGACGATGGTGAAGATGACCCAATGGTGAGTGGACCCATCCACCCTTTTCTCTTCCCCATATGCCTAATGGTCCCAAAAACAGGGACCCAAGGAACTTTCCAAGCCTTAATAGATTCGGGCTGCACTAGGTGCCTGATTAACCTACCCACAGTCCTAAAATTGGGGATCCGTGCTAAAAAACTCAGCCACCCAATTCGATTTGAACAAGTTGATGGATCCCTAGTAGGGGGGACTTACACCACACACTTGACCAAGCCAGTGAAGCTGGAGCTAGCAGATCACTGGGAAACGATCCGTTTCATAATAGCCCCCAAAATGACAGATCCAATCATACTGGGACTCTCTTGCCTTGACAAGTGGGGCCCAATCATCTGGTGGCAAGAGGGGACCCGCAGATTGAGAATAGCAAAGGGGCCCCACCCCCTGCCACTCCAACCAGGGGAGACACCTCCCATGCAAGGGCCCCAACCCCTCCCGCCAGAAGAACAAAAGACGCCCCCAACCCAAGCGTCCCTCTCTAAGGGTACAGTAAAGCAACTGGCGGCCACATCCAACAGCTCCCATGAAACAGAACAGATCCCAAGAGAGTACCAAGACCTTGCAGAGGTATTTAGTGAGGCCAAGTGTGATGTCCTACCCCACCACCACGAAGCTGATTGCGCCATCGAAATCATCCCTGGGGTGAACCTTCCTAAACCTAAATTGTATGCCATGATGCCCCGTGAAATGCAAGAAATGCGAAACTACATAGACAAAAACCTACAAAGGGGTTTCATTGAGCCAGCCAAACCGCGGGTCGCGGCACCGGTCCTTTTCAAAGAGAAGAAAGATGGCTCTATGCGCCTAGTGGTTGATTTTAGAGCTATCAACCGTGTCTGCATACACAACTTATATATCCCCTACCCTTCATGAAAGACATGTTAGCCCACCTGGCCAAAGGGAAAGTTTTCACCAAACTAGACCTCCGCAAAGTCTACTACCGGATACGCATCAGGGAAGGAGATGAGTGGAAAACAGTATTCCACTTGAATTGGAAGTTTCCAATTCAAGGTGATGCCATTTGGACTACAGGGAGCCCTGGCGGTGTTCATGTAATTGATAAATGAGGTCTACATGACCACCTCTATAAGGGGGTCCTCGTCTACCTAGATGACATTCTCATTTACACGGAAACCATAGACGAACACATACCCCTCATCCGCCAAGTGCTGGGAAAACTGCTGATGGCGAACCTCTATGTCAAACTATCAAATGCGAGTTCCACCAGTCGCGGCTAGACTACTTAGGCTACCAAGTGTCGAACGAGGGGATAGAAATGGACCCAGCCAAAGTACAATCAGTCCTAGACTGGCGACCCCCTCCACCCGCAGACAACTGCAAAGCTTCCTGGGGTTCGCAAACTTCTACAGACAATTCATCCCCTCTTTTGCAAGAATTGCCAAACCTCTGACAGACCTCCTAAAAACAGGGAGTCCAGCAACAAAACCCTGCCCAGGACAACCTCTACAGTGGGACCTAACCTGCCAACAAGCATTCGAAACACTAAAAGAAATGTTTGCAAAAGAACCGGTCTTAAAGCATCCTGACCCCGAACAACCTTAGTCATCCAAGCAGATGCCAGCGATGTGGCAGTGGTGGCTGTGCTACTCCAAAAGAACAGCCGAGGGGACCTACAACCTTGTGCCTACACATCCCGCAAACTCACCGACACAGAGAGATGATGGGCGACGTGGCAAAAGGAAGCGTTCGCAGTGAGATGGGTGCTGTTGATCTGGCAACATCTGCTAGAAGGAGGCCAGAGACCATTTGAAGTTTGGACTGACCATAAGAATCTGGAGGCCCTCAGGACCCCACAGAAGTTATCGCCCAGGCAAGTCCAGTGGGCCCAATACTTCAATCATTTCAACTTCAAGCTGAAGCACATCCCAGGGGGGAAAAACTTTCTGGCCGATGCCCTCTCCCGAATGCCCCAATAGTGAGCGAGAGCAGGTAGTGAATGCCATCATTCCCTCTGCCCAAGGGGTGGGTCAAGTAGTCACCAGATGGCAACGTCGCGACCAGCAAGGCCAACCAGCAAGTGACTTAATGATAAGGCTCAAAACGGAAACATTGGCGGACCCTTGGTTCCGAGACAATCAACATCTCTTGACAAAAAGGGATGACCTAGCATGGAAAGGGACAAAACTCTATGTCCCAAAGACTCTGGTCCTCAAGAGGAGCCACGACGTTAAACCAGTGGGGCATTTCAGTTTCCTAAAGACTCTGCACTTAGAACAAAGACAGTTTTGGTGGCCTCACATGAGAAAAGACATAGACAGCTATGTAAAAAGTTGTACCATCTGTGCCACGATGAAAACCCAACCAGGAAAACCTCCTGGGCTGCTGCAGCCAGTAGCTGAACCGACAAGACCATGGGAGGAGATTGCAATGGACTTCATAGTAGAACTGCTGAGGAGTGGTGGAAACACAGTGATCTGGACTGTAATAGACTTATTCTCCAAACAGGAGAATTATTCTCCAAACATTTCATACCCTGCAGCGGGCTACCCTCAACCTGCCAGTTGTCCAAACTGTTCGTAAAACACATCTACTGCCTGCATGGAGTACCCAGAAGAATCATCTCCGATCGAGGTGTCCAGTTCACAGCAAAATTCTGGAGGGAATTCCTACGATCCATAAGATCATCCCAAGGCCTCAGCTCAGCATTTCACCCAAGCACCAATGGGGGGACGGAGAGACTAAATGCCATGATAGAGCAGTACCTGAGGTGCTACGTCGACTACCAACAGTCTAACTGGGCAGACCTCCTATCTTTTGCGGAGGTCGCGTATAACAATGCTGTTCACAATAGCAGGACTAACCCCATTTAAAATAGTGAGCGGTATGGATTTCGTCCCATGCCAGAGTACCCAAGAAAACCCCCTTCCTCAGTCAGTCTGACCGATTGGATGGAAATGTTGAAAGAAACCTGAGAGAACGTCAAGAAGGTGTTAGCCAAGGCGGCTCAATCCTATAAGAATCCTATAAGAAGCCAGCAGATAAGCACCAAATTCCCCAAAGACCATTCCGAGTGGGAGAGAAGGTCTACCTCTCCACCAAGTATTTGAGACTCAGATTCCCAAGCAGGAAACTGGGCCCGAAGTTTATAGGACCATTCCCTATAGTAAAATTAATCAACCCGGTCACAGTACAACTACAGCTGCCCCGATTACTAGGGAGGATACACCCCATTTTCCACAGTAGCCTCCTGAAACCTGTAGTGGGGTCAACTTTAAGACCGGTGCCATGTGACACCCCCCCCCGAGCCCCTGGTTATAGGGGGCCACACTCACTATGAAGTACAGCAAATTCTCGATTCAAGGTGGCACAGGGGGCACCTCCAATACTTAATCAAGTGGAAGGGTTACCCCTTATCAAAGGCTTCCTGGGTGAAAAGCAAAAACATCCAAGCTGACCACCTTATAGCCAAATTCCATGCAGATCACCCAGGCAAGGCAGGAGGGGATGGGACAAATACTCCCAGACGGGGTACCGGTACTTAACTTGTTGTTTGTCTTACACAAGCCACCCTGGAGAAATGAAGGGGGAGGGGCCGGATGTCAGCACGTCAAGATGCATTTATCCTAGTGCTGACATAAGAAGGAGAACGCAGGCGTCTGCAATGGGACAGTTGCCTTTCACCTACTTATTTCCTCTGGAGATAATGTCCCCTAGGAGATGGATGGGAGGAGGGAAATTCTTTGAATTGGAGCAGATGATTAGGGGTGAATGATTGGGAAGATGGCCAATGAATGCAGAGGAGTGGGGGAAGGAAGAGGAGGGGTTTGGGGGCAGCATGTCAGTGCCGGCTGCAATGAGTCGATGTAAAAAGTGCTGTGCTTAATAAAATGAAAGTTTGTTTTATAAAAGACTTTGTTTGTGATGCAATTTATTTGAAGACAGCCTGAAAACCTGACAACTTTATCATGCAGGAATTGCACAAAATCCTCAGCTCGACCCTGCAAGGGATCTTCCCACACTCCCCCCCAAAGAAGGGAGTGAGTCACCCTAAACAGAGTGGCTGGGCGGTTCTCTGCAGATGCGATAAGAGCGGAAAAATGGTTAGATTTTGCCGCTTTTATTGCCACTAGGTAGGTCTTGATATAAGACCTCCCAGTGTCCAGTCAGAATCAGATTGACTAGTCCTCCAAATGCTCTCTAGGCATCTTTTCCGACGCTTTATCTCTCTCAGCTCCTCAGAGAACCAAGGAGCCAATTGAGATCGGCATCGGGTCAGAGGCTGCAAAGGCACGACGCGGTCCAAAGCTCCAGTGGCTGCACTCTTCCAGGCAGCCTCCAGATCTTCGGTCGGGTCGTGTGCCAGGGTCTCAGGAAACGGCCCAAGCTCCATCAGGAACCTTTCGGGATCCATCAGGCACCTGGGACAGAACCATCTGGTCGGTTCCATCTTCCTGTGGTGGGGGGAAGCGGCTGGAAAGTCCAAGTGAAGGAGCAAATGATCTGTTCATGACAAGGGTTTAATGTCTAGGTCCCCTCTACCAAGATCATTCAACCACTGACCAGAGACAAAAATCAAGTCCAGAGTGTGTCCCCCTATGTGAGTGGGGCCTTGAACTAACTGGGTCAGGTCCATGGCCTCTATGGAAGCCATGAACTCCCGAGCCACCTCTGATGTCTCACCTGCAGATGGTAGGTTGAAATCCCCCATGACAATAAGTCTGGGGGTATCAACCGCCACCCCGGCAATAACATCGAGCAGCTCGGGCAGGGTCGCCGCCATGTGGCAGGGAGTCAGGTATGTAGTCAGCAAACCCATCTGCACCCCATGGCCCCACTTCACAAAAAGGGACTCACATCTGGCTATCTAAGGAACAGTGGTCTCCCTCGGACAAAGACTTTCCCTAATAATCGCTGCCACTCCCCCACCCCTCCCCTGAGCCCTTGGCTGATGAAATGCACGGAAACCTGGTGGGCACATTTCAATGAGGGAGACCCCCCCTCCTGGCCCAACCAGGTCTCCATAATACCTGCCAGGTCTGCACCCCCCTCCAAAATAAGATCACAAATGAGGGGGGCTTTGTTAACAACCAACCTGGCGTTACATAACATCAGCCGCGGACCCAGGGCCTGAGGCTTTGTGCAACCCCGGACACGAGTCACGCATTGGAAGCCGGAGTGCACAATCGCTTGTAAACAGTGTGTGCACATCCCCGGAGCGTGATATGGCCCCCTGCACCCGTCATATCTGCCCCTCCCACTCATTATTTCAATTACACTGCCCATCCTATCACCCCCCTGCTCCCCGGTCAAATTTCCTTCCACGACCCCTCCGCTGCATCCAATCAACCCATCACCCCGCTCAGTGGCTATATGCCCCCCCAGGTCCACCTTTACAACCCCCTCCCACCCATGAACCCCTTAAAATTTTAGTTAATAATACATTTAAAAAAACCCTTAATCTTCTCTTTGATGCATGCCATCTCTTGGGGTTCCAAAACCCATCATCAAGATAGGCCCATGGAGGGCCAAACCTGCGAGAAGGGGGAATCTCGCAGCGCAAGAAGCTTGGACCTTGAGTACATCCAAAATTCCAGGATGATGGTGAAAATATGGCCAGGGAGTCCACAATGATAGTCCAGAAACGTCCAGGAGACAGGTCAGATTAAACATAACCAGGAGAGCCTCCATTGCCCACCATATGTGGTGCTTGTGTAAAGAAGCAAAACATTATTGGGTGAAAATACAAGCATGGTTCGAGGGAATGTTACAGCAACATATAGAGTTAAAGCCAGAGATATTTTTACTGGGAATTTTACCAGAGAATTACTGTAAAGAAACATATTTGATTATTCATATAATAACAACGGCTAGAATTGTATTTGCACAAAATTGGAAAGCAGATAAAATCCCGTTGGAAGGAGAAAATATAAAGAAAATTTTAGAATGTGCAAAAATGAATACATTAACATTGAGTCAATGTATTTCAAGACATGGGATAAATTTTATGATTGGTTAGAAAGGAAATATGAATAAGGGTATAGAGATAAAACAAATAGAGAACAGATGGGAAAAAACAATCAGAAAAATAGAAACCCAGATGATGCCAAGTAAAAGGAGAAAGGGGAGGGGGGTAAAAGGGAAAAAAGTGAGATGTTATAAAAATCTACACAAATGAGGAAATAGAAATAAATATTAATCAAATCAAATAAGAAATTGAAATGAGAATAAAGATAAATAGAAAATTGGAGCTGCTCGAATACTATTATAGAATGAACTGAAAAGGGAAACAACAAGAGAGAGGGGAGAAGTAGAGACAAAGGAAGGGAGAAGAGAGGAGAGGAGAGGAGAGGAGAGGAGAGGGAGAGAAAGAAGAAAGGGAGAAGGAGAGGAAGAAAAGAGAGGGGAAAGAGGAGCAGAAGAGAAGGCTAGAAGGGGGGGAAGAAGAGAGGAGTGGGGGAAGGGAAGGGAAAGTAGGAAAGAGAAGGAGAGGAAGAATGAAGAAAGTAGGAGGAGAAAGAGGAAAGAAGAGAAAGGGAGGAGAAGAAGAAAGGCAAAAGAGCAGCCCCGAAAAAGTAAAAATGAAAGTTAAAAGATAAGATGAATGAAAAATGATAGATAAATGACTGTGCATGTAAATGTATTTATGAGAAATAAAAATAAAAACTTTTTTGAAAAAAAAAAACTTGTGACAACGTTTATGTTAGGATATGGTGTAAGTCTAACAAGTTGTCCAGGCAATATATGTGTTCTATCACTTTAAATGTAATGCTGAGTAATTGTACTGCTGAGTCATTGTAATGACTAATGACTGCTGACTGGATGCCGACTGCAATTATCATAATTGTATTGTTGAGTCATTGCACTGCTGATTTCACTTATCTTAAGTGGATAATTACTAGTGTAAACTGTATATAAGGAGGGAGCCGAGCTATAGTCATTGTTGGACCCGCTCTCATCATTGCTTGACTTGCTGCTTGACTGTAATTGGAACTGTTACTGTCGTCGTGTGAAGAAGTGGATGGATCTGCTACCATCGTGATTTGTTACCAGCGTTGAATTGCTGTTTATTACCTACTGCTGTTTGGTAAGAAGATACCTGTAACTCTGGACTGATTTGAATGGCTAAAGACTTGGATTGATAAAAAGACTATGCAATTGTTTTTCACTACAAAGTAAAAGCTTTGTTAAACCAGTTTGTATGTATTGTATTCATTGCTCTCAGTACTGTTTCTCTGTGCACTTACTCTGCTGGTTGGTAACACAACAATATCCTTAACATTGGTTATGGGCCCAGAGCCAACCAGAACTAACTAGGATTGTTCAGAGCTAAACTGAGAGTTAATGTGAATAATACAGAAAACTGTGTTTGTGATATATAATCCAAGTGAAGATGGCACAAGAACAGTTATCGAATATTTCCATGATAACCTGGCTGGATGGAACAAACTATGTATCCTGGTCTACAAAATGTAATCTACTTCTGCGTAGAGAAGGACTTTGGGACGTAGTAATTAATCCACCGGATGTAACAACATGGAATCCTGATGACAATGAAGATGCGAAGAAATTAGCCAAATTTGCCAGAGACAATGAACAAGCTCTTTGCATAATTGGACTGACACTGAGTGACCAGCAACTTGTCCATATTCGTGGCGAAGAGTTTGCTGCTAGGTGTTGGACCAAGTTGAAGAAACTATATGTTCGTGACACTGTGGGTGCTCATATAAATCTCACCCGGAAATTGTTTAAGCAACATCTTCTTAAAGGAGGAGATATGATGGCTCATTTGGAATCCATGACCAGAATTTTTCAGGAGCTGCATGAAAAGGAACTTGTTTTCTCGGAACTACAGCAAGTCTATATAATTTTTTCTTCTCTGGACAATAGTTATGACGACTATATTTCTTCATTGGAGGTTTTGACCAGAGATGACCTCACATTGGCTGGTGTAAGGGGTAGGTTATTGGAAGAATCCAGAAGAAGACAAGAAAGGGATCAGTTGAGAGTAAACCAACCAAAAGAAGACAAAATGTATTCAACTGCCTATGTTGTAAAACGATGTTTTGCTTGTGGGGCTAAAGGGCATATAGCTAAGTATTGTAAGAATGAGAAAATGTCTGTTAGGGATAATAATAGACCTAAGAAGGGTTGTAATTTAGCTATATCCAGTTCAACAACTAATGTTAACCGGGATTGGTGGGTTGTTGATAGTGGTGCTTCTCAATCTATTACTAAGAATAGAAACAACTTTGTGAAAATGAATAAGAGTAACCAACATGTTAGATTAGCAAATGGTTGGAAGGTTAAGGTAGCTGGTGAAGGTGTTGCACGTTGGTCATTTATTAATGAATCATTGCCTATGTTATATATTCCTAGGTTAAAGTATAATTTGCTCTCTGTTAAATCATTATTGCAAGTTGGGTTTACAGTAACGTTTAAAAATGATAAATGTATAATTGGAAAAGATGGAAAGGTTGTTACTGCAATATTAGAAAATGATTTATTTATTTTAAGAGAGAACCCAGCCTTAGTAGCAAATTCTAAGTCAGTGTACAGGAATGATAAACCACATGATGAATGTATTCATCTGTTGCATCGAAGACTAAGGCCTATAAATTTCAGATAGTTAAAGAAAACAGTTCAGCTATCTGAAGGGATAAAACTACAATCATGTAGTAAGTATTTGAATTGCAATGCCTGTAATCAGCAAAAGAGTAGGGTAACACCAGCAAATCATTTTAATGGTTTTAAAACCAAAAAGCCATTAGAGGTAGTGTTTGTAGATTTGATTGGACCCAAGAAACCCAGTATTGGAGGTGCCTGCTATATTCTAAGCATAGTAGACCATTACTCTAGGTACGGATTCTGTTATCTTATGAAAACGAAATGTGAAACATTCCATCATATAAATAACTGGCTGAAATTTGTTGAAAGGAAACAGAAATATAAAGTAATGTGCTTAGTAACAGATAACGGTACAGAATTCACTAACTAAAAGTTAGAGAAGTTTTTGCAAGAGGCAGGAATACAGCATAAACATAGACCACAACACAACACTTATGTTGAGAGAAGGGGTCAAACATTACAAGCCATGACTAGAACAATGTTGGCAGATTCTGGTTTGCCTGAAACATTATGGGGTGAGGCTGTTATGTGTGCTAACCATGTGTTAAACAATGTGGTACATTCATCTACTGGTGAAATACCATTTACATTACGGCATGAGAGGAAACCAAATCTTAGTTACTTACACACATTTGGAGCCCCAGCTTGGGTGCATATTCCATCTACTGTGAGAAGAAAGGAACAACAAAGAGCCAGAAAAATATTTTTCGTAGGCTATGATTCAAACCATAGGTCTTTTAGATTTTGGGCACAGGGAACTACTAGTTTGTACTGTAGTGCTAATGCAAAATTTCTAGAGCACGAAGGATGGGAGAAACTTGAGCGTGCAGATTATAAAGAGGATGACAACAATGTTAGCATTCAGCATCAAATGAGTAATGATACTCCTGATGAGGATATAGATGATGTAGATTCTTCTATTAAGGTTGAAGAAGAGGAGATGGTTTTAGGGGAGGATGAAATTGAATCACCTGCAATGAGTCCTGTATTACCTAGGAGATCCAGTAGGGAAAGACATCCACCTGATAGGTATAAAGCAACTGTAGTTTGTCAGGTTAAATAGAACCTTCATGTTATGAGGATATTAGGTTGTATCCTGAAAAAGAGCAAAATGCTTGGAAGGATGCAATGAGTAGAGAAACAAACTCATTAACCAAATTGGGTGTTTATGAGGATGTTAAATTACCACCTGGAGAAAAATTGATTGGTTGTCAATGAGTGTATAAAGTAAAGAAAAGTATAGATGGGACAGTAACTCATAAAGCTCGCCTTGTAGCTCAAGGTTTTGCTCAAACGGAAAAAGATTTCAATGAGGCGTTTGCTCCGAATTTTTTTTTTTAATTTGATTTATATGCCGCCCTTCTCTGGAGACTCAGGGCGGCTTACAATGCATTAAGCAATAGCCTTCATACTTTTGTATATTTATACAAAGTCAGCTTATTGCCCCCGCAAACTGGGTCCTCATTTAACCTACCTTAGAAAGGCTGAGTCAACCTTGAGCCTGGTAAGATTCGAACCTGCAGTAATTGCAGGCAGCTGTGTTAATAACAGGGTGCTTTAGACCACTGTACTACCAAGGCCCCTAATTTAAGAGCTAGCACATTAAGAACTATGCTAGTGTGGGCGGCAAAGAACAAGTTGATTATTAATCATATAGATGTGGAGACAGCATACTTGCATGCTCCATTAAGACATACCATTTATATGAAAAGGCCATTAGGAGTGAAAAAAAACGATTAAACTGATTGTTGGAAATTAAATAAAAGCCTTTATGGTTTAAAACAATCAGGGTTTGAATGGAACCAGTGTATAGTTAAAGAACTAAATAATATTGGTTTTCAGGAAGGTGTAGCAGACAAATGTCTCTTTAAAAGAGAGAATAATGGTTTAGTATCATTTTTGCTATTGTTCACGGACGATATAGTGATTGTAACTAAAACTGACAAGGAAGCAATGGATATTGTTAGACAGTTACAAGAGAAATTCAAAATTAGAAATTTAGGACATATTTGACACTATTTAGGTCTTGATATTGTTCAAACAGCTAGAGGGTATAAACAGCTATAAACAGGCTAGCAAAATAAGCCAGATGTTGAAACGCTATAGCATGGAGCTATGTAAGCCAGCTAAAACGCCTATGGCACAGGATTTTCAACATGAAGAAATCCAAAGTCCTGGATTTAGTAAGGAGATTTATCAATCGCTGATAGAGAGTCTATCGTATCTTAGCAATTGGTCGAGACCTGATATTTCGTATAGCGTAAACCAATTAGCGAGGTATAATGCACAGCCAACAGATAGGCATTGGCAAGCCGCAAAGTGGATATTAAGATATTTAAAGATGACAATGCATTATGCATTATATTTAGAACCTAACCGCGATCTTACATTGAGCACATATGCTGATGCTAGTTTCGCTACTGATTTGACCACCAGAAAGTCTACATCAGGTATTGCAATAATGTTAGGTAATTGTTTAATAGGAGGGAAATCAATAAGGCAGAAACATATTAGTTTATCCACTATGGAGGCAGAATTTTCCTGTTTGTCACAAGTATGTACTGATTTAATTTATTATAAACAGTTAATGGTTGATGTAGGATTAAAGGTAGATTATCCTATTGTAATTTATGAGGATAATCAAGCTGCTATAAAAATGGCAATAAATTTAGCAGTTAAGACAAGGTCAAAATATACTGATGTTCGTTATTTGAACGTTCTTTTTTAAAAAAATTTTTTAAAGATTTTTATTAATAATAAAAAAATACAAACAAACATAAATACATTAAGACAACATACAAAACGAACAAACATCAATTCAGTCCAATGATTGACTCTTAGAAGTTACTACAATGGTTATTTTCATATTTCTCTTATTTTTCTCTATTTGTATCTATATCTACATTCACATATTTACATGATTGTGTGTGTGTGTGTGTGTGTGTGTGTGTGTATATATATATATATATATATATATATATATATATATATATATATATATATATATATATATATATATATATATTTGACTATTTAATTCTATACATTTCTATTGAATAGTCGAAAATTATCTTTATATTCCTATTTTTGCCTCCAGCCAGCTGTACCATCTTTGCCATACTAAATAGTAATCAGTATCATCATTCTCTTGTATTTCTTTTGTGACCTTATCCAGTTCTGCACATTCTGTAATTTTAACTATTATTTTGTCCTCTGTGGGTAACTGCTCAGATTTCCAATGTTGGGCGAAGAGTATACGTGCTGCTGTGAGGATATGGATGATCAGATATTTTATTTCTTTGGTATATTGTGCTGTGATTATTCCCAATAAAAAGATTTCCGGCCTCATTTCCAGTTTTTGTTTTGTAATTTCTTCAATCATTATCTTAATTTCTTGCCAGTATTGTTTTGCCTTTCGGCATGACCACCAGAGATGATAATCTGCTACCGACGACCTCCCATCGTCCCGTGTGCTCCCACAGAGAGGGCCTCCTCAGGGTGCCATCAGCCAATCAATGTAGGCTGGTGACCCCCAGGGGGAGGGCCTTCTCTGTGGGGGCACCTACCCTCTGGAATCAGTTGCCCCCAGAGATAAGGAGAATCCAAGACCTTAGTGCCTTCCGCCGTGCCCTTAAAACCCACTTTTTCCAGCAAGCCAGGCTGGCTTAAGAAGAAGTTTTAAATGTTTTAATTGGTTTGTATTTTTAATTTTGGGCCAAATTTTTATATATATTAATTGTTTTTTAATATTTGTATTTCATGTTTTTTAATTCTGGCTGTACACCGCCCTGAGTCCTCAGGGAGAAGGGCGGTATATAAATTTAAAAATAAATAAATAAATAAAATATGTCCCTTTCTGTGATTTACATTTCCAGCACATTGGAGACGTATTTGGGAACATCTTGGCCAGGCGCGCCAGTGGGAGGTGCCATCGGTAGAACATTTTATAAAGGTTTTCCTTATACGGTATAGACAATGTCATCTTATAATTTATCTTCCACAAATTTTCCCAATTGTCCAGTTTAATAATATATCCTATATTTTTGGCCCATGTTATCATATTCTCTTTGACCACCTCCTCTTCTAGCTTGTATTTTATTAGATACTTATAAATTTTGGTGATCATTTTCTCATCTGTACTTTGTAATATTTTATCCAGTTCATTTGGTTCATTTTGGAATCTGAATTGTGCCTGATCTGTTTTATATCTTGATTTTATTTGCATGTATGGCCACCAATCAATGTCTATACCCTGATTTTTTAATTCTTGTCTTGTTTGTAGATCTCCTTCATTGTTCAATAATTCTTTATAACTCCTCATTTTCTCTATATCCATGGCATTGGGATATATTAGTGCTTCCATTGTCGATAACCATTGTGGAATTTTGGTATAGTGCTTTCTAATCTCTTGCCATGTTTTGTACAGTGATTCTCTGATGATATGTTGCTGGAAATATCCATGATGCTTGTCCTTTCCTTCCCACAAAAAGGCCTGCCATCCGCATTGTACTTCAAAGCCCTCTAGTAGTAGCATTCTTTTATTCTTGAGGTCTATCCAATCCCTTATCCAATTTAGTGATGCTGCTTTGTAATATAACTCCCAGTCTGGTAGGCCTAGACCTCCTTTTTCCCGGGTGTCTTGCAGACACTTTATTTTGATTCTGTCCCTTTTCCCATTCCAAATAAATTTTGTTATCATATTATTAAGGTCTTTGAAAAAGTTCTTTCCTGGCCAAATTGGAGTTACTTGAAAAAGGTAGAGTAATCTAGGCAGTATGTTCCTTTTTATGGATGCGATTTTCCCTAAAAATGACAGTTGTAATTTGTTCCACATTTCCAGATCCTTTCTAATTTGTTTCAGTAATTTGTTACAATTGTCTTCTCTAATTGTTATTGCTTTAGCAGTAAGACAGATTCCTAAGTACTTTATTCTCTTTACAATTTGTATTCCTAGTTTGTCTTCTAGTTTTGTCTCCTGTACCTTTGTCAGATTCTTTGTTAATGCTTTAGTTTTTTGTTTGTTAATTTTAAGCCCCGTGACTCTTCCATATTCCTCTATCTTCACTAAAAGTTTGGTTCCTGTTATTTCCGGTTGCTCCATTATAAATACCACGTCGTCAGCGAAGGCTTGCAGTTTGTACTCTTCTTTTCGTGTTCTCAGACCTTTTATTTCCACATCCTTCCTAACTTCATTTAATAATATTTCCAATGAGATTATGAACAATAGTGGGGATAAAGGGCAACCCTGTCTCACACCTTTTTGTATATCCAGATTATCAGTTATGTCTCCATTAATCATAATTTTGGCCATTTGGAAGGAGTATACTTTTCTAATCATATGTAAAAATTTGTCACCGAAATCCATGGCCTCTAGTTGTAATATGAGGAAATTCCAATTTAAATTATTGAATGCCTTTTGTGCATCTAAGAAGATTAAGGCTACTTGTTTGTCAACTCTTTTCTCATAATATTCCAGGACATTGATAATTGTTCTTATGTTATTTCTGATCTGTCTTCTTGGGACAAAGCCATTTTGATCCGTATGTATATATTTGTGAATAATTATTTTCAGTCTTTGCGTTATAATCAGCATAAAGAGTTTGTAGTCTACATTGAGCAATGAGATCGGCCTATAATTTTTAACTTGTGTGGGGTCCGAATCTTCTTTGGGGATGAGGGTAATAATGGTTTTGGTCCAGGATTTGGGGATTTCTGCTTCTAATAGTGCATCATTGAGGACTTGGAGTAACATTTCATCCATTGCATGTTGACAGTTTTTGTAAAACTCCGTTGGTATTCCATCCGGGCCTGGAACCTTGTTATTTTTCTGCTTTTTCCTTGCTTCCACCAGCTCAGACATCGTAATTGGTCTATTTAATGCTTCTCTGTGGGACTCCTCTAATTTTGTAATGTTTGTTTTACATAAGTATTCCTTAATGTATTCGTCCCGGATCTCTTCTTTCTTGTAGAGACTTTGAAAGAAATCTTTTTTTTTTATTGAAAAAGTTTTCAATTACAAATTTTTCCCCCTTTTCCCCCCCTCCTCCCTAACCCCCCCTCACCACCCCATCCCCCCTGTGACTTCTTCCAAGAAAAAACCTAATACATAACAGATTATATAATATTTTACCATCCCCTTACTCCCTCCTCCAAATACTGACCCTTACTTCTAATGATGTTATTAATATTATTACTTCCCCCTCTTACCATGCACTTCAAAATAACATTCTACTATAACACTGTATAATAACTTCTGATTTAACACAGTAATATTATTATAACTCCCAATTTAGCAATAATCTGCCTTTTTTCTCCTCCCCCATACTTATGTCTGTATATTAACATTAATATTAATGTTAATTAAAATGTTAATAAAACAGCCTTCCACTTTAAAACTATATAATAAATCCTACTTTAACATTTAATCTTTTGTGTATATTAATATAACATTTCAAAACAGCCTTCCCCATAAATTCTAATTTTACATTTGTTCTACTCTATCCACTTCCTCCACTCCCATAAATATATCTCTTAAGCATCCCCTTTCTTAATCTATACAATCAATACACTAGCCTGTCTCCACCCACTTTCCTACAAAATTACCATACACAACAATTCTTAATATCTTTGTTCTTCTGCCCACCTACTAAAAAAATATTCCCTTATATAGATAAAATCCATGACTTTAAATTTATAATCCATATAATATCTTCTTTGATGTCTTTCCACTGGATTGCTGACTCTATCATCTGTATTAGGGTAACATAACATCCCAGTTGCAACAGAATATTCAAAATCCTCAGTTATCATCTGCCCCCATCAATAATGAATATCTTCATATATATAAAAAAAGAAAACAACCACCCGAGTGACTTTATAATTGTATTCCATATAATGTCTGTAATAGTGGCTTTCTTCAGGATTATTAATTGCCATCGTCATAATGGGGTAATAGCCAGATCTTCTGCATGCCCCAGCATAACTCTCTTGCCTTATAGCTCAGCATAGATATAATACATTGATCAATAAAAAGAAAACCAAAATAGATAATTCCAATCCAACAATTTAAGGCCCTTTTCACATCCCAAAATTACGGCATTGCAGAGGTCTGTCACTCTCCTCAGGATAATATTAACCACTACTTCGCCTCACCCATCTTTTCATATATCAGTCATATATTTTTTAAAAATAACTGGCTTCGCTGTTGCTTAATTTAGAAGTTTTTGTTTTTGTGAGACCTGTTTCTTTTTTTCCTTTCTTTTTGCGGATTTGATCTCCATCCTAATTTCCTTTCTGCAGGTTGTATATCAACTGATCGGTTTTCATTCTGATTTATGACTTGATCTTGTTGGTTTTGCTTTTGTGACTCATATTTCTTTTCTATAAGTTGTGTATCAACTAGTTGATTTCCATGGTTGTCTGTAAATTGATGAATCATCACGTTAGAATCCGATGCCACTTCTCTCTTATTTATAAATAATCCAGCTGAGGTGTCTGAAGAATCCAAAGGCAATTCATATACAGAGGCCTCTGTAACTCGATATTTTTCCTTTATTTCTAACTCCTTCTGCTTGTCTTGTGTTGTGCATAAAGATGTTAAGTTCATTTTTAAAAAAAATTGATAAAATTCTTCCGCTTTTTCAACAGTATTTAATTGATATCTTTCTCCTTGGTATCTCAATGTTATACCAACTGGAGCATTCCATCTGAATAAGATATTTCTTTTTTTAAGCTCAGCCACCAGAAAACCAAATTTCTTTCTTTCCAATAACATCTTAGGCGGTAATTCTTTGTATATCCAAATCTTCCTTCCAAACAGTTGCAAAGTAGACTTAAAAGATTTTTGCACAATATTATTTCTTATCTCTTTATCTGTAAAATAAATCACCACATCTCTAGGCAATTGCCTTTGCTTTGCAATCCAGGAGTTTATTCTATAGACTCTATCGATCCTACAAAATACCTCCTCAGATTGAACCTTTAAAATCCCAGCCAGAACTTCAGAAGATATTTTCCTTAAGTCATCTCTGTTATTTTCCTGTAATCCTCTTAGTCTAATCGCATATTCAGTAAAATTATATTGCATCATTAAAACTTCCTTTTCAATCCGTTGTTGTATGTTTTCTACATTACAAATCTTTGGATCAACTTCCATTCTAGGTTTTTCTTCTAAACTATTGTCTTGAATATTTATCAAATCATTTTCAATTTTTTGTGTTTTATTATCCAAATTGTCCTCAATTTCCTCCATTTTAGACTCTAATAGATTAATATTTGTATCCAACTTGATCATAAATTCTGAGAAACCATTAGCCATTTTTGTAATCTTTCGTTGCAAAATATCAAACTTTAATTGCACCAATTCTTTAATTTCCTGCTTAAATTTCTCAAAGTTCTGATTCATAATCTCATCCCTTCTTACAATCTCCTCCAGGAGAAATTCTATTATATTAAAATCAGTTTTCTGAGACTGTAGGTTAAGAACTTGTTCATATAGTTTGTGGATGGGGGAATCCCCCCCCCCACAGCTTGTTTGTCCAGCTTTGTAAGCCTAAACGCCATATTTCCACACAGGCAAACTTTTTTAGAAAAGAAAAAAAAAGCAAAGTAAAGAAAAAAAAAGCTTCTTTCCAAACGAGATCAGTATCAAATAAAATCTCCAGGAAAGAGAAAACACAAAAGTGGAGCTTTTTCTGCAATTGTAGCCAGGAGTATTTATTCCGCTACTTTGTGACTTAATAAGAAATGGAAGGACTTTCCCTTTTCAGCTTCCCTGCTCAAACGTCGGCAGTCGCCATTTTAAAAGTTCTTTTTTACTTTGTTCCATATCCTTTGCAAAATAAGTATAAATACTTGCGATTTAGGGTCACAGGTCCAGGTCCAGATCTCATCCTCTTTGCTTAATCTGTTAATTATCTTGAAAAGCTTGTTTTCGTAGCCTTGCTCTGCAAAAATGCAGAGGTCTCCCAACGCCCGGAGCAAACGGAGAGTGATATAGGGAGCCTCATCCGCTCACCCCCAAGAGTAAAAAAAAAACCTCTGGGGGCTTCGCAGAAAGCTCTACCTACACTCTCCTGCTCTATCTCACATTTCCTCCTGGAAATGGAGTTTTTCGAGCCGCCTTTCCGTTGTAAAGGCGGCTCTTTATAGGCGATGGGGCTGGCGGTCCCAAGGGACCGTCTGGCGGCTACGAGAAGCAAACCGGAAGTCCGAAAGAAATCTTTGACTATACGTTTTTTATCTAGATTGGTATGATATATTTGTCCTGTTTCATCCTGTAGTTGAAATATTGTTCTCCTTTCTTTTTCTTTTTTTCAGTTTATACGCTAACCAGTGCCCCGTTTTGTTTGCATGCTCAAAATGTTTCTGTTTTGCTAGCTTGATTTTCTGTGCAATTTCTGTCTGGGTAATCAGGTTGATTATATGTTTAGTAAGGTTTAATTTTTCTTTTATTGTTTTATTGTGGGGTTCCTTCTGCAATTCTAGTTCATATATTCTAAGTTCTTCTAGCAGCTTATTCCTTGACTGTTGTTTCTCTTTATTATTATTTTTTGCCATATACGCAATTGTAAGACCTCTTATGTATGCTTTAATTGTGTTCCATAGGTTTTGAAGCGATGTCTGTTCTTTAGTATTTATTTGAAGGAACATTTTAACTTCTTTCTCAATCATCTGTATGTATTCCTTATCTTTTATTATTCCCGTGTCCATCATCCACCTCCTTTGCTTTTGATGTCCTTTCCATACTATTTTAATAGGGTTATGGTCTGCCCAAGTGTTCGCTGTTATTTCAATGTCTTTTATTTCCTCTCTGAGGTCCGAAGTCATCCAGGCCATGTCGATCCTGGACCATGACTGGTGTGGGTTCGAGTAATATGTATACTGTTTTGTTTGTGTATTTTCCTCTCTCCATACATCGCATAGGTGTAGTTCGTTGATCATGTCTTTGAAGGGTTCCGGTAGAATTTTCTTTCTGGTTTTACTTTGTTTGTTACTCCGGTAATCTTTTTCTATGTCCATGATTGCATTGAAATCTCCTACCATGCAGATAGTTTCGTATTCCAGGTCTTTGATTATATTATGTAGCTTTTTGAAAAAGTCATTCTGGTTTCCATTGGGTGCATATATAGATATTAATAATATTGTTTTGGATTCTGTTTGTATTTCCATTATTAAAATATGTCCTTCTGTGTCTGCATATATTTGTTTTGTTTTTAAGTGTTTCTTTACATATATTACGACTCCTCTCTTTTTTCGGTCTCCTAGAGATGCATATAGTCTTCCTAATCTTTGATTATCCAATAATTTTTGGTGCTGTCTTTTGATATGTACTTCTTGGAGTGTTATGATATCCATTTCTAGCTTTTGAAGTTTTGTAAATGTCTGTTTTCTTTTGGCTGGTGAATTAAGTCCGTTTATATTGATTGAAATAATTTTTAGCTCTCTTTCCATCTCTATTTATTTATCTATTCATTGTTTTCAGTCTTTTTGTGTTTCTAGTAATTCTTTGCGTCTTTTCCCTCGCTCCCTCTCTCTCCATTCTTTCTCTTTCCAATCTTCTCCCCTCTTCTTGGTCTCTTTCTTCCTTCTCTGTCCGCTGTTCCTCTTGCCTCTTAAGTTCCTCTTCTCTGCTCTCCTGCTCCTCCTCCAGTATGAAGTGTTGATTGAAAAAGTCCTGTGCTTTTTCTAAATTGTCAATTCTATATTTTTTGTCTTCCCAGGAGATTAGTAGACCCTCCGGTATTAGCCAGCGGAATTTTATTTTAAATTTATTCAACTGTGCCATTAAAAAGTTGTAATTCCTTCTTTGGTCCTTTTTGGTATCTGTTTGAGGGTTAGAATTTCTTTTCCCCTATACGTAGTTGTGTCCTCTCTCATCTTCCTATAGATCTCTTCTTTTATAGATTTTTTTGTGAATCTAATGTGTATTTCTTTTGGTAACTTATTTCTCCAAGCGTAGTTCATGTGAACTCTATAGATTTCATCTATTCCACTTCGTATCTCTTCCTTGTCCCTCTGGGTCACTTCTGAGAGTATCTCAGTCATGATTTCTCCTAAGTCCTCCTCCTTTTGCTCTTCTACATTCTGAAACCTTAAATAGAAGGATGCCTTCTCCATCTCGAGGTATGATAATGAGTCCTCTAATTCCTTATTTGTAGCCGCTTGGTTGTATTCCATCCTCTCCATTCTCTTATCTGTATGTTCTATTCTCTCCTCCACCTTAGGGATCCTCTGTTCGTTTTCCTCTATGTTCTGTTGTATCTTTCCTATCTTCTCATCCATGTTCCTAATATTATCCTTTATCTCTCCCGTCCTAAGTTCCTCATGGTTTTTCCTTGTCTCTTCATGGTTGTGGGCCATGGTCTCTTGCATTCTATTCATTCCTTCCTGGATCATCGTTAATACGGAGTGGATGTTTTGCATACTAAGAGTAGGGGTTGCCTTATCCTTTTCCATAGTTTTGACTGATTTTTGTTGTACTGGAGAGGCCGTGAGTATCATCTGGTTTGATGGTATTTTCTTGCTTGACTTAGTAATTGTCGCTGAGCCTGTAGTTGCCATTAGTATTTCTTGTGTTATCTTCTCCCAGAGTTTCATATACTGATTACTATTTGGGCTGTTATATCTCTTTTAGTATTTATATTCAATTTATAGCTTTCAGTAATCCCAAGGAAATAAACAACTAGGATAAATTTCCTTATCACACAATCACTGTCTATATATAGGTTTATCTATAAATTCTATCTTTAATTTTCCATATTTTACAAAGTTCTTCAATTCTTTTTTTTTATTGCAAGAGTTTTACAATTACATTTTCACCCCTTTCCCCCCCCTCCACCCACCCCAAACTTCCCAACCTCCCTAATCCACCCTAACCCTCCCCTCCCCCCGGACTTCCGCACAATATACTCATATCAAGTAAAAGAAAAAAGAAAAAAAAACCCTCCTTTATATAAAACTTATATAAAACTTGAACCCCTCCCTCCCGCTTATAAATTTTCATCTTCATTACATTAAAATATTTCTATCTTAATATAATATAATATAACATTTTCAAATAAAAGCTATTTGATACTTCCTAGTTTGATATTTGTTCTGAACATAATCTATCCACTTTTTCCATTCCTATTCATAAGTCTCTTGTGAACAATCTTTTAAATATGCTGAAATCTTCACCATCTCTGCAAAACTGGCCATCTTCAAAGTCCATTCCTCGATCGTGGGCAAAGCTTCATTTTTCCAGTATTTACCTATCAACAATCTTGCTGCTGTTATCATATACAATATAAATTTTGTTTCACCTAATGTAAAACCCTTAACTATACCCAATAAAAACAATTGTGGAGAAAATTAAATTTTTTTCTTCAAAACATTCTGCATGACCCACCAAATTTTTATCCAAAAAGCCTTAACTTTCCCACAGGTCCACCAAACATGATAATATGTAGCATCTAAACAATCACATCTCCAACCTTTGGCTGAACATTAGGGTATATACATGACAATTTTTTGGGGTCTAAATGCCATCTATAAAACATTTTATAAAAATTTTCCCTCAAATTCTGCGACTGTGTAAATTTAACATTCTGAACCCAAATTTTTTCCCATGTTTCCAACATCACTAGTTCCCCAAAGTTTTGTGCCCACTTAATCATACAATCTTTAACCAGTTCACTTTCTGAATCCCTTTCTAACAAAACATTATAAAGCCTTTTAATATGCATTGGACCTTTCTCCTTAATGTGTCTAACCAATTCTTCCTCATGCAACATAATACCAGTTTTTTGATCCTCTTTCCATCTCATTTGAAGTTGATTATATTGTAACCAAGTTAAATTAATCCCTTCATCCAACAGTGTCTCTAATGTCTTCAACTGCCATCTGCCCGCATCTGTAAAAAGAACTTCTTTGTATAAAACCCCCCCGAGTGACATTATATTTGTATTCCACATAATATGACCAAGATCCAGCCATAGCGGTATTTTATAATCCCATTTGTATCGGTGCTTCTTCCAAACTCTCATCAAAGAGTCTCTAAGTATATGGCTTTTAAATACTTTATCCACTTTGTTATCATAAAATAAGTACGCATGCCATCCAAATTCAAGATCAAAACTTTCTATATTCATTATTCCAGTCTTTTTCCTTCCAAACCAATCACTTGCTAGAGTCAAAGCTGCTGCTTCATAATATAGTTGTAGGTTTGGAAGTTTAAGGCCTCCCCTTTCTGGAACATCTTGCATGATTTTCAATTTCACTCTCGGTTTTTTCTCGTTCCAGACAAACTTATTCACTCCAGTTTGCCACACTTTTAGTTGTTTATCACTTTTAAGTACCGGAATCATTTGAAACAAAAAAAGAAGTCTTGGCAAAATGTTCATTTTAACTGCTGCTATTCTTCCAAGTAAAGACAGCTGCAGTTTTTTCCAAGTCTCCATATCTTTCTGCACCTCTCGCCACAACACCTCATAATTATTTTGAAACAATTTCATATTTGATTCTGCAACTTGAACTCCTAGATATTTTACCTTTGGTACAATCTCAAAACCTGCCCTCCTTTCAAGCTCGTGTTTACGATCTTGTGTCATATTTTTGGCTATCATCTTGGTTTTTTTCTGGTTCAGTCTAAAACCTGAAACTTTACCATAGTCTTGTATAATGTCCTTCATCTGGATTAATGATTCCATTGGCTGTGTTAGGGTAACAACCAGATCATCTGCAAATGCCTTTATTTTGTAATCCTCTTGCCTTATCATTATACCTTTCAAGATATTAGAGTCCCGTATTGTATTTAACAAGACTTCTAGTGTTAGAATAAACAACAGTGGGGATAATGGACATCCCTGTCTTGTTCCTTTTTCAATTTTAAACTCTGTTGTCAAACTTCCATTAATAATAATCTGTGCCTTTTGCTCTTGGTAAATTGCTGAAACCGCCTGTATAAATTGATCCCCAAAATCCATCTTTTTTAAAGTCTTTAGTAGAAAGTTCCAATCCACTCTATCAAAGGCCTTCTCTGCATCCAAGAAGACCAGCACTGCAGGGATCTGTTTATTCTTCTCAAGATATTACAATAAATCTATTACTTGCCTTACATTGTCCTTCATGTATCTACCCTCGATAAATCCCGCTTGATCATCATGAATCACCTTTTGGATTACTGGCATCAACCTGTTGGCTAGTACTTTAGCATAAATTTTATAATCAGTATTCAAAAGAGATATTGGTCTATAATTCTCCGGTTTTTTAGGACCTACTTGCTCTTTTGGTATCAGAGAAATATAAGCTGTTGTCCATGATGGGGGTATTTTACCCCCTTGTTGAATATTACAAAATAAATCTCTAAGTTGTTCCACCATTTCTGCTTGCAAGGCTTTATAATACACTGCGGTCAAACCATCCGTTCCAGGAGCTTTAGCTGTTTTTAATTGTTTAATTGCTACTCTCCTCGTCTGTTATAGGATAATCCATTCTTTCCTTTTGTTGGTCAGTGATTTTTGTAATTCTTTTATTATCTAAGTATTTTTCTATAAGTCCATTCTGCACATCATCTTTAGCATATAATTTAGTATAATAGTCCACAAAAGCTTCTTTAATTTATTTTTGTTGAAAGAGTTCTTTCCCTCCAATGTCAATACTATCAATAGTCCGTACACTCTGCTTTTTCCTTAATGTATAGGCCAACCATCTGCCCAGCTTATTGGCATTACAAAATGTACTATGCTTCGCATATTGTAAGTTTGTTGCAACTTGCTCCGCCCTGAGCATTTGAAATTGGTCTTTCAAAAGTTTTATAACACCACGTATTCTGTCGTCTGTTGGGTTTTTAATAAGTAGCTGTTCTTTTTTCTTTATTTCTGCTTCCAATTCAGATCTTTTCTTTTGTCGAATCAATCTATGTTTAGAGTTCATATAAATGAGCACCCCTCTCATATAAGCTTTGCTCGCATCCCACACAATTTTGATTGGGGTACTTTTATTCAAGTTTATTTCAAAAAATTCTTTCAAGTGCTTTTTAAGTTCTATTATATTTTTTTCATATCTGAACAAGTTTTCATTTATTCTCCAGGAGCGTCGCTCAGTCTTGCCCATCTCGATTTCTATCCATACTGGGCTATGGTCGGTCAAAATTCTTGGAAAATCTTTGTTCTTTTTGTCTTAACAAGTAAATCATCTGACAACAAAATAAAGTCAATCCTAGAGAAGGATCTATGTCTATCGGAAAAAAAAGTATAGTCCAATTCTTTTGGATTATGTATTCTCCAAATATCTTTTAATTCCAAATCTTCTTTCATGTCAAAGAAAGTCTGTGGCAGCCTGATCCTGGATTTCGCCAAACTCTTTTTGTCTAATTTAGAATCAATTACTCCATTCCAATCTCCCATAATTAAAATAGATCTATAGTCCCATTGCAGTATTTTAGTATGTAACATTTTATAGAAATGATCCTGTTGTTGGTTGGGAGCATAAATTCCAATCAAAAGAATTTGACCATTTACTGCATGCAATTCAATTGCTATAAACCTACCATCTTCATCTGCTTCTATAGTTTTAGCTGTTAGTCTTTTGTTTACATAAATAACCACACCATTCTTTTTTTTGCGAAGTTGAAGATATAAAATGTGTTCCTAATTTAGAGTTTATCAAATATCTTTGATCTTGAGTTGTGATATGAGTTTCTTGTAAACAAATTATATCATTATTAAATTGTCTCAAGTATGCAAATAACTTCTTCCTTTTCTGTACCGAGTTCAACCCATTCACATTCCAAGATAAACACTTAAACATCATCTTTATCTTTCTGAAGCAACGAGCAGAATAACCGAATATCTTCCTGAATCTTCGGTCTTGCTCCCCCCATGACTTCAGTCTCTTGTGTGGTACTCTTAGCTCCCTTTTTATATTGTCTTTCCTGTTGTTGCATTTCTTTAAGTTGCTTGGATTTTGCACGAGTTATACGCTCATCCTTGACTTCAACCATCCGAACCGGGTCTAAGATTGGAGAAGATTCTAACAGGGGCTCCTCCAAGAAACCTCCTACAGCACCCTGCATTTCCTCTAACTCCACCTGCTTAACCTGTTCTTGCAATTCTTGTTGAGATTGCTTCTTGTCACTCTCCTTAATCTCCAGCACTGTAGATGTACATGGAGATGGTGTTCTTTCTTTAAAGATAGTATTATAAAAATGATCCGCCTTCTCCACAGTATTCAAACGATATCTTTCTCCCTTGTACTTCAAAATTATGCCAGTTGGGGCATCCCACCGGAGTGGTATCTCTTGTTTCTTCAATTCGTTTACTAGAAAACCAAAATCTTTTCTAGCTTTCAGCATTTTGGGTGGTAGTTCTTTATAAACTCCAATTTGTGCGCCCCCCCACTTGCACAGAGGTAAGAAAAGATTTTTGCAGGATATAATTTCTTATCGCTCTATCTGTAAAATATATCACCACATCTCTAGGCAATTGTCTTTGTCTGGCCACCCAAGAGTTCACTCTGTAAATTTTGTCTATTTTGTAAAAAACCACATCAGGATTAATTTTTAATATGACTGCCAAAGCCTCAGCACAAATCTGTCTCAAGTCCTGTCGGTCATCCTCTCTGATTCCTCGAAGCCTTATAGCAAATTCCATTGCCCTGAATTGCATCATAACAATTTCGTTTTCGACTCTCTGCATTTTATCATCAACATCAGAAATTTTATAATCATTGTCTTTCATTTTAACATTGACTTCTGATTTAAATTCTTCCACTTTAGAATCCACTTTAATAATAAATTCTGCAAGGCCAGACGCCACATCTGTTATTTTTTTAGTCACCTTGCCATAATCCTGTTGCACCATGTCTTTAATTTCATTAATTTCCTGCATAATTTCATGTTGAGATTTTTGAAGTTTATCATCTATTTCCTGTTGAGATTTTTGAAATTTATCATCCAGAACCTGGGATATAAATTCTTTTAAGTTTTCAAAGTCAAAATTTTTCTGAGTTTGTTGAACAGAAGGAGGCTGTAATTCATGTTTGTGTGGGGGGGATCCCCCCCGCTCCCTTTCCTTCCTGCTTCTTTGAAGCCATCCTGCCACGTAGGTTAGTTTTTCTAAAGAAGGAGATTCTCTTTCCCTTTCCTCCTCCACAAAGGCTTCTAAAAAAATCCCCCAGGTTTAGTCAGATAAAAGCTAGAGTGAAGAAACTCAGAATTTAAAGAAACAGATTTTTTCTTCTTCTCTTATTCCTCTGTATTACAGGCAGCGTAACTTTGTAACTAATCAAAATAACTTCTTAGAATCACTTAGCTCGTTAGCTCGTTACCTCAGCTGCTGGGCGCCATTTGTGAGTTCAAATTAATACTTCCCAAAGTCTTCTAAAAAAGTCCCCCAGTTTTAGTCAGATTGGAAGTGGAATTAGGCTAATACAAGCTCAGCTTGCTTTAAAAAAGATTTTTCCCCGCTCTTCTCCTGTTTGCTTGCTACAAGCGCAACAATGTAGCTTGTTAGAGTAGCTTTAAAAGATCACTCTCCCTTTCAGCTTGTTAATGCTGGAACGGTGCCATCTTTACAAGCCGCTTCCGCTCTCTCTAATTTTTTCTCAGATCGGGAAGTCACAAAAGAAAGAAAATACTTGCAGTTTCTTGGTTTCAGGGTTCAGGTTTTTTCCTCCACTAGATAATAATGTTGATTTGAATCAATTTTTATGTTTGCTGCTGCCGGCTTGCTCTGCAGAAAGCAGAGTCGTCCCACGCCGTCCGGAGTCTTCACAAGTTGGGAGGGAGCCACGCCTGTTTCCTCCCCAGTAGCAAACTTCTGGGGGCTCACAGGGGCTCAACCTGCACCTTGCTTACTCTCTCCTTCAAATCCTACAGATTCTGGAGTTTCCAAGCCGCTTCTCACGATTGAAGCGGCTCTACAAACGGCGGGGCTGGCGGACCTTAAAAAGGATCCGTCTTCACCGGGAGCCAGCAAAACAGGAAGTCCAAAGTTCTTCAATTCTTAATGGCTATTTAGCCTATATTATTCTCTAAAAATAGGGATGAAATATGGGGGGAGAGAGTGAGGGGAAAGTCTAATACTTCAGCAATTCATCAGTTAGTTGTCCTTATAATTAATTACTTGCTATCTTATTTAAATTTATTATTAATTACTATTTATAAATATCAATTACCCTTAATTACAATCCTTAATTCACTTAGTCTATCCAATATAATTCTTCAAAACTAAACATACAAAACAATATCATAATTAAATACCAAGATGAAATATAAAACTAAGGTAAGTATAAATATATATTTAAAGTAAATATAAAACTAAGTTAACAGTTGTATATGAGGTATATAAGGCTATATATGAAATTTCAAGAACAGTACATTTAATATTAATACTTTTTATGTTTTTTAATCACTAATTTGTTATCAGACTTAAATACAATTAATTATACTTTACAGTTGATTCTTCTTCTTCTAGATCACTCTCTTCTTTTTTTCCAAATTTGTATCCTTCTTGTTTATTGTCTCTACTATTTGCTTCCAAAGTCTAATGTCCCAGTACTCTTAAATTGAGTGTCCACCAAAATTCAAAAAGGTCCACCTTTCAAAAAAAAAATCCAAGTCCAGATATTTAAGTGCTGTCCAAATTTCCCCGCATCTCTGATAGTGCCAATAAAACTCATCTCTCCTTACCAGGTTCAAAGTGACTGGTGCATAGTGTGTTTGCAGGGCTTTTTGTAGGGTTTCCCAGGATACTGTATGGAGATTTAATGGAGCCAATATGGCTTTAGCCATTTTAAAAATATTGGGTCCACAATCACTTAGGAAAAATGCTCTTTTTCTGTTGTCTGATAGTGTTAGAAGGTCCATTTGTGACATCCAATCTTCTTTAGGTGGGTTGAAAGGAGGTGGGGGGGGCATGTGAGTTCATCTTCAAATGGCCAATGCAATATTCCGATCTGCTGTGAAGATGGCCAAGGCTGCCATGTGGATGCCCAGTTCACTTCAGCTTCTTTGTCCTTTGTTCTCTTCAGGGTCCCATTTTTGTCGCCAGTGTTATGTATGGGTCAAACAAGAAGCAGGACTCATAGCTATGCGAACAGCTGGTTTATTGCAGATGGGTACAGGAAAAAGACAGAGGCTGAATCGTCTGGCAGCTCCCTTTAAAGGGGAGCTCTTTGACAGCTCAGCCACTAGGCTCCCTTGAATTTCTCTCCTCAATGCTGGAGCCAAACAATTTAAACCTTAAGTCCTCCCACTTGTCAGGTGGACCAGATGGAAACCTTTGCTCAAGGTGTTGAATTTCCATATTCAACAATTTGATTACTTTCTTCATCTGAAAAGGGGGGCTGTTTTATCTCCCACCCTCAAAATTCCCATTTCATCTATGTATCTTGATATCAAGATATACAAATTGAGGTTCCCATGGAAGACTTTGAGCTACATGCAATGAGGGAGGGTTGAGGACTGAAAGGAAATTCCTTTGTAGCACTTTTTTTTTTTTTTTTTTTTTGGCCTGGGGCGTTTAGATTGCTCTGGCTTTGATTTGCCTCCCCTTTACACTTAACAACCTGTTTCCTGAATAAACAAACACTGCGTCTAAACAGTTAGAATAGCCCTTCAGGAGAATTTAAGATGCCAGAGGTGCAAGGGGTACATTTGCAGGGGATAATTCCAGCAGTTGTGGTCTTTATGGTAGAAACTTTGGAGATTTCTCCTCCCATAGAATCATTGCCTAGGATTCTGGCAGAGAGGCAGCAAGTGACTTGCATGGTGGTAAATATTCATCTTATGAACATGGGATCCCCCTCCCCCAAACTGGAGAAGCAATGGGGGCTCCAGATTTCCTCTCATTGAAACACTGCCATGGATATTCACACTCCCTTAAAACACACACCATCCCACCTTTAAGCATCCCACCTATAAACTGGTGTTATGCTGTTTGAGACACTGTTGCTTAATTAACATGTTTTTAATTCAGGATGAGGCATTCAGGTTTTGAATGGGTGGGTGGGTAGTTGGCTTTGAGACTGGCATGAGATGGATCACAGTTGTGGAATCAGGTGTATTGCTAATAAAAGAAAATGAATTCTATCCACAACTGCTTGCCTGGCCAATGGTACTATAGAATTAGGATTATAAATTTGGGAATTAATTTTTGGCTGGGGCACATAGAAACACTTTGTATTACATCTATGCCATATTATAAGTCAGCATAAGAAAATGTAGCTCCAAATATTGTGGTATTGCTTTTACATCACGTCATGGTCCATGAAAGCACTCTAGAATGAATGAGTTGGAAAAATTAAAACCCAGTTTTTGACTGAAGAAAGATAGATTTCTGTCCCACTTTTGTAAATTCTGTAATGTGAATTAAAACATGGGCCTTCATTCACTATAGTGTTTATTGAAAATATACTTGGTTTTTGTTTAATCCATTAAGTATAATAGCAAGGTAGTAATACAAGTAGTCCTCGAATTACAACAAATTGTTTAGTGACTGTTTGAAGTTATAATATGTGCTGTTCAGATGGTGAATTATAATGAATTAGTTACCTAAGAATTAAGAGCTGTCTCCTTAAGAGATTGCATTGTGGAAGATGTAGAAAGAGATTGTATTATGGGAAATGCAGCCCATGACATGTGACCACATCTGTGTGTCTGATTGGCCACTGAAGCTCTCTGTCTGGGGTGTAGAACAAAGCCCGGCCATTATGAATTGCCACGGAGGAGAGAAACATGCTTTCTGAACGGGGGACAGATCTACCATCATTTTACACTAGGAAATGGGACAGATTATGAAATAAGGATGAATCTCACCATGACTCACCATGATTGTAAGTCTATGATTTTGAGGATACCCAAATAAATGATCTGTATGCAAACCTGTTTGCTAGACTTTAACTGCCTGTTCCCAGTGGAGCCAGATGCCTGGGGAACATAACAGTAAAATGACGTCGACTGCCTGATCCCCTTCTTTATTCCTTTTGGAGCAATGAGGGACATTTTGTTTGAGTGAAGAAAAAGAAAGTGCATCTCTTTTCTACGCACAACTTAAAAAAAAGAGAGAAAAACTTTGTTGGACCCAATTGAGACCTTTGCTTAGCCACGGAAGTGATAAAACCTGCTTTCCTTCTCTTTATATCCCAAATTCTGTTTGTATTTAACTGAGAAAAGTATTCTGCCTGGCAGTAAAAGAACAGAGAATGGTTAGTCCCCCCTTCTCTTCTTGGAACAAAGAGGAAAGACCTTTCTTGCGTTAAATATGAAGATTGCCGTGCTATAAAGGGGGCCAGGGCTGCATGTTCAAATCACCTTTGCAAAGTTTTTTGTGTGTATGTTGCTTTAGAAACTTACCTCGGCAGTAAAAGAAACCCCCCCCCCCATATTTTAACACAAAGCAAGCTGAGCCACATGGTCTCCACATGGCAGATAGAATTTGCATGTTACATGTTACAAGGGTTATGTCTGCAGTCTTGGCAGGATTAGTTTGAGATCCATTCCCTGACTCTCAAGGAGATGCCTCCAGCTGCATCTGTAAAGTATTTCTGGTTCCTGTCATATGTAGATGACAGGTATATGTAGATATATACCTGCAATGATGGTTTGTTAAGGGCTTTTTACTGACGATTAAATCTATCTGAAACATGGTGTCAGAAGCCTAAATCCAGTGGTTAAATGTAAAATTTGTTACTACTGGTTCTGTGGGTGTGGCTTGGTTGGGGGGGTAATATGACTGAGTGGGTGTGGCCAACATTTTTTTAAAAAAAACTTTTAAAACTATTTTTCTACAACCTCTTTGGCTGAAGATGATAATAATAATAATAATAATAATAATAATAATAATAATAATAATAATAATAATAATAATAATAATAATAATAATAATAATAATAATTTTATTTCTATACCGCCCTTCTCCCGAAGGACTCAGGGCGATGTACAGCCAATTTAAAAACACAGGACACAACAATGATTAAAAATTAAAATAATTAAATAAATTTGGCCGATTTAAAACCCCAGAAATTTAAAATACCCCAATTTAAAATTATTATGTTGATAGCCCTGCCTGGCGGAACAACAGGGTCTTCAGTGTGCAGCGAAACACCCGGAGGTCGGAGATCTTACGTATTTCCGGGGGCAGTTCATTCCACAGGGCTGGGGCTCCCACAGAGAAGGCCCTCCCCCTGGTTGTCGCCAGCCAACATAACTTGGCTGATGGCACCCTGAGGAGACCCTCTCTGTGGGAACGGACTGATCGGTGGGAGGCTATCAATGGCAGAAGACAGTCTCGAAGGTACCCGGGTCCTATGCCATGGAGCACTTTAAAGGTGGTAACCAACACCTTGAATCGCACCCGGAAGACCATTGGGAGCCAGTGCAGCTCGCGCAGGAAGGGTGTCACGCGGGCACAACGAGTTGCACCCATAACCACCCGCGTGGCCGCATTCTGGACCAGTTGGAGCCCCCAAGTGCTCTTCAAGGGGAGCCCCATGTAGATACCATTACAATAGTCCAGCCGGGAGGTGACAAGGGCATGAGTGACCGTGCGCAAGGCATCCCGGTCCAGAAAGGGCTGCAACTGGCGGATCAGGCGAACCTGATAAAAGGCCCCCCTGGCCACGGCTGTCATATGCTCTTCTAAAGACAGCCGGGCGTCCAGGAGGACACCCAGATTGCGAGCCCTCTCTGTGGGGGGCAAAGATTCACCCCCAATAGTCAGTGATGGCACCTGCTGACTATATCTGGACGCCGGCAGCCACAGCCACTCGGTCTTGGATGGGTTGAGTCTGAGCCTGTTCCTCCCCATCCAGACCCGCACGACCTCCAGGCAGTGAGACATCACATCAAGGGCATTGTTGGGGTGGTCTGGGGTGGAGATGTACAGCTGAGTATCATCAGCATACAGATGACACTTCACCCCAAAACCACGGATGATCTCACCCAGCGGCTTCACATAAATGTTGAACAGAAGAGGCGAGAGGACCGACCCTTGTGGCACTCCCCATGCGAGACGCCTTGAGGTCGACATCTGCCCCCCTGCCAACACGAACTGCGAGCGGTCAGAGAGGAAGGAGGAGAACCACCGCAGAACGGTGCCCCCTATTCCTAACCCCCTCAACTGCTGCAGCATGATACCATGGTCGATGGTATCAAAAGCTGCTGAGAGATCTAATAGGACTAGGACAGAGGAGCAACCCCTGTCCCGAGCCCTCCAGAGATCATCCACCAACGCGACCAATGCCGTTTCTGTGCTGTGCCCCTGCCTGAAGCCCGACTGGTACGGGTCTAGATAGATAGGTTCATCCAGGTGCCTGGACAGTTGTCATGCCACCACACTCTCAACAACCTTCGCCACAAAACGAAGATTGGAGACCGGACGGTAGTTAGCTAATTCAGCCGGGTCCAGGGAAGGCTTCTTGAGGAGGGGCCTCACCAGCACCTCTTTCAAGGTGGCGGGAAAGGCACCCTCACTCAGAGAAGCAGTTATAATCCCCTGGAGCCAGCCTCGTGTAACCTCCCGGGAGGCCAGTACCAACCAGGAGGGACACGGGTTCAATAAACATGTGGCGGCACTAATCCTACCCAGAACCCTGTCCACATCCTCAGGAGCCACAGGATCAAACTCCTCCCAGGTAAAATTCTCAAGACCTACCCTCATCTCCTCCCCGGACTCACCCAGTCGGAGTCCAAGCCTTCCCGAATCCGAGCGATTTTATCGTGCAGGAATTGCACAAAATCCTCAGCTCGACCCTGCAAGGGATCTTCCCGCACTCCCCCCCGAAGAAGGGAGTGGGTCACCCTAAACAGGGTGGCTGGGCGGTTCTCTGCAGATGTGATAAGTGCGGAAAAATGGTTACATTTCGCCACTTTTATCGCCACTAGGTAGGTCTTGATATAAGACCTCACCTGTGTCCGGTCGGAATCAGAATGACTAGTCCTCCAAATGCTCTCTAGGCGTCTTTTCCAACGCTTCATCTCTCTCAGCTCCTCAGAGAACCAAGGAGCCAATTGAGATCGGCATCGGGTCAGAGGCCGCAGAGGCATGACACGATCCAAAGCTCCGGCGGCCGCACAAGTTGTAGAAAAAATGCTTTTAAAAATAAAAAAAAGCCTCAATAAAAAAAAGCCTGTGATGATTGCATGGCTCAGCTGGGCAATGGGGGGGGGCTGGGATTTTTGCTACTGGTTTTCTGAACCACTCGCCTCCATCACTACCTGATCGAGCTACCAGTCCAAACCGGGAGCATTTCACCCCTGCCTAAATCCATGTCTTCCGGACACATTTGAAGCATACTCCCAAAATCTAAGCAGTGGAAGTATGGCAGCTGCTTACAGTATACTTCTGCCTGAGCCTATGAGGGTGAGTGGAGACTGTGGTAGCAACTGGAATGAGTTCAGAGCAGAGTTTGAAGATTATGTCTTAGCTACAGGCTTGGATGAGAAGCCGGCAGCAGTTCAAGCTGCCACATTAAGGAGATTGATGGGCAGTGAATGCCTTCATATCTACAGACACAATTTAACTTTTTCTATGGAGCAAGAAAGAGATATCAAAGTTATTTTAGATGCTTTAGAGACTTATTTTAGACCTCTCAAAAATGTTACTTTTGAAAGATACATATTTGGCAGCTGCAAGCAAGAGGAAGGTGAAACGTTTAAAGAAAAAAGCAGCCAGTTGTGACTATGGCCTCTTAAGGGATGAGCTCATTCAGGACAAAATAGTTTTGGGTGTTGCTAGTGAAAGCATATGCTGCCGTCTCTTGAGGGGGCATAATTTAAGCCTACAAGCAGCAATTGAGACATGTCAGACTATAGAACTTACTGACAAACGGCTGAGAGTCATAGAGCAGGATAAGGATTGTGTTAATACAGTCTCCAAACAGCAGCCAAGTAGGATGAATTATCAATACAGATATCAGAATAAAAGGCAGTTTTATAATTCATCAGTGAACAACCAAGTAGCATGCAAATATTGCGGCAATATGCACATACAAGAAGAGAGCAGTGCCCAGCATATGGGAAAATCTGCAGAGCATGTGGGAGGCTACACCACTTTGCAGGAGTGTGTCAGGCACGGAAAAGGGTAAGGAAGTTGCATAAAATTGAGCAAACGTTAGACTCGGAGAATGCATCTCAGAAGGAAACATCCTTGTTTATTACTGATGCGGTTTACAGGAAAGAATGTATTGGCATAGTACATTCCAAGGGCAAAAAATGATTTGTGAATCTCAGGTTTAACAATGTAATTCAACCCTGTCAGCTGGACTCAGGTGCAACCTGTAATGTTATGAGTTTAAAGGACAAAATGAAACTGGCACCTGAAATACTTCTTCAGCCTAGCAGTACTAAATTGAAGTTATATTCAGGAGAATTAATGAACTCACTGGGCTTATTTCAAACAGAATGCAGCATACGTGGGGATATTTATAAACTTGAATTTGAGATTGTGGAAGCTGATCAGAAACTGTTATTGTCAGGATCAATATGTGAGTGCTTGGGGTTGATGCAGTTTACTATTCCAGCCAAGTTACACAATGTTTTGAGTTACCCCCCTAAATCTCTGGTGGGGCCATTGACAAAACAGCAAATCCTCCATGTATACCAGGAAGTGTTTGAGGGCCCCATAGTATCTGTTTCAGGAGAGGTTCATGTTGAACTTGACCCTGCTATTTCCCCAGTACAAAATGTACCACACAATGTGCCTATAGCTATTAAGCAGCAGGTTAAAGCACAACTGGATAAGTACGAGGCAGAAGGACATATTATGTCAGTAACTAAGCCCACTGACTGGATAAGTAATATGGTTGTCATTAGGAGGCCGGAGAAGATTAGAATTTCCATTGATCCCAAGTTTTTGAATATGGCCCTGAAGCGGTCACATTATTTAATGCCAATGCTTGATGATGTTTTGCACAAGCTACCCAAAGCATGGGTTTTTACACTTGTTGACGCAAAAAACACCTTTCTACAGTGTAAACTGGATGAAATGAGTAGCTACATGACTACATTCTGGACCCCATGGGGTAGAAAGAGATGGCTTAAATTACCCTTTGGAGTTTCAGTAGCACCAGAGGTATATCAATGAAAGCAGCATGAATTACTGACTGGGCTCGATGGAATTGAGCCAATAGCTGATGATATTCTTATAGTTGGCTGTGGTGAAACAGACGAAGAAGCTGAGCATGACCATGATGAGAAGTTAATAGCACTATTAGATCAGTGTAGGCAGGTGAGGTAAAGGCTTAGTGTAAAGAAGTTGCAATTTAAGGTGCACAAAGTCCGCTTCCATGGGCATATTTTGTCCTCACAAGGTTTAAAAGCTGATCCAGAAAAGATCAGAGCCATTGTGGAAATGCCATCGCCTGTTGATGTTAAATCAGTGCAGAGATTTATCGGATTTGTTACTTATCTAGTAAAATTTCTGTCATACCTATCGGAAGTGTGCCAACCATTGAGATGCCTTCTGGACAAAGATGCAGTTTGGCATTGGCTCCCCAAGCACGAGCAGGCAGTACAGAAGATAAAACGTTTGGTCACTATTGCTCCAGTGTTAAAATATTACGATGTTACGAAGACTGTCACAATTCAAAGTGACTTGAGCAAAAATGGACTAGGATGTTGCCTAATGCAAGAAGGTCAGCCGATCGCATACGCGTCCAGAGCGCTTTCTGCTGCCGAGTTGAACTATGCTCAAATTGAAAAGGAGTGCTTCAGTATTGTATTTGCCTGCCAGCATTTCTATCATTATGTTTAGGGCCAGGATACAGTCATAGCCGAAACTGATCACAAGCCATTAATAGCCATATTCAAGAAGCCCCTTTTGTGTGCTCCCAAACGCTGCAGAGCATGATGCTTAGTTTGCAGAATTACAACCTAAATGTTGTCTATAAGCCAGGACGCGAAATGTATATTAGTGATAACCTGAGTAGGGCTATGTTAGATCAGGTGACACTTGGAGGAGAACATGAGCATCAGACAGTCTGCTGGCTGCAACAGGAACAATTTTTTTTTCCGAAGTTAACCAAGCAGTCACAAATCACCGTCTGTGTCAGCTTAGGCAGCACACAGGTACAGATGTAGCTTTACAGGCACTGAAGACTATTGTCATGAGTGGGTGGTCAGATGAGAAGGAGGCAATTCCAGCAATAGTGAGTGAATATTGGTCTTTTAGAGATGAGATCGCCATACAAAACTGGATCTTGTATAAGGGCCCAAGAGTCATAGTGCCTAGGTCAATGAGAGCAGAGGTGCTATTGCGCATACACTCGAGCCATATTGGCGGAGAAGCATGCTATAGACAAGCCCGGGATACGCTTTACTGGCCCAATATGCAGGACAAAGTCAAGGACTTTGTTAGCAATTGTTCCACCTGCAATGAATATGCATATGCACAACAAAGAGAAACCATGATGTCACACGAGATACCATCATGTCCTTGGCAGATTGTTAGTATGGACTTGTTCAACTATACAGGAAAAGAGTACCTAATATTATTGGATCGTTATTCTGACTTTTGGAAAATCAAACCTCTTACGGACTGTTCGGCTGAGACTACCATTAAGAGATGCAAGACGCAGTTTGCACGTTACGGTCAACCAGATAAGGTGATCTCAATAATGGTCCTCAGTTTACAAGTATACAGTTTAGGAAATTTGCCGCTGAGTGGGAATTCAAGCATGTGACCTCTTTACCGCGTCATCCACAAGCTAATGGCAAAGCTGAATCAGCTGTGAAGATCGCTAAGAATCTATGTAGGAAAGCTCACAGTGAAGGTAAAGACCCATGGAAAGCCCTTCTACATTGGAGAAAAGGAGCCTGTAGTACAGTGGACTAAAGCACTGTTATTAACATCTGCTGCTTGCAATTACTGCAAGTTCAAATCTCACCAGGCTCAAGGTTGACTCAGCCTTCCATCCTTTCAAAGGTAGGTAAAATGAGGACCCAGATTGTGGGGGCAGTAAGCTGACTTTGTATAAATATACAAAAGTAGGAAGGCTATTGCTTAACGCATTGTAAGCTACCCTGAGTCTCCAGAGAAGGGCGGCATATAAATTAAAGCAAAAAACAAAACAAAACCCCATGTTCTGTCCCCAACCCCACGCACACACACCAACAGACGTTTAGGAGTTAAAGACCAAACCAGCCGGCAAAATCCTTTTCCTTATGATAACGGAACTTGGCAACAACCTAGTGGCTGCCTGCCAAGAGTTTATTATTTACAAAGAGGAGAGATAACTTCTCCCCATTTCTGATGCATCAAAGGAAAGCAGCTCAATAATTATGGAATTAATCAAGTCCAGAGATGCTCCAGCAAAGTCTTAAAGCAAAAGTCCGGCAATGCAGAATGGCGTGGAAGCTTTCAGCTTTGTTCGTCACAAGGTTTGACTGGCCACCACGCTCCCTTTTATATCCTGTGGGGTGTGGTCCAGTGACTCAGCCTAATCTCGGGCACGCCCTTTCTTCTGTTGCGCGCGCTTATCTCTGCGACGCTGGCGTGGGTCCAGCCAAGACTCATTACCCTCATCACTGTCCATCTGTGGCTGCGTGGACGTGCTTGGCCCTGGCCCTATCTCTTGCCCTTCAGCGGACACGGAAGGCATTGCCAGAGAGAAGGGTCCTGGAGAGGGAGGCCTTGCCAACTCCTCCCCTTCACTCTCGGAGTCCTCTCCTGACGATGACACAGGCTCTGGTAACGGAGCCACAACACCCCATCTGAAGGCATGGACAGTAGTCTGGCACAGAGACTGATGGCAGGGAGACTAAAGACATCACTACCAGTGGCTGCTTGAGCCCTCGGTAATACAAAGGGTTGGAGAAAAGTTACTGTTAAAGAGACAGGCGGTCAAGGCAAGATGACAACTCAGCTAGAGATTTGCCAGAATTGGAGATCCGGGAACGGATTAGGATGAGACCGCTCCCTGGAGATTGGACAGGTCGCTGGAAAATGGGTAGCTGCTTACAAGTGGCTCCATGTTCCTATTTGGTGGACGTTGATGGAACTTTGTATTGTCGCAATCGGGTAGACTTGCGTGTAGCTGAGCGGCCAGACTTTACATATCCTGTGGACAGGCCAGATGTATCTGGTATTACCATGCCGCATTTACCCATGGACAATGAGGAATGCGCAGGAATGGGGCCTTAGATTAATGTTGATGAGAGCTCGGAACAAGTGGGTTTACCCAAAGCAGTCGAGCACCGGGCATTCCAGTAAGCAGAGAGAAGAGCCCAGTGGTTTCAGTGAGGTCAGAGAAGCCCAGAGTGCAAAGAGAGCCAGTTGGCGCAAGAGGGCCAGTTGTTACTCTCAGCGGCCGATGTTCGCGACCACCTGACAGACTCAATTTGTAGAAAGTGTTGATATTGTTTCTTTTTACAATTTGAACTCTTGCAATGTTTTTTTTCTCTTTTAATGTTTTAATATGTGATTGTTTGAAGGGAAGATATTATAGTAATGTTATAGTTGCTTGCATCAGAACTCTGCATGTTTTATAACATTTTAAAATGAGATAGTTGTGGTAATATGAAGGGAAGATGTTATAGTTGCTTACATTGGAACTTCGTATGGTTCACAATGTAGTGTTTTTATAGTGTTTTATAGTTATAGTGTTTTATATCATTTTAATGTATATATGTAATGCTTATGGGGTTAGTGGGGTTTTTAATGTTTAGAACATGATAGTTTATTAATGAAAAAGGGAAGATGTTACAAGGGTTATGTCTGCAGTCTTGGCAGGATTAATTTGAGATCCATTCCCTGACTCTCGAGGAGCTGCCACCAACTGCGTCTGTGAGGTATTTCTGGTTCCTGTCATATGTACATATATACCTGCAATGATGGTTTGTTAAGGGCTTTTTACTGACGATTAAATCTATCTGAAACAATACACTCTACTTCTCCCAGCCTAGCCAGCTCAATCTGCAGTTGATGTTGATGAGCAAGTCGCAAAGACATTTTGTAAGGAAAAGATTTGATGCAGAGAAACTATCCAGCTACAGTGCATGCTGAATCTTGCTTGAAGAAAATACTGGAAAGCTAAATCCCCTTTATAGGGCAAGCAATTAAAGTCCAACCCAATTTCAAGGAAAGCCTCTTAGGGTCCCCAAATTGGACGATTGCTTTGCAGCTCTATACAAGGAACACGCTAAAACCAGTTTAACCCAAGCATTAGTTAGGTTACAGCACCCTAGTGGTCAAAAGGTATACTGTGCTAACCACGCCACTATGCAAGCAATGCACCCTAGTGGCCAAATGGTGTACTGCATCAACCACACTGCACATATGCAACGGAAAGTTTGCAACGGACCCCAGTGATCAGAAGGCAAACTACAATGACGTCTTCTAAAGTTTGCAATGCACCCCAGTGGTCAGAAGGCAAACTGCAATGACATCTCCTAAAGTTTGCAATACATCCCAGTGGTCAAAAGGTGAACTGCACCGACACCTCCTAAAGTTTGCAATGCACTCTAGTGGTCCTAAAGTATCCAGGAAATCCCCTGAGTTTTCCCAGTCATGACTGAGGCCTCTAATGTGTCAGCAGAGTTGGTCCTCCCAGCCAATCTTGACATGTATGGAGTATCGTATGTATGGAGTGTCATGGAGTCTTGTCCAATCATAGCAGAAGCAACTGACTCATCAGGAATGATGATCCACCCCTCAACTAATCTTGATACAAACCCAGAATTGGATATCCAAAATTCAAAAGAGGCTGAAGCACATCAGAGAACCTATGACCTCAGGCAGCATAGGAAGCTCATTGATGTTATGCAGTCAAGGCTGAGGGAGGATTGGGACAAGCATTATCATTGCAACAAAGGGTATTGGGAGAAGTTGCAACAGATCTGCAACACGCCCTGGATGAGCTTTCACACAAGTGCATCCACTCATTGGTGAGTAAAATGGATGAACTTTATACAGAATGGAAGGGTTCTGAAAGCCATCTCGTCAACATCCAGCAGCAGCTAGAAGACCCAGAATTCATGGGGGACATGCAATGCTTAGAGATGTTGAGTGCAGAATGTGGGAAGATATTTCAAGGTCGTAAGGACTCCTTCCACACCGCGCTCCAGGCAAAAAGCATATCAAGGGAGGAAGCCTCCTCACCCCAATGCTCACATGCGTCTGCCACTCATTCAAAAGCTGCAAGCGAGAAGGCCAAATCCAAAGCAACTCATTGTTCACATGTGCCATCTCATCGGTCACAGGTGGTCCCCCCTCATAAGTCATCCTGGTCTTGGCTGTATAGCAGCATCTCACAGCAATCTTCTGCCTCAGCCTCCCTCCATTCTTCGAAAGCATCTTCTCATCACAGCCAATTGTCCTGGGCCTCCACAGCAAGGAGTCTCGCCGCATGGCGAGCACGACTGAAGCACGACTCAAAGCTGCAGAGGCTGCTGCAGCTTACATGTTGCAAAAGCAGAGCAGCTGCAGAAGGAAGAGATGGCAGCTGAGATGGCTGCTGCAGCTCTATGTGTTGCAAAAGCAGAGCAACTGCAAAAGGAAGAAGCAGCCGCTGCAGCTCTACATGAAGCCAAAACTCAGGCCAACCTTGCATTTCTTCAGCATGAATGGGAGGCTGCAGTAAGAGCAGCACAGGCTGCAGCTTTACAGCGGAGGCTAGAGCCGCCATTCCCAACTATGACACTGGAAAGACAGACGGTGAAAGCTTGTACAGCCATGTCAAAACCTATGTGGATGACCAGAAATATGTTAAGGCACAAGCAGGAAGGAGCAACGCTCGAAGGACCCCCAAAACCAAGTGAACAAGGAGGAGACCCTCACCCACCGGGTTTACAAATTACTCACACAACTGATATCGGACGATCTGGACCATGAGAGTCCTCCCCTGGAAGTGGACACCCTACCCCGACTAATTAAGACATACAGGGCAACCAGAGTACTCCATCAGCAGCAGCAAATGTGCCTCAGCAAGCAAGCACACAAGCAGCTGTGATACACAACCTCAACGTTGAGGCTAAGGAGTTCCTGCCAAACCTTCAAGGCCTCTCGAGTGAGGACGCACGGTCCAATGAACACAGTCAGTCTGCCTGTTGGCAAAGTACATGACCTTTCTCCATATCATGAAAAGAAGACCTCCTCATAAAATACTCAACAGGAAAACACCAGCTGTCTATGGCACATGCCCGTCACCTCCCTGGGGCGTAGGTCACCACCTCCAGAGTACGACGATTCTGAAACCCAGAGGGATTCTACAAGAAGAAAGGTAGATCGGTCACCCCAATGGGGAAAGTTGGATTTGGCAGCTAGGGTGTGCGGAAATTCTCGGACAACCCAGGAAGAGACTATTTGCTATAAAAGCTCATTTTCATGAGTACCATCCACAATGAAGAATTGCGACCGGCTGAGGAACTCAAGCATATGTTGGCATGGCTGGGACCAAACTTGGCAGAATTAGTAAGTGACATCTATGCAGCCCACCTAGAGAACCTGGTCACTGCTCTTAAGCGAGCTTGAAGAATGCTCAGCTGGCAGTATGCATATCTACATTAACAGAGTCCTTGCTCTTGGCTCGCGTCAACAACTTCCCGGACATCAGTAGCAGAGATCCCCACATGCTGTGGAAATTCTCTGTCCTCCTCACACAATTGAGGACAGCAGAAGAGGATCCCAACCTGCCGGGACTTATCTGCCTAGACCAGTACTTGATGCAAAAGCCTATTGTCCAAAAACTATCTGTAGAATGGAGCAATTTAGCTGCGGCTTACAAGGCAATGAACTGGGGGGGGGGAACCCTTTCGCTCTTCTCGAAGAATTTGTCGACTACCAAATGGAGCTATACACTGACCCTGAAAGTTTTGGCATTACAGAAAAATGGTTCCCAAAGGAACCAGCCATAACCCCAGTCTGACAAAGAGCACAGCGCAGGCTGCAAGAGGAAAAACCTCTGTGTCAGTGCATAACACGGAGGTTGTCATCCTGCCAATGAGGAACTTCGATGTAAAGCCCTCTAAAAATGCTCTGCATCGACCTCAGAAAGCAAAGGAAGATCCTATCTGTCCACTCCACAAGACCTCACACACAATAGGTGCAGAGGATTCCGCCAGAAGCCCCCGAACAAAAGAAAGGATTTGATCAGAGTACAGAGTTTTCTTCAAGTGCTGTGAATCTAAGGAGTACATAGCCAAAGACTGCATGCCAAAGGTGAGTTATTACCTATGCCAAAGAAACCAGCACCCAACTGCCCTGCATCCAGACCATGAGATGATACCACGTCTGACTCCTACTCCACAGTCGACTTCTACCCCTTCTCCGACCAATGAGTCTCAGCACGACAACAAAATGCACCCAGATACGACAACTAGTGTCAACTGCATGTTGGTATCCAGTGACTCACCATCCCCTCGCTCATGCCATCAGATCTGCCTAGCTAAAAGTCTATCCAGCTGGACACCCAGAAGAAGCGGTGAAAATGTTTGTGATACTGGACATGCAGAGCAATCAATCATTAGCCAAATCACTTTCTTCGACTGCTTTGACATTCAAACCGAAGAAACGCACCTCACAATTTCAACATGTACTGGGTTACAGCTACCAGAGTCTGCATAGAATCGATAGATGGGAGTGCTAAATTCACATTGCCACCACTGCTGGAATGGGATGTTTTACCAAATAATCGCAGTCAGATTATGACTCCAGAGGTAGCAAGCAATATACCTCACCTGAGACACATTGCTAATCACTTTCCTGCCCTAGATCCTGAAGCCAAAATCCTGCTCCTGTTGGGAGTACATGCACCCAAAGCCTTCCCTCACCAGGCAGTGGTCAAAGGCCCAGCAGGCTCTCCATGTGCCCTCAAGACAGAACTTGGATGGGCCATCATAGGACTGGTTTGTATCGACCGGCTACGGGACCCCCACCCCACCCCGACTTCAACCAAGCAGCTCTACAGCAGGCCGGTCACCGACCTGATACTGCTACGAAGGAAGTTTGAACTTATAGTACTTGAAAAACCTCAAGATTGAACCTCAAGCTTTGCATTCCTTGTATCTATCTCACAGTTTGCATTGTTTGTTTGATGATATAGCTTTACTTATTTTAGTCAATAAGATAGTTACATTGCATTGTTTTCTGCTATGTCTTTGTTTATGTTAGTTAGTTAGTTAGTTAGTTAGTTAGTTAGTTAGTTAGTTGTGGAATTTTATAATTCCAGGTGGAGAGTGTGCTGTTCAGATGGTGAATTATAGTGAATTAGTTACCTAAGAATTAAGAGCTGTCTCCTTAAGAGATTGCATTGTGGGAGATGTAGAGAGAGATTGCATTATGAGAAATGTAGTCCATTACATGTGACCACATCTGTGTATCTGATTGGTCACTGAGGCTCTCTGCCTGGGGTGTAGAACAAAGCCCGGCCATTATGAATTGCCACGGAGGAGAGAAGCATGCTTTCTGAACAGGGGGACAGATCTACCATCATTTTACACTAGGAAATTGGACAGATTATGAAATAAGGATGAATCTCACCATGACTCACCATGATTGTAAGTCTATGATTTTGAGGATACCCAAATAAATGATCTGTATGAAAACCTGTTTGCTAAACTTTAATTGCCTGCTCCCAGTGGAGCCAGATGCCTGGGGAACAGAACATTAATGGCACTGAGAAAAATGACTTATGTTGTATGTTTTTTTTATATTTGTTTTAAATGTTTTTTAATGAATAAAGTTTGTTTAAGAGAGAGAGAGAGAGAGAGAGAGAGAGATAGATATGACTTATAACCAGTTTTCACACTTACAATCATTGCACCATCCCCTTGATCATGGTCACATGATCAAAATTCAGGAACTTGGCAACTGGCATGTATTTATGACAGTTGCATTGTCCTGAAATGATGTGATCACTATTTGTAACTTTCCCAACCAGCTTCTGACAAGCAAAGTCAATGGGGAAAGCAGATTCGCTTAATGACCACATGATTCACTTAATAATTGCAGTAATTTACTTAACAAATATGGCAATAAAGGATGTAAAATGGAACAAAACACACTTAACAACCGTCTTACTTAGCAACAGAACCTTTAAGCTCAATTGTTGTAAGTCAAGGACTACCTGTAATGACCTAATATAAGATCATTATTATTTCTCTGTCTTGTTTAATGGTGCCTGACCTATCTAGCAACTGTCCATCAGCAGCAGAGGCAAAATAAACGTCATGTATTTATCAGTTTGTGGTTGTCCACAATGTCAGGGAAACTGGTTGTTAAGCTTAAAGGGGAGGCAAATCAAAGCCAGAGCAATGTAAATGCTCCAGGCAAAAAAAAGGTGCTACAAAGGAATTTCCTTTCAGTCTTCACGCCTCCCTCATTGCATGTAGCTCAAAGTCCTCCATGGAAACCTCAATTTGCATATCTTGATATCAAGATACACAGACAAAATGGGAATTTTGAGGGTGGGGAGATAAAACAGTCCCCCTTTTCAGATGAAGAAAGTAATCAAATAAACTAATATTCTGCTCTCTCTCCACCCCCACCTGATCCTGCAGTTGGGCTGCTGCTGACCGTATCATATAGTGACCATTCAAAGTTGCAATGCCACTGATGACCATTTTTCACACTTATGACCATTGCAGTATCCCAATGGTCACGTGATTTAAAGTTGGATGCATAGCAACTGACTCGCATTTATGACAGTCGCAGCATCCTGGGGTCACATGATCTCCCTTTTGCAACCATCTGACAAGCAGAGCTACTGGGGGAGCCAGCTTCACTTAACCATTGTTAAGCGAACAACTTAACAATGATTTAAACAATGATCCACTTAACAGCAGTGATAAAAAAGTTCGTAAAATGGGTCCAAGCTCACTGAACAGATGTCTCTCTTAGCAACGGAGATTCAAGGAAGTCATATTCACATAGCAACTGTTTGACTGACTTAGCGACCATTCAAGTTACAAAAAGTCCTTTGGATGAAGCCAGTTTACTTACCACCCCCCACCCCCGCTTCCAGTGGGACCATAAGTTGGCAAATGGGCTGTTTTCGACCTCCAGAGGGCCTCCGGGGGATGGGGAAGGCCATTTTTGCCCTCCCCAGACTCCTAGAAAGGCTCTGGGGAGAGCAAAAAACGGGCCTACCATGCGATCATGTGCCAGGAGCAGGGGGGCTCATGCGCGCATGCATGTGTTGTGGCTCCGATCCCCGAATCCATCTTATCGGAGGAAGAAGGCTCCGAACATGAAGGAGAGGAGCCGGCCAGGCCTCCCTCTCCAGGCCCCTCCTCTCTGGCTATGCCTCAGGTGTCTGCTGAGGGAGAGGAGATTGGCCAGGAGCCAGGTGTCTCTGATGACAGCGATGACGGTGATACGTCGTTCCTGGATCCACGCCAACGAAGGCGAGATAAACGTTTTCAGCAGATGAGGAGGCATGCCGGGGATTAAGCTGAGTCACTGGACCACACCCCACAGGCTATATAAGAGAGTGTGGTGGCCATTTAGACTCTGTGATGGACAAAGCTAACTTCTGGCTAGTCACTTTGTACAACGCCTGAATCTGCTGAAGGTTTCTGTTTGAGCTGGACTGTTTTTGAAAACTGTGTGTATTTGTTGGTGTTTATCTGGTGGAGGAAAACTCCCTCTTCTTGAAGTAAAGCACTTGGCAGACGGTTATCGTATTGCTGCCAAGTTCCTAATAACGAACCTTGTGTGTGCCAAGTAATTCTTTAACCCCCGGCTGGCTGTTTGTGTGTGTGTGGGGACGGGGATAGAACAGCATGGGGGCAGGGCGCATAGAATTATGGGTGCAGGCATGCCACCCGCACAACCCACCCACCCCCTTGGCACACGATGGCAAAAAGTTTAGCCATCACTGGCCTACAGTATCCTGTAAATATTTATAAAATTCTGCCAGTAGCCCATTTGGTCCTGGTGTTTTGTTGTTCTTTTGCCCGTTAATCGCTCCTGACAGTTCCCTCATTCATAGTCGTTCATTTAATATAGCTTTCACTGTTTCAGGTACTTTAGGTAATTCCGCTTTTTCCAAATATTGTTTAATTTTCTCTTCTCTTTTATAATCAAATTCTGCATCTATAATTGCATTAAAGTCTCCTACCACAAAGATATTTTCATATTCCAATTCTGTAGTTTTCTTATGTAAATTTTCATAAAAATTTTCTTTTTTATTGTTTGGTACATATATTGCTACCAAAAGTATTTGCTTATAGTTCATTGTTATCTCCACTAAGAAAATTCTCCCCTCTTCATCTGCAAAAATTTGTCTAGCATTTATTGTTTCTTTAATATATAAGGTCACACCTCTTTTTTTTTTGCTGTGCTAATGAAGAGTATAATTTCCCAATTTTAGGATATTCCAATAGTTTATTATGTTGTTTTTTTGATGTGGACCTCTTGAAGACAAATTAAATCTAATTTTAGCTTTCCTAGTTTGTTAAAAGTCCTTTTCCTTTTCATAGGAGAATTCAGTCCATTTATATTAATTGACAGCAGTTTTATTTCTTCTTCCATAGTTTTACTATGGAAGATCTATCTAGATAGATCTTGTTGTTCTAGTTGCTCTTATTTCTCTCTGTTCTTTTATCCTTGCACCTTCTCATTCTGCTCTTTCCTTTAGTTCTGTTTCATCTTTTTGTTGTGCATTTCCTCCTCCTGATGCTTCTTCTTGTTTTTTGTCATCTATTTCCTCTCTTTTTCTTTTTTCCTCATGTGATCCAAATTGCTTGTCATAAAATTGCTCTGCTTTCTCTATAGCAGTGGTTCCAAACCCATTTTTTGGCCATGCCCTGCCTAAGCATCTCTAAAATCAAGATCCCTCCCCCTGCCCCCATGACATATAATTCTTACTTTACTCAAAAAGTGAACTCTACTCATACGAAGGAAGCCCTAAAGGCCATTAACTTGGTTTAAACAAGGTTCAAATTGCACCCATTAAAAATCAAATTGCCCCCCTGTGGGGCGTGAGCCCCATGTTGGGAACCACTGCTCTATAATATCCATACTATGGATATTATAGTATGGGTATTCCCTCAGGTATCAGCCATCTGAAATTTGCTTCATACCAGTGGTGGGATTCAAAAATTTTTACTACCGGTTCTGTGGGAATGGCTTGGTGGGCATGGCAGGGGAAGGATACTGTAAAATTTCCATTCCCACCCCACTCCAGGGGAAGGTTACTGCAAAATCCCCATTTCCTCCCAATCAGATGGGACTTGGGAGGCAGAGAATAGATGGGGGAGGGGACAGTCAGAGATGGTATTTAATGGTTTTCCGAACTACTCAAAATTTCTGCTACCGGTTCTCCAGAACTGGTCAGAACCTGCTTAATACCACATCTACTTCATACTTAATTAATTGTTTTTTCAGGAATTGGTATTGTTTTCTTGTATCTCTTACTCTTCTAGGGATTTGTTACAAAACTATTATTTCTCTCTCTTTGTATTTCAGTGGGTCATCTCTTGCTCTTTGAAGTATCTCCATTCTTATTGCCTTCTTAGTACATCTCACATATACCTTTCTAGGAAGTTTATTTCTTGATGCATATCTTGTATATACTCTAATTTCATCCATCCCAGCAAGCATCTCCTTCTTATCCACCTCCAAGGCACCCGTGAGGTTTTCCCCCTTTTTCTTCCTCGATATTCTGAAACCTCAAAAAGTATTTAACTTTATCCATCTCCAATATAATTACTGTTTTCTAAAGATTTTTATCTGCCTGTGTAAGTCTATTATCCATCTCTTCCACTTTTTTTTAAAATCAAGTTTTATTGGTTCCCCCCCCCCCAATACATACCCACATATTTTATGAAACGGACAATTGACCATATCATATCATATCATATCATATCCAACTTATCATATCCAAATATATTGTACTTAGGTACAATTTCTGCCAAAGTGTTCTTTTTCCATATTTTTAATCAAATCTTAATATTTCTATTCTTATTTCTATAAACAATATCTTCTTTCACCCCATCTCTTCCACTTTTTTCTGTTTGTTCTGATTTCTCTTCTATTTTCTGGATCCGTTGTTCATTTTTAGTTATTGTTTGTTGAATATTATCCATTTTATCATACATCTTTTCCATTCTTTCCTTCATGTCTTCAAAAAAAATTGTTGTAGCTTCTTGAAGTGTTTGGACCATTAATTTCAATTCTGCATTGTGTTCATTTTTTCCTGCTGCAACATGCTATCCAAAGATCTTTGACTTGCTAGATTAGATGCTGCTGATACTGCTGCTGATGCTGATGCAGATGCATTCCCTCCCCAATTTACTTAAGTTTGAAATACTAATCATTTTGAATAATCTTAAAACCTTCAAGAAATTTAAAAAAATATAATCAGTAATAACTCAAATATTATTCTAATGTTTCCTCAATCCCCCACCAACGTCCCACTTAGAAAATATTTTCACAAATCAATCCACCACCAGATCTCTTTTTTCCCCCTTCTTTTTCTCAATCTCCAAATAGTTTCACACTTTCTATTGTTGTAATCCAAAAAAGATTGCTTGTTTGTCTTCAGGTTCTTCAAACACTAATATTTTCTTCTCTTGATAAATTTATAATCCATTTAGGCACCCCAAGCCCCAAAGTTCAACCACACACATGCTCATAAATCATCAAAAGGAAAGTTCCAAAAGGAAGGGGGGGAAGTAGTTCCTTGTTATTTCCCAGCTTCTCTTTACTTTGTCTGTTTAGTTTTCATATAAGTTCAAAGAGCTACAGTTATAGTTACAGTGTTTCATTCTTTGTCTCTGCTGAATTTGCTTGAGTAGGTATTATTGTAACAAACAAGCTTATCTCCAACAGACGTTCAAGGTCATGCTTTCACTACTTTCACTTCTCTGCATTTTTCTCCACCTGTAGATGTTGCTGTTGCTCTATTTCTCTCCTTTCTCTCTCATTAGCTTAAATTATATCATCTGATCCGAAGCTTTTTAAAAGTCCGAGGGGTCAGGATTTCATATTCCAAAAAGTTTTCCACTTAGTCTATATTGTAATTAAAATCCCCAGTCTTTCCTAGCTTTTAGACTTCTTTCTCTTTCTGAAAGATTCTATTTTCTCTATTTCCAGTTCTATAGATAGCTCTCAAGCTTGATCACCACTATTCTTGGGGAGTAGAAAACAAACAAGTCCATGTCCTCTTCTTTGAGTCCCACTTTCACCCAGGCTTACTTTAAGGGGACAAGTTCCTCAACAGGAGTTGGAAAAATCTCACCCAGATCGTTCACATTGTTCCTCATTTTCTATGCTTGTTTCATTGGTTGGCTGTCACAGCTTTGGTCAGGCAGGCAATGGCTTTCCTTTTCTTCCCACCGGATTGAGAGCTTCCTCCAAATCAAACAAGGAGTTTGCTGTCTCCTTGTGATCGACAGAGTGTCCTCTCTGTCTTCATCAAAATTGATAGTCCTAAGTAAGCTATTAAAACATTTAGGTTTTTCAATTATTTTCTGAATCATATATGAAGAAGAAATATTCTTTAATGGTTGTTTTATTTTAAAAATTTAATCCTTTTTTCCCCCAGAATCCTTAACAGCACCTTTTCCTCTCCAAATTATTTGTGCAGAATACTGTAGATGGGAAGTGACATTCCTAATACTACTGCAGATGGGAAAACTGGACAAAACCCTGATGGTTGGTTGGCCTGGTGAGGCCCGTGGGCTACCTGCAATTGTGTGGATATTCAACTCTTGGACATGGCCCATCCAGTGCTGCCATCCTTCAGACTGAGGGAGGTGGGTAGGCAGACTTTTGGCATGGAATGGTGCTTTGGGTGTTTCACAGTGGTGGGATTCAAATTGTTTTACTACTGGTTCTGTGGTGGGTGGGGCTTGGTGGGGTGGCACCTTTTTGTGAGTGACATTAAATTGGCCATGCCCACTCAGTCACATGACCCCCCCCCCACCAAGCCATGTCCACCAAGCCACGCCCACAGAACCAGCAGAAAAATTCGGCCAAGTCTTCTAGCGTTCAACCTGGCTGCTTCTCTCCTCCTTCTCAGCCTCATACACACAGAGCAAACAGGCACACATCTCATGGAGCCAGAGGACTCGCCCATACGCCATCTCCTCACAGAAAGTCCCGGCACTGTAAGATGTGTGCACACTCTGTGTGTATGCCCGAGAAGGAGGAGAAGACTTAGCCGAACTTTTCTGCCTCCCTTTGCAGTGGAGCTGCTCGGAAGGCAGCTCCTGCAGCCTCTACCTTTATGGTCCCACTCTCCCCCCCCCACGTCAAAATACCTTAAAGGGACAGACTACAGCGGCTGCCTTCTGAGCAGCTCGGCTGCGATGCCGTCCCTCCAGCGCAGCAGGCCATTCCCCTGGCTGGGTCTGGCTGCAAATGGCACCGGCAGGCAATGGGGTACGCATGTGTGGCCGGTGCAAAGAACAGGGCAGCGGCAGCAGCAGGACTTCAGGTCTCTTTTTTGGCCGGTAGTTTTCGGCGCAAGAAGCCTACAGCCACCGCCTCTTTTTCGGCATGAGAAGCCTCTGATCAGCTTCTCGTGCTGAAAAAGAGGTGGCAGCTGCAGGCTGCTTGTGCCAAAAACTACAGAAAACTACAGGCTGAAAAAGTGGCCTGAAGTCCTGTCACTGCTGCTGCCACCCTGTTCTTCTCACCAGCCGCACACATGCACCCCATTGCCTGCCAGTGCTGCTCACGGTCAGATCTGGCTAGGAGAATGGCCTGCTGCCCCAGAGGGATGGCATTGCAGCAGAGCTGCTCGGAAGGCAGCCGAAAATTACCGGTGGCTGGAGGCTTCTTGTGAAAGAGAGAGGGGGGGGGGCGGGGAGAGGGGGAGAGAGAGAGAGAGAGAGATGTTGTGCAGCCTTAGAAGTATGGATCAAATAAATATTAAATTTTGGCATTTAGGTCTTTAATAGCTCTCTATAATATTATTGAGAAAGGATTTTTGAAATTGGCATATTGAAGCTCATTTATTCATTTAAGTTAAAGTCTTCTATCCAGCACAATATTGATTAATAAAAAGGTTTTTCCCAATGGTTATTCCCTCTGCCAATCAGATCTAAGGTGGTTGAAGGGACAGAGATGGTTGTGTTCATTCCCAACACAGTATGTTGATTACATGTAAGTCAAACCTATAGAATTATGGTGCTTAATTATCAGCTTACAGAAATTTTGGCAGGCAACCTCTGTAATTCTCTTCATTAGGTCAACTGTAAAAGGAACACATTTATTTAGAGATGGTCAGCTTGTTCTACTACCCCTAGATGGCCCTTGCTGTGATTTCCAGCTTCTCCATTTTTTGGCTCCTAGACAAGCTACATTTGGAAGGCAGCATGAATTGTCCATGAAAGGGTGTCATGTGCAGCTCCTTTGCTTGTTGGTGGAGCTTCTTCTCTTGTTCCCTTGTAGAGGAAGAAGGGTGTCTGTTTTCTTTTCTGTACTGAGCAGAAAGAAAAGTCAGATGGCTGCACTTTGCCTTGTGAACAAACTGTCACAGATACAAAAGAAGCACTGGTGTGAGAGGACAGGCTGCCTGCAAACTGGCTAGCATCCAGGCTGCTGGTACCCTTTCCCTTTAAGATTTCACTCTAGGCAGCCCAGAAACTGGAAGCTGTAAATGCTGAGCAAAGAGGCAACTGTAGATGGTGGTGTGAGAGGAAAATGGATTGTGTTTGTTTGGGAAACTTAAGCAATTGGCCCAAGACAAATGAATTAGCACAAGTCAAATAAAAGAATATTATTTTCCAGAAATAGGGTTCACAAAGAAAAGTAGTGTTCAACAGGAGTTGTTGTAGAATTGGGGAAGAATGGTATAGTAAATAATGAGTACTAGCCGTTGAGTATGTATGGTTGTGTTGGCTCTCTTGGGTTTTGGAGCACCTAGACCTAGGTATATGTAATAGAACCTGTGACCAGTGGGAAAATCAAATATAGGTTTTAAATAATGCAGACATTCTAATGACTGAGAACTCTAATCAGCATTAACCCTTGGTTGGTTTCATAATTGTCTGGAAAATGGGGCCACATTTCCTTATAAACCTGGAATTATACCCATTTGCCATGTAACAAAATGTTGCCATATTATTGTCAAGAAAATTATAATACAAATAGGGGGTTTCTCTCCCTTTTTACATACCACACAATCATACACACACAATCTTACTGCTACTCTATTCTAGCCTATTCCATTAACAAGCACTCAGATTTCAGAAATAAAGGCAATTACTTGCAGTGTCAGTCTGCATGTATGTGTATTGATGTGTTTTGTTATATTAGTAGAATAATTGACAAGACAACTCCTGTTGTTATATGTTGGGTACATATAGAACTAAATCTACATTTAATTTCATGACATATGTGAAAGCTGCAAGAGGGATCATTCCTAGTGGATGGAATTATCTCAATGGATCCAGCCCTTAATGGGAATATTTCTGCTCTTGATTGTATCACAAGGTATCACAAGGTTACTCACTCTGTATAATTTCCCCTTTCAATGAACTTCCTCCAAATAGCCTTTGTTGAGCTAAAATTGCTCTCCTCCATTCTAGATGCATATTTAAAAAGAATGGCTTTGATTTTAATGAAAAAAAATCTCATCATAATAGAGAATTATATAATCAGGTGTTCAGACTGCTGTTGATGGCAATCTCAAGGTCTCTGCACTCTGCACTTTATTTTTAAATCAGATTGGGAGGATGAATAACCTTTTCAAACAGAATGCATCTTTAAATAGAACACTAACTAAGCTTGAACATATGGTACCTGACTCTAAGTCCTCTCACCACTTACTTGTTCCTCTGTAATAGTAAAATCAAATACAGGTAGTCCTAGGCTTACAACAGTTCATTTAGTGACCATTCATAGTTACAGCAGCACTGAAAAAGGTGACATGACAATTTTTCACACTTATGACCATTGCAGCATCCCCAAAGTCACGTGATTGATATTCAAATAGCAATAGCACTTAGACATATAGGCTAAGTGCTATAAGTCTAAGATTTAGGCTTCACAGTGCTTTACAGACGTCTCTAAGCAGTTTTACAGAGTCAGTTTATTGCCCCCAACAATCTTGATCCTCATTTTACCAACCTCGGAAGAATGGAGACTGAGTCAACCTTGAGCCGGTGAGATTCATACTGCCAAACTGCTGGCAGCTGGCAGTCAGCATAAGTAGACTGCAGTACTTCATTCTAACAACTGTGTCACCACGGCACCATGGATGCTTGACGACTGACTCACATTTATGATGATTGTAGTGTCCCAGTGTCACCTTTGCAACCTTCTGATAAGCAAAGTCAATGGGGAAACCAGGTTCACTTAACAGCCGTGTTACTAAGTTAACAACTACAGTGATTCAGTTAACAAATGAGGCAAAAAAGTCATAAAATGGAGTGAAATTCACTTAACAAATTTCTCACTTAGCAACATAAATTCTGGGCTCAATTGAGTCATAAATCAAGGGCTAACTGTAGTTGAAGCAGCAGGGCAATGGATCAAGAGTAAAGTTTATCCTAACACACAGGACTCAGCAGGTTCCTGATGAGTCTTCACACAAACCAAAATGAATTCCCATAAAGTGCTATAAGCAAGAAGAATTACAGAACCATGTAGCAACATTTCTGCCTCCTTTTTTGCAAATCTGTAACATTAATCCATTTATATTTATTGATATAGCCCAAAAAATATCTTCAGTGTATTATTAAAATAGTCATCTCAAAGGCATGTAGAAATGATGCACTCAAGAGGCCTGACAACACAAGTTAAAAATAGTAACACAATAATTGTGAGTGTCAAAAGTGTGCTCACTCTTTTGTTCCTATTACTCTTTCCAGAACGTGAAGTTTTCTGAAGTATTTTAAGCTGCAACATGAAAACAGCAGTTTTGGAGGAATACCTGAACTTTGGATTATAGCCATAAATCACGGACATTTATGGGAAAAAGTTCTAAATAAATAGTTAAGCCTTGCTTCACAGTGTGTGGATTTCTGATAAGCAGAAAAAAAATTCCATTCTGGTCTGAATGGTCAAAATTCTACTCCTGAGCCAGTTTGCTAATCATTGTGGTCAATAGGTACAAACTACTCCTAATGTATAGTATCACTTCCATCTTGTACCACTTACAAATCTACTGACATAAGAACCTTGGTGGTGCAGCGGACTAAGTGCTGTTATGTAGCGCTTAGCTGCCAGCTGCCTGCAATTAGTGCGAGTTCAAATCTCACCAGGCTCAAGGTTGACTCAGCCTTCCATCCTTCCGAGGTAGGTAAATTGAGGACCCGGATTGTGGGGGTAATAAACTGACTTTGTAGAAACACCGCTTATGGGGGTCCAAAAGCCCTAATAAGCAGGCATATACAAAAGAAGAAAGGCTATTGCTATAAGTGCATTGTAAGCCGCCCTGAGTCTTCGGAGGAGGGCGGCATATAAATTGAACTAATAAATAAATAATAAATAAATAAATAAAGAGGTACAAAGGCTTTCTAGATATAGCTATTCACAAAATAATGTAATAACAATGAAGACCTTTCCATATCACCACAAACCCAAATATTCTCTGGTAACATTTTTATTCTTCCATTCCCTGTGATGTTGTTCTCAGCCCATTCATAAGATAGCTTTCAATTGTACCAGTGCTGAAATTGTGTTTTCCCCTTTGTGGGCAACAAACCCATGACTATGCGTCATGCTTCCCTGAGCTTGTAACATGCAACCTTAGGACCATATCTGGCCCTCAGTATAATTTCCTGCAGCTCTTGATCTCATTTAAAAACCCTTTGCAAGCAATCTATTTGTAGCTGTTGCTATCAGCCTCTGAGAGAAGAGGGAGACAGAGAAGTAGATAGTGTCAGAAAATGAGGCAAGATAGGGAGGGGAGGAAGAATATTAAAAAGACCTTAGTCTAGGTAAGTCTTCCACTTGTTTCACCCTCACTGACTGCTGGCATCTCCAACAGAACATTTCTGTGGGAAAACAACTCTTGACTGAAAACGTTTGCACTTCCTGGTATAAAACATAATCCTGTTATGATATTGTTCACAAGGCAGAGTCTGCCAGTGAGAGAATCTAGGGAAAGTTTGTTTAGGGATTAGCTGACTCATACAATAGGCTTGATCAGTTCTGAAAACATTGTTTGGTAGAGTTCACTGAGCAATCTAATAATCTGGCAATATTTTTGACTACTGACTATATTACAATGAAAATAGTAAGCAACCTTCTCCTATTTGATATTTGTCCCTTAACAAAGATCCTGAATGTTGCTATTATATGCACAAATGCTGCCACCATTGGCCTCCTAATTTTTTATGATTTTTTTAACAATAATGAAAAGCTTGTGCAAAAGCCAAATATCTCAAGATTTATTTTCCTATAAGTGTTCATAATATTTTGGCTATTTTGATTACTTGTTTCTCTTTTTAGTTTTTAGCACTTCCAGTATTGCACAAAATTGAAGATTGGCAATGCTTTCTGAAGAGTGCTAATCTATGTGCTATGCTAAAGTGACAAGAATAGAGATGCCAATATGGGCTCAATTAAATATTTTTTGGAAATTAAGCTCCAGATTTAATCAGAAAGCAAACATATCAAGAGACAAAAAAGATCTAGAGGATAGAAACAAACTTTAGAAGACAACACTGCATAATTGGGCATTTCTAGAATTTCATGAACAAATAAGAAATCTTCCAATTGCACTGCTAGTACTGAGTCCTTCACAATATATGTCTGGATGTGAGTCGGCATTTAAAATATTTCTCATCTTTTTTCCCCCTAATTTATTTATTTATTTATTTTATTTTATTAAATTTCTATACCGCCCTTCTTCCGAAGGACTCAGGGCGATGAACAGCCAGAAGATAAAACACAGAGATACAAAAATTTAAAATAGATTAAAAACGAATTAAATAATTTGGCTGAATTTAAACTACCCCATAATTTAAACAGATTAAAATTTGTATTTAAAATTTATATTTAAAAGGGGAGAAGATTTAAGCCAGGCCAGCTTGATGAAATAAAAACGTTTTAAGCGCGCGACGGAAGGTGCGCAGATCCGGGATCCTCCGTATCTCCGGGGGGAGCTCGTTCCAGATCGTAAGTGCCCCCACAGAGAAGGCTCTCCCCCTAGGGGCCGCCAGTCGACATTGTTTGGCTGACAGCACCCGGAGGAGCCCCTCTCTATGGGAGCATACTGGCCGGTGGGTGGCTATTTGTGGTAGCAGGCGGTCCTGTAGATAACCAGGTCCTAAGCCATGGAGCGCTTTAAAGGTGATAACCAGAACCTTGAAGCGCACTCGGAAGACCACCAGGAGCCAGTGCATCTCGTGCAGGAGAGGTGTTACATGGGAGCTCCACGTTGCTCCCATAACCACCCGCGCGGCCGCACTCTGCGCCAGTTGGAGCCTCCGAGTGCACCTCAAGGGAAGCCCCATGTAGAGAGCGTACAATAGTCCAGACGAGAGGTGACGAGGGCATGAGTGACTGTGTGTAGGGAGTCCCAATCTAGAAAGGGACGCAACTGGCGGATCAGGCGGACCTGATGAAAAATCCTCCTGGTCACGGCCATCAAATGCTCTTCTAAAGACAGCCGTGAATCCAGGAAGACGCCCAAGTTGCGAGCCCTTTCTGTGCGGGCCAGTGATTCGCCCCCAATAGTCAGCGATGGCACCAGCTGACTATATCGGGACATCGGAAACCACAGCCACTCAGTCTTGGATGGGTTGAGCCTGAGCCTGTTCCTCCCCATCCAGATCCGTACGGCCTCCAGGCACCGGGACATCACTTCAAGGGCATCGTTGAGGTGGTCCGGGGTGGAGATGTACAGCTGGGTGTCGTCAGCATACTGATGGTACTTCACCCCGAAACCACGGATGATCTCGTCCAGCGGCTTTACATAGATGTTGAACAAAAGGGGCGAGAGGACCAATCCCTGCGGCACCCCACATATAAGGGGCCTTGGGGTTGACCTCTGCCCCCCTGTCAACACAGACTGCGACCAGTCAGAGAGAAAAGAGGAGAACCACCATAGTACGGTGCCTGCCACCCCCAACTCTTCCAACCGATGCAGCATGATACCATGGTCGATGGTATCAAAAGCCGCTGAGAGATCTAACAGGACCAAGACAGAGGAGCAACCCCTGTCCCGAGCCCTCCAGAGATCATCAACCAACGCGACCAATGCCGTTTCCGTGCTGTACCCAGGCCTGAAACCCGACTGGAATGTATCTAGATACCACATTTTATCCAGGTACTGAGGAAGCTGTCGCGCAACCACACTCTCAACAACCTTCGCAACAAAGCGAAGGTTGGAGACTGGATTAGCCAATACTGCCGGGTCCAGGGAAGGCTTCTTGAGGAGAGGCCTCACCACCGCCTCCTTCAAGGCGGCGGGGAAGGCACCCTCACCCAATGAAGCATTTATAATCCCCAAGAGCCAGCCTTGCATCACCTCCCGGGAAGCCAGTACTAACCAGGAGGGACATGGGTCCAACAAACATGTGATCGCGTTCAATCTACTCAGAATCCTGTCCACGTCATCTGGGGTCATAGGAGCAAACTCGTCCCAGATAACATTCTCAAGACCTGCCTCCGTCACCCTTGCTGGACCTACCCAGTTGGAGTCCAGACCTTCCCAAATCTGAGTGATTTTGTCATGCAGATATTGAACAAAATCCTCAGCTCTTCCCTCCAAGGGGTCCTCCCGCGCTTCCTGGTGGAGCAGGGAGCGGGTCACCCTAAACAGGGCGGCTGGGCGATTATCTGATGATGCAATAAGAGCAGCAAAATGGGTACATTTTGCTGCTTTTATCGCCACTAGGTAATTCTTAATATGAGATGTTACCAGTGTCCGGTCCGATTCAAAAAGACTAGCCCTCCAACTACTCTCTAGGCATCTTTTCCAGCGCTTCATCTCCCTCAGCTCCTCAGTAAACCAAGGAGCCAGGTGAGAACAGCGCCGGGTCAGAGGCCGCAAAGGCACAACTCGATCCAGAGCTCCAGTGGCCGCTCTATCCCAGGTGGCCACTAGGTCTCCAGTCGAGGCGTGTGCAAGATCCTCGGGGATTGGCCCAAGCTCCATCTGGAACCTATCAGGTTCCATCAGGCTCCTGGGGTGGTACCATCTTACCGGTTCCGCCTCCCTGCAGCGGGGCACCGCGGTTCGAAGGTCAAGGCGAAGGAGATAGTCATTGAGCCCTTGTCATGGTCGGATCACTATGTCCCCTAACTCAAGATCACTCAACCACTGTCCAGAGACAAAAACCAGGTCCAGTGTGTTTCCCCCCCTGTGCGTAGGGCCATGAATTAGCTGGGTCAGGTCCATGGCCGTCATGGAAGCCATGAACTCCCGAGCCACCTCAGATGCCTCACCCACAGACGGCAGTTAAAATCCCCCATGACCATAAGTCTGGGGGTATCAACCGCCACCGTGGCGATAACATTGAGTAGCTCAGGCAGGGATGCAGCTACGTGGTAGGGAGCCAGATATGTGATCAACAAGCCCATCTGAACCCCATGACCCCACTTCACAAGGAGGGACTCACAACCGGCCGTCTGAGGAACAGTGGTCTCCCTTGGCCTAAGGCCTTCTCTAATAATAACCGCTACTCCCCCTCCCCTCCCCTGAAGCCTCGGCTGATGGAATGCGTGGAAGCCTGGTGGGCACATTTCTACCAGAGGGACCCTTCCTCCGGGCCCAACCAGGTCTCCGTAATACCCGCCAGGTCCGCTCCCCCCTCCTGAATAAGATCACAAATGAGGGGGGCTTTATTTACTACAGACCTGGCGTTGCACAACATCAGTCGAAGGCCCAGGCCCTGAGGGTCTGTGCAACCTGGAAAACAAGTAGAGCTTTGGGGGCCAGAGTGCCCTTCCACTTGAAGACAGCGGGTGCGTGCTCCCTTAACATGATATGGCCCCCTGCTCTCGCCATATCTACCCCTCCCACTCACAGTACCAATGATGGAAACACAGTCTGGACAAGCTTGACCCCCCCATTACCCCTGGATCCCCCCCACCCCCGCCGCGCATCCCGGCCTGGCCCAACCCTCCCCTAATTGGGTTATCCCCCAAACCCATGATCCTAGTTCCTGTCCAACCCCCCTCCCCAGACCCCTTAAAAGTTTAGACAAAGACATTTTAAAAAACCCCGCAGCCCCCTCTTTGTGGCATGCCACCTCCCAGGGTTCCAAAGCCCGTCATCAAGGTAGGCCCTCAATAGAGTGGAGGGCCAAGCCTGCGAGAGGGGGGAGTCTCGCAGACCAAGAAGCTCCGCCGCTGAGTACATCTTAACCAAACGGGTAGCACGACCATATCCTAAGGGTCTATAAAAGGACCAGGGGAGAAGACAAAGAAATGGGGGATCTCAGAAACATATTTACAGGACCAAGTCCACTGTCCCCTCACAACAGGGGACAAAGTCCAGAACCAAGACGACCACAATCCAAGGGGGGCAATAGATCCTACCACCCTCTCATGGTGGTTATGTCAGCTGGTCAGCCCCCTCTTGTGGTGAGATGGCAGCGATGAACCAATGAAAACAGACAGTGTCCGGCGGTCAGGTCCAAAAACCGCCCTCTCACGGCGGCTGGTCCGATGGTCAAATCGCCTCCGCTGACAAAGTACATATATGTAGAATCATCCCGGTTCAGCCCCCAGGGGCCCCGACATCCAGACCACCCTCTCACGGTGGTCAACTGATGTCCAGCCCCCTCAGCCGACGGGATGTCGCAATGTACCATCCTCCGTTTCAGATGGAATAGCCCTCTCCACAGTCAGGGGGGTTTAGATGGTATAAGCATAGCCAGGTGAGTCCCACGGGCTGACAGCTGGTGCAATTGGGCCCGGTCTTAAAGGGAACGCTGGAGGAGAGAGAAATGGGGCAAAAAGTGGGGCAGTTGTCTCAAGCCCCCAGCCCTCACACAACCACAGTTTGAGGTCTCCTAGGCCTGGGAAAAGATCTCACACCAGGTCCTAGCCCCAACCCTGGTTGCAAGTCTCCCACTCTTGTTATTTCATTTCGTTGCGTTGCCCCCCCCCCGACTCCAACTCCAGTTCCAAGGAGGGGAGGGTCGCCAGCGTCCTCTTGTTGTTTTATTGCCACCCCCCGTCTCCAACTCCGGGGGGGGGTTGCCAGCGCCCTTGATGTTTCATTGTCCCCCCCCACTCCAACTCCAAGGGGGGCTTGCCAGCGCCCTCCGCACCATCGTCGCTGGCACCAAACAAGCCTGGCAGCGTCCCAAAGATCTTCGGGGGTGCCCGACACATCTTACAGCTCTTCGGGCAACCCCCCGGGTTTAGAGTCTCGCCGTTCCAACATCCAGGCGGCCTCAAGCTGCGGAAAATGCCACCGCCGCCCAGCTGAGCTGCCCGACACTCCCGACATCGCTCTTCCTCACTGCTCAGTCACGGAGGGAGAAAAAAACCCCCTCTGTGCTGGCAGGGAGCTCCCCTAACCGGTCCTGGGGTCTCGGATCTCCAAAACGACCCCAATATTGCTTCAGCATTCTAGAAAATATAAGGTGTGACCCACCATCATTAGTGAGAAACCACTGGCATAGGAAATGACCAACCAGTCAATAACTTCTCAAGAAGCCCCTCATATGTACAGTTAAGACTTAAAACAATGTCAGAATCAGTTATTAGAAGTAGGCAGCAAAAAGGACTTTGAACGTTGGATGCAGACCATTTGCTATGAATTACACAGCTGTCTTAGGGTTCTTCAATTACTTTCAGAAATCAGTGATATGGCTATTTTTAGTTTTGTCTTTACAATTCCTGTATTTTTACTCTGACCATATTTTTATATAAGACTGAAGGGCATTGGTCTTATGGCTATGTAAGGCTACAAAGAAGAGATTCTTAAATTATGGATTATAATACTCAATGGTAATGACCAAATAACATAAAATTCTGGGAACTTGCAAACATAAAGCAGGATCTGGAATGGTTGGTTCCTAGCCTCTAATGTAAACAGCCAACTGCAAGCTTCTATATTATCAGTGAAAATATAGTGGATCATAGGAAAATTATTAGAAACAATATAAAACCCACATTCATGTAGATATGCATAAATTGGATCTAAACCAGAAATAGTTCAGTTGTTGGAGTTTTTGTACCTCCACCCTTTATCTTCTTAATAAACCTTGATAAAGAAAACTGAGAATTTTACTTGGCAAGAATTATGTTTGTTTTAGGCAATGGCTGATAGAATCAGCATCTGAACACATTAGCCAACAATAGTTTACGTGTCCAAGTAAAGTCCAGACACAATTCTACCTTTGAGTACAGGTAAAGGCTCATGATATGCATACCCAAACAGCAATGTTGACAAAATTCATTCCCTGGACCAGTTGATAGTCCTTTTTTAAAAAAAATGCTGCAATATTGCTGTTATAAAGAACAACTATCAATCCAAAATAAATGTAGAATGAGAAATGAGAATGTATATTTCAAAAAGAAAATTCAAGTCTCAAGAATTATGCAAAACTAAATTTGATGGGCTTTCAGGTCCTCCAAAAGGGTGCTCATTGTCACTGTAGCTGTAGCTTAGGCCAACCTCCTTGCTGCTGGTCATCATCTTCTCTTTCCTTCCACTTTTCCCAGGAGTAGAGCATGCTCCAGAGAAGTAGGTCTTCACTTATTGTGTCGAAGTGGGATAATTTGATTCTTGACAATTATTCCTTGGATGAGAATTCTGAGTTGATTTGTTTGATGATACATTTTGTTTGTTTTCTTGGATGTCCATGATATTCTCAGGAATCTTCTCCCAACACCAGTTAAATGCTCTACAAATAATATAATTAATAGAAGACAATGTATGTAGCTCAGGGCTGAACTGTGAAGTCCTTGCTGCTCTCTGAGTTTGGAGGATTATTTGCAGACATTTCATTACTTGACTAAGTTATCACATCAGTGCTAATAAGTATGGGATTTATTCCCTGTTTATATACAAAGGCTTAACCTGACAGTGTTATTGAGGGTGTAGTTTTCTCTTTAATAGTTGATTAAGATACTACTTGATTGTTTATAACAACCACCTAGTTCAGTATTTTATGGAACAGAGTAATCACATGAATGAGTGAAAGTAACATGAAGTTTTATATGCAGTCATCTGATTTCTTTGTAAATCAGTGATAAATAAAAAGTATCAATATGAAATAAAAATATATGTAATCTAAATAAATTCCTATAAAACCTATTAATCTATAAAAGTACAAAACAAAGAATCAGTTATTCTTGTCTATTAAAACTAAGATGCCCCAAAACATAGCATATAAATTATAATTTTTAATAATATAATACCTGATAGTAAAAAAAAAAAACCAAGATTCTGATACTATACTGGATTGTGAATGTTATGTGCTCCCTAGAAACATTATATAAGATAGATGCCATATAAGTCCTGTAAATAATAAACACTCTTGCACACAATTAAACAGGTGTACCCTTTTAAAACCTGCTATGTATACATTTTTAGGAAGGATTTATTATTTCTATCAGACAGTAAATACCAAATATCCAATTGATATGGGTGCTTTGGATAATTGGTTATTGGATATATTAAATAGCATGCACAAGTGAACCTGTAAAAGAGACAGTACAGTAAAACAAACACCTATACAATCAAACAATTGTCCCTTTGTTCAGCCTTCTGGTTTATAAGTGAGATTAGTAAACTGAATGGATAAACCTGGTGAGAGATCTAATGCTTATGCAGCAGACCTGCTATCAACAAATTAAAAATGATAGATTAGATTTCAAATTAAACAATTTGAACTAGGTAAAATCAATAAATCTGCTCTGAGCCTGATTCATTTGAATCTAAATTAATATTTATATGGAAGAAAAACAGTTTTGCATTCTTCACACTATCTTCTTTTTTTTAAATTTTAAAAACAAACTTTATTCAATATAAAAAGATAAAAGATTCACACTATCTTCAATCTATCTACTTAACCAAATAGAGAAAAATTATCTGATTTCTATATGTAGAATGAATTACAAACTATGGTTTAAGAAGGAAATATTCTGGAAAAATAGACAACAAATCATTGTGGTTGTTTTTTATTAAAGAAAATTGAATTTTGACAATGATGAAATTGTCTACACTTTAATGATAAAAGTGATATAATTAAGAATTACATCAGCAGGCCTATCTGGCAAGGGAAAGGGGGAGATGTACACACATAAATTCCTCTGGGATAATGTTATTAACTTCCAGTCCTGAGTTGTAGGTTGTACTACCATAATACGAAACCCCAAAGGAAATCATTCCCAGGCTACATTCAAAAAGTTACTAAATCAACAGCTGTGAGAGACAAAAACAGAATAAATTAAGCAAACAGGGTTTTAGAATGTGTTGTTTAAAATAGAATAGCTTTTAACTGTGTAAGACAATTTTTTTAAATGGCCATTACTTCTTTATTTTTTTTTAATATGCCATATGAATTAAACATGGCTTTGGTCCAAAAAAGCCCAGGCATAGATGCAAATTGTTACTCTCCTTTTTCAACAGTGAACTGGCTATTTTCCTCATCAGAATGGGAGATGTCAAAGCCTTGTCACATTTCTCTCCTGATCCAAGTCAATGGTTTGATCCAGTTATTCATATTTCTGTTTAATACATTTTCTGATTTTGTTCAAACTGTAAAGCTGGTTTCTAAGATTGAAAAGAACCTTGGTTTGAAACTGGATAAACACCCAGTTTTCTTCCAGGCTTTCTAACCATATTTCCCATTGGGATATTACAGGAAAGTTAGAGTTCAACAGAAGGGAAAAAGAAAAAGGCTTACAATCTGAGATATATCATAATATATGAATTAAAAAGGATTCAGTTCTAAACCCTTGCAAATCACAGGGCTTGTTTTTATTTCAATATACAGAATTCAGTGATTCATTCTCTAGTGTAATAATCACTTACTATACAGGTATTAGCAATTAATAAAAAAAAGTTAAAGATTCCCACTGTCCAGTCATGTCTGACTCTAAGGGGCAATGCTCTTCTTCGTTTCCTAGACAAGGTAACCAGTGTTTTCTGAAGATGCTTCCTTGGTCATGTGGACAGCAAGACTATATGTTAAGATGCATGGAATGCTGTTACCTTCCCACCAAAGTGAAACTGGTTTATCTACTCACATTTGCATGCTTTCTGACTGCTAGGTTGGCAGGACCTGGGATAAGAATGGCAGCTCAACCCATCACATGTTACTTGGGTCTCGAACTGCCAACATTCTGGTCAGCAAGCCCAGTGTCTTAATTGTTCACCTTTAGTGTTTGCAATTACTGATTATCCTTCAAGAACATACCAACACTTTCTCTGACATACTATTGTAAGGAAGATCATATCCATGTTAAATATGACATTTGTTGTTTTACAATGACTGGTTTTCTTTATAGCCATAGGCACATGAATGGCTCCTCAATATGCTAACAACTTCATAGCTGATTTAGAGTAATGCTTTATTAACACACACCCTTTGATGAAAATTAAACCAAACATTCAAGGTGGCAGGCCCATACTTTTATACTACCTACCAGAAGCATATTCTCACTAACAATCAGAAACAACAGTACAATGATGTACTGATGTAATGATCTACTGGTGGCAGTAGTTGTTAGAGAAAGTCTGAGTCCTAGGGAGGTCACTGTCCCTCAGATAGGCGGGTGTGAGTCTCTTCTATTGAAGTGGGACCCTGGAGTTCAGTCGGGCTTGTTGGTCACATACCTATCTCCCAGCTATGTTGCCACAGCCCTGCCCGCACTGCTCGATGTCTTGTCTGAGGTGACACTTGAACTCCCCAGCCTTTTAGTTGTGGGAGATTTTAATCTGCCTTCGATTGGTGAGTCATCTGAGACAGTCCGGGAGTTCATGGCCTCCATGGCAGCCATGGACCTGACTCAGGTTATTCAGGGCCCAACTCATAGAGGAGGACACACACTCGACCTGGTTTTTCTCTCTGGGCAGTGGATAAATGGTTATGGTAAGGGGGAACTTTCCATCACTCCCCTGTCATGGACTGACCATTCCCTCCTTAGACTAGACTTTCAATCTGCCAACCCCTGCCGCTGGGAGATGGGACCCATAAAATGGTTCCACCCTAGGCGCCTGATGGACCCAGAAAGGTTCTTAAAGGAGCTTGGGACATTCCCCACCTCTCAATCCTGCGATTCAGCTGAGGCTCTGGTGGCATCCTGGGAATGGGTGGCTACCGATGCCTTGGACAGAATCGCACCTTTGCGGCCTCTAACCCGACACAGATCCAGGATTGCTCCTTGGTTTTCCATGGAGCTCCGGGAAATGAAACGTCAGAAAAGACGCTTAGAGGAGAGTTGGAGGTCCTCCCGATCTGAATCTGACCGAACACAGTTAAGAACCCATATTAGGTCTTATCTAGTGGCGATGGAAGCGGCAAAACGTCACTACTTCGCCGCCCTCATTGCATCTGCAGAAAACCACCCAGTGGCCCTGTTTCGTGTGACCCGCTCCCTCCTCAATCAGGGAGCGAGGGAAGACCCTTTGCAGGGCAGAGCTGAGGATTTTGTACAGTTTCTGCATGATAAAATCGCTCAGATCCGGATCGGATTGGACTCTGACTGGGCAGAATCCAATCGGGAGACTAGGGTGGGTCTTGAGAATAATATCTGGATTGAGTTTGACCCTGTTTCTGTCAAGGAAGTGGACAGGATTGTGGGCAAACTTAGTTCCTCCACTTGCTTATTGGACCCTTGTCCCTCCTGGTTGGTTTCGGCTGCCGGAGAGGTGACTAGAAACTGGATCCAGGCAATTGTCAACACTTCGTTGAGAGAGGGGAACTTCCCCACCTCTCTTAAGGAGGCGGTGGTTTGACCTCTCCTCAAGAAGCCTTCCCTGGATCCAGACTCACTTAATAACTATCGTCCTGTCTCCAACCTTCGCTTCATCGCAAAGGTTGTTGAGACTGTAGTGGCTCAACAGCTCCCACAATTCCTGGAGGAAACAGAATACCTTGACCCGTACCAATCAGGTTTCCGACACGGTCACAGCATGGAAACGGCATTGGTCGCTCTGGTGAATGATCTCTGGCGGGCTCGGGATAGGGGTTGTTCCTCCATCCTGGTCCTACTTGACCTCTCAGCGGCTTTTTTTTTATTGAAAAAGTTTTAAAACAAACACAATTTCCCCACAACCCTCCCTCCCAACCCCCCTCCCCCTCCCCAACTTCCCAGAGCAGAACACAAGGTATTTCTATTGACCTTTAACAATAAACTAAATTGCATAACCAATCATCAAACTAACACCCCCTAAAAAAAAAAATCTTAACCCCCCATATATAAAATCTTATTTCTTAAACATAATACTTCTAATATCACTTATATAGCGCTTATACAAATAAAAGAAATCATTCATAAGCTATTTGATATTTTTTGGTCTGATACTTATTTTGTATATAATCAATCCATCTTCTCCAGTCCTGTATATACCTTTCTTGTGTGTGATCCTTCAGATATGCTGAAATTTTAGCCATTTCAGCTAAATTAGTTACTTTCAATATCCAATCATCAATAGTAGGCAAAAAGTCCTTCTTCCAGTGTTGTGCTACCAACAACCTTGCTGCTGTTATCAAGTTCAAAATCAATTTAGTCTCTGCAACTGTACAGTCCGTAGTTATACCCATTAAGAACAACTGTGGAGTAAATTTCAGTCTCTTTTTAAAAATATTCTGCATCACCCACCAAATCTTTATCCAAAATGCTTTGATTTTTCTACAAGTCCACCATATATGATAATAAGTTGCATCATCACAGTCACATCTCCAACATTTAGCTTGCACATTAGGATACATACATGATAATTTTTTGGGATCTAAGTGCCATCTATAGAACATTTTGTAAAAATTTTCTCTTAAATTTTGTGCTTGTGTAAATTTCACATTTCTAATCCAAATCTTTTCCCAAGTCTTCATCATTACTGGCTCTTGAAAATTTTGTGCCCATTTAATCATACAATCTTTAACCAATTCCGTCTCAGAATCTATTTCCAATAAAGCATTATACAACCTTTTAATATGCATTTGTTTTTGATCTCTAATTTGTTTTACCAAATTCTCCTCATTTTGCACAAAGCCAGTTTTTTGATCTTCCTTCCATCTAGCTTGAAGTTGACCGTACTGAAACCATGTGTAAATTATACCTTCTTCTCTCAGTGTATCTAAAGATTTCAAATACATTACCCCCCTTTCCATAATAAGAAGCTCTTTATAGGTAATCACCTCCTGTTTTTGTTCTATACTTATATTTTCTATTGCATGTCTAGGATTTGCCCATACAGGTATCTTATAATTTAACTTATATTGATATTTTTTCCAAACCCTCAACGAAGCATTTCTTAATATATGAGCCTTAAATACTTTATCCACTTTTTTGTCATATAACAAATAGACATGCCATCCATATAACAAATCATAACCTTCTAAATTCAAAATTCTCCCCTCAGTTAAATTAAACCAATCACTAATTTGTGATAAAACCGCTGCTTCATAATATAATCTTAAATTAGGCATTTTGAGACCCCCTCTTTCACGTGTATCTTGCATAATTTTCATTTTTATTCTGGGTTTTTTCCCAGCCCAAATAAAAGTATTAACACCTTTCTGCCATTCTCTCAGATTCTCATCTTTCTTAAGCACAGGTATCATTTGGAACAAAAATAAAAATCTAGGTAAGACATTCATTTTAATTGCTGCAATTCTTCCCAATAAAGACAACTGTAATTTTTTCCAATTTTCCATATCCTTCTGTACCTTCTGCCAAAGAACCTCATAATTGTTTTTGTATAATTTTGTATTTGAAGCTGCTATGTATACCCCTAGATATTTAACCTTTTTAACTATTTCAAAATCTGTTAATCTTGCCAGTTTATCTCTTTCCAGTATAGTCATATTTTTAACTATCATCTTTGTCTTATGTGGGTTAACTTTAAATCCTGATACTTTCCCGTATTGATCAATTATATCCAATATATATGGAACCGACTCTATAGGTTGGGATAAGGTAATAACCAAATCATCTGCAAATGCTCTTAATCTATAATCTTGTTGTCTAATTACAATACCCTTCAATTTTTCTGAGTCCCGTATCTTGTTCAATAGTACCTCCAAAGTCAGAATAAATAATAGTGGGGACAGAGGACACCCCTGCCTTGTTCCTTTCTCAATTTTAAAAGCCTCTGTTAAACCTCCATTAACTATAATTTGTGCTGTTCGCTGCTGATATATCGCTCTAATTGATTGTGTAAAATATTCCCCAAAATGCATTTTCTCTATTATTTTAAACAAAAATTGCCAGTTCAAACGATCAAATGCCTTCTCTGCATCCAAAAATATAAACGCTGCAGGGACTTGATTATTTTTTTCCAAGTATTCCAGTAAATTTACGATTTGTCTAACATTATATCTCATTTGTCTCCCTTTTATAAACCCTGATTGATCATTATGAATTATTTGTTGCATAACTGGCATTAATCTATTAGCCAATATCTTAGCAAAAATCTTATAATCAGTATTCAGAAGTGAAATTGGCCTGAAGTTCTCAGGTTTAATGGAGTTTTGGTCCTCCTTTGGAATTAGTGAGACAAAAGCTGTTTTCCAGGAAGGTGGTACTCCTCCTCCTACTTGTATTTTATTAAATAAAATTTTGAGTGGTTCTAACATTTCAGATTGTAAATGTTTATAATAGACAGCTGTTAGTCCATCTGTTCCTGGAGCCTTACCTATTTTTAATTGTTTAATTGCCCCAACAATTTCCTCGGACGTTATTGGCTGATTCAATCTCTCTCTCTGTTCCAGTGTTAATTCAGGAATCTCCATCTTTAAATATCTATCAATATCAACATCTTGAATTACATCTTTAGCATATAACTTTGTATAAAACTCCAAAAAAGCCTTTTTTATTAAATTCTGTTGATAAATTTCTTTACCTCTAAATTCTATCTTATCTATAACACGTGATTTTTGTTTTTTCCTCATCGTGTAAGCCAACCATCTCCCAGGTTTATTAGCATTACAAAATGTATTATGTCTGGCATATTGTATGCTAGTTGCTACTTGCCCAGCCAATAACATATTAAATTGCTCTCTTAAAATATTGATCATATCTTTTGCCTTTTTATCTCCCGGGTTAGTTATAAGCGATTGTTCTTTCTTTTTAATTTCCTCCTCTATCTCTTTCCGTCTGTTTTGTAGTTTTAGTCTATATTTATTGTTCAAAAAAAAATAATGTTCCTCTCATATATGCCTTACTCGCATCCCATACCATCTCCATCGAGGTTCCTTTATTCATATTGTTAACAAAAAATTCTTTCATTTGTTTTTTAAGCTCACACAAGTTATCTTCATATCTAAATAAATTCTCATTTAACCTCCAAGACCTCCTTTCCCCTCTTTCCTGCTCTAATTCCACCCAAACCGGGCTATGATCAGTTAAAGATCTTGGACATATCTTCGTGTTCTTCACCCTAGAAAAAAGATCATTTGTAGTTAATATAAAATCAATCCTAGAGAAAGATTGATGCCTATCTGAAAAAAAAGTAAAATCACTTTCTGATACATTCCTTTCTCTCCAAATATCTCTGAGCTCCATATCCTCCAGAATATCAAAAAAAGATTTAGGCAACTTAGCACGCATGGATATCTTAGATAGACTTTTTTTATCTTTCTGGGTATTTATTACCCCATTCCAATCACCCATTAGAAGTAAAGATCTATAATCCCATTGTAATATTTTAGTATGTAAAAGTTTATAAAATTTATCTTGTTGATTAGGTGCGTATACTCCAATTACAAGCAGCTTCCCATTCTGTGTTGTTAATTCAATTGCAATATATCTACCTTGAGTATCAGCCTCAATTAAATTAGCCACTAAACCTCTTTTAATGTATATAACTAGGCCATTTTTCTTCTCTGGTGCTGATGCCACAAAATGTGTACCTAATTTCGAATTTATCAAATACTTTTGATCTGAAGATTTAATATGCGTTTCTTGCAAACAAATAACATCATTCTGAAATTGCTTCAAGTAGTGAAATATTTTCTTTCTTTTTTGTGGAGAATTTAAACCATTGACATTCCAAGATAAGAATTTATTTGCCATCTCTTGGCGCTCCAAGCTTTGAGAGCATCAGCTGAACCTCCTCCGCCATATTATACTTCGGCCTAGCTCCTCCCACTGCTTGTGTTTTTTGGGCTTGTTGGGTTGAATCTTGAGGCTGTCGTGCCAGATGTTGTTTGTAAGTAGCTCTTGTCAGTCGTTGATCTTTTGGCAGCTGTATCATCGTTAATGACTCAAGAGTTGGTGGTGGACCCCCACTCAGCAGTAAATTTTCTTCCAAATTAACTCCTCCAGCTAGAGCTTGAGCATAAGTTTGTGGTTGCCCTCCATCTTTCTCTTGTTGTGTCGTTTCCAATTGCTTTCTAGCACCCCCTGGTGAGGGTGGCCTTCCAGCCTTTAAAACATTGACATAAAAATCTTTTGCCTTTCCAACTGTGTTTAAGCGATGTCTTTGTCCAGCATATGTCACTATTATCCCAAAGGGGACATCCCATCTGTACTGGAGCTGCTGATTTCTTAGTTCATTCACCAAAAAACCAAACTGCTTTCTATCTCTTAACATTTTAGGAGGAAGCTCTTTCAGGACCACCAGCTCTTGTCCATCCACTTTAATCTTGTTTCTATAAGAAGCTTGCAGAATGTCATTTCTAATTCTCCTTGTTGTGAAATAAATCACCACATCTCTTGGTAGCTGCTTTTGTTTTGCCAGCCAGGAATTAACCCTATAAATTTTATCCATTTGAATTACCACGTCTTCTGGCCTTTCTGAAATCAGCTCTGCTAAAGCATTGGAACAAACATCTTTTAAATTTTCACCAGTCTTTTCTTTCAAACCTCTCAGCCTGAGGGCAAATTCCATTGATCTGTATTGTAACAGAACCATTTCATCATCCACTTTCTCTGTTTGTATCATAACCTCTCCTACTTTAGTTGCAAGCTCCAAGTTAGTATCATCAATTTCCCGTACTCTCTCCTCAATCTTTAACATATGAGTAGCCAGTCCTGAAACTGCATAAACAATGTCATCTCTTATTTCATCATGTTTTTCCTCCACCACACTTTTAATTTTCTTTAACTCCTCTGAAAATTGTTTCATCATTTCTGTCTGATTGTTCAGGGCACCCATTATAAATTCTTTAAGGTCTTGTGACTGTGTATCAGCAGGAAGTTGTTGTTTTTGAGTCACTACAGGGGAACCTCCTCCCCCTTTAGAAGTTGGTGGCTTTAGTTGTTTAGCAGCCATTTTATTTTAAAAAGAGTTTTTTCCTTTTGCAGCCACAAAATCTTGTAAACAGTCTTACAAAGTATGTTTCAAAGTTTTTTCAAAATAAACAATCCTCTCTTCAAGCTATACTCAGTCCCCAACAGTTTTCTCTTCAGGCAGAGGGCTCTTAACAAGCAGTGTCCTTTTAACTTTCACTTTCCCTTCCGCCCATAACAAAGGCTTCCTCTCCAGCCTCCAGCTCAAGAGAGCTCCGTTTGCAACAATGTATTCACGGAGTTAAGTTCTGTTTCTTTTAAAAAGCTTGCACTCTTGCTTCAGCTCTGTCTGCCTTGTTAGAAATCATTAGAACTCACTGTTTGCCGGCGGAGTTGGACACAGACGTCTTGCTCTGATTAACAGAGGCACCAGCGATCCGGAGCAATGGGAGGGGTGAACTGGGGAGCTCTCACCCTCCGAGTCACTGGAATTAATCCAGTGACTTTCGGGGAGCTCTACCCACCCCCTCCGACTCTCCTCTCCTTCTTTGCCCGAAGGAGAGTTTTTTCAAACCGCCGGACAGCAGTTTAGCGCTGTCAGGGCGGTTTTAACAGATCGGGTGGCTGGCGGTCTATGGAGACCGTCCTCGTCATCAGCGGAGCCAGCGGAAGTCCCTCTCTCAGCGGCTTTTGATACCATCGACCATGGTATCCTACTGCAGCGACTTGTGGGGTTAGGGGTGAGAGGCACTGTCTTACGGTGGTTTTCCTCCTACCTCTCGGGTCGCTTTCAGTTTGTATGGGCGGGAGGGCAGAGATCCACCCCGAGGCCCCTTAATTGTGGGGTGCCTCAGGGGTCGGTTCTCTCCCCCCTGCTCTTTAACATCTATATGAAGCCACTGGGTGAGATCATTCGTGGCTTTAGGGTCATCAATATGCTGATGATACCCAATTATACATCTCCACCCTAGACCACCCCAGAGATGCCCTTTCTGTGATGCCCCATTGCCTGGAGGAGGTACGGGCATGGATGGGCAGAAACAGACTCAAACTCAATCCCTCTAAGACTGAGTGGCTGTGGATGCCGGCATCTCGGGTTTCAGAGGCTCCATCACTTTTGATAGATGGGGAAAAACTTGCACCCGTTGATAGGGCTCGCAATTTGGGTGTCCTCCTAACCCTATCCCTAGAAGACTATCTAACGGCTGTGACCAGGGGGGCCTTCGCACAGGTTTGCCTGGTGCGCCAGTTGCACCCTTTCCTGGACCGAGATGACCTTCGCACAGTCACTCATGCCCTGGTTACTTCCTGCTTGGATTACTGCAATTCTCTCTACATGGGCCTGCCCCTGAGATGCACCCGGAGACTCCAGCTGATCCAGAATGCAGCTGCACGGGTTGTTATGGGAGCCCCTCGTTACTCCCATATAACACCCCTCCTGCATGAGCTGCACTGGTTACCAGTGGTTCTCCGGGTCCGCTTCAAGGTGCTAGTCTTCACCTATAAAGCCCTTCATGACTTAGGTCCAGGATATTTGCATGACTTTCTCCTGCCTGCCTCTCACCGTCCTGTTCGCTCACATAGGGCCGCTCTCCTCAGGGTTCCGAAGGCGAGCCAATGTCACCTTGCTGTGCCCAGGGGTAGGGCGTTCTCTGTGGGTGCTCCCACCCTCTGGAATGAATTGCCTACTGAGCTCCGGACGGCTCCTGATCTCCGTTCCTTCCGTCGGGACTTGAAGACTTGGCTTTTCAAACAAATAGGCTGAGACTGATTCCGGGCTTTATTATTTACTACTAATTAATTAATTGGATTAAATTATGATTTTATTGTACTTGTTTCTTAACTTGTGTTCGCCGCCCTGAGTCCTTTGGGAGAATGGCGGCATAGAAATACATTTAATAAATAAATAAATAAATGATAACACAGGAACCCAACCATGCAACAAACTCATATTTCTATTTTGCCTCCATATCTACACCAATAGCACTATTACATGCCCAATACGAACAAACAAAAGATTAGAAGCATCTTCATATGCTGTTCTTTCAATGTGATAAATGCCACCATCTGTCATCAAGATCTCTTTAGGTTCTATATAAGTCAAAGGGACAAAGGTATTGGACATAAATTTACATCAAGATTCAGAAAAGAGCAAAGTGATATCAGACTATTTAAATTTCTCAGGTAACTAAATAACAGTTCTCAAAGAAATTGTTTTAAAAAATGGAGGCCTTTAATAGCAGCATTGAAAAAGAAATCGTTTAACGCCAATTTGGTCTAGTGGTTAAGGCACCAGGCTAGAAAACAGGAGACTGTTTCTCCTTAGACATGAAAAATTAGCTGGATGACTTTGGGCCAATCTCAATGAAGCTCACCTCACAGAGTTGTTGTAGGGAAAATAAGAGAAGGAAGGAGCATTTGTATGTTTTCTACCTTAAGTTGTGGGGGGGGGAAGGGTAGGCGAGATAAAAAAAGATATTTAAAAAAACCTGTTAAATTTGCATATATCAAAAGTTTTCAGACAATTTCAGAAGTTTCAACAAACACGGTATGTTTGTATCAATTGATAAGGTACTCTTAATGTGTCTTACATGTAGCCTTCATCTATATAAACAACCTACCTTCCTTTCCCTTTTCTTCTCCATCTCACCAAATTTGAATCCAAAATTAGTATAAGTCTCTACATACCTACTGAAGAGAAAAATTAGTATAAGTCTCTACACACCTACTATACTGGTGGTGCAGTACTTAAAGTGCAAACTCTGCCCACAGTCTGGAGTTTGAACCTGATGGGGCTCAAGGTTGACTCAGCATTCCCTCCTTCAGAGGTTGGTAAATGCAAATATGCAAATAATGCTTACATTGTAAACCACCAGAGACTGCTGCCAAGAGCTAAAGATTGGTATATAAGCCTAAGTGCTATTGAAATTGCTAACTGGAGCTCACAAAAAAGCTTTTCTGTATCCAAACTGTGTCTCAGATGCTGGTCTTGGTCAGGTAAACATGGAAATACTGATTCTATTCTCTCTGTATATACCGTCATCCATTTCTACTTGCCATTAGCAATTTTACTTATTTCTTTGATAAATGCTACCTGCTTTAGAATTCCAAATATTCTCTACTATCTCTATCCACTCATTTTATTCCTGGAAAAAAAAAAAGAATTAGTCAAGTCACAATCTGATTTTGAATGAATTAAACTATTGTGCTATAGGAATTCAATTTGGCTAGAAATAATCTAATAGTTGAATTCAGTATGAAATAAGATTACTCAGCAGGTGGAAACAGTAAATTCAGATATTCTGTACATATTTTAGGATATAAACCTCCTATGTCACACTTCTGCTTAGTGTTTTCTTTATTTTATTATTTTTATTATTTTATTTTTATCACATTTGGTTCAACTTGCCTCATTAAAGAACCAGTACATGCTGTGGTCTCCGTAAGTTTCACTTCATGGTATCAACATTTAGGTGTGGGGGAGGGGGGGTATCTGAATCTGCCTTTCCTAAGGTGACCAGATTTTAACATTGGTAAAGCGGGACACCCACCATTTTGTGGGCGTGGCTTGGAGGTCATGTGACTGGGTGGGCGTGGCTAGCTGGTCATGTGACCGGGTGGCCATGGCTATGTGTATAGAAAAAAGTCATTTCTGACAGGTCCTCGCACTTTTGACTGGTCCTCACACTTATGACCATCCTTACATTTATGCCCGTGCAGCATTCTTAACAACCATGTCACTCATTTCACAACTACTTCTCTTCACCATGATGACAAGATAGGGCAAAAATGTAAAATGTGAGGACAGTCATAAGTTCGAGGACTGGTCAAAAGTGTGAGGACCAGACCAGTAAAAAATAACTTTTTCAGCCCTCTGAGTAGTCCATATGCATAAAAGGATACAGCAATAGAGAGGGATGAAGGAAGGGAAGGGAAATTAGAGTAGGAGTAAGGGTAAGAGAGAGAGGAAGAGAGGAGGAGAAGGAGAAAGGAAGAGGAAGTAGGGAGAAGAAGAGTGGGGAAGAGAAAGTAAGAAGGAAAGAAAATTTAATTAAATTTACAATTTCTATATTTCCTTTTTGCCATATTTATTCCTCATCTATTTTTTGAAAAAAACAATATTACCCTTCATCCTCATCTCTAATCTTAATCAAATTCAATTTTTCCCTTCTATTCTATATTATACCCCTTCCCATTGTCATCTATTTTTATATCCATCCTCACATTGGTTAATTGTGTAATTATGTAATGCAGTTGTTTAATACAAATTCAACATTTTAATATAAATCAATTAGTTATATAACTATCTTTTTTGTATATTAATCACTATGAACATGAATATTCCAATTATTTCCATGCAATCCAATTTCTTAAAATCAATTAATTATATTTACCAATAATAATAAACCAAATAATTTCCCCCATATATTCCTCCAAACCACAACTTAACCATTCCTGCTTTCAACACAATATACAATTATTACAATTCCCTAGTTAAATAGAACTTTTTTTCTTTTGTGTTTTAAAATCTTGAACTCTCCTCTTTTGCCCTAAATTTCCCATTGTTTGCAGTTTTGCACCTACCTTTTTTGGTGAGGAAAAAGAAAAAGAAATCTCTCTCTGTCTTATTTTGCCACATTGCAACAAAGACCCTTCTTTACTTTCAGTTTTGCTTTTTCAGCATAGTTAGGGGAAAAAAAATCAGCTGAGAGTGGGGAAGCCGATCTAATCAACTTGTGCTAATTAACCTATGCTGAAGCTTTAAGGGGCTGTTTTTTCTATTTTTGCAGGCATCGGTCTACTCATTTGTTTTCTTTTAACACTGATCAGCTGTAGGGCAGCCCTTTAAAGCCCCGCGGCAAGAGTTTAAACAGTTTTTTTCCCTCTAGCCATCAGCTGGGACTCAGGAGGCAGCCAGGAGCAACCCACCACTGCACCGTGCATTCTTTCCAAAAAACTGGTGGAAAGCCGGTACTAAAAGTTCCTGGGCTTTCCACCCCACTATAAGTAAAAGTTTCTCAATTTTTCAAAACAATATGTCACACTGTCCAACAGAATTAGTTGCTTGGTGACCTCTCTCCTCCTCCTCTGGCCAGCCAGCCATTGGAATGTCTCTGACTCATCAGCTAGCTATGTTGTTTTGGCTGATGACTCCATCCATCTCAGCTCTTCCCCCTTCAGCTCCAAACTGTGTCAAACTGAATTCATGAGAGAATAACCCAGGATACAAACAATCCCACAACCTGGTCAAATTCAGGCTTGACAGGCTGCCCTCCCTCAATTGAAGGAACATCTCTGCAAGAGACAAAGCACAGTAGGGTTAGTCAATACCACTAGCCCCCCCTCCCCTTGGAGGCCCCTTTGGTTTCTGGGGGTACTTGTCATGAAACTACTTTACCAACCTATCTGCACTCACCTTCCAACTTTTCACCCAGGTGGCCTCAGAAAGCGGGTATCCCTTCCAGTATATTAAGTATTCCAATTGACCTCTCTGCACTCTCGAATCCAATATTCTCTTTAACTCATAATGAGTCTGACCCTCGATCACCATGGGTTTAGCCCAATCTACTGGTGCCCGATCTACTGGTTGGACTTGTGAACTCACTGCCAGTTTCAACAGACTACTGTGGAACATCGGACGTACCTTCCCCAGCAACCAGGGAAGTTGAACTTGTACCGTGACCAGGTTGATCACTTTCACTATAAGGAATGGCCTTACAAATTTAGGACTGAGCTTTTTTGAGGCTAGTTTTAATCTTAGATATTTAATGGACAACCCTACCCCCTGCCCCACCTTAAACTCTGGTTGGGGAGACCTGCACTTGTCGGCCTGTTTTTTATAAGCCTTCACTGCCTCGCTTAGGGCCTGCTTTGTATTCTCCCATGCTTTCTTCAACTATTCCATCCACTCAGCTAGCAACATGGAAGAAAGTGGCTCTCTGGGGAGTCCTGGCATGGGGACAAACTCTATGCCACTGGTCACTTGGAAAGGGGTTAGGCCGGTGCTACTGTGCACCACATTGTTATATGCTACTTCAGCAAATGGCAGTAACTCTGCCCAGTTCGATTGCTGATAGTTGACATAACACCTTAAGTGTTGCTCCACCATGGTGTTAGTCCATTCTGCGGCCCTGTTAGTGCTTGGATGGAATGCCCTTGGGAGGACACAATGGTCCTCATGAACTCCCTCCAGAATTTAGCAGTGAACACACACACACACACGATTGGAGATGATTCTGCAGGGGACTCCATGCAACCTATAAATATGCTTGATAAACAGGTTAGCCAGCTTCCACACTGACAGAAGCCCTGGGCAAGCTACAATGTGGGCGTGTTTGGAGAACAAGTCTATGATGGTCCAAATGACTGTACTTCTCCCACTCTCAGGGAGCTCAACAATGAAATCCATAGCTATCTCTTCCCAGGGTCGGGACCAATCTTCCACCTCCTGGAGTAGCCCAGGGGGGTCTCCCCACCCTCGTCTTCATCACCGCACAACTGGCACAGCTCTTTACATAGTCTTCAATGTCTTTCTTCATCCTCGGCCACCAGAACTGCCTCCAGGCCAGGGGCAGGGTCTTCAAGTAGCCAAAATGACCTGCTTGTTTGGAGTCATGACTCTGCTGGAGCCACAAGCTGCTGGGCACATATAGTTTGGATCCCTTCCAGCCTAGTCCATCCTTGAGGGTTAGTATTCCTAGGTTATCTTTGTGCCACAGGTCAGCCAGCAGCTCGTCTTTCATTTTTTGGGTCATCCCCACCCCCCCAGTCCGTGGCTTTCTTTCAAGTAGCCTGACCCCTGATTAACACTTGTGATGCAGGCTGAGAAGGGGGATGTACTTCAGTTCAAAATTGAATTGTTTAAAGTATTGTGCCCAATGGACCTGCTTTGGGGAGAGCTTGGAGGGTGTCTTTAGTGCCTCTAGGTTTTTGTGATCAGTCCATACTTTGAAAGGCATGGCATTACCCTCGAGGAAGAGTCTCCAGGTCAGTAGGGCCCATCGGACCACATAAGCTTCTTTCTCCCACACTGCCCACCTCTGTTCAGTCTCCATTAGTTTCTTGGAGGTGTATGCACAGGGCTGTACATTGCCCTCTGTGTTTTTCTGAAGGAGAATTGCTGCAACGGCCACATCACTGGTGTCAGATTGGATCACAAAGGGCTGGGCTGGGTCAAGGTGCTTGAGGGTTTGCTCTTTGGCAAACAGTCCCTTCAGCTGCTCAAAGGCCCATTGGCACTCTAGAGTCCACTTTAGGGGTTAACTCGGCCGGGGCTGTTGCAGGCAGTTCCCTCTCTTCAGCAGTTCAGTGATGGGCTGAGCAATTTCGGCAAAGGAGGGGATGAATTGCCAGTAGAAGTTGGCGAACCCCAGGAAACTTTGCAGTTGCTTGCGTGTGCATGGAGGTTGCCAATCTAGTGCCACTTTCACTTTTCCTGGATCCATCTCTACTCCCTCACTTGGCACTCAATAGCCCAGGTAGTCTAGGCTGGTCTTGTGGAATTCGCATTTTGACAGCTTTGCATATAGTTTGGCCACCAAGAGCTTCTCTAACACTTGCTGTACTAGCTTCACGTGTTCCTCTAAGGTCTCAGTAAAGATGAGAATGTTGATCAGGTACACGAGGACCCCTTTGTACAGGTGGTCATGCAGCACCTCATTTATCAGCTCCCTGCAACCTGAATGGCATCATTCTGAACAGGAAGCTATCAAGGGGGCAGTTGAAGGCAGTTTCCACTTGTCTCCTTTTTTGATTCACACCTGGTAGTATGCCTCTCGTAGGTCCAGTTTGGTGAACACTTTCCCCTTGGTCAGGTGAGCCAACATGTCCTTCCTAAGGGAGAGCAGGTAGGTATTCTCCATGCATAGGGTGTTAATTCCCCTAAATCCACGCACAGCCTCATCGGCCCATCCTTCTTTTCCTTAAAGGGGACTGGAGCTGCCACCTTAGATTTTGCTGGCTGGATGAATCCACAGGCTAGGTTGGCATCAATGTACTTCCTTAGTTCTTTCCTTTCTTTTGGGGTCATGGAGTATATCTTGGCTTGGATAGTTTAGCCCCCGGCACGAACTCGATGGCACAGTCAGTGAGATGGTGAGGGGGCAGCAAGTTTGCATCCTCCTCAGTGAACACTTCTGTTAGGTCCCGGTATTCTCTGGGGACTTGTGCCAACCCATTTCTCAATTTTTCAAAACAATATGTCACACTGTCCAACAGGGATGCGGGTTGGTTGCTTGGCAACTTCTCTCCTCCTCCTCTGGCCAGCCAGCCATTGGAATGGCTCTAACATCAGCTAGCTATATTGTTTTGGCTGAAGACTCCATCCATCTCAGTTCTCCCCCCCTTCAGCTCCAAACTGTGTCAAACTGAGTTCATGAGAGAATAACCCAGGATACAAACAATCCCACAACCCTGTCAAATTTAGGCTTGACACTTCCTCCTGCTTCTTCCTCCCTTCTCCTACTTGATAAAGACTGCGTCTGTAGACAGCTCACCTGGCCAAATGGTAAGGATGCCTGTGGTGATTGGAAGCAATAAAAGATGGGAGACTACATTTATTATTGTGCTAAAGTCAAGCCGGTTCCACACAGATGCTTATCAGCCATAAGGTTGTAATGGAAGGTGTGGATGACCTTGGGAAAGGAGGGGAAGAGATACTGCCAGGAAACAATTAAATGAGAGCAGGCCCTCCCCACCAATAATTTAATGATCAAAGAAAGAGTGGCAGCATGATTTTGTGCTTTCAGACTTGGCAATATTCTGTTAGTATAGCCTTACAATAGAGTTAACTCATTGTGTTGTATTTCTTGTCTGGTTTACCTGAAAGGCCAACAGAAGGTAGGCCTGCTGAAAATCCTTCAGATGCACAAGAATTTAACATGCATATTCCTTGATCCTTTTTTACTTCTGACTTCTATCTTGCAACATTGTTTACTTCAGTTTCCCAAAAATTAAAATAGGCAATTAGGCTACAGCACAGGTTCACAGGAAACATGTACAATCTTAACATACAACAAAGTACCCGTGTTTCATCTTTCCTTTTCAAAACCAGATCCCATTCTCTTTTTCCTGTAATGGAAAATTTTCATTAGAATTTTATTGGGAATTTTTACCTGCTTAAAAACAGATCTAAACTTTTGCTTAGTGTAAACTTTTGCTGAGAAGCAAAAAGATTTCGCCCAAAAATTCACCGCCCCCCCAGGTCCTGTTTTCAAGCAATTATGTCTTTTCCCAGTTTAAAAATTGGTGGGGTTTTTTTGTTTTTCTTTTGCCTCCCAACTTGTTTTTCATGCGGTAATAATGTGTCAAGGTCAGAAGAGATTTAGACCATTCCAAACAGTGACCAGCTGGGAAGGATCAGTTTTTTCCTAATAATACAGGCTTTTATTTTATTGTATTTAGATGTGGCTGCAGGTCATTATACTGTAAACTAAATTAGATGAGAATTGTTTAAGGATCTCTTCATTACAGCCCCCTTTTGAGAGTTTTTCTGGTAAAAGCAATTACTTCTTTGGTAAGACTTCAAATTGGGCGGGGGGGGGGAATGGAATAAAAGAAGTCACACTTCTCACACAAAAGAAAACACAGCGTGCATGCCTGTATCTAATAATTTGTGCAAATACAGTTGTCCCTTTCTAACAATATAGCAAGACAAGCTGAATAGATGGGTAATCAGTTTCAGTATATTTCTGTCAGCTGCACCTGAAGGATTACATGACTTTAGGAAGATACATAAGACTCGGGTTTCTCTGTGAGTCACCTAAAATTCTGTAGTTTCCATCTTTTCAATTTTAACAAAGCAATCCTGGTCCACACACTAGTTAGGCACTGTACTCTCTTTCAGCAAACAGAATGGGGAAATCTCACTTTCCAATTCCATCTTTTCTTTCTTATGACAAAAATTAGCACATTCTCTGAGATATTCTGGTGAATGCTGAGAGATAGATACATTCAGAAGAAGAGCATCTGGTTTGCACACAAATCTAAATTAAATTTCTGGGATTGCCATCAGAAGTTGGAAAAGATTCCTGACACTCTGTAGAAAAATGCTGGTCAATAATGCAGATCTTAGAAAATAGTGCTTTGATTTATTCATGCTACAGGTAAACCAGTTTTTAGATTAAAACCCCATGTTTTGTTACAAAGATAAACACACATATAAATAAAAGTTGCAACTTCTATTACTAAAAGTCATTAATAACTGTTATTAATTGTGAAAGAGTAGAATAAATTTTCCTTTTCAAACAAAATGTCCAGATAAAATTTTAAACTACACTGCACTATTTAAACTGTTTTACACTTATTTTGCTTTGTAAATACAGACACAAATAACAGGAAATCAAAGTCAACAGTGTTGCTGAGAATTATCTCTTGCTTTTCATTAGCATTTGTGTTCTTTGACAAAGGGTATATTCATATTTCAGTTTTTCAGCTGTACTGCATAACAATAATGAACACAGAGACAGAAAAATGCCAAACAAATGCACTCCCCCCATCAGCAATCATTTGACCAAACATTTAACCTACAGAAGAGAAATCTCTTGTCTTCAACACAGATTTACAGCCTAAAGATATGGCTGCAAAAAGAAAAGGTAAGTAAACAACTTTATGAAAAATAATTTGCTAAGTAAACAACAAATTTGCTTTCACTTTTTTCCCAAGAAAGTTAAAAATTCAGTGAAATGCTTTTGCAGTAAGCCAGATAACAAGGGGAGTAATGGGCATGTGAAAGCATCCTACATTTACCTATACATTCATCTCTTCAAGTTCTCAACCTCCTTGGCTTCCCAGGTTTTAGTGAGATCCAAAAGAAAGAAAATTTGGGGAACTTCTCTATCATCTAATTTTTAAGAACAAAAAAACAGGAGCAGCCATGAAGTTGCAAAGTGATGGAGAGTTGTAGCTAAAAAACACCAGCAGCATCACTCTCAGCCATGTCACATGGCAGGGGAAACTGAAAGACATCAGCAAAAGAAATGTGAAGGAATTTCCAAAACTTCATAGCAATGAAATAGGAAACTAGAAGCCTTTTTCTTAAGGAAAAAAATCAAAAGCCAGGTGTTATTATCCTGTACTATTATTTATGGATCTGGAAAATCGCATTCAGATTAAACATAGATTAGTCCAGAAGTCACTTCTCCCCATATCTTGCTATTTCTTGAACTGGATTAATTAACCAGACATCTTCCATGTGTTTTGAGGTACAACTTCCTTCTGTCTCATACAGCTTTGCCAATTCTTTGACCTATAGTCCAAATAAAAGTGCATCGGGCCAACAGATATACTCACACATACATCAAACTATTTAAAAAAATAATATTACTATATTGTTGAACAGTGTTCATTGATGACAGTAAAAAAACCTTAAATCTCTGCTTCCTAACTTCTTCTGAACTGCTTCCTAGTTCTACAATTTGTGTGATATTACCAATTTTACCAACAGACAAGAAGGTTGAAATCAGGAAAAGAAGTTCAGAAAACATGCTGAGTATGGCTTTGCAATTCTTTTCAGGCCCTTAAAATATTTCTAGTTTTGGAATAGAAAAGGGAGAAAGAATTTATAGCAGAACAATCTGCAACTTTTCATACCATTGCCCAGATGCCTATTCTATAAAGATTGGGAGGAGGGGCTTTCTGGATTTTTTCCTCTGCAGTCAGACTATTTCCAGATTTGATTTTTCTTCTATCAGTTTGTCCCATCATATTTAATTTGGCTCTGTTCTATACAGTTTTCAGAATCATTCTCCTGAAAGCTAGTCAGGTGGGCAAATTTCTGAGGCCTTTTATATAATCACTCTCTAACATCTGTTCAAAAGAGCTGTAACAAACAGCTCTTGCTTAGGTTAAGCCCCAAGTTATGCAATCACAGTGGGAGAAATAATAAATTAATATACAAGCAGTTATAATCACAATTTCACTACGACTGTCTGAACTTCAGAATAGAAACCAAAAGGTACGGAAACAATAATTTAACTGCTATTCCTATATTCTGTGTTCATTTTAATGTTTAGGTGCCCACATTACACCAAGATAGCAGTTTTTTTTATCTGTTTTAAATCTTTCCATTTTTAATTACATTTTCTTATTTTTAATGTTTTAAATAAGATTACAAATACAGTAGATCTTCAGCTAATCATGATGATAATGCATTTTTTTAGTTATATTTCCAGAGCTACATTTTTACAGTCTTTTCAAATCTGGCATCATATAAAAGCAAGCATAAGTACAATTCCAGAATTCCATCAGCAGGACTACAATTAATTTTTCCAAGTCAATACAGATAGCTGCAACTTAAATTTATAATAGCAGTCTTGGACTATTGTATTCACATTGCTTTTTCTATTGCTTCTTAAATCCAATGTTTTTTCTCAGATTGCATACTTCATCCTTCAATCTAATCTAAAACAAATTAAAAACTACCACCCAAAATAGTTCATTTCCCTACAGATTTAAAAAAAAAAGGTAAAGGAGTCATTTCCACGGTCATGTGGCCAACATGATGTCACAAAGCACTGTTACCTTCCTACTGAAGTAGTACCTATTTATTTACTTACATTTGTTTGTTTTTGAACTGCTAGGTTGGCAGGAGCTGGGGTGAGGATGGGAGCTCAGGTCTCAAACCTGCTCTTAACAGCTGAACCACCATGCTGCTCCAATCAAAGGGTTTCCTTACAATGCCATCAAATGCTTTAATTAGATTAGTAATTAAAGTTCCTGAAATACCAACATGCTCATCCAGAGAAAAGGATATGACCGTTAGTTTTTGCTTTCAATATATGAGAACTTCATCACTGCATCAACAACAATCATAAACTATAATCATTCAACATAGACTAGGGGCAATGGCAGAAAACTACAGCATTTACAGTAAACTTAGATGCATTCTCCTCCTGATACTAGTATCAGAACAAGAAAATATCTAACTCATCAACAAATGAACTTTTGAAAAAGCAAAGCTTACCTGAAAAATCATTCCTTTAAATGTGTTTTTTATGAATCATACAATAGTAATTGTCTATGTAAATGATAGAAATTATGAACCAAAGCATATGAACAGACCTGAATTAGTAAAAGCTATATTAAGTAGACCAAAATTGAGGTCATTTTGAACTATGGACTTGGATTGGTTACTAATTATCTCCTGTATCACAGACATCAAAGTCAACAGAATTGTCAGGCTGGCAATGCAATGAATATTCATTCTGAAATTTTGAAAATCAACAGAAGATTGAACAAATTATTTCTTCACCATTTTCTTATTCTTAGAGTTCAATGCCAATCTTTGGGGCTTGTTTATTGTCAAATATTAATATCTCTATCTATCCTCCACCCTGCATCCTTTAGGCGTCCTACACCACTGTTTTTAATTCCTATGTGTTACTCAAAACAATATTGTTGTATGCATGTGCCAGTGCTTGTTTTGATAAAATTTCACATCCTGTAAGTGAATTGAGGACAGAAAGTTCTTTTTATTTTCACTTGAAATACATCCTTCATGTAAAGCATTGCTCATTGAATAGATCTTTTATTTTAACAATATTATGATTATTAAGAGGTGCTGAAAGCTAACAATGGAAAATCAAGAGAATGTGATCTCTTTTTAGAGAGGCAGGCAGATATTTGATGAATTATTGTCAGACTTGCATGGATTCAAAGAGTGGAGGACTAATTGAATGTATCAAGTTTACATCTCAATATGTTAATTAGGAACATCTGGTTATTATCACCATGGCGAGAACTTCCACCCAACACTCTCTTCGATGAAATCGACTGCTTGTATCAGTTCGAAGTGAACTTTGTATATTTTTTAATATTTCTCAACATTGTACTGAAATTAAAGAATTATTCCTTAAACACAAAGAATTGATCAAAGCTGCGCAGTCAAATAAAAAATACACACGATAGCAAAGTAAAATGTAATTTAATATTTTACATATTATTATAATATATTTGATGTTTTGAATTTTAAATAAAGTTTTGAAGTGATTATTTTAATACGTGTTAAAATGTTTGTAAGAAAATATATAATTTAATTGTAATTTTTTTTTATTTTTTTACTACTTAAACCTCGCCCCCCCCCCTCCCGCTTGTCCGCTATTTTTTGGAAGCAGACCTGGCAACCCTAAACACAGGGTCTTATTTTCGGGAAAACATGGTAAAAAGGGAGAGAAGCTAATACATTTGCTAAATTTGGGCAGGCTTAAGCTAATAAAATGAAGTCTAATGCCCAATTGCTTCTGTTGACTTCCTAGAATACTTTGGAATGTGCAAATTAGTAAAGTAGTCCTTCATTTACAACCATTTGTTGAGTGACCATTCAAAGTAGGTTGGTTCTGAAAAAAATGATTTATTTGTCCTTGCACCTACAACTGTCACAATGTCTCTGTGGTCACATGTTTAGACTTAAATCCTTGCTGATTGCCAATGTTCCTATGATTATTGCAGTATTCCAGGGTCACATGATCAGCATTTGTGATCTTCCCAGCCAGGTCTTGATAAGCAAAGTCAATGGAAGAAGCTGGATACACTTAACAATTGTGTGCTTCACTTTAATGATCATGGTGACTTGCTTAATGACCATGACTAAAAAGGTGTAAAATTGGATGCAAGTCATCTAACAATCACCTTGTTTAGCAATGGAAATTCCAGTCCAAATTGTGGTCATAAGTCCAAGACTACCTGTATAGTCTCCCTCCCTTTTGCAGGTACTGTTTGCATATTTCCTGATACTTAGGACAATTAATCAGTGGAACAACTTGCCATCAGAAGTTGAGGGTGATCCATCACTGGAGGTTTTTAAGAAGAGATTGGACATTTCTCTAAAATGGTACAGGGTCTCCTGCTTGAGCAGGGGGTTGGACTAGAAGATCTTCAATGTCGCTTCCAACTGTATTATTCTGTTATATCACAATGAGTTGGATGTCTCGGGAATAAGTTCTACTAAATTCGGTGAAATTCACACCCAGGTAACTATCTATAGCAGGTTTCCCAATCTGGAAACCTATAGATAGTTTGTGACTAGAATTAGCAGAATCTCAGGATTCAGGAAAAGACTGAGTCCCGTAGATTATCTAGGCCAGATGTACAGCCCAATGGTTCTGGTTTCTTAAAAAATTATGCTAAGATGAGTCCAGCAATTTTTAGTCTAGTTACCTTACAAGTGTAATTCCTTGGAAGCATAACTTGGCTCTCACAGGTGAATATAAATTAAACCAGTTCAAACAAACATCTTCCTTGACTGTCAAAATTAAACTGTTTCCATGACCTGAGAGCTATGGATATCTCGGGCATGCAAGTGTTGTCATAGCACATGCTCCACAGGCACAGAATAGCAGTGCAAGCCAAAGTTAGCTTCCTCCATTACTCAAGTAACATGGCAACGGCCAAACACCACAATCCTTCAAGGGTGTTCTTGTTATAGTAGGAGGAAAGCAAGCTAACTAATGCTTTTCTTGAGTTTGCAAAAAATGTTAAGAGGGTGAACTATGCCAAATTAAATGCCTTTTGACCCATTCATGGAATATTGAATAAACTTCATAATCACATACAACACTATTAGATCTGGGCTTCAAAAATATGAAAGGCTGCTAACTGACAACCAAAGGTAAAGAAACCTATCCAAAAATCAAGAGGTAGTACCTTTTTTTATTGTGTTTGTTGAAATCTTTGGAGAATAGTCTGAAATCTTTTGATATATCTGAGTATAGCAATCTTTAACTCAAAGGTGCTTTCAGAGTTCAAATTAGTCTCTGACGTCAGGGTGGTTGAAATATGCCAATATTATTTTGTCCTTGACCTGAGTCCTGATGCCACATTTGTGTCCATTAATTCTTTTGCACAGTTTGTCCCATGTCTCGTACATATAAGGGCATTACTGGCAGATGCGGCATGTATCATATTACAGAAAACATATAATCTTGTTGTACTTCTTGGGGCTGTGATAGTGTTATTAACATAGGGACAAAATAGACATCTTAGTTTGTTTCAAGATCTGATTCCATTGTTAGCATATTTGCCTTCTTTTTCCTTTTCCTTGAGAATCCGCTTAAGGCTATGGTTTTCTAATTTTTTTCGGTACAATCACATAGCCTGACATACTGTCTACAGCATATGCAATTCTTTGCAGGATAAGTGCAAGATGTTATTCAAATATACACATTCAGGTATATACAACAATGAGATGTATTCACATATTAATTAAAGCCATAAATGGTTTGTCTGCTTTTGACTGATAGGAACCCAGGCACAATTATTTGTAAACTAGGATTTATGGCTTTTTGTTATATATGATTCCACAATTTGTGTTTTAAGATGCCATGACTGAAGTAAAATTGGCTATCTATCGAAGCACCTGGTCTACCCCAACATGGGAGGGAGCATACTGCTTCCCTTTCACCTTTCCCTTTCACCAATCCAGGAGCCCACAGTGGCTCAGAGGTTACTATAGGCAGCCCAAGTTCAAATTTGAGTAAGAGTAAGGCTAGCTGATGAATTAAAGAGTGAACAAAACAGTGTGAGGAGCAAACAATGGTATTAAGAGGATTTTTGGATCCAGGCCATTGACAGAAGTTTAAAAAGAATAAAGCTCTTTTTTTTCAAAACTAATTCCTTAACATACTTTGCTAATATACTCTTGGAATATTATAAAGAAAAATCAGCCAGTCATGTAGGCTACTGATAAGACAATTGTTACTGGCTGAAAGTGCAGGATTGACTTTTCTGCATTTTAAAATATACTTGTAAGAAATCCTATCTTGTAAACATTTCATATTTTTAAATGAAGACTCTTATGGAAATACTACCTGATATTAAATATAATTATTAGTTGTCTTTCAAACCAGCATCTTCCAAAGGTGATTTACAAACAAAGATTTTGAAAAATCTTGGGATTTATTGGTTCTAAAATAAGCTAGTTATAATGGTATAAAATATAAAATAGCTGCTCCCTAATACTGTGGTTTCTAGACAATCAGTAGATGGCAGCAAATTGATACAGAAAACTCTATCTCTGCCACCATCTGGTGCTCATCCAGCATTTTGCAGCAATTGAACTATATACTATTTGGTCAGATCAAGCAGCATATATTTTCATGTGATCCTTTCCACTATATAACGATCCATATAAATACTTCAGTAATATTATAAACCTATTACTATAGGTATATAACTTTGTTTTGTTTTTACAAATACCTTAGATGAAAGTCCTATGCATATGAAGCATCATATGAAAATCTCAGTTTACTTAATCATGTCACCTTTGTTCAATCATGAATAAAAAAATAAGGGAATATATAACTGAATGGTACAAAATGGTTAACGGCTTGTATATGCTCAGTGAGAACGCATGTGCATTAATTCTATGACTGATTCCTCTCATTTATGAAGTAATGCAAGAGTGCTTTTCAACTTTGAATATTTAATTCTTATCACCAGCCATCCATGATCAGCTTTATAAATTTGTCATGAACTGATGTCTGTTTCTCTCAAATAAAGCTGGAAGCCATATGTCCCTGGTTAAATTAAATACTAATTATGAATGAGTAACAAAGTAAACAACCCTTTCTATCTCAATGGTCTGATCTATTGCAAATACATTAATGCAGTACAGCATATTTCATTTATATATCATTACCTTACATTCTCCCTTCCAGAGACATTTGCGTCTATGTGATTTCATCACCCAGGCTATTGCAAAATACAGTCCAGATGAAAAGGTATATTCATCAACTATATTATAATCCTGTTCAACTTTTGCTTTTATTATGCAATTGGGAAAACCTTCTCTGCTGTTTCTTTTCCATGTACAACAATGAACAAAGAGCCAAATGTTAAAAACAAAATGCAGAGAAGGGTACAATTTCACACAATTGTTTCAAGGCACTACTGGAGAATTTGCTCATTTAAATGAGTGTTCCCACTCCAGAAATTGGCCTGTGATGGCACTGATTGTTATTGTAATTAAATCACTTGTTTGCAAATTTTGGAATAAAGTAAAAAACAAACAAACCCCACAGTACATTCTCAAATGTGATGTAATACCCCAATATAAAAAATGCTAAACTTCTAACTTTTTCCTATAATATTTATTACCTGTCCAGAATCCACTGAAATGGGACAGCCAATAAATATAAATGTAAACATAAACATAAATATAAATATAATTATGCTGAGTATAGGGGTCAAATGACATATCCATTGAGCCCAATGCAGCCTATGCTGCCTTCTTGGCAGTCAATCTCCAGAAGCTAGCCTTTACCTGGAAATGATAGAACTTGAAGTCCAGACCTTCGGTGTGCAAAATATGTTCAGCCACTGGCTTCTGATGCTAACTAAAGAAACTTTTAAAAGCATAAGTCATGAATAAAGCTTTTTTTGTTCATGTGAATGCAATCTTCTTACAAGTCGATTAAGTTAAATCATTTTCTACAAGATAGTTGCTTCTGAGGAGTAAGTTCACTTATTGCAAAATATTATTTCCACATAGCTAAGGCTCTACTTCAATTGTTAGTATAGCCTTGTGGAGCCTCAACCAGGCAGAAATGATTTATATTGGCAGACACAACACTGTAATCATCAATCAGTTAAGGGCCATATAAATTACAGTAGCAGAGATACATAACTGTACTTAAAGGGCATCTATGCTCAGATGACCTTTCAAGCTGCAAAAACCAGAGGATCCATGGATAAAAATATGCAGCTTTTCCTAGTCTAATGTGCGTTTGCTTGCTTGCTTGTTTGCTTGCATGCTTGCTTTCTGGATATTTTTATCTATATCTTTCTCAGGCATATAGGCAGTGGTGGGATTCAAGTAATTTAACAACCGGTTCTCTGTCCTAATGATTTCTTCCAACATCCAGTTTGCCAAATTGCTCAGAAAGTTAACAACTGCTTCTCCTGAAGTGGTGCAAACTGGCTGAATCCCACCACTGCATATAGGGTTCTTCAGTAATATTAAGCAGATTAATCCCCAATGACAGTGATTCCAGACTTTTGCTGGAATACAAAGATCCCAGTTACCTTATTCCCAAAGGCCTGCCAGGTCTTAACAGATTTTCTAAACCCAAACAGGGCTTGTTGACTATATATGGGTGGCTACAATGCCTAACATCATGACCTAATATGTCCACTATTTTTAGAAACCCTAAATGCCAATACCTGGCTGATATTGTTTGAACTCAGAAGCTAAACAGTGTCATTGGATGGGAGATTTCCAGAGAAGAACACCAACACAGTAGGTTAAGCTGGCAAGTCAAAAAGCATCCAAGGAAATAACTTCTCAGCTGTGGTCAAGAAAACTACATGAATAGGTGAATGAAGTTACTAGAATTCAAGTTCAATTCAAAAGAGACTGCACTGGGAAGAAGTGAAGCTGCAGCTGCAGTCGTGCAGGCAAGAATCTCTTCCCTCCCCTTCTCTCAGGTGTAGCAGGAAAGATGGTAAGCAAACAGCCTACCACCTGTTTGGGAAGTAGAGGTGACATCTGGAGATTGTCAACTATTACAAAGAGACGAGAGGACTTTCATTTGATTTCCAGAATCACAAGCTATAGTGAGCAGCATATACTGGTGGGATATTTACTTGACAATATTACCTTGCAAAGTCATAGAAGAGTGGAGTTGACCCAGAACAATAGCCTGTTGTTGGGGAAGTGTGTGTTGCCGCCCCCCCCAAAAAAAAAGCTTGCTACTTGCTACAGGCTTGCTACTTTATGATGTGTCCAGTTCTTGAAGAGCAAAGGATCCTCATATCTACTAATATATATACATTTTATTCATAGTAGAAAGTGATGTGTAGATTTTTTTTGTCCCAGTGATAATGTATGCATATTACTATTGCCTATCTTGTGAGTAAGGAGAGATATTTACAGTAATTATTTTAGTTATATACAGAAAGTCCCATTGAGTCATCATTTCAGAGATATTTCCATACCTAAACAGAGAAACAGGATGGCCGCAAGTGGGCAAAAAAGCAACTTCTAATTTCTTGCTGGCTTCTCCATTGAGTATTCTTGTGTGAAGCTGGCTGAGAGCATCAAAAATCTTCCTTCCTTTCATCCCTCCCTCCCTTCATCCTTTTCATCTTTCACCCCTTCCCTTCCTTTTCTCTCTCCTGCCCTTCCTCCCTAAAATTCCTGCTGTCTCCCCCATTTGCTTTGCTTGGGGTAAGTGTGTAGGGAGAAAATCATTGGGGAAGCCAGAAGGAAATTACAAATCAAACATCAGTAGGCAGGTAAATAGCTGCTGCAGGGTGGGGGAAGAAGCTAGGGGTTTTGCAGGGCAGCAGGTTAGGAAGGATATGTACATGGTCAGCATGGGTGGTCAGCATGGGTGGGAAAGAGTGCACATGGGTGTGTGTGGGTGGTCAGAGAAGGCACTGGGGCTGCACAAGAAGTACCACATGGATTGGATAAGATGCACTGAGTTTCCTTCCTCCCTCCCTCCCTCCCTCCTTTCCTTCCTTTCTTTGCTCTCTTCCTCCCTTCCCTTCTTTTTCTTTCCTAGCAGGCAGGTAAATGGTTGTTGCTGGGTGGGGAAACGAGCAAACTAGTGCATGAGTAGCCAGGAAACTGCCATGGAACCTTGAAAATGATGATCATATGATCAGAGTAGCATTACAGCACTGAAACAGCCATAACTTTCCTAAATTGGATTCCCCCCAGGAGTCATGGATTCTGGCATTTTGTAACTTATCCAATTTGAGGTACCTTTCTTGACAAAGTTTTGCATTAGGATGCACCATTTCACTCAGTTAAGGGGGACAGACATGAGAGTTTTAGTAATAGATAGGCCATGATTGGCATCCTGGAATCTGGCTGTTGCCTTGATTGTGACTTTGGGTCCACTTGCATAAACTGACATTATTGTGTCCTCCAAGTAAACAAAACAAGTCTTGGGGCAAGAGTCCAAGGTCTGAGTCAGGAGATTAAGCAGGAGAGCTCTCAAGTGCACAGTGACCTCAGACACTGTGACTATTTAAGAAGATTCATAGTAATTAATCTTAAGAATCTTAAGTAAGATTCTATAGTAATAGAACCATTAATTCCAGGAATTGAAATTATCACAAAGTTTTCTCCGAAGAATGATATAGGGCAGTGATGGCTAATCTTTTTGTTGTTGCGTGCCAAAAGCAGTGGGAGAGGGGGGGTCGCAGGTACGTGTGCCCACATCCATAATTCAATGCGCCCCGCCCTCCTGCACATGCACGTGACACACACCCCCCACGCTCCCTCCTGCTTTTGGCAAGCGATGGCATGGTGGCATGGTAGGCCAGTTTTTCACCCTCCCCAGGCTCCAGAAGCTTTCTAGGAGCCTGGGGAGGGCAAAAACAGCCTTTCCCACATCCCCGGAGGCCGGAAACAGCCAGTTTCCTGACTTCCGGTGGGACCAGAAGGCCTGAAAATAAGTTTGCTGGTGTGCGTATGCACGCTGGAGTTGAGCTACGGCAACACTCGCATGCCCACCAATATGGCTCTGCGTGCCATCTGTGGCATGCATGCCATAGGTTCGCCATCACGGATATAGGGCAAGCATGGATCTAGTGTCTTCAAATGTTTGAAATTCACATCAGCCATAGCCACCAATAGCAAGGAACTGCAAAAATTGTAACCCAAAATTTCTGGAGAATGTTTCCCTTAGCCTCACTGTTACTTCTCAAAGCACAAAGGAAAATTTGTAGAGATAGTGTGCAACTTTGCTGAAACTAAGGTTATGCCTATGAAATTTGTCATTAGAACTGAACGTACTTGAGCTCTTGTTTCAGAAATAATTCTGTCCAGACATGTTGTATGTCCAAACTTGTCTGATTCAAAGTCCTGTCATTTCATGATTTGGCATGTAGAGGTGATTCAGAGATAAAGGAGACCATGCAAATTCCAGAATTATGAATCTTAATCAGGTGATTTTATCAGACAATTCTTATAATTAAATTTTAAAAAAATAAAATGTGAAGAATCTCCAGTGCTACTTAATTTAGTACCACATACTGAGGTATTATTCTCTTAAAATTACAAAGTATAATAAACATTGAACATTTAATAGATAGCTCAATCAGAGAAATATTCAGACTTTTGTTTATAATCATTGACTGATTATATTGATTTATATATCAGCCATGTTACAATTGCAACTCTGGATAATGAGCATATGATTAAAACAAAAACAATTAATAAAAAAGCAATAACCTGTGTCATTTTCAAAGGTAATATCCTTTAAATCATCTGCAGATGACTGCAACAAATGAAACAAAATCCAGAAGAATTCTGATAGCATCTTTTCCAAATAACAAATTTTATTAAACAGCATAAGCTTTTGTGAACTGAGGAAGTGTTTTGCAGCTCATGAAAAGTTATGCTATTTAGTAAAATGTGTTTGTCAAGGTGCTTCTGATTTTTTCCCACTACTGACGTTGCATCTTCTCCTGAAATGTTTTTTGATGGTTGGTGCCTCTGTTAAGAGAAAACATCCTGTTCTTTTTCTGTGCTTACCTGTACAAAATGAATCTGCGGTGAATTGTAGGATTGCCCAAGCATAGATGTAATCTACCAGTTTGATGTAATATTTGTCAACACATTGGAGCTCTCTGTGAAACTAAAACTATTTAAAGTTGTACTGCAATCACAGAATAGTACATTTGAATTTAAGCTCCTGAATTTGAATCTGCCAGCCACAGATGGAGAAGATGTGGCTCTCCAGCTGCTATAAGTGTAGAACTTTTCACATACAGTATTTCACCATTTTCTGCATTGGCTAGGCTGCTAAAAGCTGCAATTAGCACAGAATCACTAAATGGTGAAATTTTTTTTTATTTTATTTATTTATTTGTCAAACACGTAAGATAACAGATATACCGTACTTTTCGCAGTATAAGACATACTTCCCCCCCCCCCCCGTGCTCGTGTATTATTGCGGTTGAAACTGAAGTAGTCATTGACAGATAGGACATTGTAGCAGATAATTTTGTATACTACGCTTAGGTCAGAGCGAAGGCGGCATAGTTCTAAGTTTTCTAATCCCAAAATTTCAAGCCTGGTGGCATAAGGTATTCTGTTGTGAACAGAGGAGTGGAGTACTTTTCTCATGAAATATCTCTGGACTCACTCAATTGTATTAATGTCCGATATGCAGTGCGGATTCCAGACAGATGAGCTGTATTTGAGAGTTGGTCTAGCAAAGGTTTTATATGCCCTAGTTTGCAATACAATATTACCGGACAAGAAGCTTCACAAGATTAGATTAACAACTCGTAATGCCTTTTTGGTAATGTTATTGCAGTGAGCTCTGGCACTTAGATCATTTGAAATGAGTACTCCAAGGTCCTTGGCAAAATGAGGGTCGTTTACAAGGATGTTTCTGCCCAGCTTGTATTTGATCTCTGTATTTGATTTTTTTTTTTTTTTTGCCAATGTGTAAGACAGAGCATTTGTTGGTTGATATTTTGAGTTGCCAATTGTTCGACTATTCTGACACATAGTTAAGGTCTCTTTGTAGGGTAGCAGCATTGTCGGGGGTGTTGAATAGTTTTACATCGTCGGCGAAGAGAATGCCATTGCTTATAATATGATCGCAAAGGTCATTTATGTAAAGTATAAATAGTGTGGGTCCTAGAATGCTGCCTTGGGGGACACCGCTGTTAACAGGTGCAAGGTTTGATAGGGCGCTCCCTATTTTGACTACCTGTTGCCTGTTTGACAGGAAAGCAGCTATCCACTTATGCAGGGATCTGGAAATGCCATAAGATTTGAGTTTTAGAAGTAGTTTGTTGTGTACCACTGAATTAAAGGCTTTACAGAAGTCTATGTAAATTGCGTCTATTGCTTTACCCTGGTTGAGTTGTGTAGTGCATATGTTTTTGCAGTGTAAGAGTTGCAGATTGCAGGATTGCACAATTTTTTTCTGAAACCAAACTGCTTGTTGGAGAGTAGGTTGTTTGTCTCTAAGTTAATTTATTGGGGTGTTTTAAATCTGTCTTCGGTCAAATTGTTTAATTCGGTTTTATTCTGTTTTTAAATTTTTATTTATCTGTTTTTATCTTGTGGCTATTCACCGCCCTGAGTCCTTCGGGAGTAGGGTGGTATATAAATCAACTAAACTAAACTAAACTAAACTAAACTAAACTAAACTAAACTAAACTAAACTAAACTAAACTAAACTAAGTGGAGGGTAATGGATTGGTTTATGATTGATTTCATGACTTTGCAGGTGACACAACATAATGAGATTGGTCTGTAATTTTCAACTAGGCTAGGGTCACCCTTTTTGAAGATAGGATTGACCGTGGCTAGTGACCATAGGTTAGGCAAGGAGCTGGTTCTGAAAGATGTTTCGTAGATTATGCTTAGAGGTTCTACTATGGCAATTGAAAGATTTTTTAAGAAATAGGCAGATAATCCATCAGGGCCAATAGATAGAGATGATTTTAGGCTGCGTAATGCCTTTTCAATGGCATCTTCTGTGGCATCGATATGTAGTAGATCATTGTAATTAGTTGTACTACTGGGAAATGTAGGACATGAGCCATTGCTGTTTACAAAGACTGAAGTGAAGAACGTGTTGAAGAGGTTGGCCTTAATGGTTTTATCATTACAGTCTTTCCCGTTAGGCCCTTTTAGGGATGGGGTGGATCTCGAGTCTTTAAGTTTGTTGTTTACAAAATTATAGAAGGCATAGGACTTCCGGCTTGCTTCTCGTCGCTGTCAGACGGTCCCTCAGGACCGCCAGCCCCATTGCCTTAAGAGCCACCTTTACAACGGAAAGGCGGCTCGAAAAACTCCATCTCCAGGAGGAAATGTGAGATAGAGCAGGTGAGTGTAGGTAGAGCTTTCCGTGAAGCCCCCAGAGTTTTTGTTTTTACTCTTGGGGGCGAGTGGATGAGGCTCCCTATATCACTCGCCGTTCGCTCCGGGCATTGGGAGACCTTTGCCTTTTTGCAGAGCAAGGCGATGAAAACAAGCTTTTCAAGATAACTAACAGACTAAGTAAAGAGGATGAGATCTGGACTTGGACCTGTGACCCTAAATCGCAAGTATTTATACTTATTTTGCAAAGGATATTGAACAAAGTAAAAAAGAACTTTTAAAATGGCGACTGCTGAAGTTTGAGTAGGGAAGCTGAAAAGGGAAAGTCCTTCCATTTCTTATTAAGCCACAAAGTAGCGGAATAAATACGCCTGGCTACAATTGAAGAAAAAGCTCCACTTTTGTGTTTTTTCTTTCCTGGAGATTTGGTATTGATCTTGTTTGGAAAGAAGCTTTTTTCTCTTTCTTTGTTTTTCTTTTCTTTTCTAAGAGAGTTTGTCTGTGTGGAAATATGGCGTTCAGACTTACAAAGCCAGACAAACAAGCAGTGGCGGGGGGATTCCCCCATCTATAAACTATATGAACAAGTTCTAAACCTACAGACTCAGAAAACTGATTTTAATATAATTGAATTTCTCTTGGAGGAGATTGTAAGAAGGGATGAGATTGTGAATCAGAACTTTGAGAAATTTAAGTAGGAAATTAAAGAATTGGTGCAATTAAAGTTTGATACTTTGCAACGAAAGATTGTAAAAGTGACTAATGGTTTTACAGAAATTGTTATGAAGTTGGGTACAAATATTGATTTATTAGAGTCTAAAATGGAGGAAATTGAGGATAATTTGGACAATAAAATACAAAGAACTGAAAATGATTTGATAAACATTCAAGATAATAGCTTAGAAGAAAAACTTAAAATGGAAGCTGATCACAAGACTTGTAATGCAGAAAATATGCAACAACGGATTGAAAAAGAAGTTTTAATGATGCAATATAATCTCACAGAATATGCAATTAGGCTGAAAGGATTACAGGAAAACAACAGAGATGATTTAAGAAAAATATCTTCTGAAATTCTGGCTGGGGTCCTGGATTGCAAAGCAAAGGCAATTGCCAAGAGATGTGGTGATTTATTTTACAGACAAAGAAATAAGAAATAATATTGTGCAAAAATCTTTTAATTCTACTCTGCATTTGTTTGGAAGAAAGATTTGGATATACAAAGAGCTACCACCTAAGATGTTATTGGAAAGAAAGAAATTTGGTTTTCTGGTGTCTGAGCTTAAAAAACAAAATATTATATTTAGGTGGGATACTCCAGTTGGTATAATATTGAAATATCAAGGAGTAAGATATCAATTAAATACTGTTGAAAAAGCGGAAGAATTTTACCAAAAATTTTTGAAAATGAGTTCAACATTTTTATGCACAACACAAGATAAGCAGAAGGAGTTGGAAATAAAGGAAAAATATCGAGCTACAGAGGCCTCTGTAGATGAATCGCCTTTGGATTCTTTAGATACCTCAGCTGGATTATCCACAAATAAAAGAGATGTGGCATTGGATTCTAATGTGATGATTCATCAAGTCACAGACAAGCATGGAAATCAATTAGAAAAGAAATATGAGTCACAAAAGCAAAACCAACAAGATCAAGCTATAAATCAGAATGAAAACCGATCAGTCGATATACAACTCGTAGAAAGGAAATTAGGATGGAGACCAAACCCACAACAAGTCAAGACAAAAAGAAATAGATCTCGCAAAAACAAAAATTTCTAAATCAGGCAACAGTGAAGCCAGTTATTTAAAAGATGACTGAATACATGAAAAGATAGTTGAGGCGAAGTATTGGTCAATATTATCCTGAGGAGAGTGACAGACTTCTGCAGTGCTGTAATTTTGGGATGTGAAAAGGGCCTTAAATTGTTGGATTGGAATTATCCATTTTGGATTTATTTAATTTTTTTGATAAATATATCATGCTTATCCTGAGCTATATGGCAAGAGAGCTATGCTGGGGCATGCAGAAGATCTAGTTGTTACCCCATTATGATGGTGGGAATTAATAATCCTGAAGAAATCCACTACTACAGATATTATATGGAATACAATTATAATGTCACTCGGGTGGTTGTTTTCCTTTTTTATATACACGAAGATATTTACTATTGATGGGGGCAGATGATAACTGAGGATTTTGAACATTCTGTTGCAATCAGGATGCTATGTTACCCTAATATGGGCGATGGAGTTAACAATCCAGTGGAGAGATATCAAAGAAGATATTATATTATATGGATTATAAGTTTAAAGTCATTGATCTTATCTATATAAGGGAATTTTTTTTCTTAGTAGGGTGGGCAGAAGAATAAAGATATTAAGAATTGTTATGTGTGGTAATTTTGTAGGAAAGTGGGTGGAGACAGGTTAGTTTATTGATTGTTTAGTTTAAGAAAAGGGATGTTTAAGAGATACATTTATGGGAGTGGAGGAAATGGATAGAGCTGAATAAATGTTAAATTAGGATTTATTATATAGCTTTCTAGGGGAAGGCTGCTTTGAAATGTTATATTAATATACATTAAAGATTAAATGTTAAAATAGGATTTATTATATAGTCTTAAAGTGTCTTGTCTCCTGCGTATGTCCAAGATGGCCGCTCCCAGCTGAGTGGCGGCGATACCTGGGGGAGATTCCCCGGCTTTTGGGGGTTTTCGGGGGCCGGACCAGCTAATTTTGCCCCATGTCTGGCAAGGGGAGCTTCCCACCGATCGGATGTTGTCTTTTTGAGAGCTGGCAGCTTTCCAGGACGCGATGGCCAGGAGGAGACAGAGGCAGCTGCGCTGCAGTTTTACGAGCAGGGAGAGCGGCTTCGGCGTCTCCCCGCAGCTGCCGGACTGGTGGAGTGGGCGGTGGCGGCGTCGGCGATGCAGTCTCTCCCCGGAGCTCCGAGGGGATGGCAGGGGCTTCCCAGCGATAGATGGAGATTTTTTTCGGAAAGCTGGGATCGTCGGGCTGACACTTGCTACAATACTAGGACGAGCGGCTGTGAGGGATGACACCAGAGGGGGCGAAAAGGAGGAGGAACTTGCTTAGGGAGTGCAAGGAGCCTCTGACCATGATATACTATTAATGTCAGTTCCTTGGAACTGCTATTACAACTTAGATGGGAGGCTTACTTGGAGGGGGCCTCTTCCTGGTTCTCCCAGAGGTTCCCCCCCCTCCCTTATGTGGATGGGGGCGAGCTAGAAACATTGCTGGTTCTGACGGTTGGAAAAGATCTGGGGCCAAGCTCTTATGCCCCATGTGGTCTGTTAGCCTCTGTGAGGCCACTTATCATCTGGAGGTTCCTCTGAACAATATGATGATATTTGCCTCCCATGGACATCTATAGCCTCCTGATTCGCCTCCTGATTTGCCTAAGGTGCAGCCGCCAGAACCATTGGAGGCTTCTCTTGGCCCGCGGACCTGTAGATTGGTGGCTGTTATTAATGCCCCCCAGTTGTAGAGTGAGATATTCCAGATTTCAAGCCTTGTATGGAGCCGGACGATGACTGCGGTTTCTGGCCCTTCCCAGCTTTCGTGAGAGGGCAGCTGGTGTCAACACCTGGCCTCGAAGCGGCTTAAAACTCCATCCACTGCTGTGAGAGAGCAGTGGAATTTGAATTTATTGACTTGGAATTGATTGAATGTCCCTCCCCAGACTTTGGACTATCTTGATTACCCCCAGGCCGTGGACTTCCCCCAGTTTAATTAATTAACTGATTGATTAGATGTATTCGCCAACAGAACTTCTTATTCTGCGAGACTCCCCCCTCTCGCAGGTGTGGCCCTCCACTTTATCAAGGGCCTACCTTTATGACGGGCTTTGGCACCCCGAGAGGTGGCATGCTGCAAAAAGGGGATTGAGGGGTTTTTTAGGGAAACTTTTTGATAGATTTTTAAGGGATTTTAAGGGGTGGGAGGGTTGTGTGGGTTTGGGGGTTAACCCACGGGGGAGGGGTCCGGCCCAGCTGTCAGTGGGGCCATGGAGGGTGCGGATTCCAGGGGTAAGGGGGACATTAGAGTCCATTCTGTCGAGGGCTTTTCTATCAATGTGTTGAGTGGGAGGGGCAGATATGGTGGGAGCAGGGGGCCACATCATGTGGTGGGGGTGCGCACTCGCTATCTTCGAGCGGTGGTGCGCCCCGGTCCCCATAGCCCTTCTCGTATCCCAGGCTGTTCAGACTCTCAGGGCCCGAGCCTTCGGCTGCTGTCGTGGAATGCCAGGTCCGTGGTAAATAAAGCCCCCCTCATTTGCAATCTTATTCAGGAGGGGGGAGCAGACCTGGCAGGTATTACGGAGACCTGGTTGGGCCATGAGGGGGGGTCCCCTCGTGGATATGTGCCCACCAGGTTTCCGAGCATTCCATCAGCCGAGAGCTCAGGGCAGGGGCGGAGGGGTGGCGGTTATTATAAAGGAAAGTCTTGATCCGAGGGAGACCACTGTTCCACAGATAGCCGGATGTGAGTCCCTTTTTGTGAGATGGGGTCGTGGAGTACAGATGGGCTTGTTGATCACGTACCTGGCTCCCTGCCACATGGCAACGGCCCTGCTCGAGCTGCTCAACATCATAGCTGAGGTGGCGGTTGGTACCCCCAGACTTCTAGTCATGGGGGATTTCAACCTGCCATCTGTCGGCGAAACGTCTGAGGTGGCTCGGGAGTTCATGGCTTCCATGATGGCCATGGACCTTACTCAGTTAATTCATGACCCCACTCACACGGGTGGACACACTCTGGACTTAGTTTTTGTCTCTGGTCAGTGGTCGAGTGGCCTTGATACAGGGGATATAGTCATCGAACCCTTGTCATGGTCTGACCACTCGCTCCTTCGACTGGACTTTCTAACCGCTGCACCCCGCCGCAGGGAGGCGGGACCGACCAGGTGGTTCCGCCCCAGGCGCCTGATGGACCCTGATAGGTTCCAGATGGAGCTTGGGCCATTTCCTGAGACTCTGGCTCATGACTCGGCTGAGGACCTTGTGGCTGCCTGGGATAGTGCGGCTGCCGGGGCCTTGGACCGTGTCGTGCCTTTGCGGCCTCTGACCCGGCACCGAACTCACCTAGCTCCTTGGTTCTCCGAGGAGCTCAGGGAGATGAAGTGCCGGAAAAGACGCCTGGAGAGTAGTTGGAGGACCAGCCGCTCCGAATCTGACCGAACACTGGTGAGGTCTCATATTAAGACCTACCTAGTGGTGATAAAAGCGGCGAGATCTAGCTATTTTGCTGCTCTTATCGCGTCATCAGATAATCGCCCGGCCACCCTGTTTAGGGTGACCCACTCCCTCCTCCATCTGGAAGCGCGGGATGACCCCTTGCAGGGCCGAGCTGAGGACTTTGTGCAGTATCTGTATGACAAAATCGCTCAGATTTGGGAAGGGCTGGCCTCTGACTGGGTATGTCCGGATGGGATGACTGAGGCAGGTCTTGAGAGTGTTATCTGGGGGGAGTTCGATCCTGTGGCTCCCGAGGACATGGACAGGGTCCTGGGACAGCTGAACGCGACCACATGTTTATTGGACCCGTGTCCCTCCTGGTTGGTACTGGCTTCCCGGGAGGTGACACGAGGCTGGCTCCAGAAGATTGTTAACGCTTCTTTGAGTGAGGGGGTCCTGCCGGCCGCTTTGAAAGAAGCGGTTGTGAGGCCCCTCCTCAAGAAGCCCTCTCTGGATCCGGCTGTTTTGGCTAACTATCGTCCAGTCTCCAACCTTCGCTTTGTTGCGAAGGTTGTTGAGAGTGTGGTAGCGCAACAGCTTCCCCGGTACCTGGATGAAGCTGTCTATCTAGACCCGCTCCAGTCCGGCTTCCGGCCTGGGCACAGCACGGAAACGGCATTGGTCGCGTTGGTGGATGATCTCTGGAGGGCTCGGGATAGGGGTTGCTCCTCTATCCTGGTCCTGTTAGACCTCTCAGCGGCTTTTGATACCATCGACCATGGTATCATGTTGCGCCGGTTGGCGGGGTTGGGGGTGGGAGGCACCGTTCTCCTCCTACCTCTCTGACCGGTTGCAATCTGTGTTGATGGGGGGGCAGTGGTCGACCCCGAGGCACCTTGCTTGTGGGGTGCCACAAGGGTCGGTCCTCTCACCCCTTCTGTTCAACATTTATGTAAAGCCGCTGGGTGAGATCATCCGTGGCTTCGGGGTGGAGTTCCATCAGTACGCTGATGACACCTAGCTGTACATCTCCACCCCAGGCCACTCCAACGATGCCCTTGAAGTGATGTCCCGGTGCCTGGAGGCCGTGCGGGCCTGGATGGGGAGAAACAGGCTCCGACTCAACCCCTCCAAGACCGAGTGGCTGTGGCTTCCAGCGTCCCGATATAGCCAGCTGACGCCATCGCTGGCTATTGGGGGTGAATCACTCGCCCCCACGGAGAGGGCTCGCAACTTGGGCATCCTCCTGGACGCACGGCTGTCTTTAGAAGATCATTTGACGGCTGTGGCCAGGGGGGCTTTTTATCAGGTTCGCCTGATACGCCAGTTGCGCCCTTTTCTAGATCGGGACTCTCTATGCACAGTCACTCAGGCACTAGTCACTTCCCGCCTGGACTACTGCAATGCTCTCTACATGGGGCTCCCCCTGGGGTGCACCCGGAGACTCCAGCTGGTCCAGAACGCGGCCACGTGGGGGATTATGGGGGCGACGAGGCGCTCCCATGTGACACCTCTCCTGCGCGAGCTGCACTGGCTTCCGGTGGTCTTCCGGGTGCGCTTCAAGGTGTTGGTGACCACCTTTAAAGCACTCCATGGCTTAGGGCCGGGGTGCTTACGAGACCGCCTTCTGCCACCAATAGCCTCCCACCGGCCAGTACGCTCGCACAGAGTGGGCCTCCTCAGGGTGCCGTCCGCCAGACAATGTCGGCTGGCGACCCCCAGGGGGAGAGCCTTCTCTGTGACGGCACTCACCCTCTGCCACAACCTTCCCCCAGAGTTACGTATAATAACAGACCTCCGGATTTTTCGTCGGGCCCTGAAAACCTATTTATTTCAACTAGCTGGGCTGGCTTGAGCTAAATTTTAAATTGATTTTAAATTGGGTTATTTTAATTTACGGCCAAAATATTTAATTATTTTAATACTGTTTTTTAAATTTTGTATGCTCTGTTTTTACTTTGGCTGTGCACCACCCTGAGTCCTATTGGAGAAGGGCGGTATAGAAATTTAATAAATAAATAAATAAATAAATAAAGTGGAAGGTTGTTGTGAAATGTTATATTAATATATAGATATATGTATGGGGGAGGAGAAAAAGGGCAGATTATTGCTAAATTGGGAGTTATAATAATGTTATTATATTAAACCAGAAGTTATTATATAATGTTACAGTAGAATGTTATTTTGAAATGTATGGTAAAAGGGGGATGTAATAATATTATTAGAAAGAAAGGGTCAGTATTTGAGGGATGGAGTAAGGGGATGGTAAAATATTATATAATCTGTTACGAAGTTGGATTTTATTTTGAAGAAGTCACAGGGGGACGGGTGGTGAGGGGGGGTTAGGGAGGAGGGGGTAGAAAAAAGGGGGAAAAATTTGTATTTGAAAAACTTTTTCAATAAAATTATAGATGGCATGGGTGGATTTCGTGTGTAGAAGGTTTTCCTCTTGTTTGCTGTGGTAATTGATGCATTCTGCCTTTTGCATCCATCTGTTGGCATAAGGGTTTGTAATGACTTTTAAAGTTAGCTACGTAGCCAGTTTTGTTTTTTCACCAAAGAGATTTTTCTTTTCATTGAAGCTTCGTTATTGAAGGGACCACAAGGATAATCTAACCTACCCCTCTAAATTGTGCAGGAAAACAAATTAAACCTCTGGTGAAAGGTGCTGTCAAGCTTTTCTTTAAAAATTTCAGAAATGAAGAGTCCAGCCTTTCCAGTTAAGTTGCTCCACTATTGTACAAATCTTACAGTCAGGAAATATAAATAAAATCTAGGTAGCAACAGCTTATGTCCATTATTTTTGGTGCTGGTGTCTGAATTAATAGTTCATGAGCATCCTCTCTATGGGATCTTTTATTCACCTGAATTTTGATGTAAAGTCTCTGATCACAATGGAAATTAGTTCCTGAGGTGGTCCATCGGCATTGGGAAGAAGAAGGCTGGGGCAGTGGGACCAAGGATGTCACCCTCACCCATGGGAGCCACTGACCCAGCTGGAAGCAGGAGATCGGAGACATTTATTTATTTATTTATTTATTTATTTATTTATTTATTTATTTATCATATTTGTATACCGCCCTACTCCCGAAGGACTCAGGGCGGTGAACAGCCAAAATAAAATACAGAGACATACAAAAGTTAAAAAACTATTAAAAACAGATTAAATAATTTAGGCTCAAAAAAATAAAAGCATCCAATTTATCTATGATGGCAACGAACTGGAAGAAGCCCCAGGCTGGTCCAATCAACTCCTGAGGGAAGCCATGAAACTCATGAGGGAGGCATGGCATGGCATGCAGATCCAAGGCGTGCCAGCTTGTGCTGCAGGTGAGGTAGGAGCGCAAAAGGAGGCTACCAATGAATGAAGGGGATTACCAACCCCAGGGGCATATACTGAAATCACAGGGGCTACTGGCGAACCCATTGCCACCATGGAAGATCTGCCCAAGAGACATCTCGATGCAAAGCAAGGCCTGCGACTCGACAGGAGGAGGCTTCCACCCTTAGAATGGAAGTCACCCTCTCAAATTTGACGGAAATCCCCAGCAATTGGGATTTTTCCTCGCACATGTACTGACCTACATGCAGGAGTATGAGAGGGATCTCCCTACAGAAGGGGCCAAAGTCAGGGTTGTCACACTGGCTCTAGAAGGATCAGCTGCATATTGGATGGTGAGCCTCCATAATGCAGTTGCACTGGAGCTCCGCAACTTTAACCACTTCATGACAGTCCTGAGATGGAGGTTTGAGGACCCTCAAGCTGACCACAAGACTAGAGACCACATAAGGCATGTCAGTGAGGGGTGCCATCCAGTCACCAAGTACATTGAAGAGTTTCATGACCTGACTTGTCACATAGATTGGCCAGAGGAAATACTCGTAAATTGGTTCAAAGGTGGCTTAAACAATGACCTGTACCACGCCTGCATTGCCCGTGGAGCCCCAGTCTGCCTGCACAGCTGCTGTTTCTTGGCTGAGAAGGCTGAAATAGACCAAACTTGAAATCAGTACTGCGCAAGCCAGTCCTGGAAGAGATCCCCACCAGAAGGGAGAAGGGAGAGAACCAAAACTCTCTCTGCCCCGCCACACTCAGCTGCCTGCTTCCATTGTGGGAAGGAAGGCTGAGTGCCATGCAAGAATGCCCACCCAGAAAGGAGAGAAGCAGGTCAGAGGGAAACCCTCAAAGCCACCACAGTGTTCCAGAGATACCGCCCTAAAGACCTATGTGGTTGTTGAGTTCCTGCCAGAATTAATTACAATGCAAGGAATTCCGACCCCTCCAGTGGAGGAACCCGATCAGTTAGAGAGTGACTACAAAGACCCTTTGGTAAGCGGGGTTGTCGAACCCCTTACAACTCCTATAGAACTGTTAATTCCATTAACAGGGAGAAAAGTGAGAATTAAAGCATTGCTGGATTCGGGGTGCATGAGAAGCCTAATAAACCCAACTCTGGGCAGGGAACTGGGCATTTGATTAAGGCTACTAAAAATTCCAGTCTTGTTCTGCCAACTTGATGGGTCCATTGTGTGGGGCACCATGGCCATGTTTGCCACTGAACCACTCAAACTAATGATGGCAAATCACTCTGAAACCATTGCCTTCATTGTAACACCAGGAATGGACTGGTCCCTAGTTCTGGGGCTGATCTAGTTAAAGAAGTAGAGCCCAAGGGTGGACTGGATGAACAAGACCTGTCAATTCCCTCACTCTGGAATACCACAGAATGAGGAGGTAGCTGTGACTGCAGCAAATAGACCCCTACCGGGCATCCCCAGAGAATACCAAGATTTGATGGATATTTTCAGCGAAGCAGCCTCAGATGAACTCCCCCCCCCCATAGGTCTACAGACTGTGCCATCGAGATTTTACAAGGTGCCAAACTACCTAAGCCAAAACTTTACACTATGACTCCCCAGGAACTGAATGAACTGCGGCAATTTATAGACAAAAACCTCAAGTGTGGGTTCATTGAACCAATGAAACCCAAGGTCCTGTTCTGGGAGAAGGATGGCTCTTCATGCTTATGTGTGGATTATAGAAATTTAAGCACCATTTGCAAGGAAAATCTCCTACCCCTAATGAAGGACATGCTGGCCCATCTGGTGAAGGGGAGAATATTTTCCAAACTAGACTTAAGGGAGGCTTATTACTGGATCCAGATCCGGGAGGGGGATGAATAGAAAACAGTGTTTAGTTGGGATGTTTTCAGTTCAAGGTTTTGCCATTCAGGCTCCAAGGGGCTCCTGCCGTTTTCATGCAGCTAATTAATGAGGTGCTGCATGAGCACTTGTATAAGGGAATTTGGTTTATCTTGATGATATCTAGATTTATACTGAAATAAGACTCAACATGTTAAATTGGTGCAGGAGCCCACTCTTATACGAACGATCTACTTTGGATCAGAGGTAAGCCATTTAGTCCCTGTGGACAAAGTTAGTTAGATAGGATATGTATATGTAAGTTAGATAGAGAGAGTAGGTCCTGTCACATGATCTGGCTGCAAGGGAAACGACACAACCAGACTTGCTTTGTAGACAGGCCTGTGTCTTTCCCGACGTATTTTGCTGGTAAAACAGTCCAGGCCAGGCCCGTGGCTGGGACCTGGTGGAATATAGTCTCCCCTGGGAACTGATCACTTCCATGAATTGGGTGAGGGTCATGCCCTCAGTCAGGGTTGTGCCCTTGTGTATTATGTGGTCTCATTTTGGTGATAGTGCCTGCTTTCACCATTAATGACACCCTACAGGAAAAGAAGTTTTGTAAGAAAAAAAAGGGGGGGAGAGTTTTTAACCAGTTGGTTATACTGGTGTTTGATGAAGTTGTTTTTATGCTGTTATTTTTGACCAGTTGGATGTGCTGGTTTTTGTGATTATAGTTTTATTATTAATTATTGTTGTTGATCTCATTGTTTTGATTCTCATCCTGTGTGTGATGGATGGGACAGAGTGGTAGTAAATTTTCAATAGATATGTTTGTTCTGACTGCACATTGTTATCACTGTATATGCCTTAAATTATTCAGTGTTTCCCACCACCTTCAGCTTTAAAGCTTTCTATTTTTGTTCTTTGTGTTAGTTCTATTCCTGTTACTTGTGGACACCACCTTCCCCAAAGATAAGGATCAGCTTGTTTGTTGGGATAGCGTGTCTTTTATTATTGTTGTTTGACAGGGAATGGGCCTTTTCCGTACATAAAAGACTGTCTTGTTGTTATTGACAGAGCTCACTATCCCTATTACTGCTTGGTGGTCATTCTTGGTGGTCATTCTCCAGTATATTCTCCACATACCGGGAGCACACAGTGGTGGTATTCAGCTGGTTCTATCCGGTTCAGGCAAACCAGTAGCAGCAGATGTGGGAGGCTCTGCCCACCTGCCCGGATGTAATCACATCCCAGTTATCCATATTTTTGACGCTATGCACATGCACAGAAGGCCCTGCACATGCACGGAGGTGGAGCGTGCGCTCACATTTGCGAACCGGTAATGAAGGTAAGTGAATACCACCCCTGGAGCACATGGTTAGGAAGGTGCCTGCTTTTATTGGTTATGTCTATGATTTGGTAAAGACAAAAGTGTTCCAATGGAAAAATTGCCTGACTCCTCATAGGAAGGGTCTGTTCCAGATCTTCCTGACCACCAATACAGCTGTGAAGTATCAAAATTTTGCTTTGCACTGTAAGAAAATACCAACCAGTTAGTGTCAAATCAACTCATCTCTACTTGCAATTGATGAGTAATAAAAGAACTACTTCATGAAAGCCCAGCAACAACTGCAAGAAACAGCCTGCATTAGGAGAGGTCTTATGCCTGCAGTCTGGACCAGTGCTGCATTGCTCCCCTTCAGTTCCATGCTGTATTTAGGGTTGCATGTCCCACCATTCAAATGGTTCGGCCTATCTATCCCCTTTTATGTATTTGCCTTGCTGAAACGCCTTTTAGTCAAAGTAGCTGTCCTCCTTCATCTTAAATGAGGGATGTTTTGGTTTATTAATTGGTTAATTAAAACTCAAAATTTAAACAGCTGATGTGCTAGATACTATATGATCACTTGAAACTGTGAGAAATAGGGAACTGAAAGTAGCCGATGGATAGAGGTTTGAGATGTACATGGGTTTATGTGGAGACTGTCAGTAAGAAAAAACAAGGAAGTTATGAAATGCGTGCAGAAAAGTATTTAAAAAATGTCTTGGGATGAGTTCAGGGCCACTGACCATAGCTACTCCTTGTTGGACTTAGCTATGTCAGTGGACCTCATTGCAATGGGTTATTGATGTAAGTAGTGTTATGGCTGCTCATGTTCCAGATTGTGTGTGAAATAAACCTCTGAATCTTAAAGTAAGAATTGTTTATTGTATTGCTGTTTCCTGTTTCTTTTATTGGGATTTTTTTAAAAAAAAAAAAATTTATTCAACATTTACATTTTTAACATCCTTGTTATATTTTTACAGCTTTCCAATACCGGCATCTTTGATAGTATCTATTTTATCTTTTAACCAACTATACACATACATTTTATATATTACTTACTAATTTCTATATTCGCTACAATTTATACCTATCTATTTTGCTCCTCTCTAATATCTTATCTTACGTTTATATATTTATACATTAATTTCTCCAACCAGTTATACCATCTATTCCATGTCTCGTAATAAATTGTTTCCTCTCAGTCTTTTAGTTCCATTGTTAATTTATCTGCTTCTGCACACTCTAGCACCTTTTTTATGATCATTGTATTTGATGGAGCAAATCTGTGTTTCCAATTTTGTGCAAATGAAATTCTGGCAGCCATAATTATGTGAAGTATAAGGTAATAAATTTCTTTCCTAATCTTCTCTTTTATAATTCCCAGTAAAAATAGTTCAAGTTTCATAGCAATTTTTTCTCCTCTCATTTCCTCTAACCATTTTTGGATTTTTAACTGATATGCCTTGGCTTTGGGACATGTCCACCACATGTGGAAATATGTCCCATGTTGATGATTGCATTTCCAACAATTTGCTGCATTTTTTGGGGGATGACGCTCTCTACATGGGGCTCCCCTTGAGGAGCACCCGGAGGCTCAAATTGGTCCAGAATGCGGCCACGCGGGTAATCACGGGAGCTGCCTGGTGCTCCCACATAACACCGCTCCTGCATGAGCTGCACTGGCTCCCAGTGGTCTTCCGGGTGCGCTTCAAGGTGTTGGTTACCACCTTTAAAGCGCTCCATGGCATAGGACCTAGTTATCTTCGAGACCGCCTGCTGCTACTGATGACCGCCCACCGACCTGTGTGCTCCCACAGAGAGGGCCTCCTCAGGGTGCCATCAGCCAAACAATGTAGGCTGGTGACCCCCAGGGGGAGGGCCTTCTCTGTGGGGGCACCTACCCTCTGGAATCAGCTGCTCCCTGAGATAAGGAGAATCCAAGACCTTGGTGCCTTCCGCTGTGCCCTTAAAACTTTCTTTTTTCAGCAAGCCGGGCTGCCTTAATATACTTTTTAAATATTTTTAATTGGTTTGTTATTTTAAATTGGGGCCAAATTAATATATATCTTTTTAATTGTTTTTAATGTTTGTATTGTATGTTTTTTATCTGGCTGTACACCGTCCTGAGTCCCGCAGGAGAAGGTGCAGTATATAAATTCGAAATAAAATAAAATAAAATAAATAAATATTTTGGCCAATCTCACCGGGAATAAATACCACCTATAAAACATTTTGTAAATATTTTCTTTATAGGCGGCTGACAACGTCATCTTATAATTTGTTCCCCATAATTTTTCCCAGTACTCTAATTCAATATTATACCCAAAGTTTTTGCCCAAATTATCATCATTTCCTTTACCATTTCCTCCTCTATTTTGAATTGAAGGAGGCATTTATATATTTTGGTAATTATTTTCTCATTGGTCCCAGTTAATATTTTATCCATTTCTTGTTGGTCAGTTTGGAATCCATATAGTTCTAAATCTTTTTTGTATTTTGTTTGTATTTGTAAATAGAGCCACCAATCAATTTTGATTCTTTCATCCAATAATTTTTGTCTACATTTCAAATTCCCTAATCCATCTAATAATTCCTTATATATTACTATTTTGGTAAGATCAATTAAATTAGGGTAGACCAAGGCTCCCATTGTTGACACCCATTTGGGATTTTTGGATAGAACTTCCTTTTAATTTTCATCCAAGTTTCTAATAGTACTCCCCTCACTTGATTCCTCTGAAAATACTTATGGGCTTTGTCTTTTTATTGGATATTTTTATGACAACTTGCAAGCAATTGCAGAGCTTCCTGGGGTTCGCTAACTTTTATCGGTAGTTTATCCCCTCTTTTGCCCAAATAGCGTTGCCGATTACAAATCTGTTAAAAACCAAGGGGGTAGATAAACCGAAACCTAGCCAACCACTGAATTGGATTATGGACTGCCAAGCAGCATTTCGGCCGAACCTGTGTTAAAACACCCAGACCCAGAGAAACCAGTGATGTGGCAGTTGGTGCAGTTTTACTCCAAGAGAATGAAAAAGACAAATTACAATCATGTGCATACACCTCTAGGAAATTTACTGAAACCGAACAGAAATGGACAATATGGGAAAAAGAGGTTTTTGCAGTCAGGTGGGCATTCTAACTTGGAGACATTTCTTAAAAGGAAGCAAAATACCTTTCCAAGTATGGACCAACCAAACGAACTTGGAAGCATTCAAAACTCCACAGAAAATGTCCCCAAAACAGATCCGATGGGCACAGTACTTCCAATGCTTTAATTTCACTTTGAAGTATTTACCGGGAAGAAAAACTTTTTGGCAGATGCCTTGTCCAGACTACCACAATACAACAGTGTTAAGGTGGAAGTAATTAAGCCCATGCTCCCAGCCTCCCAATTAGTGGCTAAAGTTTTCACACTCTCTCAGATGACCCCTCCACCTTAGACAATGCCACCACCACAGAATTCAAAAATGTCTTGGAAACAGATGAGTGGTTTAGTACCCATAGACATACTTGTATAATAAAAGGTGGGTTAGCTTGGGTGGGAAATAAGCTGTATGTCCCACCTAGGGAAAGGCTAAAAGCTATGCAAGCTTGTCACAACTCCAAATTAGCTGGTCACTTTGGTTTTGTAAAAATGTTACATTTCCTGAAACAGCAATTCTGGTGGCCCTCATTTAAAAAAAGACATAGAAAGCTATGTAGCAAGCTGCCCCATTTGTGCTGCCACTAAACGCAGACAGGGGAAAAACCCCGGTCTACTGCAGCCGGTGGCCGACCATTCAGCACCTTGGAGAGAGATCTCCATGGATTTCATTGTAGAATTGCCCGAGAGTTGTAGAAATACAGTGATCTGGGTGTATAGACCTTTTCTCAAAGCAGGTTCACTTCATCCCATGCCAAAAGATCCCTACAGCCAAAGCCTTGGCTAAGCTTGTTTTTGGTTCACATATACCACTTGCATGGGGCCCCACAATGTATTATTTCTGACAGAGGGGTCCAATTCACATCCAAGTTCTGGAAAGGCTTTTTGGACTTACTCAGAAGCAAACAGGGACTTATTTCTAGTGATCATCTGCAAACAAACTGGGCCATGGGATGAACAAACTCAGTTCTGGAACAGTACCTGCATTGTTTTATTAACTATCAACAGGACAACTGGACCAAGCTATTGCTTTTTTGCAGAAGTGGCCTATAATAATGCAGTTCACACTAACACAAGTTCTACCCCATTCAGAGTGGCCACAGGGCAAGAATTTAAAGCTATGCCTAAGTTACCTTCACATGAACCAGAAATACCCTCATTGAAACAGTGGATCAATCATTTGCAAACCATTTGGCTGGTGGTCCACAAAGTCTTGGATGAAGCCTTGTGCCTATAAAGCACAAGCAGACAAGCAGACAAGAAATGAATAGAACCTAGACCTAAAGTTTATCTTTTCATTAAGTTTCTAAAATCTTTGCAGCAGTCTAAAAAGTTGGGCCCTAAAAACATTGGGCCTTTCCCCATCGTTCGTATTATTAACCCTGTCACAGCGGAATTACAACTCCCTAAATCATTACAGCAAGTCCATCCTGTTTTCCATTGTAGCTTGCTGAAGCCTGAAGCCACCTTTGACCTGCATCCAGCTACTACCCCTCTTCCACCCCCTATTATGATAGAGGGAGAACAGCACTTTGAAGTTCAAGAAATTCTAGACTCTAGGAAATTCCGTGAAGCCGCTCAGTATCTGGTAGCTTGGAAACATCTTGCCTTCTCACACAACGAATGGATTCACAAAAAACATGTGCATGCCCCTAAATTAATATGTATATTTCATCAATTGTACCCTGACAAACCTTGCTGATTCTATGGGGGGTTTTTTTGTCTCCCCTTCCCTCTTTTTGTTTTCTTTTAGGTGGGCTTCCCATTTTTCTAGGGGGGCAGCATGTCAGGTCCCTTATATATCTATTGGGATGCTGGCATTCTGGTGGGAGGGGGAAGGATTGGAGAGATCTCTATATGATGTTTCTGTTTCTATTTCCTGCTTGGAGAGATCTCTATATGACGTTTCTGTTTCCTGCATTGCTGTGCTGTGAGTTTCTGTTTCCTACATTGCTGTACTGTGGGAGAGGTTTTGTTTGCACTGCTTTAAATTGCTGTTTTTTAAGTGGGAAGATTTAGTTCCTGCCTAGACTTCTTGCTATCACAAGCCTTTCAACAAAAGCTCCTTTTGGAACAACTTCCATTTCAAGAGTCCTGCTTTCTTGCGAAGATTAGGAAAGGCAAGAACTTATTCCTATGTCAGGCACAGCAGTACTGCTCTCCAGCAAGTGTGAAGGAAGGGGCAAAGGATTGTATTGGATTATTATTGTTGTCAATTGCTTAAGCATGTTTATGATGTTGCATTGTGGCTTAGTTATTTTGACTTGCCTATACATGTTGCAATTCTTTAGAGTTAACCAGAGAAGTTTTGGTAAAGCAGACAGCAAATTTTGCTTGTTAAGTAGAAAAGGCATAATAAAGACCAAGGATACATCTTTTTTTTAATTTCTAATGAGGTAAATATAGCAAATAAAGAATAATGTAGATAAAAGAAATAATGTGAATAAAATAGGAATCATACAGAGTCAGATATATGGGCTCTGGGGGACCCTCTCTATTCACATTATTATAAGGGGAAGACGTGCTTGGATACATGAACTCTGAGAGACCCTATCTATTCACATTATTATAAGAGAGGAAAGTGCTTGTTGGAAATTACATTAACAAACAGTTAAACCCCTTTAAGTGGTAATATATCTTCTGAGACCTAGATGTCACGGAAAGGACTGCCATATGGAAAAACATCTGAGTGACCTCACTGTGAATGACACAAAGACCTATATGTTACAAAGAGTTACTTAATCCAATAAATTTACCCAAGGACAGTAGTAACTCTCCCATTAGCAACTCCGAGTACTTAAGAAAAGTTGTGTGGCTAAAATAATTTTGTAAACTAAGATTAATGCTTTAAGTAATTAGATGAACTTATTATCCAGTGTATGTAACCATATAAGGAAAATCGGATGTATGATCTCATGATTAACCATATATGGAAAATGTATGATCTCACTGAATCCTTTGTCTTAGAAATGTATAAAAACCATTGTATCAGAGTTCTTTCTTTGTTCAAAGCTTCAGGTACAAATCTGGCTCTGAACCTTGCGCAATAAAGCTGTCTCTGACTGACCTGGGAATGTTTTTTAGTCCTTCCATTCCACAACATTATGGCACCCTGGCAGATGGGACTAGGGAACAAAGAACTTTTGTTCTGCCAGACAGCCTGCCCCAGCGGAACCAACGCCTCCCCAAGGAAAATCCACTGGCGGCCATTAGGACTCCTTTGAAGTCCATGGAACCTTTTGGTGAGGAGGTGCCGTAAACCCGCTGGCGAAACAGGCTAATCAAGGATCCTTAAAGGTTAGCCAGACACAGAGACCTTAACCTAAAGAAAAGAAAGAAAGAAAGAAAAAGGAAAAGAAAACAGGTAAGTATAAATCAGAGAGTTAAAGTTTCTCTGTTTAGAGGTACACACTCATTAAGGGGTGGAAGAGAGAGGCTGATCACCCCCCTAGGAGACCATGTGGTGTCCTGAAGTCTCTGGAATTAAATATTTAATATTGGAATTAAGGAATTAAGTATCATGGGGGATTGTGCGGGTGGTTAAACCTCTGCGGTTCTCATAGACGACTGTCGGAATGTCCAGCATCGTGAGCCAGGGGTAGTGTTGTTAGAATGGTGGTAATAGTATTGATCAGTGGAAGACTAAAAGAGAGACCCCCTCAAGTATCAGGCAGAGTTTGCTAGGGTCTGTTTGATGAAAACTAAAGAAAGGGGAGAAAAAAAACCTTATGCAATAAAAGTTTTTTTAAAAAAATGTGTGATCTTATGTGTGGTAAGAGAAAAGAACTAATTGCAGTGTTATAAATTTTCTGATAAATTGCCTTTCTTAAAAAGCCAGAGAACTCTGAAAGAACTAAGAATAAAGAAGACATTGTTTACTGTTCTTCCCACCCAGGGTTTAGCAGGCAGTAAAGAGGTAAATCCTGTCTAAATGGGAAGAGTCAGATAATTTGACTTGATCAATTTGGTGTGATTTCTGATATATATATATTTATGTAAGTTTTCACGGGTATGTATGTGTGTATAGTTAATATTTCGGGTTTCTTCCTGTGTAATTGTGGATATATCCCTAAAAGGGTAGAAGCGACGTTTCGACAGAATCCCATCTGCCATCATCAGGCTTATGTCAGCAGTCATTTTGTACTAACTGCCGTTGGTATTTCAAATCTGGTGCTGGTATTCTGGGATGGCTCCACCTTTTCATTCTGATTGGTTGGGAGTCCCAGTATATGTTTATTGGCTTGGCTTCGGGTGTATGGTCGGTTTTTCTCCACTAGGTGGCAGGGCTTCATCTTTGTGGCTGGTTTGAATATGATTTGGTTGGGATTTTTTTGATTGTTTGGGCTATGTTTTATATATGGTGTTAAGATTCGTCTATCTATGAGAGCAGGTTTCCAAATAGTAGGCAGACATGAAGTGTCATCCCGTTTATTCATGCAATATGGTCTTTTTTCTATTTCTATTGCTTCTCTGATTATCCTGCCATTGAGATGTTCTATTTTTGCAACTGTTTTTGTTTTATTAAAATTAATGTTGTGTCCTGTTGTATTTATATGTTGAACTAATAATGATGTGTGTTCTTGCTTTTGTATTGAGTTTTTGTGTTCCTCGATGCGCACACTCATTCTTCTGTTGGTCTGTCCAATGTATGTTGATGGGCAGGAAGCACACGGGATTTCGTATATGCCTTGATCTTCTAATTCTATTTTGTCTTTGGGGTTTCTCAGAATGGACGATATCTTTCTATCTGTGCAAAATATGGTTTTGATGTTGTGTTTATGTAGTACTTTGCTAATTTTATCTGTTGTTCCCCTTATATAGGGCAAGATGGCTTTCCCATTGTTTTGTTCCTCTTGTTTTTTATTCTGTTTTGGTGTTGTATGTTTGATCATATTGATGACTTTATTTCTACAGAACCCATTTGATGTCAGTACATTAGTTAGTGTATATAATTCTGTTTGTAAATGTGCTTCATCAGCCAGACATTTAGTTCTTGTGGTTAATGTTTTGGCAACAGAGTTTATTTGTGCTGGATGGTGGTGTGATTTGGCGTTGAGATAGCGGTTCATATGTGTCTTCTTTTGATAGATAGTATGTCCTAAGGTGCCATCAGATTTTTTATAAATTAATACATCGAGGAAAGGTAACTGGTTTTCTGATTCTATCTCCATGGTGAACTTTATTTTGGGATGGAGGCTGTTCAAATATACTAAGAAGTTTTCCAATTTATCTCTTCCATGTGGCCAGATCACAAAGGTGTCATCAACGTATCTGAGCCATAATTTTGGTTTGTTAACAGTTTTTTCTAAGGCATTGGATTCGAATTCTTCCATGAAAAGATTAGCGATGACTGGTGATAATGGTGATCCCATTGGTGCACCTTCTACTTGTTTATATCTCTGTCCTCTGTGTATGAAATATGTGTTGGATAAACAATGTTCTGTTAAGTTTGTGATATGTTTTGGTAGTTGATATTTATTTTTAATTGATGACAGGGCTTCTTTGACAGGTATTTGTGTGAATAGTGATACAACATCAAAGCTTACAAGAAGGTCACTTTCTTTTATGTGTTGCTTTTTTATTATTTGTATGAAATGGTATGAGTTCTGTACATATGAAGCAGCAGATTCTGCGTAAGGTTGAAGATGTTTTGCTAAATATCTGGCTAGATTTTGTAAAGGTGAGCCTATGGAACTTACTATGGGTCTGAGAGGTATTCCATCTTTGTGTATTTTTGGGAGGCCATACAGTTTTGGGCATTTTGATGATTTTTCTCTGGGAATAATTTTTTGTTGGATTTCTTTACTTATAGTACTTGATTTTATCTTTATCTTCGTGGTTTTTTCTAGATATGTTGTTGGGTCTGTGTTTATGGGTTTATATGTGGCGTCTTGAAGTAAGTCAGACAGTTTCTTTTCATAGTCCACTGTGTTCATTACTACTGTTGCATTGCCTTTATCTGCTGGTAATATCATTATGCTATTATCGTTTTTTAAAACTTGCAGTGCTTTTTGTTCTTCTTTTGATAAGTTGCTTTTAGGTGGTTTACTAGTACATAGAATGTTGGTGAAGTCATGTCTGACTTTATCAGCATCGTCAGCACTGAGTTTCTTTAGGCTGGTTTCAACTTCGCATATGATGGTTTCTATTGGAATTTTATTGGGTGCCACTGCAAAATTAAAGCCCTTAGCTAAGACCTTTGTTTCTGCTGTTGTTAGTTTTCTATCGGAAGCATTGTATACTACTTGTTTTAATTGATGTTGTGTTGTGTTTGGAGGTTTTTTATGTTCTAATTTCTTAAGTTTCTTTGAATGTCTGTAAGTTTTATGAGTGGTTTCTATTTCAGATCTCCAGGTGGCAAGCTGTTTTATTTTGTCCCATAATATGGGGTGAATAATATTGCTTATCTTTAAGTATGAAGCTAATAGATCCTTGTTTACTTGATCCAATAGGAATCTTTTGCTATGGATTTCATTTCTAAGTAATGCCATTTCAGTTCTTTTAAGAATACATTGGATAGATGTTGTGTGGGTATGGAATTTCAATTTAAAGCAAGATGGTATTATATTTTGGTCACGACATTGACATAAAAATGTTAAATCACACAGTATTCGAGATCTTTTTATCTCTAACTTCTCATAAGTTCTGGTAAGTTTATACATCTCCTCCCCATAGAGGTTTGATATTTGTTTATGTAAGTTTTCACGGGTATGTATGTGTGTATAGTTAATATTTCGGGTTTCTTCCCGTGTAATTGTGGATATATCCCTAAAAGGGTAGAAGCGACATTTCGACAGAATCCCATCTGCCACCATCAGGCTTATGTCAGCAGTCATTTTGCACTAACTGCCTTTGGTATTTCAAATCTGGTGCTGGTATTCTGGGATGGCTCCACCTTTTCATTCTGATTGGTTGGGAGTCCCAGTATGGGAATGTTTTTTAGTCCTTTTTTTTTCATAAAACAACTTGAACTAATGAACTGTGGAGAGAAATTTCATACCCTGATTAAAAAAATTTATTCCCAACAAACAGCAAAAATCTCAATAAACGGTGACATGACACAAATTCTTGATATTCAGAAAGGGGTACGACAAGGATGTCCCATGTCACCGCTAATATTTATAATAGCATTGGAGGTATTATTATTTATTTTATTTATTTTATTTTTTATTGAATTTCTATACCGTCCTACTCCCGAAGGACTCAGGGCGGTGCACAGCCATGAAATAAAACACATAGATATACAAAATTTAAAATCGAATAAAATGAATTAAATAAATTTGGCTGAATTGATACCCATAATTTAAAATACCCATATTTTAAAATACATTAAAAATTTAAAATTTACACTTAAAAGGGAGAAGATTTAGGCGAGGCCAGCTTGATGAAATAAAAGTGTCTTCAGCTCGCGGTGGAAGGTGTGCAGATCCAGAATCCTCCGTATCTCTGGGGGGAGCTCATTCCAGATCGTTGGTGCCCCCACAGAGAAGGCTCTCCCCCTAGGAGCCGACAGCCGACATTGTTTGGCCGACGGCACCTGGAGGAGCCCCTCTCTGTGGGAGCGTACTGGTCGGTGGGAGGCTGTTGATGGTAGTAGGCGGTCCCGTAAGTAACCATGTCCTAAGCCATGGAGCGCTTTAAAGGTGGTAACCAGAACCTTGAAACGCACCCGGAAGACCACCGGGAGCCAGTGCAGCTCGCGCAGGAGAGGTGTTACATGGGAGCTCCACATTGCTCCCATAACCACCCGCGCGGCTGCACTCTGTGCCAGTTGGAGCCTCCGGGTGCACCTCAAGGGGAGCCCCATGTAGAGAGCGTTACAATAATCCAGACGAGAGGTGACGAGGGCATGAGTGACTGTGCATAACGAGTCCCGATCTAGAAAGGGACGCAACTGGCGAATCAGGCGAACCTGATGAAAAATCCTCCCGGTCACGGCCGTCAAGTGCTCTTCTAAAGACAGCTGTGAATCCAGGAGGACGCCCAAGTTACGAGCCCTTTCCGTGGGGGCCAATGATTCGCCCCCAATAGCCAGCGATGGCACCAGCTGACTATATCGGGACGTTGGAAACCACAGCCACTCGGTCTTGGATGGGTTGAGCCTGAGCCTGTTTCTCCCCATCCAGATCCGTATGGCCTCCAGGTACTGGGACATCACTTCAAGGGCATCGTTGGGATGGTCCGGGGTGGAGATGTACAGCTGGGTGTCGTCAGCGTACAGATGGTACTTCACCCCGAAACCATGGATGATCTCGCCCAGCGGCTTTACATAAATGTTGAACAAAAGGGGCGAGAGAACCGATCCCTGCGGCACCCCACATATAAGGGGCCTTGGGGTCGATCTCTGCCCCCCTGTCAACACAGACTGCGACCGGTCAGAGAGAAAGGAGGAGAACCACCGTAAAATGGTGCCTCCCACCCCCAACCCTTCCAGCCGGTGCAGCATGATACCATGGTCGATGGTATCAAAAGCCGCTGAGAGGTCTAACAGGACCAGGACAGAGGAACAACCCCTGTCCCGAGCCCTCCAGAGATCATCAACCAACGCAACCAATGCCATTTCCGTGCTGTACCCAGGCTTGAAGCCCAACTGGAACGGATCTAGATATGACGCTTCATCCAGGTACTGGGGAAGCTGTCGCGCAACCATACTCTCAACAACCTTCGCAACGAAGCAAAGGTTGGAGACTGGACGATAATTAGCCAATACTGCCGGGTCCAGGGAAGGCTTCTTGAGGAGGAGCCTTACCACCGCCTCTTTCAGGGCGGCGGGGAAGCCACCCTCACCCAATGAAGCGTTTATAATCCCCTGGAGCCAACCTCGCGTCACCTCCCGGGAAGCCAGCACTAACCAGGAGGGGCACGGGTCCAACAAACATGTGGTCGCGTTCAATCTACCCAGAATCCTATCCATGTCATCTGGGGTCACAGGATCAAACTCATCCCAGATAACAGTCTCAAGACCTGTCTCCGTTACCCTCGCTGGATCTATCCCGTCAGAGTCCAGACCTGCCCGAATCTGAGTGATTTTGTCATACAGATACTGAACAAAATCCTCGGCTCTTCCCTCCAAGGGGTCCTCCCGCGCTTCCTGGTGGAGCAGCGAGCGGGTCATCCTAAACAGGGCGGCCGGGCGATTATCTGATGATGCAATAAGAGCAGTAAAATGAGTACATTTTGCTGCTTTTATTGCCACTAGGTAACTCCTAATATGAGATCTTACCAGTGTTCGGTCAGATTCAGAAAGACTAGCCCTCCAACAGCTCTCTAGGCATCTTTTCCGGCGCTTCATCTCCCTCAGCTCCTCGGTAAACCAAGGAGCCAGGCGAGATCGGCGCCGGGTCAGAGGCCGCAAAGGCATGACTCGATCCAGGGCTCCAGCAGCCACCCTATCCCAGGCGGCCACTAGGTCCCCAGACGAGGCGTGAGCCAGAACCTCCGGGATTGTCCCAAGCTCCACCTGGAACCTATCAGGTTCCATCAGGTGCCTGGGGCGGTACCATCTTACCAGTTCCGCCTCCCTGCAGTGGGGTGCAGCGGTTCAAAGGTCAAGGCAAAGGAGCGAGTGATCTGACCATGACAAGGGCTCGATGACTATATCCCCTATCTCGAGATCACTGTCCAGAGACAAAAACCAAGTCCAGTATGTTTCCCCCAGTGTGCGTAGGGCCATGAATTAGTTGGGTCAGGTCCATGGCCGTCATGGAAGCCATGAACTCCCGAGCCACCTCAGACGCCTCACCCATGGATGGCAGGTTGAAATCCCCAATGACCATAAGTCTGGGGGTATCAACCGCCACCGCGGCAATAACGTTGAGTAGCTTGGGCAGGGCTGCCGCCACGTGGCAGGGAGCCAGGTACATGATCAGCAAACCCATCTGAACCCCGTGGCCCCACTTCACAAGGAGGGACTCACAACCAGCTGTCTGAGGTACAGTGGTCTCCCTCGGCCTAAGACCTTCTCTAATAATAACTGCTACTTCCCCGCCCCTCCCCTGTGACCTTGGCTGATGGAATGCGTGGAAACCTGGTGGGCACATTTCTACCAGAGGGACCCCTCCCTCTGGGCCCAACCAGGTCTCCGTAATACCCGCCAGGTCCGCTCCCCCCTCGTAAACAAGATCACAGATGAGGGGGGCTTTATTTACTACGGACCTGGTGTTGCACAACATCAGGCGAAGGCCCGGGCCCTGAAGGTCTGTACTACCTGGAGAACGGGTGGAGCCTTGGGGGCCGGAGCACTCTACCGCTTGAAGACAGCGGGTGCATGCTCCCTTAACATGATATGGCCCCCTGCTCCCGCCATATCTACCTCTCCCATACACAGTACCGATGGTAAAAACACAGTCTGGACCAGCTCGACCCCCTCCGGATCCCCCACCACCCCCGCTGAACGTCCTGGCCAAGCCCAACTCTTCCCCTAGTGGGTTATCCCCGAAACCCACAACCCTAATTCCAATCCCACCCCCCTCCCCCCTCCCAGAACCCCTTAAAAGTTTAGACAAGGACAATTTTAAAAAACCCCGCAACCCCCTCTTTGCGGCATGCCACCTCTCGGGACTCCAGAGCCCGTCATCGAGGTAGGCCCTCGATAGAATGGAGGGCCAAGCCTGTGAGAGGGGGGAGTCTCGCAGACCAAGAAGCTCCGCTGCTGAGTACATTGATCATAATGGGTGACACGACCATATCCTGAGGGTGTATATAAAGGACCGAGGAGAAGACAAAGGAATGAGGGATCTCAAAGACGTATTTGCAGGACCAAGTCCCCTGTCCCCTCACAACAGAGGACGGAGTCCAAAGCCAAGACGACCACAATTCCAAGGGGGAAATAGATCCAACCACCCTCTCACTGTGGTTAGGTCAGCTGGACACCCCCCCCTCATGTGGTGAGGTGGTAGTAATGAACCGATGCATATAGACAGCGTCCGGGGGTCAGGTCCAAAAATCACCCTCTCACGGCGTTTTGTCTGGTGGTAAAGACCGATGGTAAAGTCCCCTCGCTGGTAAAGTCCCCTCGCTGGTAAAGTGCATATATGTAGAAAGCGTCCCGGTTCAGCCCCCAGGGGCTCTGACACCTGGCCACCCTCTCACGGTGGTCAGGCAAATGTCTAGCCCCCTCAGCCGACAGGATGCAGCCATGTACCGGTCTCCCATTCAGGTGGAAATAGCCCTCTCCAGAGTCAGGGGGGTTCAGAATAGTAATAGAGCATAGCGCCAATGAGTCCCACAGGCTGATAGTTGGTCCAGGTGGGCCCATTATTAAATGAAATAAGGAATGAGGAAGAAATCAAAGGACTCAAGATCCGGGGAGAGGAGTTCAAATTGCTCGCCTTTGCAGACGACGTAATTTTCAACTTGGAAAACCCAAGACGATCTGGACCCAGACTGATGTCGATGATAGAACAATACGGGGAAGTTGCGGGCCTCAAAATAAACAAAAAACAAAACAAAAATAATGACGAAAAATATGACCCAGACTCAGAGATTGGAATTAGAAGAAGAATTAGGAATCCAATTAGTAAAGAAGATAAAATATTTAGGTATTTGGCTGATGGCAAAAGCAACCACAATCAAAGAAGACAATTACACGAAATTACTAAAAGAAATCAAAAAAGACCTTGAAATTTGGAACAGGCTACAATTATCATTGATGGGCAGAATCAGTTCAATTAAAACGAATATATTACTGAGAGTACTATATCTATACCAGGTAATACCATTACATCCAGGAAGGGACTTCTTCAAAAATCTCAACAAAATTACAATGACCTACATATGGCAGGGAAAGAAGGCTAGAATTAAGATTAAAGTGCTACAAAACACACGAGACAGAGGAAGCCTTGCAGTACCAGACTGGGAGCTATATTATAAAGCAGCCGGATTGACCTGGATCAAAGAATGGATGAGATTAGATGACAAAAGAACTTTATATCTAGAAGGCTTTGATCTCACACGAGAATGGCACGCGTTCTTATGGGATGGACCAGACAAACAACACATGTACTTCCAAAGACACATAATTCGGGCCTCACTCTTCAAGATTTGGCAGGGAATTAAGAAAACTTATTATACTAAAATACCAAAATGGTGGTCCCCGATGGAAGCATTGATATTTCCAAATACTCTTGAAATCGGAAAGATGATGAGATACCAAGATTTACTGAATCATGAAGGAGAACTTACTCCAAGACATCAACTCCAAAATGGCGATATAAATATTGATTGGTGGCACTGCACTCAAATATACTCAAGATACAATGCGGATAAAATCAAATATGGAATTGCAAAAGATCTCAACGAACTGGACAGAATTTTATTAGGAGCAGACCAGAAAATGATTACTAAAACAAATAACTACCTTTTGAGAGACAAATTAATAGAAGAAACAGTTAAACATAACATGACAATGTGGGCCAGGGACATAGGACATAACATTCAATTGGCAGATTGGGAGAAATTATGGAAGCAGAACATTAAAATGACAAGAGCCACATCTTACAAGGAGAACCTTATTAAAATGTTTTATAGATGGCACTTACCACCATCCCGACTTGCCAAAATACACCTAAACACTTTGGCATTGTGTTGGAAATGTAAATCAAAAAAGGGGACATATTACCACACTTGGTGGAAATGTAGGAAAGCTCAACACTACTGGCAAGATATAAAAAATATTATTGAAGAAATAACAAACATTCAAATAGAAAATAGTCCAGAATTCTTTTTATTTGGCATGATAACGGCACAACATCTTAAGGAAACAAAATATCTTATCATATACATCTTGACAGCAGCAAGACTACTGTTCGCTCAAAACTGGAAATTAGACCAACTCCCATCCAAAGACAAAATCGTTGCAAAGATAACAGAGTGTGCTGAAATGGACAGATTGACACTGGAACTCCAGGAAAAGGAAGAAAGCGAATACTATCTTGTATGGTACCAATGGTATCAATGGCTGGAAAGGAAAATCAGCAAAAATGTAGAGGACAGAAATTAGGGTAAAGACTTGCATAAGGAGATGAACTCATAAGAAATGTAAATTTGTAGTGTAAAATTATAACATTGGAATTAGACATTTATTTAGTTTATTAAACTATATAAGCTCAATGACATATACTCTGTTGGTGACAAAAACGTATATGTAAAGTGTTAGGTGGGTTTGTAGGTGGTGGGTTTTTTGTTTGTTTTTGTATTGTATTGTATTGTATTGTATTTATATCTGTGTTTACATCTTAATAATAAAAAAATTTTTTTAAAAAAGGAAAATGTATGATCTCACTGAATCCTTTGTCTTAGAAATGTATAAAAACCATTGTATCAGAGTTCTTTCTTTGTTCAAAGCTTCAGGTACAAATCTGGCTCTGAACCTTGCGCAATAAAGCTGTCTCTGACTGACCTGGGAATGTTTTTTAGTCCTTCCATTCCACAACACTAATGCACTGATTCTTAAATTTCATTCATCCTGTTTCCACATCAGTTAGATAATTTTAATTTACATTAATATTTCATTTCTGTGTGCACAATTTGTTTGGTACATATATTTGCAAATAAAAAAATTCTCTAAAATATTTTTGTATATTGTTTTCATTTGTATGTTTTTATCTATTTTTCTCCAAAATGTGGATTTTTGTACTTATATTTTTAATTGAATAACTGCACTGTAAAAATTGGAAGTGGTAAAATTAAGCAGGTTTCCACTTATTTGAAAAATGGATAAATGTTTCCCCCATCCCTAAAATCTGGAAATTCCTCTGTTTTCACAATTTCAACTTTCCCTGACATAACTCCATCTATATATGTTTAGAATGAGACTCCAAATTAACAATGTCACTTGTGATGAGGATAAGGAAAATCAGGAAAAGAGAACAATACACAGTGGCATTCTTCAAGCTTCAATTGCAGCTGTCCATATCTGGTTGCATATAGTTCAAATGTTCTAATGCATCAAATGAGGAAAATGAATATCCATTCATCCCAGAGTTTAAAACATAAGATATGGCAAGAGATATATGGCAAGCATCTCTGTTAATATACCTTTGGCAAAATGCTGGACATCTTCAGATGGGAAGGAAATATTCTTAATCCAATAACCATTTTCCAAAATATTTGCTAGATATAAACATTGTCTACTTTTCAGTCTACTTTTCACCAAAAGGCTGAATATCCAAATTTGACCTTCAAGCTATATTATTGGCTTTTTTGTTAGTTGCGAAGTCGCGTCTGACCCATTGCGACCCCATGGACAATGTTCCTCCAGGCCTTCCTGTCCTCTACCATCCTCTGGAGTCCATTTAAGCTCATGCCTACTGCTTCAGTGACTCCAGCCAGCCAGCCACCTCATTCTCTGTCATCCCATTCTTCTTTTGCCCTCAATCTTTCCCAGCATTAGGCTCTTCTCCAGTGACTCCTTCCTTCTCATTAGGTGGCCAAAGTATTTTGGCCTTCTAAAGAGCAGTCAGGGTTTATCTCCTCTAGGACTGACAGGTTTGATTGCCTTACAGTCCAAGGGACTCGCAGGAATCTTCTCCAGCCCATAGTTCAAAGGCTTCAATTCTTTGGCACTCAGCCTTTCTTATGGTACAACTTCCTTTTTTTAAAAAATTTTTTTTAAAATTTTTATTAATTTTAGAAACCACATAATACATTTATAAATGCAAATAAAACAATTTACAACAAACATCAACTTTATAACATCTACCTATAATATCTAAATTGTTACAATATCAATATCCTATATTCTTCAATATACAATATTTCTCTCACCCTATATAATGATATTATTTTATTGATATCTCGTATCTCTTAAATTTCATTTGATGTAAAAATTTATTTTACTCTATTGATATCTTTTCTTTTATTTAATTTTCCTTTCTTTCTTCTTCTCTTTTTTTTTTCCACTTCCCTCTAACCATTTATACCATTTTTGCCAGACCAGATAATATTCAGATTCTTCCTTTCCTTGGATCTCCTTGGTAAGTTTATCCATCTCAGCGCATTCCATAATTTTGGATATTAATTTCTCTTGAGTCGGGACCTCTTCTTGTTTCCAATTTTGTGCGTATATAATTCTTGCTGCAGTCAAAATGTGTGTTGTTAAATATATTATTTCTTTTTCATATTTGCTTGTAGGTATTCCTAATAAATAAGTTTCTGGCTTTAAGGGCACCTTTTGAGTTATTATTTGTTCCAGTTGCATTTTTATATTGTTCCAAAATTTTTTAGCTTTGGGACATGACCACCATATATGATAGTATGTCCCTTTATGCGCTTTACATTTCCAACAGAGTGGAGATGTGCCGGGAAACATTTTAGAAATTCGCGCCGGTGGTAGATGCCACCTATAGAACAATTTATAAGCATTTTCTTTGTATGGTACAGATAATGTTAATTTATTAATATTTTTCCACAAATTTTCCCACTTATTTAATTCTATTGCATACCCAAAATTTGTCGCCCATGTGATCATATTCTCTTTAACTACTTCCTCTGCTAGTTTATATTCCAATAGAAAATTATAAATTTTGGTTATTAATTTCTCATTGGGGCCTAATAAAATTTTATCCAACTGATTCGGTTCCATTTGAATTCCAGTTTTTTCCATATCAGATTTATATCTGGATTTTAATTGCAAATATGACCACCACTCTATTTCCACATTTTGCATTCTCGTTTTTAGTTTTCCTTCTTCATTTAAGATGTCCTTATATGTTTTTAATTTATTTGTATCTATTGTATTTGGATAAATATGTGCTTCCATTATGGAAGTCCACCTAGGAATCCTATCATAGTGATATTTTCTGATTTCATTCCATATTTTAAGCAAATTATCTCTTACAATATGTTTGCGAAATTGTTCTTGTTTTATAATTTTCTCTCCCCAAAGATATGCATGCCAACCTCTTGTTAAGTCAAAACCTTCCAATATTAATGTTCTTATGTTTTTGAGTTCGATCCAATCTTTTATCCATATTAACACTGAGGCTTTGTAATAACTCTGCCAATCAGGGAGTCCCATTCCCCCTCTCTTTCACAGCCATACATTGCAACTGGGAAAACCATAGCCTTGACTATACACACTTTTGTTGGCAGGGTGATGTCTCTGCTTTTTAGTATGCTGTCTAGATTTCCCATAGCTTTCCTCTCCAGGAGCAAGCATCTTTTAATTTCTTGGCTGCAGTTCCCATTTACTGATCTTGGAGCCCAGAAAAATAAAATCTGTCACTATCTCCATTTCTTCCCTGTCTATTTGCCAGGAATTGAGAGGGCCGGATGCCATGATCTTAGTTTTCTTAATGTTGAGTTTCAAGCCAATGTTTGCACTCTCCTTCACCCACATCAAGAGGCTCTTTAGTTTGTCTTCACTTTCTGCCATAAGATATTGTCTGCATATCTGAGGTTGTTGATATTTCTCCCAGCAATCTTAATTCCATCTTTTGATTCATCTAGCCCTGGCTTTCTCATGATATGCTCTAAATATAAGTTAAATAGGCAGGGCTACATATACAGCCTTGCTGGACTCCTTTTCCAATTTTGAACCAATCAATAGTTCCATTGAACAGCAAGGTCCTCGTCTGTTATAGGATAATCCATTCTTTCCTTTTGTTGGTCAGTGATTTTTGTAACTCTTTTATTTTCTAAATATTTTTCTATAAGTCCATTCTGCACATCATCTTTAGCATATAATTTGGTGTAATAATCTACAAAGACTTCTTTAATTAATTTTTGTTGAGAAATTTCTTTCCCTCCAATATCGATACTATCAATAGTCCGCATACTCTGCTTCTTCCTTAATGCATAGGCCAACCATCTACCCGGTTTATTGGCATTACAAAATGTATTATGCTTCGCATACTGTAAATTTGTTGCAGCTTGTTCCGCCATAAGCATTTGGAATTGATCTTTCAAAAGTTTTATAGCACCACGTATTCTTTCATCTGTTGGATTTTTAATAAGTAACTGTTCTTTATTCTTTATTTCTAGTTCCAGTTCAGATCTTTCTTTTTTTTTGTCGATTCAGTTTATATTTAGAATTCATATGAATGAGTACCCCTCTCATATACACTTTACTCGCATCCCACACAATTTCAATTGGGGTACCCTTATTCAAGTTTATTTCAAAAAATTCTTTAATCTGTTTTTAAAGTTCTATTACATTTTTTTCATATCTAAACAAATTTTCATTTAATCTCCATGATCTTCTCTCAGTCTTTCCAGTCTCAATTTCTATCCATACTGGACTATGGTCAGATAGAGTTCTTGGAAAAATCTTAGTTCTTTTTGTTTTAACAAGTAAATCATTTGATAATAAAATAAAATCAATCCTAGAAAAAGATCTATGCCTATCAGAGAAAAAAGTATAGTCCAAGTCTTTTGGATTATATATTCTCCAAATGTCTTTTAATTCCAAATCTTCTTTCATATCAAAAAAGGTTTGTGGTAGTCTAATCCTTGACTTCGCCAGACTCTTTTTATCTAATTTGGAATCAATTACTCCATTCCAATCTCCCATGATTAAAATAGATCTGTAATCCCATTGCAGTATTTTGGTGTGCAAAATTTTATAAAAATGATCCTGTTGTTGATTAGGAGCATAAATTCCAATCACAAGAATTTGGCCATATACAGTGTGCAGTTCAATTGCTATAAACCTGCCATCTTCATCTGCTTCTATAATTTTAGCTGACAGTCTTTTATTTATGTAAATAACCACACCATTCTTTTTTTCCAAATTTGAAGCTATGAAATGTATTCCTAATTTTGAATTTATCAAGTATTTTTGATCTTGTGCTCTGACATGAGTTTCTTGTAAACAAATTATATCATTATTAAATTGTCTCAGATATGTAAATATCTTCTTCCTTTTCTGTGGTGAGTTCAGTCCATTCACATTCCAAGATAAAAACTTAACCGTCATATATACCTTTTTGACGCGACGAGCAAAATTGCCGGATATCCTCCGAAATCTTCGGTTTTGCTCCCCCATGGCTTCACTTTCTTGTCTGGTACTCTTGACTCCTTTTTTATATTGTTGTGCCTTAGCTCTTTCCTGTAGTTGCTTTTCTTTGAGTTGTTTAGAGATTGCTCGAGTTATGTGCTGGTCTTTAGCTTCAGCCATTCGAGCTAGGTCCAAAGCCACATCTCTTGTAGTCAAAATTGCAGAAGATTCTAACAGAGGCTCCTCCAAAAAACCTCCTGTAGCACCCTGCAATTCCACTGGCTCTGATTCAACCTGCTTAAGTTGCTCTTCCATCTTTTGCTGAAATTGCTTCTCCTTGTCACTCTCCTTTATCTCCACCACAGTAGATGTACGTGGGGATGGTGATCTCTCTTTAAAAACAGTATAGTAGAAATGTTCCGCCTTTTCAACAGTATTCAATCGATGTCTTTCTCCATTGTACTTTAAAATTATACCAGTTGGGGCATCCCACCGAAATGGAATCTGTAATTTTTTTAAATCATTTACTAAAAAACCAAAATCTTTTCTATCTTTCAACATCTTAGGCGGTAGTTCTTTATAGATTCCAATTTGAGTTCCCTCCACTTGCACAGAAGAAAGAAAAGATTTTTGCAAAATATCATTTCTCATTCTTCTATCTGTAAAATATATCACCACATCTCTAGGCAATTGTCTTTGTCTGGTCACCCACGAGTTCACTCTGTAAATTTTATCTATTTTATAAAAAATCTCTTCAGAATTAATTTTTAATAACACAGCCAAAGCATCAGCACAAATCTGTCTCAAGTCTTGACGATCATTCTCCTTAATACCTCTAATTCTTATGGCAAATTCCATAGACCGGAATTGCATCATCGTAATTTCGTTTTCAACTCTCTGCATTTTATTGTCCACGTCAGAAATTTTAAAATCAATTTCCTTTATTTTGGCATTCACTTCTGATTTAAATTCTTCCAATTTAGAGTCCACTTTAATAACAATTTCTGACAGGCCAGACACCACATTCGATAATTTATCAGTCACCTTGCCATAATTCTCTTGCACCAGCTTTGTCATTTCATTAATTTCCTGCTTAATTTCCTGTTGAGATTTTTGAAATTTATCATCCATTTCCTGTTGAGATTTTTAAAAATTAGCATCCAGAGCCTGAGTAATAAATTCTTTTAAACTTTCAAAATCAAAATCTTTTTTCTGACTCTGCTGAGTAGAGGGAAACTGCTGTTCTGATTTGTGTGGGGGGGATTCCCCCCCCCTGCTGCCTTGCCTTCCTGTTTCTTAGAAGCCAATCTACCACGTAGATTAGGTTTTCTGAAAAAGGAGATCCTTTTTCCTTTTCCAGCACCACAAAGTCCTCTAAAAAAGTCCCCCAGGTTTAGTCAAATTGGAGATAAAGTTAAACTGGAGTGAGCTCAGGCTTATTTTAAAAAGAATTTTTTTCCCCTCTTCTCCTGTTCCTGCTTGTTACAAGCAGCACAACTTTGTAACTTGTTGAAATTACTTTAGAAGACCACTCTCACTCTCAGCTTGTTAGCGCTGGAGCCGGGCGCCATTTTTTCAAGTCACTTTCACTCGCTCAGATTTTTGCTTAAATCAGAAAGTCACAAGAGAAATAATACTTGCAGTTTCTTGGTTTAAAGGTTCAAGTTGTTTTTACCGCTAATTATTGAAGTCAATTTCATTCAGTTTGAACGTTTGCTGCAGCCGGCTTGCTCTGCGGAAGGCAGAGTCGTCCCACGCCGTCCGGAGTCTCAGCAAGTTGAAAGGGAGCCGCGCCTGTTTCCTCCCCAGTAGCGATCTTCTGGGGGCTCACAGGGGCTCGACCTGCACCTTGCTTACTCTGCTCCTCAAATCCTTCAGATTCTGGAGTTTTCAAGCCGCTTCTCGAAGTCGAAGCGGCTCTACAGGCGGCGGGGCTGGCGGTCCTTAAAAAGGGACTGTCTTTCACCAGAGGCAGACAAACTGGAAGTCTGACAACTAATTTTTTAACATAACAAAAAGAGGAAATTATTAAACATAGGGGTAAATATTAACAGATTTAAATTTAAATTAGATTAAATCAAATTATTTTTTTATCAATGCTCCATTTACATTCAGGGAATAAATTCCTATTATTGGAATTTATGGCATAGCTCTCCAAAGCTAAAATGTTGGTCAGTTCTATTATACAGAATGTAGCTGTAGTACCTTTACATACTGTTAAACAATTGGAACTATACAAAAATTAAAATGCCATTTCATTCAAATTTACCTTTTTGTGGTATCAGATAGAATTGTTGGTAATGGGTTTTTAAACACAGGCTGTCAAAAACATTTTTCATGAGTAAATGTTATATATGTTATTATAGATATTGGCCATAGTCAAAGAACTAGATTTGCTTACATTCCATTGAACTCAAAGAAGAGAAATGAAGGTAACCAGATAGTATCCTGTTGCATTCCTTCACTCTTTCATGCACCTCTTAACTATGCAGATGTAATGGGATTAGGCACGTGTAACCATGCTTTGTCTCCATCACTGTGAAAATGAGGATAAAAATTACACAGCTTAATTGTTTGTAAATAAGCTCCACTAAATTCCACAGCATACACAGCAAATGTTCAGATCATTCTGATTTAGTATTATGTTAACAGGGAACCCATGATTAAATTGCTTGCTTATAGCAGCATCTATGTTTCTATATATCTGCATACCTATTCAAATTTATATACTTAATCAAACTATTGTAGCATATCTTTCAAAAATCCTTGAACACAGGCGACTTACCTAAGGACTGGAAAAGAGATGACGTGGTTCTCATCTTCAAAAAGGCGGGGGAGGGAAACAGACCCAGGAAACTACAGACTAATCAGCCTAACATCAATACCCAGGAAGATACTGGAAAAAATAATTAAAAAATAGATCTGCAAACATCTAGAAACAAATAAGATTATAACTAAAACTCAGCAGGGATTTGTTAAAAACAATTATGCTAAACCAATCTTATTTCATTTTTTGACAAAGTGACTAAATTAGTAGACCAGCAACATGCTGTGGACATAGTATATTTAGACTTCAGCAAGGCATTTGACAAAGTAGACCACAACCTACTTCTTGGTAAGCTAGAAAAATGTGGGATAGACAGCATCACCATCAGATGGATTTGTAACTGGCTGACAAACCATACTCAATGAGTTGTTCTTAATGGTACTACATCTACATGGAGGAAAGTAAGCAGTGGAATACCACAAGGTTCAGTCTTAGGCCCAATACTCTTCAATCATAGATGACTTAGATGAGGGACTAGAAGGGAGAACTCATCAAATTTGCAAATGACACTAAGCTGGCAGGAATAGCCAAAAGCCCAGAAGACAAGCTCCAAAAAGAAGACAGGATCCAAAAAGATTTTGACAAACTTGAACAATGGGTCCTATCCAACAAAATGAAACTTAATGTGGAGAAAAGCAAGGTTTTATACCTGAGCAGGAAAAACAGATTAGGTGAAACCTGGCTCAAAAACAGTAACTGTAAAAGGGCCCTGGAGTCCTAGTGGACAATCACATAAATATGAGCCAGCAGTGTGTGGCAGCAGCCAAAGAAGCTAATACAATCCTTGGTTGTATAAATAGAGGCATAGAATCAAAATCACGTGAAGTATTAGTACCACTTTATAAAACCTTAGTAAGACCACACCTGGAATACTGCATCCAATTTTGGTCACCACATTACAAAAAAGATGTTGAGACTTCAGAAAAGTGTAAAGAAGAGCAAGATGATTAAAGGCCCAGAGACTAAAACATAGAAAGAATGGTTTCAGGATTTGGGTTTGGCTAGTTTAGAGAAAAGAAGAACTAGGTGGGACATGATAGCAGTATTGCAGTATTTGAGAGGTTACCACAAAGAGAAGGGAGTCAACTTATTTTCCAAAGCACCAGAGGGCAGGACAAGAAAGAATAGCTTGTCATCAAAAGTTCATCACTGGATTTTAAGAAGAGACTGGACAGTCACTTGTCTGAAATAGTATGGGGTTTCCTGCTTGAGCAGGGGATTGGACTAGAAGATCTCCAAAGTCCCTTCAATCTGATTGATTGAAAATTTAAAAAAAACCCATACAGCTGCATTCGGTGCATTTGTTAATACTGCTATTAACAACACCTCTAGTGACTTCCGGTTGATGTTGCGGCGAGACAGTCGGTGAAATAGCGGGCTCTAATGAGTCCTGCAAAAACCCCGGCTGCCGAACTGCTGCCAATGGGTCTGTGGACTGAACCTGTGCTGCAGGGATGGGGGAAGAAGAGAGGCGCCTCAGAAGACCAAGAGGAACAGGCAAGTTCCTCAGATGTCAGAGGGAACCCTCTGTGAGTCGGCGGCGGGGGGCGGCAGCCATGGCGGCTGCCACGAAGCTGGGACAACCGGGCAAGAAAAGTGCTGGAGGAAAGTGAAGTAAAACGGAGCCTTTTGAAGCCGGGTGAGTGACAACAGCCCAGGCTTGTAACAATGTTTGGAGCTATATCAGTAACTAGAAGACCCCTAGCCTAAAACAGCGGCTAAGCAACAAAGGGCCTTTGGAAATTTTTTAAACTGTAACTTTAAAGAACAAAGACCAAGAAACAACTAATTTTGGAACAGAACTAAGAGACTTAATTTAGAGATATTGTAAAAGCTCTAAACACTTTAAAAATTTGAATTGGACTAAGGGTGGGGGAGAAGATTTGATACTTTTTTAACTAAAAGAAGAAAATAAAGTGGATGGTTATATAATAAGAAATAAAATGGAGTCTTGCATGACTAATGGGAAATGTGGATTATAGAGAGACACCATCTGGAGTAAAGAGGAACTTTGTAACCTCCCTTTGTTATGAGAACTTTGAGCTCTACAGAAAAAAAAATTGCTGAACTATGGAGGAGGATTTTTCTTTCCTTACTGCAAGCAGCTGGATTTTGGTGAAAAGAAAAGGAATGTACAATGGAACTCCTACAGTTGAACAAATAATAATTTGAATGTTGGCGCAGGAATAGAAGAAGGATTAAGTGCAGCCTTAAAAGAAAGAGATTTGATACATTATATTCAGAATAAAAATATGAAAAGAGATTTAATTGGACTTATGGAGAATAAAATTAAAAACTTGGAAAATGGAAGGAAATTTATTTTTGCAGATGAGAAAATGAAGATAATATGATTAAAAATAAAATAAAGTAAAGATGATTGTAATAAATTAAAGGGAGGCTTTTACAGAAATTAAGAATGTTAAATGAAACTAATTAATACTTGTAAAGATATGTTTAATGCAAGAACTATGTTTTAATGGTAAAATGTTAAGGTAAAGAATAAGGGTGAATATGATTAATTGAAAATGCTAAAAGGAATTTAAAAATATACTTAAAAATATGTTTTAAGCAAGAACCATGTCTCAAGGTTAAAATGTTATGAATGCTATGAAAAAGGATAAAGAAAAATATGTTTAAATGAAAAGCAATGCATAGATGGAGGGAAACAACAAAGAAAGGTTTAAGTAGAGATTGTTAAACCAACTATGAACATGCTTATTTAACAGCCAGAAAGCTATAATATGCTGTATTGATCAGCCAAACAAATGGTCATGCTGGGTATCAGCCAAAACGAAACTTAATATGCCGCGTAACGGCCAAAAAACAAAATTAATATGCTGTGTTTAACAGTCAAACAAAGGGCATGCTGGGTAATGGCTAAAAAAATAAAAATATGCTGTATTCAACAGCCAAAACAAAGGGTTATGCTGTGATTAACAGTCAAGAAATAGAAATGATTGGTTTAACATCAAAGATAATAAAAAGAGGTGGGATAATTAAAATGAGGAGGTGTATGTTGAGAGTGATAGTTAAGATAAAATGCATAAGTTATGTTTAATAATAATTAAATAATTAATGAATGTTTAATCTGTTTAATATAATTGTATGATTTATATTGTTAAAATATCCATCTAAGCAAATGAAAGAGAAAAATGAATTGATAACTGGTTAGGATTTAAGATTTAAGTAATGGGTTTTGGGGGATAATGGCATAGTTATATAGATAGATTTGTGGGAAATATTTGTTTAAAATATTGAGTTGTGTTAATTGAAAATAAGATTTGTTAATGATTTGTTTTAATTTGTGACCGGAACAAAAGCTTCGTTTTGAAAAGATGTGTTTTATGATTTTTGTTTTTTTGTTTTAAATTTTTTAAAAAAAAAAAATTAAAAAAAACAACACAACACCTCTAGCCAGGTTCTCTAGGTTTTATTGGTTGAAAAACCAACTGAGAAGCAATGGCTACAGTAGCAGTGGATAGCAGTGTCAGATCCCTAAAAGTGATACTGCCATTCAATTGGGAGAAGGGGGGGGGCTTGGATTCAATTCATTAATATTGCCTATGACAACTGGTATTTTATAACTTGCATCCTGGTGCCGGAGTGCCCTGAGATCTTCTCATCTCTTGGGGAAGTATAGGAGGAATGGCCATGTGAGATGTTTCATTTTGATAGCCAATGGAAAATAGCCATGGGAATGTATGTTTATCCAGTTCTGAGGGCAGCTGGTAAAAAAATATCTTCACACCTGTGGATTGGCCAAATCTGCATCTAGCTAAAGGGAGGGGTCTCTACTACTTTAATTCTACTTGTCTTGCCTAAGGGTATTCAGGCACTGCTTTGAATCCATTGCTGCTACTTCTGCTTAATAAAAGGTTCCTTTTGAAATAGTTCGTTTCAAGAGTTTTCACTTTCTTAAGTTAGGAGGAGAGGCAATCCTTACAGAAAGCAGCATCTGTAAAAGAGTCAATCCGGAGAAGCAATCTTATTTATTTATTTTATTAATTATATTTATATAGTGCCCTTCTCCCAAAGGACTCAGGGCGGTGAACAGCCAAGATCAAATACATAAATATAAAAGTTAAAAAACAATTTAAAACCAGATTAAATACTTTGGCCCACAATTAAAAACATCCCATTAAAATCCAATTTAAAATTTAAAACCGTTAAAATTAGGCTAGCCCAGCTTGCTGGAATAACAAAGTCTTCAGGGCACGGCGGAAGGTGCGCAAGTCCGGGATACTCCGTACCTCTGGGAGCAGCTCGTTCCAGAGGGCAGGAGCCCCCACTGAGAAGGCTCTCCCCCGAGGGGTCACCAGTTGACATTGTTTGACCGACGGCACCCCGAGGAGCCCCGCCCTGTGGGAGCATACTGGCCAGTGGGAGGCTGTTGGTAGCAGAAGGCGGTCCCGTAAGTACCCAGGTCCTAAGCCATGGAGTGCTTTAAAGATGTTAATCAACATCTTTGTTAATCAAGAGCCTTGGTAGTACAGTGGTCTAAAGCACCCTGTTATTAAGACCAGCTGCCTGCAATTACTGCAGGTTTGAATCTCGCCAGACTCAAGGTTGACTCAGCCTTCCATCCTTTCTAAGGTAGGTAAATTGAGGACCCAGTTGTGGGGGCAATAAGCTGACTTTGTATAAATATACAAAAGGATGAAGGCTATTGCTTATTGCTTAGCGCATTGTAAGCCGCCCTGAGTCTCTGGAGAAGGGCGGCATATAAATCAAATTAAAAAATAATAAATAAATAAATTAATTAATTAATTAAAAGTTATGGATTTTGGGGAGAGATTTACTAATATGATTAAGACAATATATTATAAACAATCGGCAAAGGTGATGGTAAATGGAGATATGACCAAAAAGATTAATATTATGAAAGGTACAAGACAGGGATGTCCTCTATCTCCATTATTATTTGTATTGCCACTGGAAGTATTAAATAGAAATATAAGACAGGATAAAGAGATAAAAGGTATGGAAATTAAAAAGGAGGAATATAAATTACAGGCATTTGCAGACGATTTGGTGTTTATTTTAGAAGATCCACAAGAAACAGGGCCAAAACTATTAGAAAGAATAGAAGAATATGGTGAGGTGGCAGGATTGAAAATTAATAAAGAGAAAACTAAGATATTAGTGAAAAATGTCACAGAGAAACAGAAAAGGGAGTTAACGAAGAAGTTAAATATTCAGATTACAAAGAAAGTAAGATACTTAGGGATTCAACTAACAGCAAGATGTGTTATAATTAAGAAAGATAATTATTATAAACTAATAAAACAAATTGTGACAGATTTGGAGAGATGGAAAAATGTGCAATTATTGTTAATAGGAAGAATAGCAATAATTAAGATGAACATACTACCAAGGCTATTGTTTTTATTCCAAACAATTCCAATAAAATTGGAGAAAAAATATTTTGAAAATTTGAACAAAATAATAGTGAAATTTATATGGCAGGGGAAGAAGGCGACAATCAACTTAAAACTGTTACAAGATGCGAGAACCAAAGGATGGTTTGAACTACCAAACTGGGAACTATACTACCAGGCAGCAGTGTTAATATGGATGAAAGAATGGATTGTATTGAGAAATACAAGATTATTGACATTGGAGGAACATGACTTGCAATTGGGTTGGCACACCTTTTTATGGTATGGGAAAGATAAGATACATGGTTACTTTCAAAGACATTATATAAGAAATGCTTTATTATTAGTATGGGAGAAAATTAGAGAACAACATTACTTGAAGATACCAGTTTGGCTTTCAACAATGGAAGCACTTATACATCCAAATATTATTAATATGGGAAATATTGTTAGATATAAGGACATTTTGTAAGAAAAGGGGGAACTTAAAATGAAACAAGATTTGGAAAAACAGGGGATTGATATGGTGTCATATACACAACTGTAAATACAATCTAGATATGAAAAAGATGCAAAATTATATGGTTTTTATATGGAATTGACAGAATTAGACAAGATATTAACAGGAACAGATCAGGGAGTGGTAAGAAAATTATATAGTTATTTATTGAGTATCAAATTAAAAAAAATGGGCAAAAAATATTGGACATACAATAGAGTTAGATAAATGGCAGCAATTATGGGATAGGAATTTTTTTTTAATTTGATTTATATGCCGCCCTTCTCCGGAGACTCAGGGCGGCTTACAATGCATTTATACAATTATACAATACAATTATAAGTTAACAATGTCAACTGCATACAAGAAGAATCTGTACAAGATGTTTTATAGATGGCATTTGTCACCTGAAAGACTGGCAAACATGTTTAAAGATAAATCAACTAAACGTTGGAAATGCCATCAGACACCGGGATCGTATTATCATATGTGATGGACGTATGTAGAAGCAAAAAAATACTGGGCAGAATGTCATTCTCAAACACCTGCCTGGAAACCAAAATGCCCATTGGGGGAAATACCTGTGAAACCTGACCAGCATGGGAAGGAGACTGCCCTGAGGAGCAGGGAGATTGTAGAGTTTTCATCCCCTCCCCTCTTTGGGGAGAAAACTCCAGCACCTCAGCAGGAGGAACCAAACTCATTCAGGAGCGATCCAGAGGATCAACCACTAGTAAGCAAACCAATTAAACTGCTTACCCTCCCCTTAAGACTATTTATCCCCAACCGGGACAGGGAGATAGAAATCTCCATTTTAGTGGACTCAGGGTGCACCCACTGTTTGATCAACCCAACCCTGGTAGGAAAGTTGAGGATTAACATAAGAAAGCTAAAATTCCCCATCGTTTTTTGCCAACTAAATGGGTCAATAGCAGGAGGGGAGCCAGCTTCTTTTGCCACCGAGCCTCTACAAATAGGCATTGGAAGCCACAAAGAAATAATTACATTTATAGTGACACTTGGCATGGAATGGCCACTAGTCTTGGACCTTGCATGGCTGAAAAAATGGAACCCCAAAATTAATTGGAAGCAAGGCACCATAAAATTTTAGATGCATGTGACTTTTGCCGAGAATCCACATAAAGAAACTGAGTGGGAAGAGCACTGAGAAACAGCCATGCCTGCCTACATCATGCCAACCGAGGGCATACCCAAAGAATACAAAGTCTTGGCTGAGGTTTTTAGCAAAAAGGTTTCTGACAAGCTCCCACCACCACCGCTCCACTGACTGTACGATAGAAATCCTACCCAGTGCCAAATTCTCTAAACCTAAGATGTATAGCATGTCTCCGAGGGAGCTGGAACAACTGAGGGCATTCATTGAGAAAAACCTAGCAAGGGATTTCATAGAACCAGCCTGATCAAAAATCGCAGTCCCAGTGTTATTTAGAGGAAAAAAAAGATAGCTCAAAATGTCTCTGTGCAGATTTTATAAATTTAAATACAATTAGTGTGGAGAACATGTACCCTCTCCCCCTTATGAAAAATATGCTAGCACACTTCACTAAAGGGAAAACTTTCTCAAAGCTGGACTTAAGGGAGGCTTACTACCGAATCAGAATTAAAGAGGGGGATGAGTGGAAAATGGCATTTAACACACACCCCTTGGGTGCTACCAATTCAAAGTGCTCCCATTTGGGCTACAAGGGGCATCTGCAGTGTTTATGCAATTAATAAACAAAATGGTACATGAGCATTTGTATAAGGGAGTCCTGGTTTACCTGAACAACATTTTAATATATACCGAGACCAAACCAGAACATGTAAAACTAGTCAGGGCTGTTTTAAATAAACTCTGCTCTGCCAAACTTTTTGCTAAACTCTCTAAATAGGAGTTCCACAAAAAAAATGACTATTTGGGATACCGCATTTCACACCAGGGCATGGATCCTCAAAAAGTTCAGGCTGTACTTGATTGGGACCCACCCTACACGCCTAAACAGTTACAAAGCTTCCTGGAATTCACCAACTTTTATCACCAGTTTATCCCCGCTTTCACTCAGATTGCCCTCCCCATTACCAACCTCTTAAAAACGAAGGGGGAGGGTAACCCAAAACCGAAGCAGCCTTTGAACTGGACAATGGAATGCCAAGCTGCATTTGAAAAACTTAAATGGCTGTTCTCAGCAGAGCCAATTCTAAAACACCCGGACACAGAGAAACCATTCATCATAAAAGCAGATGCCAGTGATATGGCAATAGAGGCGGTTTTGCTTCAGAAAAATGAGCAAGACCAACTACAACCATGTGCTTACACATCCAAAAAGTTGAATGAGACTGAGCAAAGGTGGGCCATTTGGGAGAAAGAGGCTTATGTATTTTGGTGGGCACTTTTAATCTAGAGGCATTTCCTAGAGGGGAGTAAAATCCCTTTCGAAGTCTGGACTGATCACAAAAATTTAGAAGCCATAAAAACCCCAAGGAAACTCTCCCCAAAACAAGTAAATGGACTCAGTACTTTAAGCGATTTGATTTTACTCTCAAATATCTCCCTGAGGGAAGAAATTTTCTGGCAGATGCACTTTCCAGAAAATCGCAATACAATAGTGCAAAGTCAGACGTAATCAAGCCCATAGTACAAAACAATCAACTGGCCACTAAAGTAATCATCAGATCCCATGCAAAACAAGAAACATCGATGGACTTTGGATTTGTGAAAACTTTACACTAATTAAAAGATAATTTTGGTGGTCATCATTAAAAAAAGACATACAGAGCTACAGTATGTAGCTAGCTGCCCCATTTGTGCAGCAGCAAAAAGACGTCAGGGGAAAACCCCAGGACTCTTACAGAAGGTAGCCGAACCTTCAGCAGCCTGGAGAGAGGTTGCTATGGACTTTATGGTAGAACTGCCAGAAAGTGTGGGGAATACTGTCATTTGGGTTGTGACAGACCTGTTTTCAAAACAGGCACATTTTATACCTTGCCAAAAGATCCCAACTGCCAAAAGTTTAGCAAAATTATTCCTAATACACATTTATCATCTTCATGGAGCTCCACAAATAATCATCTCCAACAGAGGGGTCCAATTCACCTCCAAATTCTTGAGGGCGTTCTTGAGCTTACTGGGCACTGCCCAGGGTTTGAACTCATCGCATCACATGTGGTCAAACTGAGAGAACTAACTCGGTGCTAGAACAATATGATGTTGATAATATGGCTCTGCACTACATCCTAAAGCATCTTGAATCTCCAAAGACCTGCGCAAGGGTCCTCTTTGTAAACTTTAGTTCAGCATTCAACACCATCATTCCAGACATTCTTCTAACTAAGCTAAACCAGCTGATGATACCTGAACATACTTGTAAGTGGATCATAAGCTTCCTAACAGACAGGAAGCAGCACGTGAAGCTAAGCAGAATTACATCAGATATCTGTACAATTAGCACAGGGGCCCCATAGGCTGTGTGCTCTCTCCACTTCTTTTCTTTATATATACCAATGACTGCATCTCAAATGATCCATCCGTTAAACTACTGAAGTTCGTAGATGACACAACAGTGGTCAGTCTCATTCGAGACAATGATGAATCTGCATTCAGACAGGAGGTTGAATAACTAGCCTCATGGTGCAACCAGAACATTCTGGAACTGAACACACTCAAAACTGTAGAAATGGTGGTAGAATTTAGGAGAAATCCTCCCATACTACCACCTATTACAATACTAGACAACACAGTATCAACAGTAGAGACCTTCAAATTTCTAGGTTCTACCATATCTCAAGACCTAAAATGGACACCTAACATCAAAAACGTCATCAAAAAAGCATAACAAAGAATGTTCTTTCTGCACCAACTCAGAAAGCTCAAACTGCCCAAGGAGCTGCTGATACAGTTCTACAGATGAATTATTGAGTCTGTCATCTGCACCTCTATAACTGTCTGGTTTGGTTCTGCAACCCAACAAGACAGACACAGACTTCAGAGGATGATTAGAACTACAGAAAAAACAATTACTACCAACCTGCCTTCCATTGACGACCTGTATACTGCAAGAGTCAAAAAGAGGTCTGTGAAAATATTTACAGACCCCCTCGCATTCAGGACATAAACTGTTTCAACTCCTACCCTCAAAATGACGCTATAGAGCACTGCACACCAGAACATCTAGACACAACAACAGTTTTTTCCCGAACGCCATCACTCTGCTAAACAAATAATTTCCTCAACACTGTCAAACTAGTTATTAAGTCTACATTACTATTAATCTTCTGATTTTTCTTATCACCCATCTCCTCCCACTTATGACTATATGACTGTATTCTTGTTGCTGGTATCCTTACAATTTTTATTGACTGTTTCCTAATATGATTTGATTGCTTACCCTATGACTATCATTAAGTGTTGTACCTTATGATTTTTGATGAATGTGTCTTTTCTTTTATGTACACTGAGAGCATATGCACCAAGACAAATTCCTTGTGTGTCCAGTCACACTTGGCCAATAAAGAATTCTATTCTATTCTATTTATTCTATTCTATTCTATTCTATTCTATTCTATTCTATTCTATTCTATTCTATTCTATTTCTAAGATGCTTTATTAATTTTCAATAGGATAACTGGCTGAACTTTTACCTCTTGCTGAAGAGCCTGTAGTACAATGGACTAAAGCACTGTTATTAACAACTGCTGCTTGCAATTACTGCAAGTTCAAATCTCACCAGGCTCAAGGTTGACTCAGCCTTCCATCCTTTCAAAGGTAGGTGAAATGAGGACCCAGATTGTGGGGACAATAAGCTGACTTTGTATAAATATACAAAAATATGAACGCCTTGTAAGCCGCCCTGAGTCTCCGAAGAAGGGCAGCATATAAATTAAAGCAAAAACAAAAAAAAAGTTGCATTCAATAACTCTGTACACTCAAGTACTGGTTTTACCCCTTTTAGAGTAGCAACAGGCCAAGATTTTAGCTCCATGCCTGGACTACCCACAGAAGAACCCACCATCCCCTCACTTAAGGAGTAGTTGGACACTTTGCAAAACACATGGCCAGTAGTTAGAGTAGCTTTAAAGGAAGCTAGAGAGACTTTTAAAATTCAAGCTGACAAAAAAAGAATGGAACCCAAACCTTTCTATGTTGGAGATAGAGTATACTTATCTACAAAATTCCTGAAGTCATTACAGCCATCAAAGAAATTAGGGCCAAATTTCATTGGACCTTTCCCTATCACTAGGATCATCAATCCAGTAACAGTAGAACTACTCCTTCCAAAGTCTCTCAGGCAAATCCACCCGGTATTTCACATTACCTTACTCAAACAAGAGGTAATCTCATCCTTCAGACCACCTGCATCTACACCACCTGTTCCCATCATGATAGAAGGTGGACAACACTTTGAAAGCAAGGAAATCCTTGACTCTAGGATCCATAGGGGGGAAACCCAATACTTAGTTGCTTGGAAACATTTACCCTCATCCCAAAATAAATGGGTCACTAAACACCATGTTAGGGCTCCTACCTTACTGAAAAAAAAACCACTCTCAATACCCTAACAAACCTTGTTAAAAATACTATAATGGATTTTTTTGTTTATATCCTTTCACAGGTGGATCCCTTTTTTTTTTCTAAAGAAGGCAGCTCCTTAAAACTGATACTGCCATTCAATTGGGAGAAGGGGGGGGCTTGGATTCAATTCATTAATATTGTCTATGACAACTGGTATTTTATAACTTGCATCCTGGTGCCGGAGTGCCCTGAGATCTTCTCATCTCTTGGGGAAGTATAGGAGGTATACCTATGTATACCATGTATGGCCATGTGGGATGTTTCACTTTGATAGCCAACGCAAGATAGCCATGGGAATGTATGCTTATCCAGTTCTGAGGGCAGCTGGTAAAAAAACATCTTCACACCTGTGGATTGGCCAAATCTGCATCTAGCTAAAGGGAGGGGTTTCTACTACTTTAATTCTACTTGTCTTGCCTAAGGGTATTTAGACACTGTTTTGAATCCATTGCTGTCATTTCTACTTAATAAAAGGTTCCTTTTGAAATACTTCATTTCAAGAGTTTTCACTTTCTTAAATTAAGAGGAGGGGCAATCCTTACAAGCAGCATGGCAGACAAGCAGCAGCTGAGAAGAGTGCGATTGACCAGCTAAACAGAGTACCCACATCAGCATATTGTACCTAAAAAACCCGGCAGTGGCCAGGCAACTGAAGGGCAAGAAAGCAGGGGATGGGAAAGGATAAGTACAAAACACTTTGTGGACAGGGTGGAAAGGAATAAACTTTCAAGTCAGGGAGTAGAGCGTTAACAGCAAAGCATCTCCTACAAAATAGTGTGAGACTTCCAACCAAAAAAAGTGCATGTTACTTCATAAAGGGTCAAAATCTCTTGTAAATTCTTAAATTTTAAAAATCTCTGATTTCCCTTTCTTAAGAAAAAATACTTCTCATTTTTTTAATTTATTTTTTTAATTGTTAAATTTCTTGTTCCAATTTTAACCTTTTTTCAACTCTTAAATATCATTTTTAATTTTAAATTCTTTTTTCAATTTTTAATTTTTTTTCAATTTTAAAATTATTTTTTCAGTTTTTTATAAAATTATTTTTTCAGTTTTTTCAATTTTTCAATTTTTTCAACTAAACATTTGAAAAAAGTTTACTTATTTTAATTCTTTAGAAACTTTTAAATTCTTAGTTATCTCAGAGAGAAAAATAAAAAACCACAGAAAAAGAGACAGACACTTAAAACAGAGAAGATAGTGATGAATTTTTCAAGACAGAGAAAAAAGGGTCAAGAACTCTTGTATACCATTGTAAACTGACACTTCACAACATGGAAAATATTTAATTTTTTAGAATTTTTTAAATGTTTTAGCAAACAGACAAAGGAAAAAGTCATGGAGATAGTGACTGACACTATACTGACTTGCAAAGTGATCCATATGTTTCAACTTATGCCCACAGAAGAACCAAACTATGTATTTATCAAATATAAATTACTTGAATTACTAGAAGGGTTTAAAGTCAACTCTAGCCACTCCGAAACTCAATGAGCAAAGCGAGAAATTCCAACCTAAACAACCTAAACAAGACAACACCAAAATAAAACACAATAGTACAAACTATTCCAAAAACTCCATTTCCAGGAGGAAATGTGAGCAGAGCAGGTGAGTGTAGGTAGAGCTCTCCGTAGCCCCCAGAGTTTTTTTTTTCCTCTTGGGGGCGAGCGGATGATGCTCCCTATAGCACTCGCCGTTTGCTCCGGGCATTGGGAGACTTCTGCTTTTTGCAGAGCAAGACTGCGAAGACAAGCTTTCCAAGATAATCAACAGATTAATCAAAGAGGATGAGATCTGGATCTGGATCTGGACCCTAAATTGCAAGTATTAATACTGATTTCGCAAAGGATATTCAATAAAGTAAAAAAGAGCTTTTAAAATGGCGACTGCCGAAACTGGAGCAGGGAAGCTGAAAAGGGAAAGTCCTTCCATCTCTTATTAAGTTACAAAGTAGCGGAATAAATGCTCCTGGCTACATTTGAAGAAAAAGCTATACTTTTATGTTTTCTCCTTCCTGGAGATTTGATTTGATACTGATCCTGTTTGGAAAGAGGTTTGGGGTTTTTTTTCTTTTCTAAAAAGTTTGCTTGTGTGGAAATATGGCGTTTAGGCTTATAAAGCTGGATAAACAAACGGGGGGGGGATTCCCCCATCCACAAATTACATGAACAAGTTCTTAACTTACAGTCTCAGAAAACTGATTTTAATATAATTGAATTTCTTTTGGAGGAGATTGTAAGAAGGGATGAGATTATGAATCAGAATTTTGAGAAATTTAAGCAGGAAACTAAAGAATTGGTGCAATTAAAGTTTGATATTTTGCATCGAAAGATTTTAAAAGTGGCTAATGGTTTCTCAGAATTTATGATTAGGCTGGATACAAATACTAATCTATTAGAGTCTAAAGTGGAGGAAATTGAAGACAATTTGGAAAATAAAATAGAAAAAATTGAGAATGATTTGATAAATACTCAAGACAATAGTTTAGAAGAAAAACCTGAAATGGAAGCTGATTGTAATGTAGAAAACATACAGCAACGTATTGAAAAGGAAGTTTTATTGATTCAACATAATTTTACTGAATATGCGATCAGACTGAGAGGATTACAGGAAAATAACAGAGAGGATTTAAGAAAAATATCTTCTGAAGTTCTGGCTGGGATTTTAAAGGTTCAACCTGAGGAGGTACTTTGTAGGATCGATAGAGTTTATAGAATAAACTCCTGGACTGCAAAGCAAAGGCAATTGCCTAGAGACGTGGTGATTTATTTTACAGATAAAGATTTAAGGAATAATATTGTGCAGAAATCCTTTAAATCTACTTTGCAATTTTTTGGAAGAAAGATTTGGATTTATAAGGAGCTCCCGCCTAAGTTATTATTGGAAAGAAAGAAATTTGGCTTCTTGGTGGCTGAGCTTAAAAAAAGAAATATCCTATTCAGATGGAATATTCCAGTTGGTATAATATTGAGATATCAAGGAGAAAGATATCAATTAAATACTGTTGAAAAAGCGGAAGAATTTTATCAAAAAATTTTAAAAAGGAATTTAACATCTTTACACACAACACAAGACAAGCAGAAGGAGCTAGAAATAAAGGAAAAATATCGAGTTATAGAGGCCTTTGCAGATGAATTGCCTTTGGATTCTTCAGATACCTCAGATGGATTATTTATAAATAAGAGAGAAGTGGCATCGGATTCTAACGTGATGACTCGCCAAGTTACAGATAACCATGGAAACCAACCAATTGATATACAACTTACAGAAAAGAAATATGAGTTACAAAAACAAAACCAACAGGATCAAGTTATAAAACAGAATGAAAATCGACCAGTTGATATACAACTGGCAGGAAGGAAATCAGGATGGAGATCCAACCCGCCAAAAGAAAGGAAAAAAAAAAAGAAACAGGTCTCACAAAAATAAAAATTTCTAAACTAAGCAACAGTAAAGCCAGTTACTTTGAAAAAATACATGACTGAATATATGAAAAGATGGATGAGGCGAAGTAGTGGTTGATATCATCCTGAGGAGAATGACAGATCTCTGCAATGCTGTAATTTTGGGATGTGAAAAGGGCCTATGAATTGTTGGATTGGAATTATCTACTTTTTGTTTTTTTTTGTTTTTTATGGATTAACGTATTATATCTATGCGGAGCTATAAGGCAAGAGAGTTATGCTGGGGCATGCAGAAGATCTGGTTGTTACCCCATTACGAGATGGGAATTAATAATCCTGAAGAAAGCCACTATTACAGATATGGATTACAATTACAAAGTCACTCGGGTGGTTGTTTTCTTTTCATATATATGTGTGTGTGTGTGTGTGTGTGTGTGTGAAGATATTTATTATTGATGGGGGCAGATGATAACTGAGGATTTTGAATACTCTATTGCAACTGGGATGTTATGTTACCCTAATCCAGATGATGGAGTCGGCAATCCAGTGGAAAGACATCAAAGAAGATATTATATGGATTATAAGTTTAAAGTTATTGATTTTGTTTATATAAGGGAATATTTTTTTAGTAGGATGGGCAGAAGAATAAAGATATTAAGAATTGTTGTACACGGTAATCTTGTAGGAAAGTGGGTGGAGACAGGCTAGTGTATTGATTGTATAGATTAAAAAAAGGGATGTTTAAGAGATATATATATGGGAGTGGAGGAAATGGATAGAGTAGAACAAATGTAAAACTAGAATTCATGGGGAAGGCTGCTTTGAAATGTTATATTAATATACGCAAAAGATTAAATGTTAAAGTAGGATTTATTATATAGTTTTAAAGTGAAAGGTTGTTTTGAAATGTTATATTAATATATAGATATAAGTATGGGGAAGGGGGGAAAGGGCAGACTATCGATAAATTGGGAGTTATAATAATATTACTGTGTTAGATCAGTAGTTATCATATAGTGTTGTAATGGAATGTTATTTTGAAGTGTTTGGTAAGAGGGGGAAGTAATAATATTAATAATATTACTAGAAGTAAGGGTCAGTATTTGGAGGGGGGAGTAAGGGGATGGTAAAATATTATATAATCTGTTATGTATTAGGTTTTTATTTTGAAGAAGTCACAGGGGGGAAGGGGTGGTGAGGGGGGGTTAGGGAGGAGGGGGGAAAGGGGGAAAATTTGTAATTGAAAACTTTTTCAATAAAAAAAAACACAATAGGGAGCAAACAGCTTCTTAAAAAATGATGAGCCCATATATGAACATAAAGAAGAAAACTACTGCATCCAAATTGAATACAATAGGCATCTTTTCAAAATTAAGCTTTTGCTCCGGTCACAAATTAAAACAAATCATTAACAAATCTTATTTTCAATTAACACAATATTTTAAACAAATATTTCCCGCAAATCTATCTATATAACTATGCCATTATCCCCAAAAACTGTTACAGGATCCATGGATCAGGGCCAATAACAGCCATGAGTCAATTGGTTGAATAAGTCTCTTTTATTTACAGGTTCATCATAACATCACATACTGCATCTGGAAGTGAAGGTCGGGGGGGAGTGTGTCTACCTTTTATGCCTGTGGGCGGAGACTCAGGTAAGGAGTGGTCTGTGGGTGGAGCTGGCCAAGTGGATATTGGTGTTAACCCCTGCACTACTGTGTCCCTATTGACCTCTGACATGGGTAAGGCATTTATGTGTGACAAATCCCCCTCTAAATGCCTGACCTGTGACTGTGGATCTGATTGCTTAAGTGGTGCCCAAGGGCGGATATTGAGTTTGGATACCAGGTATGAGTGTTGCCTGTCCTGTAGTGGTTTTGTGAGTATATCTGCAGTCTGTTCTTCTGTGTCGCAATGTATGGCCTTTATGAACCCGATTTTGGAGAGCTGTCTCACATGTTTGTACTTTATGTCAATATGCCTGGATCTCTGCCCTACCGCGTCGGCCATGGAGATTTCTATGGCCGCCTTGTTGTCTTCGTAGATGTTTATTGGGTACTCCGGTTCACACCACACACTGGCGAGTAGGTCGTCGAACCAGATGAGGTTGTTTGCGGCCTTGGATAGGCATATGTACTCCGCCTCTGTGATCAAAGTAGCCACTAAGTTTTGTTTTCCCATGTACCAATGCACCGGATTATTGTTCAGGTAGAATATGTATCCTGATGTGCTTTTCCGGCTTTTGGTGTCACCAGCCCAGTCAGCATCGGCATAGCAGGAGAGGACGGGCTCATTGGACGGTTCTGGTTCTAGTACTAGGCATGCGTTGGCACTTTGCTTTAGGTACCTCAGTACCCTCTTTACAGCGTCCCAGTGGTACAAGGTGGGTTTGCCTACATGCCTGGACAGTAAATTAACTGGCCTAGTCCAGTTGGCGATATATAAAAGAGAGCCTATGACTGACCTATACAGTGAGTTGTCTCCAAATTCGGGTGATTCACCATGCGTATTTTTTAGGAAGTCCGGCTGCATGGGTGACTCACATCCCTTGGCATCTGCCATGTTGCATTTGTGTAGTATTTCTTCTATCTTTTCTTTCTGGGACAGTTGGAAACCCTTGGGGGTTTCGTTGACTTGTACGCCTAGGTATCTGTTTATTTTCCCTAGGTATTTTAATGTGAAGTGTTCACTCAGTTTACTGGCGAAGGCGTTGCAGTTTCCTTCGTGTTTACTGATGTAAAGTATATCATCCACATAGACTAGGATGTATTCTAGTGAGTCTCCCTCTCTCCTGGTAAAGAAGCAGTTGTCGGCTATGGTTGCTGTAAATCCCATCGACTTCAGGACCTCAACTAGGCATTCATACCAGCGTTTGCCATATTGTTTCAGTCCATATAGGCTTTTGTGAAGTAGCCAGGTGTCCCCCCTATTGGTCTCTTTACTGTGTGGTGCCCTAACGTATATTTCCTTGTCTAGGTTGGCGTGCAGGTAAGCTGTCTGCATGTCGAACTGATGTACCTCTAGCCCTAGCAGGGAAGCGATAACCAGGGCATTCTTGACACTTTCAGTCCTTACGGTTGGGGAGTAAGTGTCAGTGTAGTCATCTGGGAATCTCTGGGCGAATCCCTGGGCAACCAGTCTGGCCTTGTACAGGTTTTGACCACTTTCTAGGTTCTTGATCTTGAAGATCCACCTGGTACCTATCGTATTTTTGCCCTCTGGAACCTCGGCTGGGGTGTAAACCTCTAGCTCTCTCAGACTGTTCATTTCTTTGTCCATGGCCGATTCCCACTTCGACCTCTCCTCTTGTGGTAGTTTCAATACCTCTTCATATGAGTTAGGTGTGATTTGGTTCGTGTGTATGTGCATCACGTAGTCATTTAACCTTCTGGGTAATTGGTTCTTGGTCGTTCTGACTGGCCTATCTGTCGTTTGCTCGGTGTCATGTAAGTACCTGGCTTCCTTTTGTGTTAGTGAGTCTACACTTATCTTGGGATGATTCCCTTTCCATTCCCCAACCTTGATGCCCTGGTGCTCGGGTTTGTGTTCCTTCCTTTCCTGTCTATCTGTCATTTCGTGTTTGTCTTGTACTCACTCGTCTGGTCTAGTCTCCTGCCTGGTGGATACCTCGTTGAGGTGTATCCTGGACCAGTTAGCTTGCTCATGGAATACCGCTGTCCTAGAGACCACGAACCTGTTGTTATTGTCCACAAATCTGAACCCTTTGGTACCTGGCTCGTACCCCATAAATCTCAGTCTTCTGGATACTTTGTCCTCCTTCTTGCGTAGTTGTTTGGGTATATGAACATCAGCGGTTACGCCGAATGCATGTAGGTGTGCTATTTGTGGTTTTTTGTTGTACATGAGTTCATATGGCGTTTTGTCTATTACACTGGACCAGGTTCTGTTTAATGTGTAGTTTGAGTAAACTAAGGCCTCAGACCAAAAATGCTGACCAATTCCCGCGTCCTCTAAAGCGCATCTGATCATGGTCTGTAGCATGGAATTCCGTCGTTCTACGACACCGTTCTGGAAGGCTGAGAACGGGGACGACGTAAAGTGAAGCACGCCTTTGGATCTGAGCCAATGAGAGAAATCCTTAGACAGAAACTCAGATCCTCTGTCTGTCATGATTTGTTTGATTTGGGTGTTGTTTTGAGTCTCTACCCTTTTGTAGAACTCTTTGAATTTTTGGAAGGCCTCATCCTTTCGTTTTAGAGTATAGATGAAGCCATAACGATTGTAGTCGTCTACGATGGTGAGAAAGTATCTTTTATGGTATTTGATGGATGGCCTTAGGGGCTCCACCAGATCCATATGGACTAAATTGAATACTTGTTTGGAGGCGCGTGAGGATTTTTTAGGTCTGGGCTTGACCTTTAATTTAGAACATTTGCACACCGAACACTCAAGGTAATTTTCACAACTCTTTATTTTGATGCCCTCGGTACAGTTGGCCATTTTTTGGACTACAGGGAAACTGGCGTGCCCTAGTCTCCGGTGTAGTAAGTGAGCACAGTCGTCGTGCATGAGTTTGCCTATCGATGGCCTTCCCTGGGTGTGTTTGATGGTGTGTGTTTCATGTGTCATGTTCTCCTCGCTCTCTGTCTCTCCCTCATTCACCTGTTCTTCCTCATCTGTGTCCTGGTTAGTGTCCTTTGTGCATTCTGAGTTGGTGTATGTGCTGGGTGTGTTACTCTCATGGAAAGTTATGTATGGTAGCCCTTGCTTGACTGTCACTCTACCTACTCTTTCTCTACCCTTGCTAACGTGAGCCTTCCCTTCTGCGAAGGTTACCTTAATCCCTGATTCTTCACTGAGCTTTAACGCGGCCAATATGTTGTGGGGTATCTCCGGGACCAGTAGCACCCCCTCTATTTTCCCTATGCCTGGCAGAGTAACTACCCCCCTGCCTGTTACCTTAACCTCATTTTGGTTTGCAACCTTGATTGAAAAATTCTCCTCCGTGAATGAGGAGAGCAGTTTTTGGTTATAGGTCGTGTGGTTGGATGCCCCAGAGTCCAGGAGCCACGAGTTGGCCTCCCCATCCTGACATGTTATGTGTGTGCGCTCCCCTATCCCATATAATGATCCTGTTCTGCTATCACGTGAACTATCTCTGTTCCCCCTCCTGTCTCTGGGATTGGGAGAGTCCCTGCGTCTGTACCTCTCCTCAGAAGTGTGTCTCTCTGTCTGTCTGAACCTAGGTTCTGGTCTACTTCTCTCTCTGTAGTTCTTGGGGCAGTCTCTCTTGAGATGTCCCCTTGACCCGCAGCTGTAGCACTCTGTTACGCTATGCTGCCTGTCTTGGAAGCCTACTTTCTTTTCATGTTTATGTTCCCTAGAGGGGCCAGAGCGGCTCCTTTTCAAATTGTCTTCAGCGATCAGTTTGTTAGACAGCTTCTCAATGGACAGGAGGCCTAGACTAACAGTATCTAAGTGTGCTAAGAAGCTGTCCCATGAGTGATCAAAAGAGTTAATTATTATCTGAAAAGGTTATATTAAGATAGAAATATTTTTTAAGGTAATGAGGATGAAAAATTTATTTGAAACTGTTATATTAAGATAGAAATATTTTAAGGTAATGAGGATGAGAATTTATGTGAAAATGTTATATTAAGATAGAAACAGTTTAATGTAATGATGATGAAAATTTATAAGGGGGAGGGAGGGGTTCAAGTTTTATATACAAAGGAGGGTTTTTCCTTTTATTTGATATGAGTATATTGTGTGGAAGTCTGGGGGAGAGGGGAGGGTTGGGAAGTTTGGGCTGGGATGAGGGGGGAAAAAGGGGTGAAAATCTAATTGTAAAACTTTTGCAATAAAAAAAAAGAGTTAATTATTACACTCTTCATGATCTGATCTGATATGACCTCTCCCCTAAGGTGTAGTTCTGCCCTGGTAGCGTTTAGGGACACCAGGTGCTCACTTATGGGGGTCCCCGGTTTGACTCTGGCAGAGAAGAAATCTTTGGAAATCTGGGTAGTGGTTGCCACACTTTCACTGTAAAATAACACAAACATTTTTTGTAAGATTTCCGACACAGTAAGATTGTGACCAATGCTATGGTAAATTGTGGGAGATATGCTAGAAATTAAAAGGTAAAATGCCCTATGGTGCATACAGTCCAACTCTAAAGTCCATGGTCTCTCTGGGGGGTCATTAATAAAATGTGACATGTTTTCTTTTAGGAACACCACCTGAAGCTGCTGTGACCACTCTAGGATATTGTCCCCATCCATCCTCAACTTTGGAAAGTCACTTGGTAAGTTCCCAGCATTATTTGTAAAATTACTTACTGCAGGCTGCTGTCCATGGTTCTTTATGTGCCTATAACAGCAATACGGCATGGGAACGCTTGCCACTAGTTTAAAAGTCCCTCTCTGCAATTTTTTCTTTTTTCTTCCTCTAGGCGAAACAGCGCATGCGCGAAGTCCATTTCAGCTCTGCCGTCGTCGTGGAAGGACCTGTTCATCGCAGCTCCGGCGTAGAGGTCTCTATCGGTCGGGTAGGCCTTGGCTTCAGTCTTGGGGGTCCAGGTGCGCTCCGGATGGTGTTGACTTGCAGTGGCTTCTTCGGGGTTAAGATCCTGACGGCGTTGGAGTCTCGGCGACGAAAGTAAGTAGCTGCCCCAATCCCTGCATTCTGGGGTGCGCGGCCTGGGTGATCGATGGTGTGGTGTCCTTGGGGTGCGCAGGGGGGTCGGTACGCTGGCGTGTGCACCCTCGACCCTCGAGTGGGCATTCCGGTGCCCCTCTCCTCGCTTTCCCTTTCACTTGGGCCCTTCCGGTTCTCCTCTAGAGACTTTGAGGCCTAGGCTGAAGGCGGCGGCAAGGGTCTTCATGGCCTTGTCGACTTGCTGCTCAGTTGGGGTGTAACTGTGGTCCGAATGGGACTCTGCCCCCTCACCCCAGTCGCTTTCATCACCGCTTAGGGTCGGGCATTTTTCGCACGCCGGCCATTTTAAATCCTGGCTTCCGATTGGTCGGGGGTCGGCCATCTTGTCCGACCACGTGGTCAAAGATGGCTGCTGCTTTGAATTTTGAGTGGGGCTGTGGGGCTCAGTGACTGCTGTGGGGTCGTTTTGGGGCGATCCACTCACCGAGTCCAGCTCTTCGAGCTCCGGATCCGAGTCTTCCTCACTCCTTGTCACTTCGCGGTCCATTATGAAGCTTCGCAGGTCCGCGAGGAGGTTCTTGTCGCTGGCTCGCTCCTTTAGCAGTCGTAGGATGTCGTGCCGCAGTCTTTCTTCCTCCCGGTCACCAGGGTCTGTTATTTTTCCTTTTTTGGTCTCCCCTCTTTCCTCCATCGCGGTGGCTTTGGGGTCTGTCGTGGTCTCTGCCTTCCCTGGCGATCCCATTGGGTTGCCATCCCGTTGTTTCAGTGGAGTCGCCATCTCATAGGCAGTGATGTGTCTTCGTTGTGGGTCTGGAGGTTATTGGGCTATCAAACCATCCTCTGCTACCATATTGTTACAGGATCCATGGATCAGGCCCAATAACAGTCATGAGTCAATTGGTTGAATAAGTCTCTTTTATTTACAGGTTCATCATAACATCACATACTGCATCTGGAAGTGAAGGTCGGGGGGGGGGAAGTGTGTCTACCTTTTATGCCTGTGGGTGGAGACTCAGGTATAAGGAGTGGTCTGTGGGTGGAGCTGGCCAAGTGGGTATTGGTGTTAACCCCTGCACTACTGTGTCCCTATTGACCTCTGACATGGGTAAGGCATTTATGTGTGACAAAAACCCGTTACTTAAATCTTAAATCCTAACCAGTTATCAATTCATTTTTCTCTTTCATTTTTTTAGATGGATATTTTAACAATATAAATCATACAATTATATTAAACAGATTAAACATTCATTAATTATTTAATTATTATTAAACCTAACATGCATTTTATCTTAACTATCACTCTCAACATACACCTCTTCATTTTAATTATCTCACCTCTTTTTATTATCTTTGATGTTAAACCAATCATTTCTATTTCTTGACTGTTAATCACAGCATATCCCTTTGTTTTGGCTGTTGAATATAGCGTATTTTTATTTTTTAGCCATTACCCAGCATGCCCTTTGTTTGGCTGTAAACACCGCATCTATATTTTTGTTTTTTGGCCGTTATGCGGCATATTAAGTTTTATTTTGGCTGATACCCAGCATGACCATTTGTTTGGCTGAGCAATACAGCATATTATAGCTTTCTGGCTGTTAAATAAGCATGTTCATAGTTGGTTTAACAATCTCTACTTAAACCTTTCTTTGTTGTTTCCCTCCATCTATGCATTGCTTTTCATTTAATCATACTTTTCTTTATCCTTTTCCATAGCATTCATAACATTTTAACCTTGAGACATGGTTCTTGCTTAAAACATATTTTTAAGTATATTTTTAAATTCCTTTTAGCATTTTCAATTAATCATATTCACCCTTATTCTTTATCTTAACATTTTACCATTAAAACATAGTTCTTGCATTAAACATATCTTTACAAGTATTAATTAGTTTCATTTAACATTCTTAATTTCTGTAAAAGCCTCCCTTTAATTTATTACAATCATCTTTACTTTATTTTATTTTTAATCACATTATCTTCACTTCCTCGTCTGCAAAAATAAATTTCCTTCCATTTTCCAAGTTTTTAATTTTATTCTCCATAAGTCCAATTGAATCTCTTTTCATATTTTTATTCTGGATATAATGTATCAAATCTCTTTCTTTTAAGACTGCGCTTAATCCTTCTTCTATTCCTGCGCCAACATTCAAATTATTATTTGTTCAACTGTAGGAGTTCCATTGTAGATTCCTTTTCTTTTCACCAAATCCAGCTGCTTGCAGTAAGGAAAGAAAAATCCTCCTCCACAGTTCAGCAATTTTTTTTTCTGTAGAGCTCAAAGTTCTCATAACAAAGAGAGGTTACAAAGTTCCTCTTTACTCCAGATGGTGTCTCTCTATAATCCACATTTCCCATTAGTCATGCAAGACTCCATTTTATTTCTTATTATATAACCATCCACTTTATTTTCTTCTTTTAATTAAAAAAAGTATCAAATCTTCTTCCCCCCCCCTTAGTCCAATTCAAATTTTTAAAGTGTTTAGAGCTTTTACCATATCTCTAAATTAAGTCTCTTAGTTCTGTTCCAAAATTAGTTGTTTCTTTGTTCTTTAAAGTTACAGTTTAAAAAATTTCCAAAGGCCCTTTGTTGCTTAGCCGCTGTTTTAGGCTAGGGGTCTTCTAGTTACTGATATAGCTCCAAACATTGTTACAAGCCTGGGCTTTGGTCACTCACCCGGCTTCAAAAGGCTCCGTTTTACTTCGCTTTCCTCCAGCACTTTTCTTGCCCGGTTGTCCCAGCTTCGTGACAGCCGCCATGGCTGCCGCCCCCCGCCGCCGACTCACAGAGGGTTCCCTCTGACATCTGAGGAACTTGCCTGTTCCTCTCGGTCTTCTGAGGCGCCCCTCTTCTTCCCCCATCCCTGCAGGACAGGTTCGATCTGCAGACCCATCAGCGGCAGTTCGGCAGCCAGGGTTTTCGTGGGACTCATCAGAGCCCGCTATTTCCCCAACTGTCTCGCCGCGACGTCAACTGGAAGAAGATGTGTTTTATGATTTAATTTTTTTTTTGTTTTAAAAAAAATATTTTTTTTTATCAAATTGAATACAATAGGGAACAAACAGCTTCCATAAAAAACAAGCCTACATATGTACCTAAAGAGTAATACAATTTTCTTCTCTTAGAAGTAAACAACTAAGAGCAAAGCCCCTACTATCTACCTAGTCCACTCCAATGAAGCCCCTCTGAAACTGAACAATCGCTTTCATAGCCTCCCCCTGGAAGAAAATATACAGACACTCACAAAAGAGGATTCATCAATAGTTTCTTTAAAAAGAGGCACAACCCAGTATTCCTGTCACAGGAAGAAAGGTATTCCAGACTTATCTAGGGGAAAAAAGTGAATATTGGTGATAGGAAATTCAATTCCTAGGGGAACAGAAACTACAGTCTATAGACCGGGTAGTTAATCTGGGGGGGGGATGTTAGCAACCCGCGGCTCAGAAGCCGCATGTGGTTCTTTGACACCTCTCCTGTAGCTCCCTGCCAACCCAGTTGCATTACCTGCTCTCCACCCTGAGACATTGGCCCAACCCAGCCATGGCCAACACCAACCTCACTAACATGAGGGCAGGCGGGGTGGGAGTGGGATCCAGGAGGAGAGCACAATGGAAAGGCCCGCAGCTGAGGAGCAAGTATGAGCTGCAGTGGCGGCTTCCCCAAAGACAACCCTCCTCCTCCTCCTACTCCTCCTTCTCCTCACACAACCCCCTGGCTGGCTCTTGCAGGGCCAGGAGGGCATGCACAAGTGGGGATGCCCTCAAAGATAGTGGGGATGCCCTCAAAGGCTCAGCCAAAGTGCAGCAAAGGTGCACAGAGCAGGCGGGTTGACTGGCAAGCATCTTTGGCGAGGGCGCTCCAGCTTTCTCCGAGCCTGATCCCCGGAGTGGGCATGCAAGGTTCGGCAGGGTCAGCCCCATTTTCCTGCTGCCCTGAGCTTCTTTACTCCTCCATCTGAGCGGTGCCACTGCTGGCATTGATTGAAAAGCATCCTCTGGGTGGCGAAAGTCCCCCATGTGAGATTTAAAGCTGCCCAGAGGATGCTTTTCAACCAATGTCATTGGTGCATCACTCCAGTCGCTTGCAGAGATTTTCCCTGCTCATGCGTGTGCGCACGCACAAGAGACAGAGAGAGATGAGAGAGAGAAAAGAGAGAAAGGAAGACAGAGAAATGAGAAAATGATGGAGGGAGAGAATAAGAGAGAGAAAAGGGGAGGGAGGGAGAGAGAGAGAAATGAGAAAATGATGGAGGGAGAGAATGAGAGAGAATGAGAGAGAGGAAAGAGAAACAAATGAGAGAGGGAGGAAAGGGAAGAGAGAGAGGAAGAAGAGAGAGAAATGAGAGATAGCTGGAGGGAGAGAATGAGAGAGAGGCAAAAGAGAGAGAAACAAATGAGAGAGAAGGGGGAGAGAAAGAAAGGAAGAAAGGGAGAGGAAAAAGAGAAAAATCAGAAATGAGAGGGGGAGAGAGAGAAATGAGAGAGAGAAAAGGGGAGAGAGAGAGAGAAATGAGAAAATGATGGAGGGAGAGAATGAGAGAGAGGCAAAAGAGAGAGAAACAAATGAGAGAGAAGGGGGAGAGAAAGAAAGGAAGAAAGGGAGAGGAAAAAGAGAAAAATCAGAAATGAGGGGGAGAGAGAGAAATGAGAGAGAGAAAAGGAGAGACAGAGAGAAAGAGAGAGAAATGAGAAAATGATGGAGGGTGAGAAAGAGGGGGAAAAGAGAGGGAAACAAATGAGAGAGAGAAGGAGGAGAGAAAGAAAGAAAGGGGGAGAGGGGGAGAGGGAGAGGAAAAAGAGAAAAACAGAAATGAGAGGGAGGGAAGGAGAGAGAGAGACTCATTTCCTACAGAAAACACCGGGAGCCACAAAACCTGGGTAGGTGTGTCTTTGGGGGGGGGTCATGTGACTGGGTGGGAGTGATGTTGAGTTGGCCATGCTCACTCAGGTTTTGTGGTTCCCGGTGTTTTCTTTTCTGTGGGAAATGGGTCCAAATGGCTCTTTGAGTGTTTAAGGTTGCAGACCCCTGATCTAGGGAGTTATATAGTCTCCCTGGAGCAAAAATCAAAGATGTAACTGACTACCTTATAAAGTAATCAACCACAGTACTATCCCTTCCTTCTCCTACATGTAGGGACAAATGACACAATAATGAATCTGAAAACAATAACAAGAGATTACGAACAGCTGGGGAAGAAAGTTAAAGAATTAGGAACACAAGTGGTGTTTTCATCTATATTTCCAACAAAGGCCAACATCGTTGAACAAAGATGTCTCTGATTAACTAAAAGGCAAAAAAGATAAGTACAGAAAATGAAAAGAGGGACACATAACTATCAGCAACTAGCCCAAATCTGCAAAAATGAAGTCAGGAAAACAAAGGCTCAGAATGAACAAAGACTTGCAACAAAACTCAAAGATATGTTTTTTTAAAAAACTTTCTTTCAACATATAAATAACAAGAAAAAAGCCAAGGAAATGGTCAGTCCACTAAAGAAAAGAGCAAGGAAGTAACAGGCAGTAGAGAGAAAGCAGAGCTGTTTAACTCATTCTTTGTATCAGTCTTCACACAAAAATAAATTATAGCAGGACTTCCGTTGACATCACGGTGATATCAGACACAGAGAACAGGTCTCCGCATTCCCTGTGCTGAATTCTCCCTGTATGTGGGCTCTGAGAGGAGCCAAAGCTGCCTTGTAGGGGTGGTGAAGCAAAGAGGGACACAGTGTGAGGTTGCAGAGAGTCGCAACTCTCCTGTCTGACCCGGGGTTCTTTTTCCCTCTCAGCCACAGCATGGAGAACAGGCAGCCTAAAGATGGATGCCACAAAGCTGAGACAACCAAGGAACAATTAAGACTAGTGCTGGACTGAGGTGAATAGTGACTGGAACTGAGGAAGAGGATTCCTTTTTGCCTTAAATTTAATCCCAAGGAATAATTTAGAATTATTTGCTGAGAATGATTTGTTAAAGTAGTGTCTGAGAAAATACCAGACCAGAAGGGGAAGGCACAAAAGAGAAAAATAATAAATTTTGAAATATACAGAAAATTGGACTCTTAAACTGGGAAGACAGTGTACTGGGAAGGCATTTTAAAATGCTGGAATCATTTACTTACAAAACTTATTCTGCTTTTATAATAGATTTATAACTAAAATGACGATTGACAATTGGCAATACTGAAATTTAAATTGAGAGTGCCACCAGCTGACGAAAGGAAAAATTACAAGTCTGGGAATACCTATATGAAGGACTTTGAAAACGTTTACTGGATTATCCCTAACTACTCCATGACTACTGGAAACTCAAATACGAAAATAAGAAAGCTATTTAATTAAAGGGACCCCTGAAAGTTATGCTAGAAGATTGAACATGTAAAGGGGACACAAAGAGGCTTTTGATAAACTCTGGGACTATTTAAATGGAACTGATTGTATACCGATGGGATATAAAGAGCTGTGATTAATGCACTTCTTGAAGGGCAACTTAATTGAATGAGGGGGAAAACATATTAAGAGAGTTGAAAAGAGAATTGGAGATACAGGAAAATTGCTCTTGAAAGCTCCTTCGTGGATTACTACCTTGTCGTGGCGAAGGGGCTTGCATAGCTCAATGAAGCTATGAGCTATGCCATGCAGGGCCACCCAAGACAGACAGGTCATAGCAGAGAACTCTGACAAAACATGATCCACTGGAGAAGGAAATGGCAACCCACTCCAGTATCTTTGCCATGAAAACCCCATGGACAGTATCATAAGGAAAAAAAATATGACGCTGGAAGATGAGCCCCTCAGGTCAGAAGGTGTCCAATATGCTACTGGGGAAGAGCAGAGGGCTAATACTAGTAGTGCCAGAAAGAGTGAAGTGACTGGGCCAAAGCCGAAAGGACGCTCAGCTGTGGATGCATCTGGTGGTGAAAGGAAAATCCAATGCTGTAAAGGTTTGTTCTCTATAGGAACCTGGAATGTAAGATTCATGAATCAAAGCAAGCTGGACGTGGTCAAACAAGAGATGACAAGACTGAACATCGACACCTTAGGAATCAGAGAAGTAAAATGGACAGGAATGGGTGAATTTAATTCAGATGACCATCAGGTATACTACTGTGGCAAAAATCCCTCAGAAGAAATGGAGTAACCTTCTTAGTCAATAAGAGAGTAGGAAAAGTTGCAATGTATGGCTGTGAAAGCTGGACCATAAGAAAGGCTGAGCGCCAAAGAATTGAAGCCTTTGAACTATGGTGCTGGAGAAGATTCCTGCGAATCCCTTGGACTGCAAGGCGATCAAACCGGTCAGTCCTAGAGGAGATCAACCCTGACTGCTCTTTAGAAGGCCAGGTCCTGAAGATGAAACTCATTTTGGCCACCTAATGAGAAGGAAAGATTCACTGAAGAACTGCCTAACGCTGGGAAAGATTGAGAACAAACGAAGAATGGGACGACAGAGAACAAGGTGGCTGGATGGAGTCACTGAAGCAGTAGGTGTGAGCTTAAATGGAGTCCAGAGGATGGTAGAGGACAGGAACCTTGGACAGGACAGGTAGAGGACAGGAGCCTTGATGGTACAGTGGTTTAATGCACCCTGTTATTAACACAGCTGCCTGCAATTTCTGCTGGTTCGAATCTCTCCAAGGCTCAAGGTTGACTCAGCCTTCCATCCTTTCTAAGGTAGGTGAAATGAGGACCCAGTTTGTGGGGGCAATAAGCTGACTTTGTATAAAATATACAAAAGGATGAAGGCTATTGCTTAACGCATTGTAAGCCGCCCTGAGTCTCCGGAGAAGGGCGGCATATAAATCAAATTAAAAAAAAAAAAGAAAACCTGAAGGAATGTTGTCCATGGGGTCATGATGGGTCAGACACGACTTCGCAACTAACAACAACAACTCTTGAAAGGGAGATAGGGGCCTGGGCAGAAATTTTGGAAGTTAGGCAGTGGAAGAGGGTAGAGGTGGCAGAAATATCTAGATTGAACAGCCAAGAAGTAGATGCAGACAGAGATAAAGATCCAAGAGAGGAATATGGGAGGAAAGTCACAAAAACCATAGCAATTAAAGTATTGAAGTGGGCAAGAGATGGTGGATAGATGATTTCTCCTTTTTGTTGTTGTTCTGATTTGCTTTTCTTTTTCTCTCTTTTTTTTCTTTTTTTAGGTTGGTGACATGACTGGAAGTTAGGTAGGATAGAAAGAAAATGTTTTTAATAAAGGGTGACATGATTAAAAATTAGAATAAGAGATAAAAATAAGAGAAGGGAATATTAGTATATACTTTTATATAATAAAATAAAAGCAATAATGAGAAAACAAGGAATAATTGAATAATGACAGACTGCAACTTAATATAAATGTGCATTATTAATAGAAATATATAAGTTGATGCCAAACCAATCTTATTTCATTCTTTGACAAAGTGACTAAATTAACAGACAACGAAATGCTGTGGATACCTAGGGCAAAGGTTGCTAGGGCAGTATACCTAGTATACCTAGGGCAAAGGTTCCAACTAACAAACCCAAGCAAATCAGAACTCTGAGGTCAAGCACTTACTCAAATAACTGTTCTTGTGCTGTTATGATCAGTGAACAGTGCTGCCTTTTACACACACACTACTTCAGGAATAATTATAAAAACGATGATTTCTCACTCATTTCTTTACTAGTAATAGAAACAAAATAAGCAGCCATAAATGTCACCTAAAGTTGGAACCCTATATTTGGATTCTGATGGATATTTATTGTTGTGAATGCTTTTGCAAAACAGTGACTGGGAAGACTTGCCACAGATAAATTTACAAAGCACCTATTTCAAATAACATTTCTTAATTGTGTATTCTTACTTGCCCTCTTGTACTGTACCACTGCATTTTGGATTCAAATGCAAAAATATATATTTTGGAGAGCACAGAGAAAGGAATGCTGCATCTGTTTGAATTCTTTAAGGCAGTTGCATTTTTCCCCCTGGGATTATGCAGTTTCTGGGGATTATGCAACTGCCTTTCTTCCCCAGAAAAGGCCATATTTTGTTTAAAGAATTGCAGACAAATGCATCCCTGTCAACCATAGGAATGCACAGCCCTACACTTATAATTTTTCTGCTTTTTCAAGACAGGTGGATGCACTTCTAAACAAAACACTGGCTGCAGATATCTCTCTTTTTCACATTGCAGGAAAATTCAGAAATGGCTTAGTGAGTTAACAGTGACCTAATTTTCGGCCAGTCATTCCTTCTCTCAGCCCAGCCTGCCTCACAGGACTGTGGTGGGGAAAATAGGAGAAGGAGGGATATTTCAAATGTTTGCACCTTTGAATTATTTATAAAAATAATGATAAAGAAATGATAAATGATAAATAAAGAAATGATAAATAAAGAAATAAATGATTTTTCTGGAGAATGGTGTTTTGCTTTGTGGCAAGTCAGCTTCCCATTTTTAAAAAAGTTTAAACATATTTTGAAGAATATATAAATATAGGTGGAGTAGATAAATTGCCAAGCAACTAACGAGGTATATACAGGCATACATTGGCCCTCTGGGTGGTACAAATGGCCCAAGCCTCAGATAATTGGTAGAGCATATAGATCAGTCATTAAATCACCATTCTCTGTCTTCTTTTTTAATACTGCAAATCCACCCTTCCCAGAGGACCCTTTCTGCAAATTTAGAGAGCCTGTCAAAATAATCAACATGAACAGTTTGTAGGAAAAGTTATCACATGAGCTTATTTAAATAATTGGAAAATACAGTACAAAGTAATTGTGTGGAAACAGGGTCCAATATTTTTATTTTCATTCTAAATTCTAAGGTACTGCCAGGGATAATGCAAGAAGTGAACAGCAATTTCAGGTCCTCCAAATTTCCCACCACCTACTTATTCCTTTGTTAATAGAATTTGTTTCTACTAAATAATAAAAGAAGTCTACTTATGTACTTATGCTACAAGTATGCAATTTAAAGATTTATACTTGTGGGAAATATGGGACATAACATTTGGATACCTTATGGTCAAATTCGTTTCTGTATGCTTTTCCTTCTATACGAAACTTCTGTCCCATAGGGAACCCTCTTTTCTGACACTGACCAGGCAGGTGAGCAGCCTCCCGACCAGGGGGGCAAGGGTCCTCCCAGCCAGCATGGCTATGCAGCTTCCCAGCCAGGCAGGCGAGCCTTTTCCTGGCTAATGTGGCTATGCAGCCTCCCGGCCAATGGGGAAAACATTCTCCCAGCCAGCGCAGCCATGCAGCTTCCTGGCCAGGCAGGCGAGCATCTTCCCGGCAAGCACGGCCATGTGGCTTCTCAGCCAGGCGGGCGAGTATCCTCCCAGACAGGCAGGCAGGCGTCTTCCCAACCAGCATGGCCATGTGACTTCTCAGACAAGCGGGTGAGTGTCCTCCTGGCCAAACGAGCAAGCGTCTTCCTGGCCAGCGTGGCTATGCAGCTTCTCGACCAGGCAGGCGAGCATCTTTCCGGCCAGCACAGCTATGCAGCTTCCCAGCCAGCACAGCCATGTGGCTTCTCAGCCAGGTGGGTGAAAATCTTCGCAGCCAGCGTGGCTATGCAGCTTCCCAGCCAGGTAGGCAAGTGTCCTCCCAGCAAGGCAGGCAAGCATCTTCCCAGCCAGTGCAGCCATGCGGCTTCCCAGCCAGGTGGGCGACCACTTCCCAGCCAGGTGGGCGAGAGTCTTTCCGGTCAAGTGGGTGAGTGTCTTCCCAGTCAGTGCAGCCATGCGGCTTCTCGGCCAGGTGGGCAAGTGTCCTCCCGGCCAGTGCAGCCATGCGGCTTCCCAGCCATGCAGGCAAGCAGCCTCCCAGCCAGGATGTTGGAAGCTAAGTGGTTTGGGGGGGGGCAACGGCAATGAAGCAATGGAGCGCAGTACCTGAGGTGGTGTTGGTGCCCAGAGGCACTGTCTTGGGTTGCTGGAGAGGCTCCTGAGGATGTGTGAATCCCTGCTTGAGCTGCTTGGGAGTCCCTCTGATTTCCAAGTGAGCCCCGCTATCCAGGGACAATGGGGCACCACCCGCTCAGCCTCAACCAGCACTGGGAGCCCAGTCAAAGCCATTGTCAAACATATCAGCCTCATCCGAGGCAAGTGTCTAGGAGGGGCAAGGGGTGTGGCTGGTTGTGGTGCTCTTCAGCCAGTTTGCCAAACTGTTCAAAAAGTTAGCTACTGGTTCAGTGCGAACCAAACCGGTGCAAACCGGTTGAATCCCACCACTGTTTAAAACCAGTAATGACCCCTTTCCCCCAAGTGTCATTAATCACATTGACCAATTAGGTTAATTGGCAGGATTCTCATATGTTTGTTGTGTCCTTCCTCCATTGCCCAGGAGATGACCTTGGTTCTCACGAGAAAGATCTATGTTGTTTCTAGCAATGCATTCCAACCTCCTTCCCCTTCCCATGCACTGTGGCAACATTGAACCAGGAAAATGACTTCTGCCAGGTTCAGTTCAGCGTTGATACTTAGACTTCACCAAGGCATTTGACAAAGTAGACCACAACCTACTTCTTGGTAAGCTAGAAAAATGTGGGATAGACAACATCACCACCAGTGGTGGGATTCAGTTGGTTCGCACCTATTTCGGAGAACTGTTTGTTAACTTTCTGAGCAGCTCGGAGAACCAGTTGTTGAAATAAATCTCCTTTTGTTTTTTTTTTCTACATTACAGAGCTAATCCTGTAAGGAAGGCAGGAAGGAAACATCCTGGTATTGTTTCTAGCCTAATCTTTATGTCCCTGTTTACAGAAACTGCCTCTCCCTTATTACATTGTAACAGCTAAAGGTTCTTGGCAGTATGCCCAGACTTACTGTCACCTGGCAGTATGCCCAGACTTGCTGTTGCCTGACAAAACTTCCCTGGAGTTTTTTTTTTTTTTTTCTTTGATGATACCTTGCCAAGGAACCAAGATGAATGACATTCAGCAAGGCTTCTTGGCTAGCTAGAAAGATTGACATTCGTATGTGAGTTTATATACCCTTTCTGAGTTTTTGGTGTAAAACTGGTTTTTTTGTGTCATTTAATTCTGTGCTTGGTGACATTTATCCTGTGTTTATTGATAAGATAATTTTCCCTATTCAGCTTTGTTTGGAAAGAAAAAGGTTAATCTCTGTTCCTGAAAACAAGCAGGATTGAAAAATCTGGCTAGTTCCTGTGTCTATTTGTTCTGGTAATTTGTTTAACAAGCAACAGCTACTGTGTTTGCTCTTTTGCTACATTCTAGTGCTAATTGCATTTTTTGTCATGAGGCTTATCAGGTGTTTACACTTGAGCTTGCCTGGGGTGTGAGCTCTGGCAATGAGCCAGATAAAGCTTGTGTTTTAGTTTTTAAAGGATTTAAACTGTTGTGATTTAATTATTTGTATTGTGTTTGAATTTTTTTCTGCCTCATGGTTTCTTTTTCTATCTGAGGAGGAGGTCTTCCTTCACTGCTTTAGTGGTTCCTGGCACTGTCCTTTTGGGGTGTACTTCCAAGAGGCAGGATACAAGCTTAGCACTGATTTTTCTTACTGCCTTTCTGGGGGCATGTGATCTTTCCTTAAATCTGGATGATTTCCTTAGGATATCTTGTGAGGTGAGTGAGACCAGCTGGTATCTTTAAGTGTGCAAATGGATCTAAGGATTGCTTCTCCTGAGTGTAAAAGGGTGCTTTGTCAGTTCACTGAGCACACAAGTCTCTTGTCTGGAGATTCTTCAGTCATCCAGGTCATGGCTGTCCCAAAGGTGCTTTTTTCAAGAGGCAACTGGACTTTCTTGGTAGCCAGAAACCAAGAAACCTCTTGAAAAAGCATGCTTGGTGCTTTTGCATTGCTTTAGAGTGGCCAAGGCACATGATTGCTCACTGATAGTAAGATTTTTTTTAAAAAAAAAAATAGGAGATGGGGTGTGGATCCTACTGCCAATTTGTTTTCTCTCATGATAATAAGGCTTAGTAACATGGCACCAGGCTTGAAGTTTATTTAGATATCTGTGGCATGTACTAAGTTTATTGTGATCCTGACAAGCTTGGGAGGCTTGAACCTGGGTCCCCTATAAAATTTGTTAATTTGTCTCTTTAGCTTGGCATTTTGTAGCCCAAATATGCCCACCCACTTCCTGGAGAGCTTAAATGACCTCTCTGCTAAAGGGTTTCACTTCATGAGCAAGAGTTGGCTGCTGATAGTTATCATTGCATTTTAACTGTTTTAGTTCCTCAAGGTGCTCAGGCACCCTGCCTAATTTTTAATTCTGGCTTGCAGGTATTTCTAATCTAATGATTGGTCTTTAGGCCAGCTTTTTGCAAGCAAAGAATTTTTTTGTATTTTTGTATAGGTAATCCTTGATTTACGACAGTTCATTTAGTGACCATTCAAAGTTACAATGGCACTGAAAAAAGTGACTTATGACCTTTTTTCACACTTGAGACCGTTGCAGCATCCCCATGGTCATGAGAGGCTGGGTGAGGTGAAGCACCCCTTGACGTGAGTGACATCAAGTTGGCCCAGAAAAGCCCAGAAGACAAGCTCAGTATCCAAAAAGATCTTGACAGACTTGAACAATGGGCCCTATCCAACAAAATGAAGCTTAATGTGGAGAAAAGCAAGGTTTTACACCTGGGCAGGAAAAACCAAAGGTACTTGTTCATATTAGGCAAAACCTGGCTCAAAAACAGTAACTGTGAGAGGGCCTTAGAATCTTAGTGGATCACTTAAACATGAGTCATCACTGCAGCAGCAACCCAAAAAGCTAATACAATCCTTGGTTGTATAAACAGAGGCATAGAATCAAAATCACATGAAGTATTAGTACTGCTTTATAAAGCCTTAATACCTGGAATACTACATCCAGTTTTGGTCACATTACAAAAAAGATGTTGAGACTTTGGGAAAAGCGCAAAGAGCAACTAAGATGATTAAAGGTGACTAAAACATATGAAGAATGGTTGCAGGATTTGGATTTGGCGAGTCTAGAGAAAAGAAAGACTAGAGGTATTCCAATATTTCATAGCAGTATTCTAATATTTGAGAGGCTGCCACAAGGAGGAAGGGGTCAATTTATCTTCCAAAGTACCAGAGGGCAGGACAAGAAACAATGGATGGAAACTAATCAAGGAGAGAAGCAACCTGGAATCGAGGAGAAACTTCTTTACTGTGAGGACAATTAATCAGTGGAACAGCTTTCCTTCAGACATTGTAAGTGCTTCATCACTGGAAGTTTTTAAGAACAGACTAGACAGTCCCTTGTCTGAAATGGTATCGGATCTCCTGCTTGAGCAGGGGCTGGACTAGAAGACCTCCAAGGTCCCTTCCAGCTCTATTCTGATTCTGATTCTGAAATGGTGTACTGTTTCTTGCTTGAGCAGGGGGTTGAACTAGAAAACCTCCAAAGTACCTTCAATCTGATTGATTGAAATAAATACTTGCTTAAATATGAATATATAAAATACAGGTATATGCAATCAAAATTACATTAGTATTTTATTCATTTTTTAATGTCCTGTTTCACAAACTCAAACATATTTTGACAGCCTGTGTGGAAAGATATTCTTGTGGAGTTAAAAAGGAAAAATATATAGGAAATAATTTGCTGACAAGTATAGCTATTTCAGAAGTAGATCCCATTTGGCTCAGTGGGCTTCCTCCCAGGAAAGTGAGAGTAACATTAAAATTTTTGGGAACAAAACACATCAAATCTACCTAGATAGTGATCTGGGTCCAGATGCCTTAGTACAGTGATGGCTAACCTTTTTGCCGTTGCATGCCAAAAGCAGGGGGAGTGTGGGGGTCACACATGCACATGCCTGCCCCACCCACCCCTGGACATGCGCACGTGAACCCCCCCACAGTCCCCCCGCCTATATATTTGGGGCTGAGTTTTTTACAGGTGTTTTCAAGTTGAGATATTTGGTTGACAGATACACCCTTTGATCTACATAGAAAGGGGGTTGTGGCCGTCTCTTCTTGTCAGCCTGTGTTTTATATTTTATCTCAGATTTCTTCAATGCCGTCCTGACAGTATGCCAAACCTGATATAATTGGGACATCCAACCCTATAGGCCTAGGTCCTGTGTCGCCGGCTGGGGACACTCCGGTAAAGGCACGAAGTCATGTCCTGTAGCTACCTTGAATGGAGTAAACCTGGTGCTGCTGTGGAGGGAGTTGTTATAAGCGACCTCAGCAAAGGGGAGCAATTCCACCCAGTTGGTCTGCTGGTGTTTAATGTAGCACCAGAGGTATTGCTCCACCATTGCATTGGTCCTCTCAACTGCTCCATTGGTATCTGGGAGAAAAGCTGAACTAAGACCCTGGGCTGACCCTATCATGGTCAGGAAACTCCATCAGAACCGGGCGGTGAATTGGACTCCCCTGTCTGACACAATTCTCCTCAGCATTCCATGTAATCTGTATATATGTGAACTAAACATCTTAACTAACTTTCGGGCGGATGGTAATCCTTCACAGGCCCCGAAGTGGGCTTGTTTGGAAAACAGGTCTATGACCGTCCTTGACTAGCTGGCAGATCAACAATGAAATCCATGACTTCCGGTTTCCTCGTCTTCGGCGGCGACGGTGCTTTCTTTTGGCACCGCCACCCCCGCCGCTTGTAGAGCCGCTTCCTGATTGCGAAGCGGCTCGAAATCTTCGAAATCCTTAGGATTGAAGAAGAAGAGGCAGCAGGGCACAGGTAGAGCCCCTGCAACCCCCCCAGGGAACTGTTTCTGGGGAGGAAGCAGGCGCGGCTCCCTTACAACCTGCTGAAACTCCGGGCGGCGTGGGACGTCTTCTGCTTGTGCGGAACAAGCCGACCTCAGGAAACCTTTAAAGAGTGAGGAAATAACTCAAATAAACATCCGCAATCCACTTGAACCCTGAAACTTTGAACTGCAAGTATTAGTCCTTTGCTGAACTTTTTTACTGAAGTGAAAGTCTCGGAATGAGTGAAAGTGATTGAAAAAATATGGCGCTCAGCAAATGAATTAGTGGGTGTGGATTGGTGAAGATATCTTGTCTTGCTACAAAGTTAAAAAGTTGTTACAGAGTTGCTCCGGCTGCAACAGAAATAAGAGGAAAATCTCTCCCTTTTACTTGTCTTTGCTGCATTATAGCTTTGCTTTGAGTAATTCTGGGGGACTTTTTTAGAAGGTATTGTGGAGGTGGCAGAAGAGGCGGACCCTCCCTTTTTAAGAAAGCTAGCTTACGTGGCAGGATGGCTTCAAAAAAGCAGGAAGGCAAAACAGGGGGGGGATCCCCCCCACGTAAGCAGGATACGCAGTCACAAGCCCAAAAAAAAGATTTGGATATGGGAGAATTAAAAGCATTCATCTCAAATATTTTGGATGAGAAATTTCAAGATATGGATGACAAAATAAATAAAATAGATGAAAAAATTCAAAAGTCACAACAGGAAATCATGCAGGAAATGCAGCAGAGCCAAAAGATGGTGACCAAAAAAATAACGGATGTGGCGTCTGGTCTGGCAGGATTTATTATGAAAGTTGAGACAAAAGTAGATGAATTTAAATTAGAAGTTAATGCTAAGATGAAAAATAATGATCATAAATTTTTTGATGTTGATGACAAGATGCAGAGAGTTGAGAATGATATTGTTATGATGCAATTTCGTGCAATGGAATTTGCTATAAGGCTTCGAGGAATTAGAGAAGAGGAGAGACAAGATTTGAGACAGATCTGTGCTGAAGCCCTAGCTGTGATTTTAAAAGTTGAACCTGAGATGGTTTTTTGCAAAATAGATAAAATCTATAGAGTTAACTCGTGGGTGGCCAGACAAAGACAATTGCCTAGAGATGTGGTCATATATTTTACAGATAGAGCAATAAGAAATGACATTTTGCAAAAATCTTTTCTCACTTCTGTGCAAGTGAGTGGATCCAAGATTACAGTTTACAAGGAGCTCCCACCTAAGATGTTGAAATCTAGAAAAGAGTATGGTTTTCTTGTTAAAGAACTGCAGAATAATCAAATCCCATTTCGTTGGGACGCCCCAACTGGCATAATTTTGAGATATAAGGGAGAGAAACACCGTCTGAATACTGTGGAGAAGGCGGAGCAATTTTATAATGACATCTTTAAAGAAAGAACTCCATCCCCACGCACATCTACAGTTTTGGAGATTAAAGAACAACAATCTAAGCAGGAATTAGCAGAGCTGAAGGGTGCTGAAGGAGGCTTTTTGGATGAGCCTTTGCTGGAACCTTCTCCAATCTCGGAGCTGGCTTGGGCGGCTGAAGTTAAGGATCAGCGTATAACTCGAGCAAAAGCCAAGGAACTTAAAGAAAAGTTATAGCAGGAGAGTCAAGACAAGGCTGGGGCTGTGGGAAAAGCAGGACAGAGGATCTCAGATGACATCCTAAGGTTCTGCGCTTCGCTCCAGAAGGAGAATAAGGATGATTAAATGTTTATCTTGGAATGTGAATGGGTTGAATGCAACACAAAAAAGGAAGAAAATATTTGCATATTTAAAACAACATAATAATGATATAATTTGTTTACAAGAAACGCATATTACAGTTCAAGATCAAAACTATTTGAAAAATTCCAAATTAGGAACACATTTTATATCCTCAACTAACCAAAAAAAGAATGGTGTGGTTATTTATGTAAACAAAAAATTAACAGCCAAACTTATAGAAGCTGATCAAGATGGTAGGTTTGTAGCAATTGAATTACTTTCTGCTAATAGTCAAATTCTTCTGATAGGAATTTATGCTCCTAATCAACAACAGGACTATTTTTATAAAATGCTGCATACTAAAATACTTCAATGGGATTATAGATCTATTTTAATTATGGGAGACTGGAATGGAGTAATTGACTCTAAATTAGATAAAAAGACTTTGGCAAAATCAAGAATTAGATTACCACAGACTTTTTTTGATATGAAAGAAGACCTGGAATTAAAAGATATTTGGAGAATATATAACCCAAAAGAACTGGACTATACTTTCTTTTCTGACAGACATAGATCCTTTTCCAGGATTGATTTTATTTTGTTGTCTGATGACTTACTTGTTAGGACAAAAAGAACAAAGATTCTGCCAAGAACTTTGACTGATCACAGTCCAGTCTGGATAGAAATTGAGACATGTAAGAATGAGAGACGCTCTTGGAGATTAAATGAAAACTTGTTTAGATATGAGAAAAATATAATAGAACTTAAAAAGCATCTGAAAGAGTTTTTTGAAATGAACTTGAATAAAGGCACCCCAATGGAAATTGTGTGGGACGCAAGCAAAGCTTATATGAGAGGGGTGCTTATATATATGAACTCTAAACATAAGCGGATTCGACAAAAGAAAAGACTTGAATTGGAAGCAGAAATAAAGGACAAAGAACAGTTACTTATTAAAAACCCAACAGATGAAAGAATACTTAGTGTTATAAAACTTTTGAAAGACCAATTCCAAATGCTTATAGCGGAACAAGTTGCAACAAACTTACAATATGCGAAGCATAATACATTCTGCAATGCTAATAAACCAGGCAGGTGGTTGGCTTACACATTAAGGAAGAAACAAAGCATACGGACTATTGATAGTGTTGATATTGGGGGGAAAGAAGTTTTTCAACAGAATTTAATAAAAGAAGCCTTTCTTCAATATTACACTAAACTATATGCCAGAGAGGAGGTGCAGAATGGACTTATAGAAAAATATTTGGACAATAAAAGAGTTACAAAAATCACTGAACAACAAAAGGAAAGAATGGATTATCCCATAACAGAGGAGGAGATAATAGCAGCAATAAAACAATTAAAAACAGCCAAAGCTCCTGGAACGGATGGTCTGACAGCAGTGTATTATAAAACTTTACAGACAGAAATGGTGGAACAACTCAGAGACTTATTTTGCAACATACAACAAGGGGGAAAAGTACCTCCATCGTGGACTACAGCTTATATTTCTTTGATACCAAAAGAGCAAGCAGGTCCCAAAAAACCGGAGAATTACAGACCAATATCTCTTTTGAATACGGATTATAAAATTTATGCAAAAGTATTAGCCAACAGACTGATGCCAGTAATTCAAAAGGTGATTCATGATGACCAAGCGGGATTTATTGAGGGTAGGCACATGAAGGACAATGTAAGGCAAGTAATAGATTTATTGGAATATCTTGAGAAGAATAAACAGATCCCTGCAGTGCTGGTCTTTCTGGATGCAGAGAAGGCCTTTGATAGAGTGGATTGGAATTTTCTATTAAAGACATTAAAAAAGATGGACTTTGGGGACCAATATATACAGGCGGTCTCAGCAATTTATCAAGAGCAAAAGGCACAGATTATTATCAATGGAAGTTTGACAACAGAGTTTAAAATTGAAAAAGGTACAAGACAGGGATGTCCACTGTCCCCATTGTTGTTCATTTTAACACTAGAAGTCTTGTTAAATACAATAAGGGATTCTAACACATTGAAAGGTATAATGATAAGGCAAGAGGATTACAGAATAAAGGCATTTGCAGACGATCTGGTTGTTACCCTAACACAGCCAATGGAATCGATAATCCAGATGAAGGACATTATACAAGACTTTGGTAAAGTTTCAGGTTTCAGATTGAATCAGAGAAAAACTAAGATGGTAGTTAAAAATATGACACAAGATCGTAAACTGGAGTTAGAAAGGAGGGCAGGTTTTGAGATTGTACCAAAGGTAAAATATCTAGGAGTTCAGGTTGCAGAATCAAATATGAAATTGTTTCAAAATAACTATGAGGTGTTGTGGCGAGAGGTGCAAAAAGATATGGAGATTTGGAAAAAACTGCAGCTGTCTTTACTTGGAAGAATAGCAGCAGTTAAGATGAACATTTTGCCAAGATTTCTTTTTTTGTTTCAAATGATTCCGGTGCTCAAAAATGATAAACAACTAAAAGCATGGCAAACTGGTATCAACAAATTTGTCTGGAACGAGAAAAAACCAAGAGTAAAAATGAAAATTATGCAAGACATCCCAGAAAGGGGAGGTCTCAAACTTCCAAACCTACAATTATATTATGATGCAACAGCTTTGACTTTAGTAAGTGATTGGTTTGGAGGAAAAAAGACTGGAATATTGAATGCAGAAAGTTTTGATTTGGAATTTGGATGGCACGCTTACTTATTTTATGACAGCAAAGTGGATAAAGTATTTAAAAGCCATATACTTAGAGATTCTTTGCTGAGAGTTTGGAAGAAGCACCGAAACAACTGGAATTATAAAATACCGCTATGGCTGGATCTTGGTCATACCTTGTGGAATACAAATATAATGTCACTCGGGGGGTTTTTATATAAAGAGGTTCTTTTTACAGATGCGGGCAGATGGCAGCTGAAGACATTACAGACATTGTTGGCTGAAGGGATTAATTTAACTTGGTTACAATATAATCAACTGCAATTGAGATGGAAAGAGGACCAAAAAACTGGTATTATGATGTATGAGGAAGAATTAGTTAGACATATAAAAGAGAAAGGCCCAATGCATATAAAAAGACTTTATAATGTTTTGTTAGAAAGGGATTCAGAAACTGAACTAGTTAAAGACTGCATGGTTAAGTGGGCACAAAATTTTGAGGAACCAGTGATGTTGGAAACATGGGAAAAAATTTGGGTTCAGAATGTTAAATTTACACAGTCGCAGAATCTGCGGGAAAATTTCTATAAAATGTTTTATAGATGGCATTTAGATCCAAAAAAATTGTCGTGTATGTACCCTAGTGCCCAGCCTAAATGTTGGAGATGTGACTGCTTAGACGCTACATATTATCATGTTTGGTGGACCTGTAAGAAAGTTAAGGCTTTTTGGGTAAAAATTTGGTGGGTCATGCAGAATGTTTTGAAGAGAAAAATTCAATTTTCTCCACAACTGTTTTTATTGGGTATAGTTAAGGGTTTTACATTGGGGGAAACAAAAATGATATTGTACATGATAACTGCAGCAAGATTGTTGATAGGTAAATACTGGAAAAACGAAGCGCTGCCTTCGATTGAGGAATGGACTTTGAAGATGGCCAGTTTTGCGGAGATGGCGAAGATTTCAGCATATTTAAAAGATTGTTCTCAAGAGACTTATGAATGGGAATGGAAGAAGTGGATAAATTATGTTCAGCATAAATATCAAACTAGGAAGTATCAAATAGCCTTTATTTAAAAATGTTATATAAGATAGAAACATTTTAGGGTTGAGGATAAAAATTTGTTAGAAAATGTTATATTAAGATAGAAATATTTTAAGGTTAAGGATGAAAATTTGTTAGAAAATGTTACATTATGATAGAAATATTTTTAAGGTAATCAGGATGAAAATTTATCTGAAAATGATATACCAAGATAGAAATAGGTTAATGTAATGAAGATGAAAATTTGTAAGGGGGAGGGAGGGGTTCAAGTTTTATATACAAAGGAGGGTTTTTTCCTTTTATCTGACATGAGCATACTAGGAAGTCTGGGGGGAGGGGAGGGTTAGGGTGGGCTGGGGAGGTTGGGAAGTTTGGGGGGGGTAGTGGGGGGGGGGGAAAAGGGGGTGAAAATGTAATTGTAAAACTTTTGCAATAAAAAAAAAAAAACAATGAAATCCATGGCTATCTCCTCCCACGGTCTGAGAGGAGATGCCACTGACTGGAGCAACTGAGTGGGGGGGCTTCCCCTGTTGCTTCTTCATTGTCGTGCAGGTAATACATCTACGTGTGTATTCTTCCACGTCATGTTTCAGTCTAGGCCACCAAAACTGCCAATTGATTAAATGGAATGTCTTTAAGAAACCGAAATGGCCGGCTGTCTTTATAACGTGACATCGCCTTAAGACCTCCACACGCAGGATGCTACGTACATACAATTTTGTTTCCTTTCCAGGCCAGACCAACTCTCTGGCTAAGGGTGTTTTGATTGGCCTGGAACCACTCATCTGTGATAAGGGCTTGTTGTATGTCCCGGGTTATCTCTTTCAGTTGATCTTTTGTGCGGGCCATACTCACCCCCTGTATTACTAGACTACCTGTGTTTGTTGGGGCTGGGATGATGGCCTGGACCACCTCCTCACGATTGCAGTCATATTGGAGCTTTCAAGATAGGGCATCCACCAGGAAATTCCATCCCCCTGGTATATATTTTAGTTGGAAATTAAACTTCCTAAAATATAATGCCCACCTGACCTGTTTCAGCGACAACTTATGGGGGGTTTGGAGGGCCTCCAAATTCTTATGATCCATCCATACTTGGAACAGCAGTACTCCCCCCTCCAGCAGGTGTCTCCACATTAGCAAAGCCCACCAAACTGCAAACACCTCTTTTTCCCATATGGCCCATTTGCGTTCGGTTTTGTTTAACTTGCGGGAGGTGTAAGCACACAGTTGTAGGATTCTGTTGTCATTGGTTTACAATAGAACAGCCACCACAGCAATGTCACTGGCATCCACTTGTACTATGAATGTTTTATCCGGAGCTGGATGTTTCAGGATCAGCTCTTTTGCAAACAATACTTTTAGCTGTTCAAAGGCCTGCTGGCATGGTAATGTCCAGGGTATCGGTTGGCCAGGTCAGGGTTTTTGTGTCAACTGTTTGGTTTTCAGGAGGTCTGTTAATGGAAGGGCTACTTTAGCAAAGGCCGGAATGAACTGACAATAAAGTTTGCAAACCCCAAGAAGCTTTGTAATTGTTTCTGCGTCTTTGGGGCCTGCCAGTCCAAAATGGCCTTTACTTTTACAGGGCCCAACTCTACTCCTTTTAGTGAAATCTGATATCCCAAATAGTCTAAACATGACTTGTGATACTTGCATTTTGACAACTTGATGTAGAGCTTGGCAGCTAACAGTTTACTTAGGACCTGGCGAACTAATGAGACATGTTCCTCAAGGGTTTTAGTATATATTAATATGTCATTCAAGTATACTAACACTCCGCTGTATAGATGCTCCTGCAAAACTTCATTAATCAGCTGCATGAATACAGCGGGTGCTCCCTGCAACCCGAACAGCATCACTTTAAATTGATAACTGCCCAAGGGACAGTTAAATGCCATCTTCTATTCATTGCCAGGCCTAATCTGCACCCTGTAATAGGCCTCTCTAAGGTCTAATTTTGTGACTACTCTACCATCCGCCAGCCGGGCCAGCATATCCTTCATTAATGGAAGGGAGTATATATGCTCCATGCATACAGCGTTGATTTCCCTAAAATCCACTCAGAGGCGTAGTCCTCCGGGTTTTTTTTTTTCCCGGAATAGTACAGGTGCGGCTACCCTGGACCTGGCTGGCTGTATGAACCCCTTTTTCAAATTCTTCTTGATGTACTTCCTCATTTCCTTGAGTTTTGAGGGGTCATCGAATATATTTTGGGCTTGGGGAGGGAAGACCCGGTAATATCTCAATAGCACAATCAGTAGCATGGTGGGGGGGGTAGGGTGTCACATTCCTGTTCACTACAGACCTCCTCAAGGTCATTATAAATCTCCAGTAGCCCTACTAATTCATTAATGGGCTTGGCCAATGAAGGAGTGTTTGGTGACACCTGATTTTGGTGTTCGTATGGAGGTGGGTCAGGGCCAACACCAATTCAGATATGTCGACACCCCCACCATATTGTAGGACCCCATTTATCTAGCCATGCTAGACCGAGCACGACCTCCTCAGTGATCTTAGGGTCTACTATAAACCTGATACATTCTTTATGGGTCCCTATCTTCAGAGATAGTGGCTCGGTGGCATGTGTCGCTGGTTTTCCTCCCAACAGTGACCCATCCGTCTGCTCAAACCTGATAGGGTCAGTTAATCTGCATATCCCTACCCCTAAGCTCTTGGCTGTGGCTGTGCTCATAAGACAACAAGTGCAGCCAGAATCTACAAGAGCCTGACATTTTCGTCGAATATGTGTTGCCAGCACCACCAGAATCAGGAATGGTTTGATGGGGAAGCTTACCATAGGATCAGCATCTGCCTCTTCCTCACTGCCGCTAGTTGTCTCTGCCACCAGAGGGCTAGCACTGTCATCGCCCAGAGGGGGATAGCTCATCTGGTGGGTTCCCCTTGCAGGGGTTTTCTTCACGCTTTTCCTGGCTGTACTCTGCCTGGGCCCTGGAGTAACAATTCCTGGGCCCGGTTTAGGTCCTCCCTCAGGGAAAACTGCCGCCCGGTGGCCCAGCTTCCCGCATCTGAAGCAGACCATAAGGGACCTGGTGGAACCAGGTTTTACCGGTGAAGTTGTAGGTGCGGCTGATGGTGTTGCTTTGGGTGCAGGCCATGTTCCTGGAATGGACCGTCCGGCCTTTCGGGGATTTCTGACCTCTGAGTGTCCAACCTGCCCTTGCACAGTCGTCCCTTCAGATCTCCACATCAATCTCAGTCGTTGCCTGTACCCATGCTGCCAAACAGGGTGGCAAACTGCATGTCACACAAGCTTGCTGTAGAGCACAGTCCAGTCCTGCTCTGAATTGATGTACTACCAACCTCTCCGGCCAGCCCCTGACTTTTCCTGTAAGTCTGCAGAACTCTGTTATATATTCAGCCACTGGCCTTCCCCATTGCCTTACAGCTAGTAAGTCACCCTCAGCCTGCTGCATATGTGTAATGTTCTCAAACCTCTCTTGTAATGCCAAGAGGTACAGGCCAACATCCCCCAATTCTGCTGCATAGTCGCTGTACAGGTCAGAGACCCAGTCAGCCGCTTCCCCTCCATCACAGCAGCCACGCCCATGACCACTGACCACTGGGAAGTATACAAATGGCCATACTTATCTAGATGGTCTATCACCCAACCTAAGAACAGCGCAACCCTATCTGGACTTCCATCAAATGAAGCCCGTACAGCAGGGGGTTCCCATCTTCCCACCGGGGCTGGGCCCTGACTTGGTAATGGCCATGCTGGAGGAGACCCCCGGGCATCCTGTCCCAATGTTCTGTCTGGTCGTACATGATGTTCTATGCAGGCCTCTGGGGCTGGGATGCCTGCCTTTGGCAGTTGAAGGTCCCTGGGCCCATGAGACTCCCCCTGTCTAACCTAGGGCTGCGTCCAGCCTCAGTGTAAGCCAGCCCCTGCCCTGGGGGATGGTTACTATGTATTGGTAAAGGCTCCACACCTTTCCTCCATCCTCTTCCAGAGTCTGGTCCCTGGAACTCTACAGGCCCGAACATTTCCCATAGTACACCTAGGGTTTGGCTCCCCAACTCAGTTGAGTAGCTCCACTCATCCTCCAAAATCTGTCTTTCCCACCACTGGATAAAGTGGCTTCTGGAAGGGGTGAGCACTGGTGGAGGAGGGGGTGCTGCATAACCCCCTTTGCTCAAGGAGCTTAACCACCATTCCCCACCCCCTCAGACATCTGCTGCAGTACCAGTTCAATGTTTACCAGCTCTAATTCCATCTGTGGTGAAATTAGGGGTGCTGCATGCTCCTTGGGCCTAACATCTGGACCAGGTTTCTCAATAGGCAGGTCTTCCAGCATGGTCACTACAGCCTCCACCTCCTCCAAGTCTTCTGTCTCTAAGCTTGGTCGAGTTCCCTCTGCCATGCTCCCGTTGTACAGGAAGAGAGAAAAAAAAACAAAAGAAGAGAGCTGACAATCTGTCAGGTTCCGGCTCGCTCCAGTAAAGAAAATAATTCAAACAGGCTTGCTATGATGAGTCTTTATATAGCGATCCGGCACGCTCCAACAAACACGGGTGAAGATGAAAACTGAAGTGGTTCGGGAATAACGAGAGGCGCAAGCAAGTGACAACAGCTCTTTAATATACAGTGAGACTTCAGCAAAAACTCTGAGGCTGCAGCCCTCCTTATATACAATCCTGGAGAGGCTGTCAGCCAATCAGCAACTTAGGCAGGTTTGAATTTCCTGCTGAAATGTATCAATACATAACAAAAACATTGTCAGCACTGTTTGCTCTGTGATCCCCACCACCTTTTAAAGGTTCCCGCTTCCCTTCTCAGCTCCATCCCTATTATGGCCCACCAGCAGCCTGCGCGGATCGTGGCTGATCCCGACAACGAGGAGGCTGGTGTGGGGTCACGCCAGCAGCTGGCACAGCCAGCACTCGCGTCGGCCAGCGAGGAGGCTGAAGAGGATGTGGTGCCAGAGACAGAGATTCAGCCAGGGCCTTCAGAACCTCCAGAGGCTCCTTCAAGTGGAGAGAGTGAAGTGGAGGAGCCTTTCCTCAATGCTCGAGCACACAGGGCTGCCAAAAGGCAGGAGTGGCTACTCAGGAGGAGGAGGTCTCCTCGAGAGTAAGGTTTGAGGATAATTGGCCACTCCCTTAGCCTATTTAAGTCGCACGCAGTTAGTAATTTCTTGCTAGAAACAACTTGTAATTATTACAGAGCATTTTTGAAGAGTGAGTGTCTTATCATATCTTGTTTTCTGGGCTGGTTGCCAACCTTTGCCGGACTTTGTTTATTCTTGGTACGTTATAACGTTGATAAGGACCGTTGGTGTGTGTCACAATCCTTGGGAATCTGGAGCTGGGGCAGAACAGTCCCATGGCCCACCCTCCAGCCACCCCCTGCTTGCAGCATCCTCGTGTCAGCTAGTAATGGTGGTTTCCCATCTCCAATTTCCTGTGGCCTTGTCAGCAATGTCATTTGCATATTGCACCAAACATCAGCTGGTCTCCTCCCAACATGAATTGGCAGAAGAAATGGCTCTGTTCTGTTTTGTCATGGGTCTGTGGCATTTCACAGCTTAGCGAGATGGTATTGGTGTTTCAGGGCTGATTCCGGTCTCATCTATGGCTGGAATGCAGCAACTACATTGGCGTCGGGCTCTGGGTGGCTTTTCCTGTGGCTGGTTCTCTCTCCTCCATCCTCTCGAATGGCAGCCCGGCGGGACAGAGCTGACAATTAGCAACCAACTGGATTTAAAACCTAAATTTAAAACTGCTTTTCAAAAGGAGGAGGGCAGTAGTGGGATTCAAATAATTTAAAACCAGCTCTTCCTAATGACCAGGTGGGCATGGCAGGGGGGCATGTGACTGAGTGGGCATGGCCAATGCTACATCACTCATGTGGGTGGTGCCTGTATGGGACAGGCAGGGCTGGGGAGGAAATCCAGGGGTCTCCAGTGGGTGGGACAGGAGAGGGGGGTATGAGGAAAGAAAGATCCAATCTGTTTGTGTGTGTGTGCATGTGTGTGCATGTGTGTGTGTGAGAGAGAGAGACAGCACACCGCTGCCAGCCCTTATATAACTCTCCAAGATTGGATCGGATTGCTCTCTCATACATGCACACTCTCACACACAGAGATGTTAGATCAGATCTCCCTCTCTCCCTCCCTCCCTCCCTCTCTCCCTGCTTTAGGCAGGCTGCCAAGCCTGGCATGCTGCAGACACCCCTCACCTCGCCCCTTTGCCTGGCTTCCCTCCTCTGCGGTCTCCTTGGTGCTTGCTGCTGCTCCTGTGTGGCACTCTCCCCTCCGTGCTAGGGGCCACCGCTGCCCACTTCTCCCTCTCCCTCCACACTGCTGGGCAATCCTGTGTGAAGAAGAGAATGACAGCGTTAGCAAACAGAAATGACAGCACACAGGAATGCCGCCGCCTTCTCCCTCTCCCTCCCCACTGCTGGGCGATCCCATGTGAAGAAGGGGACTAGCAGAGAAGGGAGAGTGTGAGGTTGCTGCTGAATGACGGGACCCAGGAAACATCTGGGTCAGGCTCACCTGACTTCTCTTCTTCTTGCAGCCAGCTTTCCCAATCTAGCTTGACGCAGGCTTCCTCTCTAGGACCCTGTCCATTCCCCCCCCCCCCGACAGCCAGACAAACCTAGGCAAAAAGCCAGCCCTCACCGGCACCCAGCTTCACTGACAGCAGACTTGGAAAGGGCAATGTGGCTCCACCTGCAACAAGCTAGACTGGGGAAAGAGAGCATGAGCAAGCCAGCGGCGCTTCCCTCCAGCCCACACATACCTCGGTGTTACAATCTGATGAGTGGCCGCCCAGCAACGGGAGGTTTCCTGATCGGCTGAGCTGATAGCTCAGCCAGCGGGAGGTGTGAATGTTTTAAAGTGTTTTATTGGCCACGCGAGCCCAGCTGCAATATAAATAGCGGCTGCGCGTGACCGATGTCAGGTTACGTATTTTAACCCTTGTGTTGTTGCTGGAATAAACCATGTTGCTTATCTTGGTCTCTTATCTGCTGTTCTCAATTCAGAACATTGGTGATGAAGATGGGATACTCCCACTGAGTACGGCCACGAGAGAAGAATTGTTTTGTTGTTGGCATTTCGGAAGGTAGCTACGTGAGGCAAACATTTTTTTTCTCTCTTCTCTCTCTTTCCTTGTGGGCCTGCAACTCTTTCTAATGAGTAATCTGGCTATCTTTGCGCCTTTTGTGCCTAGCGCAGAAACTTGGGACGCTTATATTGAGCGTTTCGAGTGTTTTTTGCAGGCAAATGACTATACTGACTTTTTCAATGACTGGAAATGAGGCCATTTTCTCAATGCGTGTGGGCCACAGATTTTTGCAACGGCGTGGGCGCTTGTAGCGCCCCAACAGCTGTCCACCGTTTCTTGGCCTACTTTGCTGGCTAAATTGAAGGGCCATTATGCACCCGCACCTTCCCGCATTTTTCGCCGTTTCATGTTTCGACAACGGATGCAAAAGGAAGGGGAGTCCATTAATGACTATCTCGCCGCCCTTTGGACTGAGGCGATAAATTGTGAGTTTGAAAACCTTGATGACTCCCTCCTCGAGCAACTAGTTTGCAGTGTGCGCGATTTGCGGTTGCATCGCCTCCAAATCTGTCATCAATTTGGAGACTGCTGTTGAGGAAGCGGCTGCATTTGAGATGTCTGACCGGTCTGTGATGGAAATTCGAAACTTCCCGCACATTCTACCGGCCTCTCATTGTGCAGCCATACAGCTAGGGGAGTCCTACGAACGCTCTGATACCGTTGCTGATAGCAAAGAGGAAGTGGACCGCCTCAAGGCGTCGGTCTTCAATCAACACCCACCCTCCAAAGGACAGGCTCCAGCATTTTGTTTGGGTTGTGGGGATTCACATCCTCGTGCCTTTTGCCGTTTTCGAAATGCCGTTTGCCGCCACTGTGGAAAGAAAGGTCATCTGCAAAGGTTTGCCGTTCAAGATCCTCCGCGGACGTCATGGGTGTACCATCTTCCATTAAATTAGGCCAGGAAGGGTTCAACAGTCCTCAGGACTCTTGTTTCGCTATTTCCCGCTGTGATCTTCTTTCGTCTGGCAGCCATGCTGTCTCGGGTCACAAAATCTTTTTGACTGTTCGTATCGAAGGAAAACCGTGCAGGATGGAAGTGGATACTGGTTCATCTAAGTCCATCATCGCCTGGCAGACCCTTAAAGAGCTGGTGCCGTCCTTCGCTTGTGACCGTTTGCAACCCTGTTCTACTCGTCTTCATGACTACCAAGGAAATGGCATTCCCATTTTGGGTTGCAGCCAGTTTATGGTGGAGTGGGGGGAGTTTGCAGGTCCCCTCCCACTTTTGATAGTCAAGGCAGGCTCACTAGCCTTTTGGGTTTAGACTGGTTCGGGGCGTTGGGGCTTTACATTGCCGGCATCCATACCACGTCTAGTGATGACTTCGAAACCTTGATGACAGAGTTCGCTGAGGTTTTCGATGGCACTTTGGGTAAATATAAGGGTACCCCCATATCTCTCAATTTAGACCCCCAGGTGCCACCTATATGCCTTAAGCCCCGACGGGTCCCTTTTGCCCTTCGCCCTAAGGTGGATGTTGAGATAGATAAGTTGCTGGCTCAGGGTGTACTTGAGCCTACGGATCATTCTCGATGGGAGACCCCTATTATTATCCCCACTAAGGTGGATGGTTCCATCCGTATTTGTGGGGACTTTAAGTGTACCCTTAATCGGGCCTTGCAGGCCCACCCGTATCCGGTCCCGGTAGTTCAGCACCTCTTACATTCTTTGGATCAAGGGTCTATTTTTGCTAAATTGGATATGTCCCAGGTGTATCAACAGCTTCCTGTTGATGACACCAAAGCCGCCGCCCAAACAATCATCATGCATCGGGGCGCTTTTAAATGCCGCCGATTACAATTTGGGGTCTGCGTAGCTCCTGGCATCTTTCAGAGCCTTATGGAGCGGTTGCTCCGGGGAATTCCTGGTGTCGTTCCTTACTTCGATGATGTTTTGATCTTGGCTACCACCAAACACGACCTCATCGAACGTGTTCGCCAGGTGCTACGCAGATGTCAACAAAAGGGCCTGAAACTTTAAAAATCTAAGTGTAAGTTTGGCGTTCCCCAGGTCGAATTTTTAGGGTTCCTTGTAGATAAATTCGGCATTCATCCTATACCTTCTAAGGTCAATGCCATAAAGAATGCTCCAACGCCATCATATAGGGCCGAGCTTCAGGCTTTCCTGGGCCTGCTTAATTTCTATAGTATATTTTTGCCACATAAGGCGTCTGTGGCGGAACCACTCCATTGGCTATTGGACAGAATGGCCCCCTGGAAGTGGGGGCAAGCCCAAGCTAACTGCTTTCAGGGCTGTTAAAGATCTACTTACTTCTGATGCCGTGTTGGTCCAGTATAGTGACCATATACCCCTCACCATGGTTTGCAATGCCTCCCCATATGGCATCGGCATTGTGCTGAATCATGTTTTGCCCAACGGGTCCGAAGCTCCAGTTGCCTATTATTCTAGAACTCTGTCGATGACAGAGAGGAATTATAGTCAACTGGATAAAGAAGCGTTGGCATTCGTGGCTGCCGTAAAGCGGTTCCACGATTATATTTACAGCTGTTCCTTTCAATTAGTTACGGACCACAAGCCACTTTTGGGTTTGTTGGCCGGAGATAAGCCTACCCCCCAAATTATCTCCCCGCGGTGGTCTGTTTTTTTGGCCACTTATAACTATCAGTTAATTTATCGCCCCGGGAGCGCCTTGGGAAATGCGGACGGCCTTAGCCGCTGCCCCCTTCCTTTGGCCATAGAGGACCCCATTCCGGACCAGCTAGTTCTTTTGATAGACGATGTTCCTTCCCTTGTGATGGCTGCGGATGTAGCTAAACACTCTGCTAAGGACCCTACCCTTGTACAGGTCGTGGATTGGGTGTGTAGGGGATGGCCGCGTGGGCCATTACCCACAGAGGTTAAGCCATATTCCATCCACCAACACGAGCTTTCTATTTCCCGGGGGTGCCTTTTGTGGGGCTGCCGATGGTGGTTCCTCCTGTATTGCGGCCAACTATTCTGAAACGACTGCATGATAGCCATCCCAGTATTGAAAGAATGAAGGCCTTAAGCCGTAGTTATGTTTGGTGGCCTAAGCTTGATCAGGCCATCATAGATTGGGTAGCAAGGTGTCAAGTTTGTCAGTCATCCCGGCCAGGGCCCCCGGCTGCCACACCTAGGGAATGGGAGATACCCAGGAATCCATGGTCCAGGCTGCATATAGATCTAGCAGGGCCGGTTCAGGGCCAGACTTTTCTAATCGTGGTTGATGCTTATTCTAAATGGGTGGAGGTTGTTCGTATGGCATCAACCACGTCGGACGCTGTAAGGCTCTCCGTAACGTATTTGCCACACATGGACTTCCCGATGTAATTGTCTCGGACAATGGACCCCAATTTGTTTCGGCAGCGTTTCAGATGTTTTTGATGGGGTTGGGTATTCGTCACGCCTTAATGGCACCTTATCATCCGTCCAGTAATAGCCGGGCGGAGAGGGCCGTCCGCTCGGCCAAGGACGCTTTGGCCTGTTTCGGCCCCGGTGATTGGCAAGAGAAGGTGGAGCGGTACCTTTTGGCGCAGCACTCAACCCCGTGCCCGGTATCCAATCGTAGCCTGGCCGAACTTCTTATGGGCCGGCGCCTAAGGACTGTGTTAGATAGGCTACATCCGGACTATACACCTGAGGCACCTGTGGATTCCTCTAGCCAGCCCCGGGTGTTTGGGGTTGGTGATGACGTTTATGCCAGGAATTATGGGGGTGATCCTTTGTGGCTTCCTGGACGTATCATTTTAGTCATGGGACCCCGTTCTTACAGGGTCGAACTTGAGGATGGCCGGACCTGGCGGTGCCATATAGACCAGCTAAGGAATTGCATTATGGCTCGGACCCGGGGTAACGAGGAGCCAGATATGTTTGGTGCACTTCCGACGGCTGATCCGGTGGACGATAGTACTTTAGAGGCTCCGTCGTTGGGGTCTTCACGTTCACCTGTTGTAATTACAGCTCCTTCATTGCCAGAGGTACCCGTAGATGTTCTTGCACGATCATCATTTATTCCACCGTCTTCAGACCAGCTACCTCCATCTATGACATCTCAGGAAGTACCGGCGACGGCGTCACCCCCTGATTGTTTGGACGGCGATTTGCGCCGGTCCGGGCATACATGTAGGCGCCCGGGTTATCTGGACGATTATTGTACTATCTAAAGGGGGAGGAGTGTTACAATCTGATGAGCGGCCGCCCAGCAACGGGAAGTTTCCTGATCGGCTGAGCTGATAGCTCGGCCGGCAGGAGGTGTGAATGTTTTAAAGTGTTTTATTGGCCGCGCAAGCCCAGCTGCAATATAAATAGCAGCTGCACGCGACCAATGTCAGGTTACGTATTTTAACCCTTGTGTTGTTGCTGGAATAAACCGTGTTGCTTATCTTGGTCTCTTATCCGCCGTTCTCAATTCAGAACACTCGGCAATGGGACTGTTTCTCTCCACCCCCTTCTCCTGTTTTGTCTGCTGGATCGGCGCAGTGGGACGAACCTAGCTTTGCTGCCCATTGCAGCTAGGAATCTCAAAGCCAAGAATGAACGTTTGTCTTGTAGCCAGCCCGGGTGCTAGATCGGCCCCCTGCAAACTCAGTCTCTCGAGGAGTCCAGCTGAAGTTTTGCACACCGCTTGCTGAGAAGCGGGTCTCCTGAAGATGGAGGGAGGGGCTGGAGGTAATAGGTAGCCAAGCTAAGTACCTGAAGGACCCCATCCAGTCATCAGGAGTCTTGTGCCTCAGCGAGCAAAACTTCAGCTGGGCTTCTCAGTGGATGATAGAGTTTGCAGGGACTTGTGCCTGCCTATCTAGCACCCAGATTGGCTACAACACAAGCGTTTATGGCTTTATTTGAGATTCTTAGCTGCGATGGATAGGAAAGGTAGGACAGACCCCGGCCGCAGCTTCTATCTCTGAGCCGAAGTGGCGGGAACTGAGGGCTGCCTTTGGTACCACCAGCTGGCGCAAATGTACCGTGATGAAGGTGGAATGGGCAGCACAAAGCAAAGTTGCGCTTTGCTCCTGCATACTAAGCCTTTGACCATCACTACTGCCACTTTGGCCCACATGAGCCAGCCCCCCTTGCCACCACAGCACCATTACCTTTATGCAGCCGCAGTCTCAGAGATCGCATGGCAAGAGAAAAGGCAGCCACATGTGCTGCTGCTGCCATTCCAGACAGCTGTCTCGGGAGCGAGGAGGAATAAAGAGGCCAGCCGACAGGCAAAGGTTCACTTGCTTGCATTGCACTCCCGCCTCTGCTGCCTTTTGTCTTCCCGACTCCTCTCATCTCACAACCAGCTTTCTCATTTAGGGAGCCACTGCAGTCTCAAAGATTGGGAGGGCCATGCAGCAAGAGAAAAGGTAATGAAATTTGCAAGAGAGGAGGCGGGACAGCAAAGCAAGCAATGCTTCGGGCTGCCAGCTGACTTGTTTATTCCCCCTCAGCTCCGAAGCAGCTGGGTACCACAAGACGAGGCCGCAGAGGCTTTATAGTGTTTTTGGGATGACGGGAGCATGCTACTGCTGCCATTCCAGAGGGTGGAGGGTGGCTGGGAGGCCCGGCACTCCCACACCCTGACCGGGTGAGTGGACTCAGACTGGCTGGCAGAGGGTGATTGTTCCTTTGCTCGTGGTCCCTGAGGGACTGGCCAGGAGCGCTTGGTGGGCTCAAGCTAGGCTGACTGGCTCGCATGGTGGCAGGGATCACCACTCAGGGGGTGCCACTGGGCCTGGATATGGTAGGCTGCCCTCGCCCAGATGGCTCCAAAATTAAATGTGGAAAGCGGCATACCACGAGAGGGAGACCAGCTCCAGACTTGTCCATTCGGTCAAAGAGCTGCCTCAGGGGAAACATGGCAAGGCTTGGCCTCCTTTCAGGCCCAGCTCTTGGCTGCTGCCCACTCACCCTCCCCTTCACCTCAAGTCCTGCACCCAACCCATGATGGGGCGGCTTACTGCTTCTGGGAAGTGGGTGAGTGACCCTCAGGGGAGAGCACTGCACTGGGGCTCTATGTACCCGGACCAGGCTCATTCTCTTGGGCCTCTCTCCCAGAGCAGGGTCCAAAAGGGGGCCGAGCCTCACCATGTCCCCTCCCCCACCCCACAGCCCTTCAGCTGAATGTGGCAGGCCATAGATTTTCCTGTGGGCAATGCAATGGCCCCTCGGTAATGTAAAAAAACCCAGCAACTTACCTACCTAGCGGAGAAGGCTTGGGAGCGAGGAAGTCAAAGAGCAGATGGACACCACATGATCTCCCAGAAAGCTGGTGACGGAACTGGAGAGCAGCTGGGCCGCACAGGGGTGAATTTAGGCTACCGGTGAAGGCTGGAAAGTAAGGTGAGGGAGCCAGAGAGTCTAACGTGAGCAAGAAAAGGAGTGGATGTAAGGGGCAGGGCAGGGCCAGCCAGTGGTGGGATTTTCTGGTTTGCCGAACTGTGCAGAAAGTTCACCAATTAGCCTGAACTGGTGCGAACTGGCTGAAGCCCACTTCGGGGGGTGAGATATGCACATATTCAGGAGTAGATAATAAAGTGTGAGGTTCTCAACAGAAAATGTCTATTCTCTGGTCTATGTTACCCTATGGTGGGTTATTAGTAGTAGTACTACTTGAGACAAGAGGATTCAATTCTGGCTGGTCAGTGCCTGATATATTTAAACTTTATTAGACATATTTATCCTTGCTATAAACATTAAATTACTTTTGGAGGAAAATCCCAGTATGGTTAACTCTGATATTAACTTTAAGTTTCCATGAATAATGAGCACATTTGGTGAACACTGTTTTTTCTTACTGCCACTCCCAGTGACTTTCCCACTTCACTGCATAGGCCACAGAAATTAATTATAGGTGTGGGCTACAGTTTGAAATTAAACTACAATTTGTAGTGATTCTACATGTCAAAGAAGGAAAAAGATTTCAACTTCTTCCTATGATCTATTTCTTGATTTAATTATGATAAATTAAACATTATTTTGGATTATATTTTTGTATATTGATGAGACAATCTGATGGAATTAAGCCAAAGTCATAACTGGATATTAAATAATAATACTTAAAGTATGAATATTTATTTTTCTGATGTTACATTTGGAGCTCAATGAAATAAATTATTCTGCACTGTTATTCAACAAACATGGAGAAAAAATATTTCCAGATCTTTGAGGAGAAAATGGCAGAATGGCAACAGATGAGGCTGGCTCGAGACTGAAAGGGAGGTGTGCCTGTAACAGGCAATGAGTACTTCTCTGATGCCAGTTGATGATGATAATCAGATTTCAGCCTAGTGGATAATGAAGCATAACTGATTTTACGTAACCTAAAAATATTACCAGATGCTGTTTATTTAAGGTAGATGTACTATTTTTAACACTGAAATAGCTAAGGACAATTTAAGCCTGTCTCACTTATCAATTGGAGAACAGAAAATGGTAACATCATAAAGATGCGACAGAAAAATGTTAATGCCAGAGCATGTTTGTATGGAGAGCTTCAAGTAGGAAACAGTTGCAAGAGAAAAATTACCAAAAATGTATCACATGCAGATACAGCAGATAATATCGTAAAAGAAAAACATTTCTTATGATTGACTCAGATGCATGCCACAAATTATTTTCTCTGGACCTTGCTGAGGGAGGGAGGGAGGGAGGGAAGAAAGGAAGGAAGGGAGGGAGAGAGGGAGGGAGGAGGGAAACAGGCCAATATGCTTTTCAAACTATGATGTCCTGAAATAAAGAAACTTATAGTATTAAACAAGCCTGATTGTGTCTGCATTCCAAATTCCTAAGATATCCCTGCATACAAGAAATGCCTGAACAATGATGTAAAATAGATACATTTCTCTAAGTAAACTACTGAGCATGAACAGACTAGTATGTGGTTTTATTTACAATCTTTTAGTTCCAACTATTTCACTTACTGTATGCCATTTTACGGTGTATTTATTCTTTAAAGAAGTTCATAAATGCAGGAAGAACTCTGAAATTTTTGTTGACCTGGTTGCTATCCATAACTGATATCAGGTTTTAAACATATAGTAAGTTTGCTTTTTAAAGAAGTATCTTGACTGCACTTTCTCCTCCTAACCTCCCCTCTCCAACAGCTTCAACAATTTCAGATCTTCTTTTAGAAGTAGCAAAATTTACCTCTTTTTTTCCTAAATATTCCATCTCTTTTTTGTAGATGGACAAATATGAGAGGACATCATACAACTCCAAAAACAACTGCTGTTTTACACAGAAAAAAACATAGCATATAAACAAAAACATACTCTTATGAAGCAGCCCTAAGTGCTTGCAATATAAGCTCTTAATAAAAATGCATAAATGGGGGAAAAAACTTATTTATTTATTTTTATTTATTTATTTTGTCAGACATGTAATAGGCAATATGTAATTATGTATTCATAATTATGTATAAACATAATTATGAATACATGAAATGGATACATATTAAAAGGAAACATTAGGACAGGAACAGTAGGCACACTGGTGCGCTTATGCATGCCCCTTAGAGACCTCTTAGGAATAGGGTGAGACCGACAGTAGACAGTCTAAGGTTAAAGTTTTGGGGGTTAGGGGAAGAAACCACAGAGTCAGGTAGTGCATTCCAGACATTAATGACTCTGTTACTGAAGTTGTATTTTCTGCAATCAAGTTTAGCACGGTCTACCATAAGTTTGTATCTATTGTGTGCTCGTGTATTGTTGTAGTTGAAGCTGAAGTAGTCATTGACAGGTAGGACATTGTAGCATATAATTTTATGTGCTACGCTTAGGTCTGACCGAAGATGTTGAAGTTCTAAATTGTCTAATCCCAAAATTTGAAGTCTGGTGGCATAAGGTATTCTGTTGCGATCAGAGGAGTGGAGGACTCTTCTCATGAAATATCTCTGGACTCATTTGATTGTATTAACATCTGATATGGAGTGTAGGTTCCAGACAGATGAGCTGTATTTAAGAATTGGTCTAGCAAAAGTTTTGTATGCCCTGGTTTGCAGTTCAATGTTACTGGAGAAGAAGCTATGCAAGATTAGGTTAACTTTTAATGCTTTTTTGGCAATGTTGTTACAGTGAGCTCTGGCACTTAGATCATTTGAGATAAGTATTCCAAGGTCCTTAACAGAGTGAGGGTTGTCTACAAGGTCGTATCTACCCAGCTTGTATTTAGTGTTTTGATTTTTTTTGCCAATAGGTAAGACTGAACATTTGTTGGTTGAGATTTGGAGTTGCCAATTGTTTGACCATTCCAGGGGTGAAATCCAGTAGGTTCTGACAGGTTCTGGAGAACCAGTAGCAGAAATTTTGAACAGTTCGGAGAACCAGCACATACCACCTCTGGCTGGCTCCAGAGTGGGGTGGGAATGGAGATTTTACAGTGTTCTTCCCCTGGAGTGGGGTAGGAATGGAGATTTTGCAGTATCCTTCCCCTGCCACGCCCACCAAGCCCACCAAGCCACACCCACAGAACCGGTAGTAAAAAAAATTGGATTTCACCACTGGACCATTCTGATAGTCAAGGTCTTTTTGTAGGGTAGCAGCATTGTCAGTGGTGTTGAATAGTTTTACATCATCAGCAAAGAGAATACAGTTGCTTATAATATGATTGCAAAGGTTGTTTATGTAAAGTATAAAGAGTGTGGGTCCTAAAACGCTTCCTTGGGGGACACCGCTGTTAACTGGTGCAACGTTTGATAGGGGATTCCCTATTTTGACTACTTGTTGCCTGTTTGACAGGAATGCAGCTTCCTATCCATTTATGCAGGGATCTGGAAATGCCATAAGATTTTAGTTTTAGAAGTAGCTTGTTGTGTACTACTGAATCAAAGGCTTTACAGAAGTGTATATAAATTGCGTCTATTGCTTTATTAATTTAAAATTCTCTTTTCCTCTTTACTGGTAGTTTTATGCAGAATAAAGGATCGTATTCTAGTTTTTATTTTTATCATTCTACACATACTGCTGACACTGTTTGACTCAGACATAAATTAAATATCCCTGACATTCACCATTAACCTACCTGCCTTTATGGTGTTCCTGCCCAGGATCTACATACTACAAATTCTTCAACACAGAAAGTCTGTTCAGGCAATGTTCATGTTCTTTGCTTTTTGCCAGCCCAATACACTTTATAAATTGCCTTGCATTCCATTGCTAAAACAGGTCCATCAAAAAATCAATCTTCCTTGCCTCCTCTTCTTCTTTGGAATTGGAATCAAATAGTTTAACATTTAGCCTCTTATTTTATGTTGACTTAATCAGTTACTTCCATTAGTTTAATGCATATATTTCTCTGCATCTTTCATACATGCATTTTTCCTTTTATGCTAATTTCAGATCTTTGAACTATGAATAATAATAACAATTACATTATGAACTTTTAGAGAAAGGGGAACATATTTATTAAGGTTACCCCCTTTATTATAATAAGTTTATATAAATCTGTTATTGTATTTCTCTATGCATTTTTATTAACTTTAACCAAAAGATTTCTCTGCTATGCAATAATAGTTATTTCCCTCTGCCCTTAATAAGAGTAAATGCTTCTTTTATGCAACACTATTTCTGCTAAACCTTTCAGCAAAGATCAGTTTTCTGGTATTACACTATAAGTAATAAATTCAAGTTATAGTGTGAGATGGTAGCAATTATATAAACAAAAAATAATTCATTTATAGTTTGTTTTATACTTCTATAATTCATGTCTAGATTATAATATTGCAAAGCAATAACAACTAATCTTTAGAGAGAGGCAAGAAGTAGCTATGTAAGCCATGGGGGAAAAAATCCAAAACTTTATAAAAACACCTATGTCAACTGAAATTATCCAAAACCGCTGCAAGTTTTTTAGTTTCAATCATTTTTAATATGAAAAAGGAAAGCAGAAAAAGTGTTCTTAATCTCAGGACCACATCTGTAACGGTTTTACATATCATGTTACAAAATTTTCAAAAATGGATCTTCTTAATACAAATAGTTGCAAGGAGTCTCCCAAAGTTTTGTCATTCAAATCAGCATTCTTAACCTGGGGAGATCTGTGGCCTTGCAGATACTGAACATTACTTCTATTGAAGTAGTAGTGCAATTTTCTTTTCTGTGTGATTCACAATGTTGAAATTAAAATTCACATTTCTTTTCCTATGAATAACTTTTATTTTCATAGATATTGACCTCACCATTTTTTCTCCTATCTGGGATTGTAGTGTTTTATTTTACATAACCATATAGTCATCTTTTCCCTAGAAAAACATCTGGAACAGATTTTGAGAGAAGAAAGTAACTGGAAAGAATTAGTCATGTTCCACTATTCTTCCTCCAATATTCACAGCTTTGAGTTGCAGGAATAATATCTTAAATACCCACATGTCAGGTGCACCACTTTCAGCTTGGCACCTTGCTGGTGTCCTGCCATCAATGAACCAGGGAAGGGAGAGGGACCAAATGGGCAATAAAGCTGTATACTTTTATTGTGGGAAATTGGAAGATGAGACTGACTCCACAGATGTTTATCCTGAGAGTGGAATTTCACCAGCCCAAACACTTCCCAAAACGTCTTGGCGGTGCCTGATTGGCTATCAGCATCTCTTAATAAAAGTACCTTTTGCTTCAAATAAATAGAGTCAAGAGTTTTTCTTCCCTAAGGATCACATTGCGGCAAATCTGACACAACAGTTCTGTGACACATCAGAAAAATCAAAATAAATGTCTATATAAATGTTTTAAAGTCATAAATATGGAACTTTATGTGCAATACATAATTTGTCTTTATGGAAAATGTATCAGAGTGTAAGAGGTTACTTGAATTAGAGGGCCATGAATTAAGATTTGGAGTTACCTCCTTGAAATTACAGAGTAATTTCAAATCCACAACATTTGTTGGATTACCCAATTAGTCAATATCTGGCTGACCTTGTTGGATTCAGAAACTAAGCAGGGAGAACTAGGATTACTAGGATTCCGATTTCGACTATAAAACTGCTGGGAAAAATGTTAACAAACCATGTTTGTGTTTTTGCTAAGCAAACTAAATGGCTGCATCAATTAAATCTCCAAGTATCATTTAAAGGAGACTTTATAGACTGAAGAAAGTTAGCACCCACCCCTCCTAGAAGAATGAAATATTTTAGGAATATTAAAAAGGCAGAATATTATATTTTCTGGATGAGAAAAGGAGAAACAGTTTTTTAAAGACAAAGAGCAGCTCCCTACCCCAGCAGATATTTGGTGCACATTAAGACTGGGCCAGCCTATTTACAAAACAAAAGAAGTCAGCTCCAGGCTGATGAGATTAAGACATGACCCTCAGGACATAATAGGATTACCCATCTAGCAACAGAACTCATCACATGGCACAACCAAGCTCCTTCATTACATCACCTTGCATAGTTCAACCAGACTTATCCCAGACAATCTCCTAGGATTTGCACATGATCCCTACAGCAACCTGCCCTTGCCACAGGAACAGGAAGCTCAAATTCAAAGCTCAAGGGTATAAATAACACTCACTCTCCACTCCATGTGTTCATTAACCAGGTATTAATAGTTCTGCTCCATTAAACCAGCTTTCCAAACAGCCTCCATATTTCCGGTGTCTTTCTCCCCACTTGGAACTGAACCAGATGGACATTTCTTCCAACAAGATTAAAGAATCATTGCTACTAACAATTTACCTTTTTTAATTCTTAAAATGTAATTTTATGTTGTGTATTTGTTATGCTTTCTTAAATTCAGAACACAGAATATATTTATACTGAGTAAGATTATGCCAAGCCAAAATGTTAAAATAAATTATAGTTTTAAAAAGAGTCCAGTAAATTATAAATATGACAACTTGTATAATAAATTGTAAACACAGCTGTAAAATAATTTGCAAAAAAAAAGTTTAACAAAATTGAATTTAAAAGAAAGGGAAGTTTGAATAATTGCATCACTATTAACAAAAGCTGTCTGATAAAAAAAAAGTTTGATCTTATTTAGATAATAAAACATAGTAACAAAGCTAGTTCTCAATGTACAAGCCATGGAGGAAATGGTAGGGTTATGGGACATCTTTTGTCTTCATGCCGTCCATCCAGCAGGCATAGCCTTAAAATCAAATATTGTAGGGCTTTTTCCTGAGCAGCTTTCTGTGCTGCAGCATTTTCCTAATTAGCATTAACAGCAAATTAACAAACTCTGCTCTTTAATTATCTGATTAGTACCCTGAAATTGACAAAACCTTAATCAGTTATATGCAGAAAGCTTTTGTCTCATCTGCTCTAGCACATTCCTGAGATTGAAAAACCAGTATTTCTGATGCTGGAGAATATACAGCATCAGAAATACAGGTAGGCCTAAGTACTTATTTGCAATTTTTCATTGTAATTTTTGTTGCACATGCCCAAAAACAGTTTTTTAAAAAATTAGTGTGTCCTAATATCCACCACTTATCCTCCTCCCAAATTGCCTAGGATCTCCTTTACCTGTTCAGAAACTTGGTAACACTAGCTCATTGAGATTTTGAATTAGCCATTATTTTTCATTCTGTGTTTATTGCAAGGATGGAATCGGGTTTGCAGGAATAGAGAGATGGGGTTTAGGGCTGGATGTCCTCACCTTCTAATTTAGCATCTGCATAAGGCTACTGGGTCAAGTCATCAGTATACTGATGATACTCAGCTATACCCGATTCCTAGATCAGCCAAGCAATACTATAGAATTTATCAGCCAGTGCCTACAGGCTGTGCAAGTCTGAACGGTGAGCAAGAAACGCAGATTCAATCCTTGCTACCGTATTTTCCGGCGTATAAGATGACTTTTTAACACATGAAAATCTTCTCAAAAGTTGGGGGTCGTCTTATACGCCGGGTGTCGTTCTCCTGTAACCAGGCAGACCAGCCCGAAAGGCTCTGACGAGCCTTAAATGGCTCTGGCGATCCAAGCTCTGGCGATCCCAGCTTTGCCTGCTAATCAGGCAATTCAGCTGGGATCGCCAGAGCCATGGAGAAGGGAAAAACTTTTCCCCCTCCGGCTTGCTTACCTTAGGTCAGTGGTTGGGGTCAAACAACCCTTTCATAGGGGTTTTGCAGGTGGTGCAATACAGAAAAACGAGCGCAGCCCTCGCCATCCGGAATGAATGGTGCTATTGTGGCGGTGGGGGAGGGGGCGGCAGAAGCGGGAAGAAGCGGCGTTTACGATGGCTGGAAGCTGTGGGAGTGAAGCATTACTTTCATTTGTACGGCAACAGCATTCCGCCTTGGTATATTTGTGTCAGGAGTGGCGCAAGGCAGCCCTCCTCTCCTGTTGCCTGGGACTCACAGTGGTAAATGGCGTCTGATCCGGAGAGCAGCTGGATTTTGCTCTCTAATCCGGATGCCAGATCGGCCCCCTGCAAACTCTCGTCTCTCGAGGAGCGCTCCCTGAAGCGGGGCTGGAAACTTTGGCTGGACTGCTTGAGAGGGAGAGCTTGCAGGGGGGCGATCTGGTGTCTGCAATGGAGAGCGGCACCCAGCTTTTTCTCTCCGCTGTAAGAGCGCTGTAAGAGTGGCAGCCCTCATCTCCTAATGCTTGGGACTCGGAGTGGTAAATGGTGACTGGTCCGGAGAGCAGCTGGATTTTGCTCTCATTGCGGATGCCAGATTAGCCCCCTGCAAGATCTCGTCTCTCGAGGAGCACTCCCTGAAGCGGGGCTGGAAACTTTGTTTGGACTGCTTGAGAGAGGAGAGCTTGCGGGGGGGGGGGCGATCTGGTGTCTGCAATGGAGAGCGGCATCCAGCTTTTTCTCTCCGCTGTAAGAGCGCTGTAAGAGTGGCAGTCCTCATCTCCTAATGCTTGGGACTCAGAGTGGTAAATGGTGACTGGTCTGGAGAGCAGCTGGATTTTGCTCTCATTGCGGACGCCAGATTAGCCCCCTGCAAGATCTCGTCTCTCGAGGAGCGCTCCCTGAAGCGGGGCTGGAAACTTTGGTTGGACTGCTTGAGAGAGGAGAGCTTGCAGGGGGGCGATCTGGTGTCTGCAATGGAGAGCGGCATCCGGCTTTTTCTCTCCGCTGTAAGAGTGGCAGCCCTCATCTCCTAATGCTTCGGACTCAGAGTGGTAAATGGTGACTGGTCTGGGGAGCAGCTGGATTTTGCTCTCATTGCGGACGCCAGATTAGCCCCCTGCAAGATCTCGTCTCTCGAGGAGCGCTCCCTGAAGCAGGGCTGGAAACTTTGGTTGGATTGCTTGAGAGAGGAGAGCTTGCAGGGGGGCGATCTGGTGTCTGCAATGGAGAGCGGCATCCGGCTTTTTCTCTCCGCTGTAAGAGCGCTGTAAGAGTGGCAGCCCTCATCTCCTAATGCTTGGGACTGCAAAATCCAGCTGCTCCCCGGACCAGTCACCATTTACCGCTCTGAGTCCCAAGCATTAGGAGATGAGGGCTGCCGCTCTTACAGCGGAGAGAAAAAGCCGGATGCCGCTCTCCATTGCAGACACCAGATCGCCCCCCTGCAAGCTCTCCTCTCTCAAGCAATCCAACCAAAGTTTCCAGCCCCGCTTCAGGGAGCGCTCCTCGAGAGACGAGAGTTTGCAGGGGGCCGATCTGGCATCCGGATTAGAGAGCAAAATCCAGCTGCTCTCCGGATCAGACACCATTTACCACTCTGAATCCCAAGCAGCAGGAAACAAAGGCTGCCTTGCGCCGCAAATATAGCAAGGCAGAATCCTGATGCTGCACTTTCAGCAGACAGATGAGGGCTGCCTTGGCCATCGGCTGGCGCAAATATACCAAGGCGAATGCTCATGCCACACAAGTTCAAGTAGTGCTTCGCTCCCACACTTCTTCCGGCCCTCAGTCTCTCAGGGAGATGCTTGACTTCCTCTCAGCCCCAAGACACTGGCTGGCCCATGAGATGAGAGAGAGAGAGAAAGAGAGAGAATCAGAATGAGACAGAGAGAGAAAGAGACAAAGAATGAAAGAGAGAATGAGAGAGAGAGAATCAGAGTGAGACAGAGAGAGAAAGACAGAATGAAAGAGAATGAGAGAAAGAGACAGAGAGAATCAGAGAGAGAGAGTGAGAGAGAGAATGAGAGACAGAGAAAGAGAAAGAATGAAAGAGAATCAAAGAATCAGAGAGAGAATGAGAGAGAGAATCAGAGTGAGACAGAGAAAGAAAGACAGAATGAAAGAATGAGAGAAAGAGACAGAATCAGAGAGAGAGAATGAGAGACAGAGAGACAGAATGAAAGAGAATCAAAGAATCAGAGAGAGAATGAGAGAGAGAGAATCAGAGTGAGACAGAGAGAGAAAGAGAGAGAAAGACAGAATGAAAGAGAATGAGAGAAAGAGACAGAATCAGAGAGAGAGAGAGAATGAGAGACAGAGAAAGAGACAGAATGAAAGAGAATCAAAGAATCAGAGAGAGAATGAGAGAGAGAAAATGAAAGAGAATCAGAATGAGAGAATCAGAATGAGAGGGAGAGAGTGGGGAGAGAGAGAGAAAGGGGGAGAGAGAAAGAGAATGAGAGAGAAAAAGTGGGAGAGAGAGAGAGAGAGACAGACAGGAGGGAGAGTGCCTGAAGGACCCCATCCCATACTGGGAGTCCAGGTGCTTCAGCAAGCGGTGCACTGGATTCGTATTAGTGGTCCGCGAAATTTAAAATTATGAAGTTGGTGGTCCCTGAGGTCCAAAAGGTTGGGGACCCCTGGCCTAAGACCATCGGAAAACACATATTTTTGATGGTTTTAGGAATAACTTTATCGTTGGGGGTCACCACAACATGAGGAACTGTATTAAAGGGTCGCGGCATTAGGAAGGTTGAGAACCACTGCCTTAGCTGCTTGCCTTGCTTCGCTTGCCTGAATCCATTCCATCAGCAAGCAACTCCCTGCCTGCAATCAAGCAGGCAGGGAGTTGTGGACTTCAACTCCCAGAATTCCTCAGCCAGCAAAACAAAGCTGGCTGAGGAATTCTGGGAGTTGAAGTCTACAAGTCTTAAAGTTGCCAAGGTTGGAGACCCCTGTTCTATTGGGTAAGTTTTTTTCCCCTTTGGGACCTTTAAAAAAAAAATAGTTAATTGGGGTTTTTTTTTAGTTGTTCTTTTTTAGACCTAGCCATTAAAGTTTAGGAAGTTTAAATTTAGCTTTCATATAAAAATAAAAATAAAATAAAATAAAATAATATTTGTGCAGCTTTCTGAGATTTAGTGTGTTTCTGTAGTGTTTCACTCTAACTACACAAACACACAAAATCTCACAAAGCTGTATGTGGAATTTTGTGTGTGTAAAGTGTGAAAGTTGGGTTTTTGGGCTTTTTGTGGCTGTGTGAGGTTCCTGCTTGTTGCAGAGGCCATTTTGGGTCTAGCACAGCTGCTTTTACATTGTGGATGAGCCAGTTGTGTTGTGTTGTGTTGTGTGTGTGTAAAGTGTGAAAGTTGTTTTTTGGGCTTTTTGTGGCTGTGTGAGGTTCCTGCTTGTTTCAGGGGCCATTTGGGGTCTAGCACAACTGCTTTTACATTGTGGGTGAGCCAGTTGATGTTTTTTAAATTTTTATTTGGTGTGCGTTGGAAGAGGGGTAGTCTTATACGGCGAGTATAGCCCAAACCCTATATTTTAACAGGAAAATTTGGGGGTCGTCTTATACGCCCAGTTGTCTTATACACCGGAAAATACGGTACTTTGAAAGGCTACTGATGTTTGAAACCCCTGATGCTGAAGATATTCTATCCTTGATCCTGAATACAGTCACAGTACACCAATTAGATAAAATGCACAATCTGAGACCAGGAAGGTCTCACACAAGTTCATCTCGTATGTCTGTTGAACCCTTTCCTGGACTAAGAGGCCTTTCTGAAAAGGCCTATGTCTTGTCACCTCGCAGATGAACTCTTGCAATGTACTGTAACAGCACCTACCCTTGAAAATTATTTGTATGCTACAGCTGGTCCAAACTGCAGTGGCCCGAGCAGTAATGGACACACTGGTCCATACTCCTCTAATACCCATGTTTTGTGAACAGCATTGGATACCAGTTAGCTTCCAGGATCAATTCAACATGCTGCCTGTCACTTTGAAAACAAGGCATGTTAAATTATTTAAGGTACTATCTGTTTCCTACAGTCTCTGCCCACTTGACAAAGTTATCTCATTTCTGGTTCCATCAATTAAGCAATAGCACCTAACAGAACCTAGAAGGTGGCTCTTTGTTGCAGCATCTGTTCTAGGAACAGCAACCTTTCCCCAGAAATTTGCATGACCTACTTCCCATCTTTAAAAGACCTTTAAAAGAACTGGTAAAATTATAGGAGACATTTTTGTGCTGTCATTTTTTCCTACTAATGAAAAAAGATTATCTTCAAATTAAGCCTGACTCAAAGTGACTTCATAGAGAAATTGATACCTTCTACAGAGCTTAGAAATCCTGCCTCTAAGCACATGAAATGCATGTGAAGCTACATGAGCTAAGTCAGCGGTTCTCAACCTGGGGGTCGCGACCCCTTTGGGGGTCAAACGGCCATTTCACGGGGGTCGCCAAAGCCCTCTCTCAACCCCCTCCCCATGCCTTCACTCACCCTCTGCCTCTGCTGGATCGCCCGGTCGCCGTTCGCTTATCCCGCCCACTCCCAATCTATTGCTGCTCCGGAGTCCCAGCTGATGGCTAGAGGGGAAAAAAACTTTAAATTCTTCCCGCGGGGCTTCAAAGAGCCGCCCTACTCTCAACTGTTTTGCGGAGGGCTCTGTTGCTAGCTAGATGCAAAGAGGTAAATTCCTGGAGCAGATTTTCCCCCTAGCTATGCTCAAAAAGCAAAATTGAAAGTAAGCAGGGTCTTGGCTGCAACGTGACAAAACGAGGCAGAGAGATTTCTTTTTCTTTTTCCTCACCAAAAAAGGTAGGTGCAAACTGCAAACAATGGGAAATTTAGGGCAAAAGAGGAGATTCAAGTTTTAAAACACAGAAGAAAAAAAGCTCTATTTAACTAGGGAATTGTAATAATTGAGATACTGTTAATTGCATATTGTGTTGAAAGCAGAAATGGTTAAATTGTGGTTTGGAGGAATATGGGGGGAAATTATTTGGTTTATTATTATTGGTAAATATAATTAATTGATTTGTAAGAAATTGGATTGCATGGAAATAATTGGAATATTCATGTTCATATTGATTAATATACAAAAAAGGCAGTTATATAACTAATTGATTTATATTAAAATGTTGAATTTGTATTAAACAACTGTATTATATAATTAACCAATGTGAGGATGGATATAAAAATAGATGACAATGGGAAGGGGTATAATATAGAATAGAAGGGAAAAATTGAATTTGATTAAGATTAGAGATGAGGATGAAGGGTAATATTGGTTTTTTTAAAAAAATAGATGAGGAATAAATATGGTAAAAAGGAAATATAAAAATTGTAAATTTAATTGAAATGACTAAATACTGTGTTGGAAGAAATATCCTTCTGGATTCTGCTCCAAGTGGGGAAAAAGACACTGGAAACATGGAGACTGCTTGGAAAGATTGTTTAATGGTGGACAGGATCACATGGCTTGATGGGGCCCATTGTGTTAGTTTCTGTTGCTATTGTGTTGCAAATGTCCTTTGACAAAGGATTGAGTTTCTGCCTCTGGCCCATTAACAAAGGGTGGGGGGCAGGAAGGTGGGAGTTGCTTTGTCTGTAAAATATGCTTCTCCATTTCTCATCCAGGGAAATATAATATTCTGCCTTTTTAATATTTCCCAAAATATTTCATTCTTCTAGGAAAGGGGTGGGTGCTAACCTCCTACAACTGTTTAAATTTGTGGACCGGCCAAATACTCTGTTCAAAGAAAATACGTTGTATGTTTGTATGTGTGTTTCTAATTATTGCTATTTATTGCTATTTGTTCTCTTTTATTCTTTAAAATTTAACAATTCATTCTTTATCTTAATATCTTAATATTTGTTTGGGGTTGGCTTTCTTCCCTTTCATCTTTTTTATTGTACAGCAATCTTTCTCCTCAAACCTACCACCTCTGTCTTTTCTTTCTTACTTACTCTTCTCCCCCTTCTTCTTCTCCCTACTTCCTCTTTCTTTCTCCTTCTCCTCCTCTCTTCCTCCCTCTCTTACCTTCACTCCTACTCTAATTTCCCTTCCCTTCCTTCATTCCTCTCTATTGCTGTATCCTTTTATGCATATGGACTACTCAGAGGGCTGAAAAGGTTATTTTTGACTGGTCCTCGCACTTTTGACCAGTCCTCGAACTTACGACTGTCCTCACAATTTACATTTTTGCCCTATCTTATACCATGTTGAAGAGAAGCAGTTGTGAAATGAGTGACATGGTTGTTAAGAATGCTGCACAGGCATAAATGTGAGGATGGTCATAAGTGTGAGGACCAGTCAAAAGTGCGAGGACCTGTCAGAAATGACTTTTTTCAGCCCTCTGAGTAGTCCCTATACACATAGCCATGGCCACTCGGTCACATGACCAGCTAGCCACGCCCACTCAGTCACATGACCTCCAAGCCACGCCCACAAAATAAGCCACACCCACAGAACCGGTAGTAAAAAAAATTAGAACCCACCCCTGGTTGGGGGTCACCACAACATGAGGAACTGTATTAAAGGGTCGCAGCATTAGGAAGGTTGAGAACCACTGAGCTAAGTGAACTCTTAGCTTGAATGACTTCCCATCTTTATTTATTATAGTATAAACATAAGAAATGCTTTTCAGACTCACAAAACTCATCATTTCTAATAAACATAAGAATCATATCTCTTGCTGTTCAAACATTGTTCTGGCAGCCTGAATGTTCCCATTCGTCTGGGGCAGCCAGCCCAAAATTGAGATCCTTCCATCTGTTCGTTTCAACTCCCATAACTGTCAGTCAAGATGTCCCACCCATTATGGGAGCTGGTCTCTAAAACATCTAAAGGGCAAAGGAAGGGTGAACTAAAGAAAAAGTCACAGGATTATCTCATGAATTATCTTAGTACAAATTAGGCTTCCCACTTAAGGGGTATTGTCCCCCCACCCCTCAGACACTCTGGAGAGCTAAAGCCAGATCCAATGTGAATACTTGAGCTTCGGGTCCAAAGCCACCAAAAAAAACCCTAATTCTGTGGCAGGACCTAAAAGGGAAGTGGTGAATGGGAAACGTAAATAAGCTCTTAAATTGAATTGTTGAGAAACTCAGAGAAACCAAACAAATCCCACATGTCTTCTGCGGATCTTTTACGCCTTTGTTTCACCTCGGATAACTTTCCTTTAATATTTTATGTTAACATTCCTTGGAGTTGAAAGAATCACTCTCTGCACAATGGGAAACGTGACGAGCTATATTGCTTTGATATGGGTGAGTCCATCAACGGCTTGCTAGGCTGATTTCTTCCCAGCTCAGTCCCCCAATTCAACTACAAGCAGCTTGGTTATCGTCCCTGGAAGATGCTGTGATGAGATTACGAAGTGGGAAAGGCGACTTCAGCGCGCGTCCGCAAAGAGAAGATCCACCTCCGCAAGCCGGCGCTTGCCTTTTTCTCACCATTAGCAATTTTGATAATTAACGGTACCGTCGGCGTTTCCATTCTTTCTCCTCCCTAGGTGGGCGTGAAAGGTTTTGAACCAACCTGCGCTACCCTCCGCCTCGCCTCACCCCGGGTAGAGAGATGAGTAAAAGCTTCACGTGACGAGAAGGGCGCGTCAATCGTCTTCTAGCCGCAGTAGTGGAAATTTTTAGATCCATTTGCTGCGCGCGCAGCTAACAATAATTCCTTACCTCTCTCTCTTCTGCATCTAAATTCTAGAATATTCGGGAAAGAGAGAAGGAGAGCTGTTTCCGAATGGGTTTTATAGCCTTTTTATAGCGGCACCTACAGGGAGGAAGGCAAGGCGGAACAGGGGTCTTCCATTCTCCCGCCTGCCTTTTTGAAGACCGAACAGTGAGGAATTCATAACGGGGGCGGGAAAATATTGTCTAGGGTATAGTTGTGGCCACACCGTGTTTTCTTCCTGTAACATCCCCCCTCCCATGTTATCAGGGACAGTACCTTACATAAGAGGCAGCCCAAAACACCCATTATTAATGAACGCATGTATTTTATACAGAGAAATATCTCGGAAGACGCTGCTTGGAAGGTGGCAGGCAACGAAAGGAACACACCCATCCTTCCGCCTTTCGTTCTATAATAAAGCCATTCGTTTATATACCTTATATACTGTATATAAGATATAATACCTAAGCATCCAAACAATAAACCTCTACACTACAGTATAATTCTAAATAATTCCTTTTTAATGGTGCCGCGTTTAACAGGTGGGTCTTCCCTGTCATAGAAAAAGCTGTCTGTTTCTTCCCAAGTGGCAAATTCTGGATAGTGTTTCAAATTTGGAGACAGAGAAACAGCTGAAGGAACATAGCAAGAGCTAACATAGCTCTTAATAAAAAGAGAAGTGCAAATGCAAAACTGAAGAAGAGAATATCACAAAAAAGATTATACAAGAGAAAGGGATCTGGTATACAATGTGGGATGGAAAACCTGTTTTCTTCAGCTCTTCGATCAAAACAATATATTTCTGAAATATTTGATATATTTAGAACAAGAAAAACATAGAATAGAGTACCTTTATTATGTGATAAAATCTATTGTGATCTGCATATTAATTAATATGGGGAGCCAACCCACTGACACAATTAGGGTTGCCAGGTCTGCTTCCAAAAAATAGCGGACAAGTGGGGGGGGAGGGTAAGTAGTAAAAAAATAAAAAAAATTACAATTAAATTATATATTTTCTTACAAACATTTTAACACGTATTAAAATAATCACTTCAAAACTTTACTTAAAATTCAAAACATCAAATATAATATGTAAAATATTAAATTACATTTTACTTTGCTGTCGTGTGTATTTTTTATTTGACTGCGCAGCTTTGATCAATTCTTTGTGTTTAAGGAATAATTCTTTAATTTCAGTACAACGTTGAGAAATATTAAAAAATATACAAAGTTCACTTCGAACTGATGCTACAAGCAGTCGGTTACGTTCGTCAGTCCACAAATTTCCCATGACGCTGAAAATTCGTTCAACGTTTGCATTTGATACTGGAATTGATGCACAATACTGGAACAGTTTCAGTAAACTCGGAGCTGGCTCTTTCTTGAAAAAGTACGTCCATTTATCAAGGAATGAATCGCCTTGCAAATGAACATAAACTTCTTCTAAGGCAGAAATTTCATCGAAGAGAGTGTTGGGTGGAAGTTCTTCTCGCCATGGTGATAATAACCAGATGTTTGTCGTTTCTTCTAAAGTTGGAGGATTATTGCGATCAATTAGATTGAAACAACTTAGCGTCTCATATACTGAATCGGTGAAATTATACCACTTTTCTAGGTACGCAATGGCTCTTTAATACACGTTGATGGCTTCTTTCTTGAACTTTTGCACGGCATTCTCAGGCAAATGTTTTTTACGTAAGGCAAATAAAACTTTCATTCCAAAAAACTGCTCATTGTATTTTTTTTTTGCAAAGAATCACGCAGCTTACACATGATAATGTGAAGATCACATGCAAGAATTTTCTTGCTTTCCAGCTTCAGTAGGGTGTCTTGCATTATTGACATGAAGAAGTGCGTGAAATATAAATACAATTCTGAAATCGTTGGTTCATTGTCCTTTGCGAGTTCATTTTCGTGATCCGGAATAAGGTTCCAGATAACCTTATGGCACTCATCAGATCCAAGAGAAATAAAATACGATTTTAGAGGTATCCAGTTTAAAAGAAGTCTTTCGACCGCTTTAAACAAACTTAACCAACGTGTTGGAACATGGCGCAAAACTTCATGGAATTCTGACTCGCAAAACTCAAAAAATGATTTCTTCTCGTTTCTTTGCAGAATTCGAAAATTCGGCAAAAACCTTCAGCACTACATTTTCAATATCAAAAGATAACTGCTTTAGTGCATTTTTTGCACTGTTGTGTAAAATGTGATTATTGCAATGAACATTTGATCTTTGTCTCATTCTAACTTATGAAAAAAAAAGACAAAACACGATTCTTCAGTTTAGTAAGCTGAAACATTATTTATTTCCAATTCGTTATCACTAAGAACTCGACACAGCTGATTTTTTATTGATGTAGAATCATCAAAAGAATCCTCATAAAAATCTAAAATTTTCACACACAGTCCTTCTTCACAAGTAAAATGTGCCTTTTTCCTGGATTGGAACTGGACCTGAATTTTTCTTCCAACAATTTGGCACCCTACAATGGGACTCCAAGCTAACTTGACCAATGGACCTCGCCTGGGTAAGCCTCCACCTTGCCGGCAGCAGACCCATTGTGTCTAGGGTTGCCAGGTGTCCACTATTTGACCGAACAGTCTACTTTTTTCACATTATGTTCACTATTTTTTTTCACAAAATAGTGGACATTTTTTTTATTCAAAAGTTTTATGATGAAATGGTACGTAATCTAAAGCTGTATAGTCTAAGAGAATAAGGATAGGAATATCGCGTTTTGTCTTTTTTTTCATAAGTTAGAATGAGACAAAGATCGAATATCCATTGAACTCGATTCTCCAAAAAAATTAATGATGAGATTAAAATAAAAATATATTATAAAATTATGTACAGTTCACATTTTTAAAATGTATTGCAGCTTGTGTCGACTGACCTAAAATGGCATCGAGTGATGAGAGTGACAGCGGTGAGATTTCAAATTCTTTAAAACGAAAGAGAGGAGTGTGCAAATACACCAAAGACTGGGAAGCTACTTTTGCATGGATTACCAACAACGAAACCAATAGAACAAATACGACGCCTACTGTAAATTGTGTCAGAAATCGTTCACAATTGAATATAATGGTATAAAAGCAGTCATACAGCATGCAATCACAAAAAATCATTTAGATAAGGAGAAAATAGCTTCCAGCAACAAGCGAATCAATTCGTTTTTCATTGTTAAAGACTCAGTGAGAAAGTGACTGTAGCTGAAATGGCTGAAACTTACCATGGGATCAAACACCATATTTCTTTCCTGGCTCAAGATTGCGGTATTAAGTTAATGAAGCAAATTTTTGATGATTCAGAAATTGTAAAAAAGATGTCTTGTGGAAGAACCAAATCATCAGCTATTGTCAATGAGGTTTTGTATCCTTTTTCTATTGAGTTGGTTCTCAATGATCTTAAAACTGGAATTCCATTTTCTCTCTCCACTGATGCATCAAACAAGGGAAATCGCAAAATGTATCCCGTTGTTGCACAATATTTTACTTGTGAAGAAGGACTGTGTGTGAAAATTTTAGACTTTTATGAGGATTCTTTTGAAGATTCTACATCAATAAAAAATCAGCTGTGTCGAGTTCTTAGTGATAACGAATTGGAAATAAATAATGTTTCAGCTTACTCAGCCTCTCCAATCATGGAGAGGCTGATTGGAAAGAAGGTCCATTTATTGATGAACAGAACCACCAGGCTTTGTGGAACCTGGTTTGATGAGTACATGGATTTTTATACAAGTCCTGAAATGCTGCTGGGGTGTGTTTGTGTGTGGAATGAAGGGGCTTGTGTTCTGAAAGGGTGTTGGCCAATTCCTATTGTGGCTAATGGCCTTTGTCTTGTGTTGGATCTTGGGTGTGGGGCTGCTGTACTAATCCTACTATTCTGCTTTTGTTAAAGTTGTCAAATTTTGCTGTAAGGAGTTTTGAAATATCCTGTCTTGAATGGATTTCTGCCTGCAGTATTTGCTTTGCTTGTGAACAGAGCTATCTGGATAGTTGGCTTCCTCTTTCAATAAGCTCTTTATTTCTTTAAGTACTAGCATCTGCTGTTGGCTATTAAGAAAGACTGGGTGTTGCTTTCTGCCTCTAAAACATGTTTATCCATTTCTCCTTTAGGGAAATATAATATTCTGCCTTTTTTAATATTTCCCAAAATATTTCATTCTTCGGAGGTGGGGGGGGTCCCACACTACGGTAGAGTTAACTGCCAAAGAGCTAAATTTTACAGAAAGTATCTTTAAAAGTAACATCCTTCGTTTGATCTTTAAGGAAAGGACAGATATATTAGGTCTGATATGATGTTGGGACATCTCATAAGAAATAGAAATATTTAATTACACATTTAATTAAAAGAATGGAATTGTGCTTTCAAGTAGCCCCAAATTTAGTTTGGAATGCATACCCATAGTTCACTATAATTTTGACACAGATTGCCATTTGGGACAGTGTCTTAAAGACAATTATTTATTAGATATTAAACTGAGATGTCTTACAAAGGTCACTTTTTGAAATTAGGGATATGTTATTAGTCCTGGTGTATTGTTAAATACACTACCATGAGCCACTGCATAGTGCTCAATGTTAAGATTTCCCTTTTCAAGTTTGAAAATTATGAAAATATGAAAGGAGAACATGCACAATCTTCCATTGAGTTAATTTCTGATGTGCACTATTATCAGGGAACTTTTGAAAACTTCCCTTCAACAATCAAATCTACTTTGAAAGTATAAAGGTTTTTTTTTTCAGAAAAAAAAAAGCTTTGTGCATATTCAAAACTAATATATGTGCTATGGGAGCATATTAAAAATGCTTCAAATTCACTGTATTTCCATCCTGAGTGGATTCTCATATTTTTTATGGTTGGTCACACAGTCAGATGTTTAGATTGGACTTGGCATTTTTATCCATCTGTCATGTGCTTCCCAAGGACCTGGGATAGGCAGATGTTGTTTGATGGTGTTAAAGATATTATTGCAGGAAGTAAGCTGTTCCAAGTAAAGCTACCTTTTGCAGTTGACTGATGCTGATTTTATCAATGCTGATGGCATTCAAGTGGTGCTCCAGATGTTTTGGGATTGCACCCAAGACACCTAATACTATGGGTACTGTTGAGTGGGGGATCGAATGAAGAGGCAGGATTCCAACTAGTGATTTCAGCTTTTTATTTTGAGGCTTGGAGAAATTTCTCAGCCGGCTGACTGAAAGCACCCTCTTTTAAAGGGACCCATCATGCAGCCCGGCCATTGACATCGCTTTATTTTCCCACCACTCAAATGGACCAATGAGTGGCGGGTATGCTAATGTCTCTGCTGAATCGGACCTGAGTGAAGCCTTTCCTCCAGGCTTCACTCCCTATTTACATATTTAACACCCCTCCCCTCTGGAATGGTGCTAACCAATCTGAAAGACTCAACTCACGTAATCCCGCAGGTAGGTGGGGTGTTGGTGGGTTTGCCCTGACCTGCTCAGTTCAGTCGTACCAGTGGTGGCGGCCTGGGCAGTGTTCTGCCCCAGTTCCGGATTCCCGAGGATATTGACACACACCAACAGTCCTTATCAAATTTATTAAGTAGCAAGAATAAACCAAAGTCCGGCAAAGGTTGGCAACCAGCCCAGAAAACAAGATACGATAAAACATTTCCAAAAATGCTGTGATGATAATTACAAGTTGTTTCCAGCAAGAAACTTACTAATGGTGTGTGACTTAAATAGGCTAAGGGAGTGGCCAATTATCCTCAAGCCTTACTCTCGAGGAGACCTCCTCCTCCTGAGTAGCCACTCTGCCTTTTGGCAGCCCTGCGTGGTCAAACATTGAGAAGAAGCTCCTCCATTTCGCTCTCTCCACTTGAAGGAGCCTCTGGAGGTTCTGAAGGCCCTGGCTGAGTCTCTGCCTCTGGCACCACATCCTCTTCAGCCTCCTTGCTGTCCGACGCGAGTGCCGGCTGCGCAAGCTGCTGGCACGACACCATACCAGCCTCCTCGTCGGGATCAGCCACAATCCGTGCAGGCTGCTGGTGGGCCACAACAGGCAGTCAGGCCTGCTGCTGCTTCAGAGTCAGCGAATGGAATCACCTGGAAGTTCCCCTGGGGCATGGCTGACTCTGTCCGAACCAACTTTTCCTGAACTCTTCACTGGACACGTGGCCCTTCAGGTGTGTGTGTGTGTGTAACCTGTTTGGGCTTGAGAGTAGAGTATCTGGTTCATTAGGGTGTAGGTCAGTTTCTATGGGTGTTTTGGAAGCTGTTCAGGATGGAGTAGTCTGGTTCTATGAGTGTTTTGGAAGCAGTTTGGGGCAGAGTATCTTCTGATTGTCTTAGGGTAGAGTTTCCTATTTGGCCCCAGAATTGATCTATATGCCTCCTCCAAATTTTCCTAACTTCTAATTCCACTTGGTATGACCAGGGACTGGTAAGAGCAATTACTTTGGCCCGGACCCAGGAGGGGTTCCCTGCATAGTTGTGGGCATAGACTAAGTCCCCTATGCCAAATGACCAGGGCTGGTCAGTCAAATTGATGGGTGCCTCAGTGTTGTAACTTGGATGTCACAACTAGCCTGTCTAGTTGTGACCTTAATTTGTGACCCATTAATAATTCTGCCGGGCTCCAGTTTGTGATTGCACTAGGGGTTATATACTGTGTTAGCAGGAATTGGTCTATCTTGATTTGCCAGTTCCCAGGGGCCATTCTAGCTAATGTTTCTTTGTGGACCACACCATTCATTCTACTTGACCATTGCTAGCCGGATGAAAAGGCGTGGCCAGAGCATGTCGGATTCCCTGTTCTGCTAAAAATAACTCAAATTGTTTGGTGGTGAATTGTGCCCTGTTGTCGGAGACAAGAATGTCTGGTAGCCCATGGGTGGTGAAAATTCTCTGTAATACCCTGATGACCACTTTGGCCATTGTTGTGGTCATTAGAATTACCTTGAGCCATTTTGAGTACACATCTACAATAATTAAAAATGTTTGACCCTGGACCAGTCCTGCGAAATCAATGTGTACTCTCGACCATGACCCTTTTGATTTCTCCCATTCCCTTGTGGATGCCCTGGGTGGTGCTAGTCTGGATTATTGGCATGGTGTACAAGTTGCAACCCATTCTGTTATGTCCCTATCCATGTTTGGCCACCAAACATAGCTCCTGGCCAATGCCTTCATTCGGACAATGCCAGGATGCCCCACATGTAATGCCTCTAACACCTGTTTCCTCAATTTGTGTAGTACAACCACTCAATCCTCCCACAGCAGGCATCCCTTTTGGGTTGACTATTCATTTTGTTTTGTTATGAATGGCTTGAATTCATCCCCTCTGGCCCCTCCGGCCACCCCCTCCACATCCAGTTAAGAACTTTTGCCAGAGTTTTGTCTTTCACTGACTGCCCTGCTATCTCGATTGCTGTGACCGGGCTGGCTGCAAAGTCCTCGATGAGCAGGATGGGTGCGATGAGGGCAGGATCTTCAACGAAGACTGGGAGAGGGCACCAGCTGAGGCATCTGTGTGAGCTATATCTTTGTCCAGCCATTGTATTAGTCTGTGGCTATTTGCTGCCAGGAAAATTGCCCATTTAGTCATTCTCGGGGATGACATGTTTGGGGTGGGGCAGTCCCCTGCAATGATGCCCAGTAGCGGTTTATGATCAGTAATAAGTTTGAAGTCCCTTCCATATATTCATGGAAACGCTTGATCCTTCAGCTGACTGCTAGCTGCAGTTCAGCAGTTCAAATCTCACTGGCTCAAGGTTGACTCAGCCTTCCATCCTTCCAAGGTGGGTAAAATGAGGACCCAGATTGTTGGGGGCAATATGTTGACTCTGTAAACTGCTTAGAGAGGGCTGTAAAAGCACTTTGAAGTGGTATATAAGTCTAAGTGCTATTGCTATCCCCGCTACAGCAGCTAGCACTTCCTTGTCCAGCTGGCTTTACTTTCTTTCTGTGGAAGATAGTGTTTTAGAGTAAAATGCAATTGGAGCCTCAGTCCCATTCAGCAGCCAATGGCTGAGGACAGCGCTGACCCAAAAAGGGGATGCATCACAGGTTAATATGAGGGGTAAAGTCTCATTATATTGGATAAGGACACTATTGGATGACAATAAGTTATTAACAGCAGAAAAGGCAGAGGCCTCCTTTTGTCCCAGGTACAACTGGCCTTCTTGTCTAGCAGCCGGGTGTAAGGGTTCAGCAACTGTTGCTTTCTGTGGCAGAAAAATACTGTAAAAGTTTAACAGGACGAGAAAAGCCTGGAGTTCTGTCTGATTCTTGGGTGAGGGGGCCTCTTTGATGGCTTTAACTTTGTTTTGGGTAGGGTGTATGCCTGAGCCATCAATTAAATATCCCAAAAATTCGACTTGTGGCATGGCTATTTGGTATTTTTCTTTTTTAACTTTAAGTCCGACTTCTTGGAACTGCCTCAATGTTTCTTTAAGTCGAGGACACGAGGACATCATCAAAGTAAGGCACTACCCCCAAAATGCCTTGTAGGAGGCATTCCATTACGCTTTGGAAAAGCCCTGGTGCCATGCTCACTCCAAACTGTAACCAGCAGCATTTAAATGCCCCTCGGTGTGTTACAATAGTCTGTGATTCAGTGGTGGCATTGTCCACCAGCAGTTGCTGATAGGCTTGTGCTAAATCAAGTTTTGCAAATATTTTGCCTTTCCCTAGCAAGTGCAGTAAATGCTGAACAACCGGTACTGGTAGGCACTCTGTTGCAAATCCTTATTTATGGTACATTTATAGTCCATGCAAATGTGGATTGACCCATCTGGTTTAATTGAGGTGACTACTGAGATCTCCCATTTAGCATGATCAACTGGCTCCAAAATGCCCTGAGCAATTAGTTTGTCTAATTGACTGTCTGTTTTGGGCCAGACAGCAAAGGGAACTCTCCTTGGCTTCATTTGGATGGGGACTACATTGGGATCTAGATTGAAAAAGATGGGTTTCCTCATGTACTTGCCCAAACTTCTGTCGAAGACATCCACAAATTCCTTCATTAGGTCCTTGATGCAGTTGTCTTGGACTGTGTGGATGCCGGTCACTCCTAAACCCAGAGATTTGAACCACTCGTCCCAGCAGGCTTGGCAGGTCATTGTCCACTATGGTCACCTGCAGCTGTCCAACAACCTTTTTGAATTTGATTTGAAAGGATCTGCTCCCTATGATGGGGACGCGGTTTCCATGATAGTCTTTTAAAACCATTTTCTGCAGCTTCAGTTGTTTCTTTTCCAGTCCTGGGACTGTCTTCCTTATGGTCTTCCAAGACAATGGTCAGGTATGGCCCCGTGTCTACCTCCATGTCACAGGGGGACCCCTCGATGAGGACCGTGATGTGGATTTTTTTTTATTGCAAAAGTTTTACAATTACATTTTCACCCCTTTTTCCCCCCCCAACCCACCCCAAACTTCCCAACCTCCCTAACCCACCCTAACCCTCCCCTCCCCCCCAGACTTCCACACAATATACTCATATCAGGTAAAAGGAAAAACCCTCCTTTGTATATAAAGCTTGAACCCCTCCCTCCCTTTCATCTTCATTACATTAACATATTTCTATCTTAATATAACATTTTCAAATAAATTTTCATCTTCATTACCTTAAAATATTTCTATCTTAATATAACATTTTCAAATAAATTTTCATCTTCATTACCTTAAAATATTTCTATCTTAATATAACATTTTCAAATAAATTTTCATCTTCATTACCTTAAAATATTTCTATCTTAATATAACATTTTCAAATAAAAGCTATTTGATACTTCCTAGTTTGATATTTGTTCTGAACATAATCTATCCACTTTTTCCATTCCCATTCATAAGTCTCTTGTGAACAATCTTTTAGATATGCTGAAATCTTCGCCATCTCTGCAAAACTGGCCATCTTCAAAGTCCATTCCTCAATTGCGGGCAGTGCTTCATTTTTCCAGTATTTGCCTATCAACAATCTTGCTGCTGTTATCATATACAATATCAATTTTGTTTCACCCAATGTAAAACCCTTAACTATACCCAGTAAAAACAATTGTGGAGAAAATTGAATTTTTTTCTTCAAAACATTCTGCATGACCCACCAGATTTTTATCCAAAAAGCCTTGACTTTCTTACAGGTCCACCAAACATGATAATATGTAGCATCTGAACAATCACATCTCCAACATTTAGGCTGAACATTAGGGTACATACACGACAATTTTTTGGGGTCTAAATGCCATCTATAAAACATTTTATAAAAGTTTTCCCTAAGATTCTGCGACTGTGTAAATTTAACGTTCTGAACCCAGATTTTTTCCCATGTATCCAACATCACTGTTTTCTCAAAATTTTGTGCCCACTTAATCATACAATCTTTAACTAATTCAGTTCCTGAATCCCTTTCTAACAAGACATTATAAAGTCTTTTAATATGCATTGGACCTTTCTCTTTTATGTGTCTGACCAATTCTTCCTCATGCATCATAATACCAGTTTTTTGGTCCTCTTTCCATCTCAATTGCAATTGATTATATTGTAACCAAGTTAAATTAATCCCTTCAGCCAACAATGTCTGTAATGTCTTCAACTGCCATCTGCCCGCATCTGTAAAAAGAACCTCTATATAAAAACCCCCCGAGTGACATTATATTTGTATTCCACAAAGTATGACCAAGATCCAGCCATAGCGGTATTTTATAATCCCATTTAAGTCGGTGCTTCTTCCAAACTCTCAACAAAGAATCTCTAAGTATATGGCTTTTAAATACTTTATCCACTTTGTTGTCATAAAATAAGTAGGCATGCCATCCAAATTCCAAATCAAAACTTTCTGCATTCAGTATTCCAGTCTTTTTTCCTCCAAACCAATCACTTGTTAAAGTCAAAGCTGCTGCATCATAATATAACTGTAGGTTTGGAAGTTTAAGACCTCCCCTTTCTGGAACATCTTGCATAATTTTCATTTTCACTCTCGGCTTTTTCTCGTTCCAAACAAACTTATTCACTCCAGTTTGCCACAATTTCAGTTGTTTATCACTATTAAGCACCGGAATCATTTGAAACAAAAAAAGAAATCTTGGCAAAATATTCATTGCTGCTATTCTTCCAAGTAGAGACAGCTGCAGTTTTTTCCAAGTCTCCATATCTTTCTGCACCTCTCGCCACAACACCTCATAGTTATTTTGAAACAATTTTGTGTTTGATTCTGCAACCTGAACTCCTAGATATTTTACCTTTGGTACAATCTCAAAACCTGCCCTTCTTTCAAGGTCATGTTTACGATCTTGAGTCATATTTTTAACTATCATCTTTGTTTTTTTCTGGTTCAGTCTAAAACCTGAAACTACCATAGTCTTGTATAATGTCCTTCATCTGGATTATTGATTCCATTGGATGTGTTAGGGTAACAACCAGATCATCTGCGAATGCCTTTATTCTGTAATCCTCTTGCCTTATCATTATGCCTTTCAAGATATTAGAGTCCTGTATGATATTTAACAAGACTTCTAATGTTAAGATAAATAGAAGTGGGGACAGCGGACATCCCTGTCTTGTTCCTTTTTCGATTTTAAACTCTGTTGTCAAACTTCCATTGATAATAATCTGTGCCTTTTGCTCTTGATAAATTGCTGAAACCGCCTGTATAAATTGGTCCCCAAAATCCATCTTTTTTAAAGTCTTTAATAGAAAATTCCAATCCACTCTATCAAAGGCCTTCTCTGCATCCAAGAAAACCAGCACTGCAGGGATCTGTTTATTCTTCTCAAGATATTCCAATAAATCTATTACTTGCCTTACATTGTCCTTCATGTATCTACCCTCGATAAATCCCGCTTGATCATCATGAATCACCTTTTGAATTACTGGCATCAATCTGTTGGCTAATACTTTTGCATAAATTTTATAATCCGTATTCAAAAGAGATATTGGTCTGTAATTCTCCGGTTTTTTGGGACCTGCTTGCTCTTTTGGTATCAAATAAATATAAGCTGTTGTCCATGATGGGGGTACTTTTCCCCCTTGTTGTATATTACAAAATAAGTCTCTGAGTTGTTCCACCATTTCTGCCTGCAAAGTTTTATAGTACACTGCAGTCAGACCATCCGTTCCAGGAGCTTTGGCTGTTTTTAGTTGTTTAATTGCTGCTATTATCTCCTCCTCTGTTATAGGATAATTCATTCTTTCCTTTTGTTGCTCAGTAATTTTTATAACTCTTTTATTATCTAAATATTTTTCTATAAGTCCATTCTGCACCTCCTCTTTAGCATATAATTTAGTGTAGTAGTCAAGAAAAACTTCTTTAATTAGTTTCTGTTGAAAAATTTCTTTCCCTCCAATATCAATACTATCAATAGTCCGTATACTCTGTTTTTTCCTCAGTGTGTAGGCCAACCACCTGTCCGGTTTATTGGCATTACAGAATGTATTGTACTTCGCATATTGTAAATTTGTTGCAACTTGTTCCGCCATAAGCATTTGGAATTGATCTTTCAAAAGTTTTATAACACCACGTATTCTTTCATCTGTTGGGTTTTTAATAAGTAACTGTTCTTTATTCTTTATTTCTGCTTCCAATTCAAGTCTTTTCTTTTGTCGGATCAATCTGTGTTTAGAGTTCATATAAATAAGCACCCCTCTCATATAAGCTTTGCTTGCATCCCACACAATTTCCATTGGAGTGCCTTTATTCAGATTCATTTCAAAAAACTCTTTCAAATACTTTTTAAGTTCTATTATATTTTTTTCATATCTGAACAAGTTTTCATTTAATCTCCAAGAGCGTCTCTCAGTCTTACTTATCTCAATTTCTATCCATACTGGGCTATGGTCAGTCAAAGTTCTTGGGAAAATCTTTGTTCTTTTTGTCTTAACAAGTAAATCATCTGACAACAAAATAAAGTCAATCCTAGAGAAGGATCTATGTCTGTCGGAAAAGAAAGTATAATCCAGTTCTTTTGGATTGTGTATTCTCCAAATATCTTTTATTTCCAAATCTTCTTTCATATCAAAAAAAGTCTGTGGTAGTCTAATCCTTAACTTCGCCAAAGTCTTTTTATCTAATTTAGAATCAATTACTCCATTCCAGTCTCCCATAATTAAAATAGATCTATAATCCCATTGTAGTATTTTAATATGTAGCATTTTGTAGAAGTGGTCCTGTTGTTGATTGGGAGCATAAATTCCAATCAAAAGAATTTGGCTATTTGCTGAGAGTAGTTCAATTGCTACAAACCTGCTTCTATAAGTTTGGTTGTTAATTTTTTATTTACATAAATAACCACACCATTCTTTTTTTGGTTAGTTGAAGATATAAAATGTGTTCCTAATTTGGAATTTTTCAAATAGTTTTGATCTTGAACTGTAATATGCGTTTCTTGTAAACAAATTATATCATTATTAAATTGTTTCAAATATGCAAATACTTTCTTCCTTTTCTGTGCTACGTTCAACCCATTCACATTCCAAGATAAGCATTTAATCATCATTATTATCTTTCTGGAGCAAAGAGCAGAATAACCGGATATCATCCGGAATCTTCGATCCTGCATTCCCCATGGCTCCAGTCTCTTGTATAGTACACTTAGCTCCCTTTTTATCTTGTCTTTACTGTTGTTGCTTTTCTTTAAGTTGCTTGGATTTTGCTCGGGTTATGCGCTGATCCTTAACTTCAGCCATCCAGACCGGCTCCAAAATTGGAGAAGATTCCAACAAAGGCTCATCCAAGAAACCTCCTTCAGCGCCCTTCAATTCCTCTGATTCCTGCTTAGATTGTTCTTGCGGTTCTTGAAGTTGCTTCTTATCATTCTCCTTAATCTCCAGAACTGTAGATGTAGGTGGAGATGGTGTTCTTTCTTTAAAAATGTCAGTATAAAATTGCTCCGCCTTCTCCACAGTATTCAAACGGTATCTCTCTCCCTTATATCTCAAAATTATACCAGTTGGAGCATCCCACCGAAATGGTATCTGATTATTTTGCAGTTCTTTAACAAGAAAGAAAGATGTGGATTTTTTTTTAAATTTGGCACACTGGAGTGTCCTATGGTCTTTGATGTGTTTCTTTGGTGTCTGAGGCTCGGGTTTCCCTGCGGTTGTTCTTTGGGAATTGTGTTTTCCTGAATCTTCTTTGGCTTTCTGACTGCCTTTCTGACTGCTGTGGCCAGTACATTGCCGGCTGGTTGGCTCGACAAGCTTTTGCGATGTGACTTTTTCTTCTTTGGCAAATTGCGTCCAGGAATCGGCAGCTCGCTCTGGGATGATTTTCCCCGCATTTGGCACAAAACGGCGATCTGCCTCTCATCTCTGAATTTCTTGTCTTCCTTTTGAATTGTAGGTGATGGATTTCATAGTCTTCATCTGTGGAGTCTTCAGGCTCCCAGCTCTCCTGGGACAGTGGCTGCTCTTTGTGGTATGTTTGTGTTTCCTGTTTTTTGAATGGCTGCTGCTATTTTATCAGTTGCTTCAGATTTTTTCGTAGACCCGTGACGTACTGATTTACCGTCTCACCTTCCTCTTGCTTCCTGTGGTAGAAGTCATGTTTGTACACCATTGGTGAGGATACGGGTGCGTAATGTGCTCTGAGCAATTCCTGGAGTGTCGGCCACGGTACCATCTGTAATTCAGCTAGTTCCAATACTGCTTCAGCCATATCGAGGATTTCAGGTCCACAGTAACTCAGGAAAAGCACTCTTTTCCTATTATCCAAGAGATCCAATAAATCATTGGCTTCCAGAAAGAAATTGAATTGGAGCATATACTTCTTCCATGTCTCTTTAGCTGGATTGAATGGAGTGGGTGGGGCGTACATGGTCATCTTGGATGCTGATGCACGTGCCCAGTTGCTGCAATGATGGCGGATGCCATGTGGATGCCCAGTTAAGCTCAGCTCCATTGTCCTTTGTTCTCTTCAAATCCCACCTTCGTTCCCAGTGTTGAGTGGGGGACAGGGGTCAAATGAAGAGGCAGGACTCCAACTAGTGATTTCAGCTCTTTATTTTGAGGCTTGGAAAAACTTCTCAGATGGCTGACCGAAAGTGCCCTCTTTTAAAGGGACCTGTCAGGCAGCCCGGCCATTGAATCGCTTTATTTTCCTCGAATGGACCAATGAGTGGCGGGTATGCTAATGTCTCTGCTGCATCGGACCTGAGTGAAGCCTTTGCACCAGGCTTCATTCCGTATTTACATATTTAACAGGTACTATCTTTCTTTTGCCACAGTCAATTTACTTCTATTTGCAGGTATTTATATTTTGTGATTTTCTTCAGTTCTTCCTGTTCTGTTCTGCTGTCTCAGACACTATCCAGACTTTTTGTCTTTCTTATCAACAGTTGTTAACTCTTATCTAACACATGGCAGGGTGCTTATTTGTTTGAATTCTAAAGTTCCAGAGCACTTTAGCTTCTTCATTTTCTATTATTTGTCTAGTTCAAGAGTGTTTAAATCTGGCTAGCAGGGCTGGCCTGGAAATAGCAAAAGGCTGACCCACGGTGTTTCTAGCAGCCAAAACAGCTGGCTCATTTTTGGCCTGGATGGCTTCCTGCAGCACCTCTGCCAGCCAAAATGGGGCATGGGGGGGTGTCACATTTTGGCTGGCAGAGTGCTGCAGGAGGCCATCCAGGCCAAAAACATGCCCCCCATGCCCTGTTCTGGCTGGCAGGGTGATGCAGGTGGTCTCCGTCCCACCTTTCCCCCCCCCCCGCCTGCCCAGGCCATGGAGGAGAACTACAATACTGATCCAGCCCTTGAAGAAATCCAGTTTTTTTGACTTCCGGTGGCAACACGTCGTCGATAGCAGCTCCTTTCAGAGCGCTAGCCCCGTGATCTCGTTAAAGCCACTAAAACAGCGAAAAATAACTGTTTAGCAGTTTGAAAATTTTCCCCTTGGGAGAAGAGGGGAAAGAGAGAAGCCAGGCTTGGGTTGAACTCCCCAAGAGTCCCAGGAATAATTCCCTAGAAGCCTGACACAAGCTCCGGACCCAGGACGCTTCTGCATTTAGCAGAACAAGACGCTGCGACCATCCCTGCAACATTTTAACACTATTTTGGATACAAAAGCAGGCAGAGCAAAGACAGGAGGAACTCCAATTGCAGGTATTAAACTTTAACTCCTGTGTATTGAATACTTCCTTCTTGATTGCTGTGGGAAGAAAGTGAAAGGAAATGGCGCCGAGTCTTAATTGGGTGTGGTAACGAAAGTTAACTTCAAAGCACTCATCTGCTAATAAAAGGAACTTGGCTCAAAAGAAAGAAGAATTAAATTGGATTGTAGAGAAATTTAAATTTACTGAGGACTGAAACTAATTGGAAATTGAGTTAATTTCTGGGATTGGTTGTTGTAAAAGTTTTAATCTGGAACTGAAAATTGGAAAATGGCTTCTAAGCAAATAAAGATTGCTGGGGCTAAAATTACTGTGAGTTCCCCTATTCCACCACCCAAACCGCAATCTTTGACAGCTCCAGCAGAACCACAAGTTTTAACCCTGGAAGCCTTGCAGCAAGCCTTAAAGCTGCAAGCCTTCTCTTTAGAAGAAAAATTACTTCTGTTCTTGATGAAAAAATAAAAGTGGTGACTGATAAAATGGATGAAGTAACTTTAGAAGTAACAGAAATTAAGGATGAAATTCAAGCTCGAAACATTTGCATTGCAAAGCAAACAGTAGAAATGAAAATAATTAAATTGGCAAATTGGAGAAATCTTTTTTAAAAATGAACAACAAGATAAAAAAAATTGTCTTTTGGAAGAAGAAGTGAGGTAATATAATCTGGTTATTCGTGGAATTCAAGAAGAAAAAGTGGACAATTTGAAACAACGAGTTTTAAAATGGCTCAATGACTTGGATACACAAATCACATTTACAGCAACAAATCTGGCAAGTGTTTTTAGAATTGGGTTTAAAAGACAAAACGGTTTAAATAGAAATGTACTTGTCAGATTTGCAAATCTTAGTGACAAATTGGAAGTGATGGTGAAAGTGAGAGAGATGGGTGAAGCTTTGAAATTTGAGGAGAAAATTATTCAAGTCTTTCCAGATATATCAAGAGAAGAAAGGGCGTGGAGATTTTTTTTGAAACCAATTACAAAGGTTCTGAGAGACAATGGAATTAAATATAACTGGAGACCACCACAGCAACTAAAATTTTTTTATAAAGGAAGAATGCAAATAATTACTTTGGAAACAGATGCAGTGTTATACTTACATGAACTTGGATTGATTGTAAAGTATGAGGACCCAAGAGAATTTGAAAGAGATCTTTGCAGAAGCCTTTGCACAGATAACTCAAGAAAGAAAGGAGGATCTGGATTGGCAAATGGATAAAATTTATCGCATTAATTCATGGGTGGCCAGGCAGAGAAATTTACCAAGAGATATTGTAATTTACTTTACAACAAGAAGGCTAAGAAATATGATATTGCAGGCCTCCTACAAAAATAAACTTCAAGTGGCAGGGCAGGAAGTTTTAACATTAAAAGAAATTCCTCCCAAAATGTTGAGAGCAAGGAAGGACTATGCTTTTGTGGTGGATGAACTCAGAAAATGTCAGATACAGTATAGATGGGAGATTCCAACTGGATTGGTGGTGAATTATTCAGGACAGAGATTCCGTCCTAATACATTATGGAAAGCAAGGGATTTCTACTTTAATGTATTGAAGGCTGGAGGTTCCTCTTTTCCAGAAACTAGAAGAAGAAAGGAAATAGAGGAAAACAGATGGGTTGACAGCAGTTTATTATAAAAATTTGCAAGCAGAAATGGTGCAACCACTTAAAGAATTATTTAATAAAATACAAATAGGAGGACAAGTGCCTCCTTCCTGGAGAACAGCATTTATTTCCCTGATTCCAAAGGAAGACCAAGATCATACTCAGCCAAAAAACTATAGGCCTATATCATTGTTAAATACAGATTACAAGATCTTTACTAAAATATTGGCAAATAGGTTGATGCCAGTTATGCAACAAATGATTCACAATGACCAAACCGGTTTTATTAATAGGCGATATATGAAGAGTAATGTAAGACAAATAGTTAATAGTATTTGGGAAAAAACAACCAGGTCCCTGCGGTGCTTATATTTTTAGATGCGGAAAAAGTGTTTGATCGATTGAACTGGAATTTTTTATTGAAAATAATTGAAAAGATGCAATTTGGAGAGTACTTTATACAATCTATTAAGGCAATATATCAGCAACAAACAGCACAAGTAATAATTAATGGTAGTTTAACGGAAACCTTTAATATAGAAAAGGGAACAAGACAAGGATGTCCTTTATCTCCATTATTGTTTATTTTCACTCTGGAATTTTTGTTGAATAAAATACGTGGTTCAGAGAAAATAAGGGGAATTAAAATTAGGAACGAGAATTACAGGGTACAAGCATTCGCAGACGACCTGGTTGTGACTTTGACCCAACCAATAAATTCAGTTATAGGTTTAATGGATATAATTAACCAATATGGACAAGTCTCTGGATTTAAAATTAATGCAGGGAAAACGAAGATAATAATTAAAAATATGGTTACAAGTCAAAAAGAAGAAATTGAAAGAATAACAGGATTTGAATCAGTTAAGAAGGTTAAATATTTAGGGGTTTATATTACAACATCAAATGTGAAATTATATAAGTATAATTATGAAGTACTGTGGCAAAAAATCCAGAAAGAGACGGAAAGTTGGAAAAAATTGCAATTATCATTGCTGGGAAGGATAGCTGCAGTAAAGATGAATATTTTGCCAAAATTTTTATTTCTTTTCCAAATGATACCAATACTAAAAAAAGATGGAAATTTGAATGAATGGCAGAAGGGTATTACCAATTTTGTGTGGGCAGGAAAGAGACCAAGAATAAAACGGAAAATAATGCAAGATATACGTGAAAGAGGATGTCTCAAAATGCCTAATTTAAGATTGTATTATGAGGCAGCTGTGCTCTCAGCAATTAGTGATTGGATTAATTTAACGGAAGAGAGAATATTGAATATTGAAGGGTATGATTTGTTATATTTAATTTAATTTAATTTCCAATTTATATACCGCCCTTCTCCCTGAGGACTCAGGACGGTGTACAGCCAAGATAAAAAACATAGAATACAAATATTAAAAAACATTTAAAAATATATATAAATTTTGGCCCGAAAGTTAAAAAATCACAGACTGATTAAAAGAATTTAAAAAATTTCTTCTTAAGCCAACCCGGCTTGCTGGAAAAGATGGGTTTTCAGGGAACGATGGAAGGCATTGAGGTCATGGATTCTCCTTATCTCCAGGGGCAACTGATTCCAGAGGGTGGGAGCCCCCACCGAGAAGGCCCTCCCCCTGGGGGTCACCAGCCTACATTGTTTGGCTGATGGCACCCTGAGGAGGCCCTCTCTGTGGGAGTGCACGGGTCGATGGGAGGTCGTCGGTAGCAGCAGGCAGTCTCGCAGATAGCTAGGCCCTATGCCATGGAGCGCTTTAAAGGTGATAACCAACACCTTGAAGTGCACCTGGAAGACCACCGGGAGCCAGTGCAGCTCGCGCAGGAGCGGTGTTACATGGAAGCGCCATGTTGCTCCCATCACTACCCGCGCTGCTGCATTCTGGACCAGCTGGAGCCTCCGGGTACTCTTCAAGGGGAGCCCCATGTAGAGAGCATTGCAGTAGTCAAGGTGAGAGGTGACGAGGGCGTGAGTGACTGTGCACAAGGAATCCCGATTGAGAAAGGGCCGCAACTAGCGAATCAGGCGAACCTGATAAAAGGTCCCCCTGGTGACAGCCATCAGACGTTCCTCCAAAGACAGCTGCCTATCAGGGAGGACTCCCAGATTGTGAGCCCTTTCAGTGGGGGCCAAAGACTGGCCCCCAATAGTCAGTGATGGAGTCAACTGACTATATCGGGATGCTGGGAGCCACAGCCACTCAGTCTTGGAAGTGTTGAGCTTGACCCTGTTCCTCCCCATCCAGATCTGCACAGCCTCCAGGCACTGGGACATCACTTCAAGGGCATCATTGGGGTGGCCTGGGGTGGAGATGTACAGCTGGGTGTCATCAGCGTACTGATGGTATCTCACCCCAAAGCCACGGATGATCTCACCCAGCGGCTTCACATAAATGTTGAACAGAAGGCGCGAGAGGACCGATCCCTGCGGCACTCCACAGGTGAGAGGCCTCAAGGTCGACCTCTGCCCCCCTGCCAACACAGACTGCGACTGGTCGGAGAGAAAGGAGGAGAACCATCGCAACACAGTGCCTCCCACCCCCAACTCTTCCAGCCGGTGCAGCATGATACCATGGTCAATGGTATCAAAAGCCGCTGAGAGATCTAATAGGACCAGAACAGAGGAACAACCCCTGTCCCGAGCCCTCCAGAGATCATCTACCAATGCGACCAATGCCGTTTCCGTGCTGTGCCCAGACCTGAAATGACTGGAATGGATCTAGATAGGATGTTTCCTCCAGGAATTGCGGAAACTGTTGCGCGACCACACTCTCAACAACCTTCGCAATGAAGTGAAAGTTGGAGACAGGACGATAATTAGCCAATATTGCCGGATCCAGGGACGGCTTCTTGAGGAGAGGCCTCACCATCGCCTCTGTCAGGGCAGCGGGGAGGTGACCCTCACTCAACGAAGCATTAATGACGCCCTGGTGCCAGCCTCGTGCAACCTCCCAGGAAGCCAGTACCAACCAGGAGGGACACGGATCCAGTAAACATGTGGCTGCACTAAGTCTCCCCAAAATCCTGTCCACATCATCAGGAGTCACAGCATCAAACTCCTCCCAGATAACATTCTCAAGACTGTTCCTCATCACCCTGCCCTGATCTACCCAGTCAGAGTCCAAATCCCCTCGGATCTGAGCGATTTTTTCATACAGGTATTGTCCGAAATCCTCCGCCCTGCCTTCTAAGGGATCCTCCCGCACTCCCAGATGGAACAGGGAGCGGGTCACCCTAAACAGGGCGGCCGGACGATTCCCTGATGATGCAATAGAGGCGGAAAAGTAGTTAGACTTTGCCGTCTTTATCACCACTAGGTAGGCCTTAATATGCGACCTTACCAGTGTTCGATCAGATTCAGCGAGACTGGCCCTCCAACCGCTCTCCAGGCATCTTTTCCGGTGCTTCATTTCCCTCAGCTCCTCAGTAAACCAAGGAGCAGCACAGGATCGGCATCGGGTCAGAGGCGGCAAAGGCACAACTCGGTCCAAGGCCCCACCAGCCGCCCGATCCCAGGCGGCTACCAGGTCCTCGGCCAAGTCATGTGCTAGATCCTCAGGAAATGGCCCAAGCTCCGTCTGGAACCTATCAGGATCCATCAGGCGCCTGGGGCGGATCCATCTAATTGGGTCCGCCTCCCTGCGGCGAGGGGTCACGGTTCGAAGATCTAGGCGAAGGAATGAGTGGTCAGTCCATGACAAGGGTTCCATGTCTATATCCCCTATAACAAGACCACTCAACCACTGGCCACAGACAAAAATCAAGTCCAGAGGGTGACCTCCCCTGTGAGTAGGGCCATGAACTAACTGGGTCAGGTCCATGGCCGTCATGGAAGCCATGAACTCCCGAGCCATCTCAGACGTTTCACCAACGGATGGCAAGTTGAAATCACCCATGACTAAAAGCCTGGGTGTATTTACTGCCACTGTGGCTATCACGTCGAGTAGCTCAGGTAGGGCTGTTGTCACGCGGCAGGGAACCAGGTACATAAGCAACAAGCCCATCTGGACCCCACGGCCCCACCTCACAAGGAAGGACTCACATCCGGCTATCTGAGGCACAGTGGTCTCCCTCGGACCCAGATCCTCGTTAATAATAACCGCCACCCCCCCCGCCCCTCCCCTGGGCCCTCGGCTGATGGAATGCTCTGAAGCCTGGTGGGCACATTTCAACCAGAGGGACACCACCCTCCGGGCCCAACCAGGTCTCCGTAATACCCGCCAGGTCCGCTCCTCCCTCTTGTATAAGATCGTGAATGAGGGGGGCCTTATTGATCACGGACCTGGCATTGCACAGCATCAGCCGAAGGCCCAGCTCCTAAGTATCTAAGCCACCTAGTATCCGAGCGGAGCCTTGGGGACCGGGGCAAGCAATTGCTCTCAGACAGCGAGTGCGAGCCCCCAACACCTGATGTGGTCCCCTGCTCCCGCCATATGTGCCCCTCCCATCTACCGTGCTGATGGTACAGCCCTCATAGATATCATCCCCCATCCCTTTCCCAATCCCTCATCTGGTGCCCCCCAAATCGTTACCCTGTGCCAGGCACGGCTCTGACCCTGGTGGATTTTCCCCCCCCATCCACCATAGTCGTCTTCCCAGTATCTTTAAAAGAATAATGACAACCCCCCCCCAGAACCCCTTAAAATCTTTAAAAAATTCCCTAAAAAGCCCCATAAATTCTTCCTTGCTCCATGCCATCTCTCCGGACTCCAAAGTCCGTCATCGAGATAGGCCCTCGATAATGTGGGGGGCCAAACCTGCGAGAGGGGAGAATCTCGCAGGGCGAGGAGTTCCGACACCGAATACATATAGTCATCAGGGGAAACAGTCCAAGGGTGGGGGACCGCTGATGTTACAGACATAGGGAAAATTCCAGTCCATGGTCAGGCCGCCAAGCTCCACTGTCCTCTCACAACAGTGGCTAAGGAGGTGCATATCATTCGACCCCGAAGGTTTCCAGGGCGGCCGTCTCTCACCAAGGCCAACCCATGGAGACTTTGATAGAAAGCTCAGGGATGAGGATAGCCATATTCCACCTCCTCGGGCCTTATGTCCATAGAACCAGTATCCCTCCTGGGATTAGCTGCATCAGGGAATCCAATATCCAGCTCAAAGGAGGTTTAAGTTCGTAAATGTTTGTCAAAGAAGTTCTACATGGTAGGGAATCCAGACAGGCCAGATGGAAGTGGGGAAAAATTAGGAGTAGTTCAGCAGGCCAAGATGGATGGGAAGCTATGATCGTAGTAGGCCAATAGGCCAAAACTCAGTCCGAAGGAAGGATGGGGGGTTCAAACCGCATAAGTTTGTAGTCATTTTCCGGCCCCTGTAACCCTCAGCCTTCCATTCTAATGGGTAAAGCTCCCCTATTTCATCCCCCGCATCCAACTCACCCTGGGGGGGGGGTCTCTGGGTCTCCCTGGAGGTAACCCTTCCCCCAAGGGTCACATACTCTCCAGTCACCCCGAAATCAGATCTAAATCCACTGCTGAAGAGTCCTGTGCCGTCTGTTTGGACGTCTGTAGGCCCTTGGGAGCCGCCCCAGCCTCAGGCGCCATCGCCACAGTCACCACCGCAGCCGTTGCAGTCCCCATCATCATCGTTGCCATCGGCCCCCCTACGGATGTCCCCAGCCGCCCCCTGCCTCCAAAGATCCACCTCGAGGCATCCAGGGGCGTGGGGAACCTCCGTAGGGGCCTCACAATGCCGACGTCGTCCAGGAGCTGCCGCCGCCGCCATGATCGCCTGTGGCCGCCACCGCTAGTGCCACTCCCCTGCAGGCCGCAGACCGCCGTCACCCACCGCCGTCCCAACGTCATCCCCTTCAGAGCTGGGATGGTCTGGGGAGCCGACAAAGCTCCCAACGGGCTCCTCAGATGCTGCTTCGCCCGGGCGGGGGGTCATAGATGTTCGAAATGACCCCCCTGAGCCCCCGCAAGCCGAGGCATCGCCCCCAAGAAGCCGAGACTCAGCGTCGGAGCGCCATCTTGGGCATGCGCAGAAGAGAATGGATGGCATGCATATTTACTATATGATAAAAAGGTGGATAAGAATTTTAAAAGTCATATATTAAGAAATGCATTGTTACGTGTATGGATAAAGTATCAATATAAATTAAATAACAAATTACCTGTTTGGACAATACCTAGACATATGATAGAAAATATAAGTGTGGAGCAGAAACAAGATGTGGCTTCTTATTCTGGAAAGAGGTATATTGCAGTTAAAATCTTTAGAGGTATTAAAAGAAGAAAGGAAAATTCAAACCTGGTTTCAGTATGGGCAATTGTATACTAGGTGGAAAGAAGATCAGAAAATTGGTATTGTGCAAAATGAAGAAAATTTAATAAAACAAATCAGAGATCAAAGTCCAATGCATATTAAAAGGTTGTATAATGCATTGATAGAAATAGATTCAGAACCTGAGTTAGTGAAGGATTGAATGATAAAATGGGCACAAAACTTTGGGGAATCAATATCTATGGATGTATGGGAGAAAATATGGGTTAGAAATGTGAAGTTTACTCAAGCCCAAAATCTAAGAGAAAATTTTTACAAAACGTTTTATAGATGGCACTTAGATCCCCAAAAGCTAGCTTGTATGTATCCGAACTTACAACCTACATGTTGGAGATGTAAATGTGATGATGCAACGTATTTTCATGTATGGTGGACATGTAAGAAAATTAAGGCATTATACAGTATAAGGTGGATTATACAAAATATTCTTAAAAGAAAGATAAAATTTACTCCACAGTTGTTTTTACTGGGTATAATTGAAGGATGTACAGTTATAGAGACTAATTTGATTTTGAACTTAATAACGGCAGCCAGACTTTTGGCACAATACTGGAAGAAGGAAGAAATACCTACTATTGAAGAATGGACATTAAAAGTAGCTAATCTGGCGGAGATGGCTAAAATTTCTGCATATTTGAAGGACTGTTCGAATGAAAGATATGTACTGGAATGGAGAAGATGGATTGACTATATACAAAACAAATACGGGACTAAAAAGTTGCAAATAGCTTATGAATGAAATATTTAGATGATTTTTTTTTTCTACTTTGATATTTTAGTACCTATGGCGGAGTTAAAGAGTAAGGGGAAGTTAAGAGTTTATAGTGTTTGCTTATGTTAGATTATGTTTGTTGAATGCAATACCCTGTATTTTGCTCTGGGAGGTCGGGGGGGGAGGGAGAGGGGAAGGGGGGGGGAAGCGGTGGGGAATTTGTTTGTAAAATATTTTAAAACTTTTCAATAAAAAAAAAGAGAAGAAATCCAGTTTGACACAGATTCTTGCTTGCAGGAAAATAATATTTCTTGCAACTAAGTTACACCATAACACAGCGGTTCTCAACCAGGGGGTCGCGACCCCTTTGGGGGTCGAACGGCCATTTCACAGGGGTCGCCAAAGCCCTCTCTCGCCCCCCCCACGCCTTCACTCACCCTCACCCTCTGCCTCTGTTGGATCGCCCGGTCGCCGTTCGCTTACCCCACCCACTCCCAATCTATTGCTGCCTCCGGAGTCCCAGCTGGTGGCTAGAGGGAAAAAAAACTTTAAATTCTTGCCGCGGGGCTTCAAAGAGCTAGCTGCAAAGAGGTAAATTCCTGGAGCAAGTTTTTTCCCCCATCTATTCTGAAAAGCGAAATTGAAACTAAAGAAGGGTCTTCGTTGCAACGTGACAAAATGAGGCAGAGAGATTTCTTTTTCTTTTTCCTCACCAAAAAAGGTAAGTGCAAAACTGCAAACAATGGAAAATTTGGGCAAGAGGAGGTTCAAGATTTTAAAACAAAAAGAAAAAAAAGCTCTATTTAACTAGGAAATTGTAATAATTGAGATACTATTAATTGTATATTGTGTTGAAAGCAGAAATGGTTGTGGTTTGGAGGAATATATGGGGGAAATTATTTGGTTTATTATTATTGGTAAATATAATTAATTGATTTGTAAGAAATTGGATTGCATGGAAATAATTGGAATATTCATGTTCATATTGATTAATATACAAAAAAGGCAGTTATATAACTAATTGATTTATATTAAAATGTTGAATTTGTATTAAACAACTGTATTATATAAGTAACCAATGTGAGGATGGATATAAAAATAGATGACAATGGGAAGGGGTATAATATAGAATAGAAGGGAAAAATTGAATTTGATTAAGATTAGAGATGAGGATGAAGGGTAATAGGTTTTTTTAAAAAATAGATGAGGAATAAATATGGTAAAAAGGAAATACAGAAATTGTAAATTTAATTGAAATGACTAAATACTGTGTTGGAAGAAATATCCTTCTGGGTTCTGCTCCAAGTGGGGAAAAAGACACTGGAAACATGGAGACTGCTTGGAAAGATGGTTTAATGGTGGACAGGTTCACATGGCTTGATGGGGCCCATTGTGTTAGTTTCTGTTGCTATTGTGTTGCAAATGTCCTTTGACAAAGGATTGACTTTCTGCCTCTGGCCCATTAACAAAGGGTGGGGGGCAGGAAGGTGGGAGCTGCTTTGTCTGTAAAATATGCTTCTCCATTTCTCATCCAGGGAAATATAATTTTTTGCCTTTTTAATATTTCCCAAAATATTTCATTCTTCTAGGAAAGGGGTGGGTGCTAACCTCCTACAACTGTTTAAATTTGTGAACCGGCCAAATACTCTGTTCAAAGAAAATACGTTGTATGTTTGTATGTGTGTTTCTAATTATTGCTATTTATTCCTATTTGTTCTCTTTTATTCTTTAAAGTTTAACAATTCATTCTTTATCTTAATATCTTAATATTTGTTTGGGGTTGGCTTTCTTCCCTTTCATCTTTTTTATTGTACAGCAATCTTTCTCCTCAAACCTACCACCTCTGTCTTTTCTTTCTTATTTACTTTCTCTTCCCCCACTCTTCTTCTTCTCCCTACTTCCTTTCTCCTTCTCCTCCTCTCTTCCTCCCTCTCTTACCTTCACCCCTCCTCTAATTTCCCTTCCCTTCCTTCATCCCTCTCTATTGCTGTATCCTTTTATGCATATGGACTACTCAGAAGGCTGAAAAAGTTATTTTTGACTGGTCCTCGCACTTTTAACCAGTCCTCAAACTTACGACTGTCCTCACAATTTATGTTTTTGCCCTATCTTGTCACCATGTTGAAGAGAAGCAGTTGTGAAATGAGTGACATGGTTGTTAAGAATGCTGCACAGGCATAAATGTGAGAATGCTCAGAAGTGTGAGGACCTGTCAGAAATGACTTTTTTCAGCCCTCTGAGTAGTCCCTATACACATAGCCATGGCCATCCGGTCACATTACCAGCTAGCCACGCCCACCCAGTCACATGACCTCCAAGCCACGCCCACAAAATAAGCCACGCTCACAGAACCGGTAAAAAAAAATTAGAACCCAACCCTGGTTGGGGGTCACCACAACATGAGGAACTGTATTAAAGGGTCGCGGCATTAGGAAGGTTGAGAACCACTGCCATAACACCAATAACTAAGTTGCCACTTTGGAATGGCATCGTATGTAGTCAGTCTATGCAATCTTGAAACAGCTAACTAGGTGCTCTGCTGTTTTTCAGTTTCTTTGCAGAGGTGGCATTTGCTGTCCATTGCTGACTTCTCAGCTCTGGCTTTGTATGCATTTGTTCTTAAGATTTTGTCTTATGCAGCCATAAGACCCTCTATCTCTTTCTTTAACTTTCCTGCCAGTAGCCATTGCCAGATCTTATTATCTGATTTCCCTACTGATATTTTGTGTACTGGCCATGTAATTTTTGTGTGTGTGTGTATTATGTATGTGTAGGAACAACCATCTTGTCTTGCCAATCTCTTTTCTGTTCTTCTTTTTGCCTTTCTTGTAGATCATTTTGAATATTTCAGTATTCAGTAAGCCTTCGTAGTGTACCACCTCCAGTACATCTTCTTCACTGTCTTTCAGATACTTTTTTATTTATTTATTTATTTGTCAAACACGTATAAGATAACAGATATAAGTATAAACATTATTATGAATACAGGATAAGGATATGAATAAATGGGGACAATAGGACAGGGACAGTAAGCACATTGGTGCACTTATGCACCAAATCATCACCAAATCATCAAATAAATAATCACCAAATAATCATCAAAGGTTATTATTCCAATGACCTTTGTTCTTTTTCAATTCTCTGGTATACATCATTTCTTGCTCATCTATGCTCTTTGGTAAGTAGTCTGTCAATATTACTGCATGAATGAAGGGTATTATTTTTCTGATCTTTCTATCCAGGGCTACTAGTTTTCCTTGAGGTCAGTCCATAATTTCACCGATGTATCTAATGACTGGGTAGGAAGACACCCCCCCCAGATTAAATTATTCTTTATTATTAATATTAAAAAGAGACAGAATATTATATTTCCCAAAAGGAGAAAAAATCTTAACAAAGGCAGGAAGCAGCCACTATCTACCTCTCATAGGAAAACAGTTTCAAACTAAGAAACTTGAAGAGGCTGGCCTTTAGAAATGCAGATTTTGTATCCATTCAGGAAGACTGGGCCAATCTTTTTTTTTAAAGTTTTTTAGTTTTATTTCTTATACACATAACATAAAATGTACATTTTCTTATACATAATTAATCATACGTATATATGTTTTCCTTAAAGAAAGCATGAAAATAAGGCATTTTAATTTACATTCGGAGTTACTCTTCTATCCTTTCTTCCCTCATTTCGCAACAACCCTTCTTCTCCTCCTCTTTTCTTTCCCTCCCTCCCTCCCTCCTCTCATCTCCTACTTTCTCCTTCCTCCTCTCCTACCTCATCTTACTTCCTCTTCCTTTCCCCCACTCCTCTCTTCTTTTCCCTCTTCTCACCTTCTCTCCTACTCCTGTCCCCTACCCTTCCTTCCTCTCCTTTTCCCTTTCTTCCATTCCTCTCCCTCCCTCTCCTCTTCCTACCCTCTCCTCCTCTCTCCTTTCTATCTTCTTTGCTGTGGAATATTCTCCTTGTTTGGTATCCGAGCAACTCCTGTATTCTAATAGCATATACTTTCTTTCAATTTCTTTTCAGTTTTATTCTATCAGTATTATCATCATAATTGTACATTTATTCTTATTATCTTCTTTCTTTCCCCCTCTTCCATCCCCCTTTTTCATTTACTCTGGTGTCATCTGGGTTTCTATTTCTTTTTTATCCTTTCCCTCGTTTAACTTTCTATTATCTAAATCATTTATTTATCCTCTTACCTTCATATTTCTTTTCTAACCATATATAAAATCTTCCCCATGTCTTGAAATTCACTGATTCCTCTTTATCTCTTATTCTTAAAATTAATCTATTCATTTCTGCACAGTCTAAAATCTTTTTTATTACTTTATCTTCTGATGGAATTTTTTCTGTCTTCCAATTTTGTGCAAATACAATTCTTGTTGCTGTTATTATATGTATAGTTAAATATACATCTTTTTTACTATATATCTCTGGGAGAATACCCAATTAAAAAAGCTCTGGTTTTAATTCTATAGATTTATGTAATATTTCTTCCAACCATTTCTGTATTCTAGACCAATAATTTTTTGCTTCCAAACATGACCACGACATATGATAGTATGATCCCGGCAAATGCAAACATTTCCAACATTTGGCTGATTTATCCTTAAACATCTTCGTTAATCTTTCTGGTGGCATATGCCACCTATAAAACATTTTATATAGATTTTCTTTATAGGCAGTTGCCATTGTCAATTTATAATTCCTTTCCCATAGTTGTTGCCATTTCTCTAATTCTATTGCATATCCAAAATTTTTCAGCCATGTTATCATTGTCTCTTTTACCTTTTCATCTTCCAATCCAATTTGCAACAAATAATTATACAGCCTTTTAATCATTTTTCATCCTTTCCAATCATTATCTGATCCAATTCTGATTTCCTCAAATTAAAACCATATTGTTTCAAATCTTTATCATATCTTGATTGTATCTGCAGCCGTGTATCTCAATCCCTTGTTTTTCTAAGTCTTTTTTCTGTTTTAATTCTCCCTTCTTTGTTAAAATGGCTTTATATCTTACAATCTTGTCCGTGTTAATCATATTTGGGTGTGTCAACGCTTCTATTGTTGAAAGCCACATTGGTATTTCCATATAAAGTTTTTCTTTTACCCTTTCCCATACTACCAACAAACCATTCCTTACACAAAGTCTCTGGAAGTATCCATGGATCCTATTTTTTCCATACCATAAGAAAGCATGCCATCCTAGTTGTAAGTCATGTCCTTCCAAAGTCAATAGTCTTGTATTTCTCAATAAGATCCATTCTTTAATCCAAGTTAACATTGCCGCTTGGTGATACAATTCCCAATTTGGTAGACCAAATCCTCCTCTAATTCTGGAATCTTGAAGCAATTTAAGGTTAATTCTCATTTTTTTCCCTTGCCATATATATTTCCACATCATTTTATTCAAACTTTCAAAGTATTTTTTCTCCAACTTCATCGGAATTGTTTGAAAAAAACAACAACAACAATCTTGGCAATACATTCATTTTGATTAACGCTATTCTCCCCATTAAAGATAATTGTAAAATTGACTTCCGGTTTGCTGTTTGTCACCACCGGACGCTCCTTCGGGATCGTCAAACCCACTGCCTGTAAGAGCCGCCTTTATAGCGGAATGGCGGCTCGAAAAAACTCCGTTTCCATGAGGAAACGGAGATAGAGCCGGCTGGGGTGGGTAGAGCTCTCTGCCTAATCCCAAAAGTTTTTTATTTACTTTTGGGACAGAGCGGAAGAGACTCCCCATATCCCCAGCCGATGCTCCGGGCTTTGGGAGATCTCTGCTACATGCAGAGCTAGGTGGCAAAAGCAAGCCTGCAAATTTGTTAAATTAATTAAAGAAGACGTGAGCTGGACCTCTGATCCTGAAGCGCAAGTACTTTACTTATTTTATAAAAGTTACTGAAGCTGCTTAAGAAGGGAAAGGAAAAAAGATTTTTAAAATGGCGACTGCTGCAGCTTGAAGAGAGGCTGAAAGGGAAAGTCCTTCCGTTTTCTATTACAAAGTAGCGGAATGAATACTTCTGGTTGCAATTGAAGGCAAAACCTCACTCTCGTGGTTTTTTTTTGTTTGTTTTTTTCTTTTTCTCCTGGGGATCTGATATTGATCTTGGTTGGAAAAAAGCCTTTCTCTCTTTTCCAGTAAATCTTGTCTGCGTGGAAAAATGGCACTGAGACTTATAAAGTTAGACAAACAGGCAGTGGGGGGGAGTTTCCCCCATTAACAAATTACATGAACAAGTTCTAACTCTCCAGTCTCAGAAACCTGACTTTAATATAATAGAATTTTTCCTAGAGGAGATTGTAAGAAGGGATGAGATTGTGAATCAGCAACTTGAAAAATTTAAGCAAGAAATTAAAGAAATTGGTGAATTGGTGAAATCTAAGTTTGACTTTTTGGATCGAAAGATTTTAAAAACAGCTAACGGTTTATCAGACTTTATGATTCAGTTGGATGCAAATACTAAATTATTAGAGTCTAAAATGAAAGAAACTGAGGATAATTTGGATGACAAGATTCAAAAAATTAAAAAGGATTTGGCAAACACTCAGGATAATAGTTCAGAAGATAAACCTAAAATGGAGGTTGACCAAAAGACTGGTAATGAAGAAAATGTACAACAGAGGATTGAAAGAGAAGTTTTAATGATCCAATATAATTTTACAGAATATGCAATTAGACTGAGAGGTCTGCAGGAAAATAACAGAGATGATTTAAGGAAAATATCTTCTGAAATTCTGGCTGGGATTTTAAAGGTTCAACCTGATGAAGTGTTTTGCAGGATTGATAGAATTTATAGAATAAACTCCTGGTTGGCAAAGCAAAGGCAATTGCCTAGAGATGTGGTGATTTATTTTACAGATAAAGAAATTAGGAATAATATTGTGCAGAACTCTTTTAACTCTACTTTGCAATTTCATGGAAGAAAGATTTGGATTTTTAAGGAGCTCCCGCCTAAGATGTTAACGGAGAGGAAGAAATTTGGTTTTCTAGTGACTGAGTTAAAAAAAAGAAATATCCTATTTAGGTGGGATGTTCCAGTTGGTTTAATATTGAGACATCAAGGAGAAAGATACCAACTGAACACTGTTGAAAAAGCGGAAGAATTTTATCAAAAAATTTTGAAAATGAATTCAACATCTTTAGGCATAATACAGGACAAGCAAAAGGAGTTGGAAACAAAGGGAAAATATCAAATTACAGAGGCTGTGGTAGATAAATTGTCTTCGGATTCCCTGGATACCCCAGCTGGATTGTCTATAAATATGAGAGCAGTGTCATCCGACTCCAATGTGATGAATCATCAAGTTACAGACAAGTGCGTAAACCAACCAGTTGACATACAAGTGATGGAAAAGAAACATGAGATATCAAAACAAAACCAACAAGATCAACTTATAAAGCAGAATGAAAATCGATCAGTTGATACACAATTTGTAGAAAGGAAACCAGGATGGAAATTCAACCCGCAAAAGAAAAAGAAAAAAAGAAACAGATCTCATAGAAATAGTAGTTTCTAAATCAAGCAACAGTGAAGCCAGGGACTTTAAAAAATGAATGGATATGTGAAAAGATAGTGGAGGCGAACTACTGCTTAATACTATCTTGAGGACAGTGGCAGATCTCTGCAATGCCGCGATTTTGGGATGTGAAAAGAGCCTTACATTGTTGGATTTGAATTATCTATTTTGGATTTCTTTTACTGATAAATATATTATAACTATTTCGAGTTACAAGGCAAGAGAGTCACGCTGGGGCATGCAGAAGATCTGGCTGTTACCCACTAGGATGATGGGAATTAATAATCCTGATGAAAACCACAATTACAACTATATGGAATATAATTATAATATCACTCGGGTGGTTGTTTTTACTTTTATATATATATGAGGATATTCATTACTGATGGGGGCAGAAGATGATTGAAGATTTTGAACAAACTGTTGCACTAGGATGCTATGTTACCCTATTATGGACGATGGATTTAACAATCCAATGGAAAGACATCAAAGAAGATATCATATGGATTATAAATTTAAAGTCATTGTCTTTTTTCTTTTTATAAAATGGAATGTATACATAGATATATGTATATTTTAGCAGAGTGGGCAGTGGATTATATTTAGAATTGTAGTGTATGGTAATTTTGCAGGAAACTGGGTTGAAATAGGTTAGTTTACTGATTGATTAGTTTAAGAAAAAGGATTTTTAAGTCATATATTTAGGGGAGTGGCGGAATTGGATAGAATTGAATAAATGTTAAATTTGGATGTAGGGAGAAGGCTGCTTTGAAATGCTATATTAACATATATAAAAGATTAAATGTTATGTTGTTGTAATAATATACTATAAGCTTGGGGGAGGAGAAAAAGGGCAGATTATTGCTAAAATGGGAGTTATAATAATATTATGCTAAGGGTCAGTATTTAGAGGAGGGAGTAAGAGAATGGTAAAATATTATGTAAATAGTTATGAATTAGGTTATTGTTGTGAAGAAGTCACAGGGGGGGATGGGTGGTGAGGGGGGGTAGGGAGGAGGGGGGGAAAAGGGGGAAAAACTTGTATTTGAAAACTTTTTCAATAAAAAAAAAAGATACCGTATTTTCCGGCGTATAAGATGACTTTTTAACACATGAAAATCTTCTCAAAAGTCGGGGGTCTTCTTATACGCCAGGTGTCGTTCTCCTGTAACCAGGCAGACCAGCCTGAAAGGCTCTGACGAGCCTTAAATGGCTCTGGCGATCGAAGCTCTGACGATCCCAGCTTTGCCTGCTAATCAGGCAACTCAGCTGGGATGCCAGAGCCATGTTAAAAGAAAAAACTTTTTTCCTTTTATGTGACTCTGCAAGCTCTGACGATCCCAGCTGCGTTGCCTGCTAATCAGGCAACTCAGCTGGGATCGCCAGAGCCCAGAGCCCTGTAAAAAGAAAAAAGTTTTCCCCCTCCAGCTTGCTTACCTTAGCTGGTAATCGCCACGCTTGCCTTGCTTCGCTTGCCTGAATCCATTCCATCAGCAAGCCACTTTCTGCCTGCAATCATGCAGGCAGGAGTTGTGGACTTCAACTCCCAGAATTCCTCAGCCAGTAAAAACAAAGCTGGCTGAGGAATTCTGGGAGTTGAAGTCTACAAGTCTTAAAGTTGCCAAGGTTGGAGACCCCTGTTCTATTGGGTAAGTTTTTTTCCCCTTTGGGAGCTTTAAAAAAATAGTTAATTGGGGGTTTTTTAGTTGTTCTTTTTTAGACCTAGCCATTTAAAGTTTAGGAAGTTTTAAATTTAGTTTTCATATAAAAATAAAAATAAAATAATATTTGTGCAGCTTTCTGAGATGTGGTGTGTTTCTGTAGTGTTTCACTCTAACTACACAAACACACAAAATCTCACAAAGCTGTATGTGGAATTTTGTGTGTGTAAAGTGTGAAGGTTGATTTTTTTGGGCTTTTTGTGGCTGTGTGAGGTTCCTGCTTGTTGCAGGGGCCATTTTGGGTCTAGCACAGCTGCTTTTACATTGTGGATGAGCCAGTTGTGTTGTGTTGTGTTGTGTGTGTGTAAAGTGTGAAGGTTGATTTTTTTTGCGCTTTTTGTGGCTGTGTGAGGTTCCTGCTTGTTGCAGGGGCCATTTTGGGTCTAGCACAGCTGCTTTTACATTGTGGATGAGCCAGTTGTGTTGTGTTGTGTTGTGTGTGTGTAAAGTGTGAAAGTTGTTTTTTGCGCTTTTTGTGGCTGTGTGAGGTTCCTGCTTGTTGCAGGGGCCATTTTGGGTCTAGCACAGCTGCTTTTACATTGTGGGTGAGCCAGTTGTGTTGTGTTGTGTGTGTGTGTGTGTAAAGTGTGAAAGTTGTTTTTTTGGGCTTTTTGTGGCTGTGTGAGGTTCCTGCTTGTTGCAGGGGCCATTTTGGGTCTAGCACAGCTGCTTTTACATTGTGGATGAGCCAGTTGTGTTGTGTTGTGTTGTGTGTGTGTAAAGTGTGAAGGTTGATTTTTTTGGGGCTTTTTGTGGCTGTGTGAGGTTCCTGCTTGTTGCAGGGGCCATTTTGGGTCTAGCACAGCTGCTTTTACATTGTGGATGAGCCAGTTGTGTTGTGTTGTGTGTGTGTGTGTGTAAAGTGTGAAAGTTGTTTTTTTGGGCTTTTTGTGGCTGTGTGAGGTTCCTGCTAGTTGCAGGGGCCATTTTGGGTCTAGCACAGCTGCTTTTACATTGTGTTGAGGCAGTTGATGTTTTTTAATTTTTATTTGGTGTGTGTTGGAAGAGGGGTAGTCTTACATGGCGAGTATAGCCCAAACCCTATATTTTAACAGGAAAAGTTGGGGGTCGTCTTATACGCCCAGTCGTCTTATACGCCGGAAAATACGGTAATTGTAAAATTTTTCCGTTTTTCCAAATCTGTTTCAATTTGATTTCTCAGTTTATAATAGTTATCTTCCTTCACTGTAATACATCTTGAGGTTAATTGGATACCCAAATATTTCACTTTCTTCACTATTTGAATATCTAAATTCTCCATTAATTGCTTCTTTTGTTTTTCTCTCATATTTTTAACTATAATTTTTGTTTTATCTTTATTTATTTTCAATCCAGCTACTTTTCCATATTCCTCTATTTGCTCAATTAACTTTGGACCCATTTCTATTGGTTCTTCCATAATGAATACTAAATCATCAGCAAATGCTTGTATCTTATACTCTTCTTTTTTAATTCTCATTCCTTTTATTTCTTTGTCTTGTCTTATTTTCCTGTTTAAAATTTCTAGGGTCAGAATAAATAATAATGGAGATAATGGACATCCTTGCCTAGTTCCTTTTCTTATATCTACTTTCTCTGTCATTTCACCATTTATTATTATTGTGAGAAAAAACTTCTCTCAGTGTTTGCTGTATCTATTGATTGGCTTTGATTGGTCTCTGGCCTGAATGTTTGAATGGACCAATCAGCCCGCAGCAATTGACTCTGATTTTCCCGGGCTTTCTAACTGACAATGACTCAGCATATAAGCAGCTGCTCCCAGCTCCACACTCACGCTATGCTTTACTCCCAGCCGCTGCTCTTTGCAGCATGCTGTTTGCTTATCTCACACACAAGCTTTAGCTGAAGTCACTCCCCTCCCCTTCTGAGGGAGGAAGAAGGAGCTGGCCTCGAGACTGCATGGAAAAGCTCCAGGAGAGCTGAATGGACCTTGCTATGAAGAAGAGATGACTACTGAGATTTTTATAGGTTTTGTTTTTGTTGCTAGTTGGTTATCCTGGTTAGGCCCAATATAAGAGACTGTAGACTTTCTTGTAATAATAATATTTATTTTCTTCCTCAGGAACACATTTAGACAGCCATCAATCTGACAGGAGCGAGAGCTTATATACAGAGGAGGCGGGGCTAATGGTAAGTAGTGACCAATGATAAGTGACACAATGACATCACACCATGACATATATACAAGCACACATATTTACAGATATCAGGTTAGGTATTTTCAACTGTAACAAATCCCCCTCTAAAATACCTAACTAATGGTGAGTTATTAAGATTATATATGTACATTGAGTTTGGAAGTCAAATACACATGTTGTTTGGTTGGTAATGGCTTAGTGAGTATATCAGCAATTTGTTCACTAGTATCGCAATGAACAGCTTTAATGAATCCTATACTTGACAGTTGTCTTACATGTTTATATTTGATATCGATATGTCGAGATCGTTGACCTATTGCTTCGGAAGCTGATATATCTATTGCTGCCTTATTGTCCTCATTGATAATAATTGGATAAACAGGTTCATCCCACACATTATATAACAAATCATCGAACCAAATTAGATTATTGACTGCTTTGGATAAGCAAACATATTCGGCTTCTGCCGTAGAGGTGGCAATTAAGTTCTGTTTGCCAGTGTACCAGTGCACCGCACAACCATTTATAAGAAAAACATATCCAGAAGTGCTTTTCCTGCTTTTTGAATCAGTAGCCCAATCAGCATCGGCGTAGCAGGTCAAAGTTGGTTTTTCAGAAATGAATGGTTCTAAGAATAGACACACATTAATGCTAGACTTCAGATACTTTAAAAACCTCTTAATTCCCTCCCAATGGTATAAGTTAGGATTGCTTACATGTCTTGACAACAAATTTACGGCAAGGGTGATATCAGGCCTGGTCCAATTAGATATATATAATAAGGACCCAATAATTGATCGATATAAAGTGTTATCCTTGAATGGTTCGTACTCATTGTACACATTCCTATAAAAATCAGTTGACATAGGAGTATCACAAATTTTTGAGTTAATCATGTTACATTTTTGTATGAGTTCCATAATCCTGTCTTTCTGAGATAATTTGAACCCCTTATCTGTTTTGTCAATTTGGACTCCTAAATACTTATTTACCTTTCCTAATATTTTTAAATTGAAATTTTTGCCTAGTTGTTCAGCGAAATTATCACATTTAATCTTGTCACGTCCAAAATATAAAATATCATCAACATAAATCAAAACATATTCAATAGAATCATCATTTCTTTTCGTGAAAAAGCAAAAATCAGATGAAGTAGCTACAAAGCCTATATCTTTAAGTATCTTTGATAAACACTCATACCACCGCTTACCAGACTGTTTTAGTCCATAAAGACTCTTATTCAATAGCCAAATTTCTCCCTTTTTTGTATCTTTTCCTGGGGATGCTTTCACATAAATTTCTTTATCTAGATCAGCGTGCAGGTAGGCTGTCTGCACGTCAAACTGATATACTTCCAGATTTAAAATGGAAGCTAACACTAATGCTGTTTTCACACTTTCTGATCTAACGGTTGGTGAGTACGTGTCTTCATAGTCATCCGGAAATCTTTGGGCAAAGCCTTGAGCCACTAACCTGGCCTTGTATAGGAATTTACCATTCTCTAGCTCTTTGATTTTATAGATCCACCTAGTGCCAATGGGGGATTTCTCAGTGGGTATGTCTGTTGGTGTATATACATTTAGTTCTCTCAAACTGTCCATCTCTTTTTTCATTGCTTCCTCCCACTTACTTTTTTCTTCTAAAGGTAACTTAAGTATGTCATCATATGTGTTGGGAGTCAGGTGTTTAGCTTGAACAGACAGTACGTAATCATCTAATTTTTTAGGGATTGTGCCCCTATTGGATCTAATGGGCCTATTCTGGGGATGTTCATCGCTATGCATATACTTAGCTTCTTTTTCGGTTAATTGATCTACCTTCAAAGTGGGGTGTCCTTTTTTCCATTCATCATTAACTATTTTTGGGCATTTGATACTGTTTGTGGATGTGGATTTGGGGTTTGTATCTGATATATGATGTTCTGCGTGCGTGTGTCTAATATTTTTTGATTCTGGGTAAATTTCATTGAGATGTAATTTTGACCAGTTCATGTGTTCATGAAACACGGCAGATCTGGATACAATGAAGTGGTTATTTTTATCAATGAAGCGATATCCCTTGGTTCCTGATTCGTACCCCATAAATATCAGTCTTTTGGATACTTTCTCTCCTTTGTGCCTTAATTGTGAGGGGACATATACATCAGCAGATACACCAAATACGTGTAAATGCCCAATTTTTGGTTTCCTTCCATACATGAGTTCGTATGGGGTCTTGTTGATTGTACTGGACCATAAGCGATTTATAGTGTAATTGGAATAAGTAAGGGCTTCAGCCCAGAATGATTGGTTTAAACCAGCATCATCTAACACACATTTAACCATGGTTTGCAGCAAACCGTTTTTTCTTTCAGAGACTCCATTTTGAAATGGGGAAAACGGACAAGATTTAAAGTGCAATATTCCTTGTGATTTTAGCCAATTTGAAAATTCGTTGGATAGGAATTCCGACCCCCTGTCAGTCATTATTTGTTTAATTTTAGTATTGTGTTGCGTCTCTACCATTTTAAAGAACTCCTTAAATTTTTTGAAAACCTCATTTTTGTGATTAAGGGTGTATACAAAACCGAATCTACTGTAGTCATCGACTATGGTTAGAAAGTATCTTTTTTTATATTTAATTGAGGGTTTTAATGGGCCTACTACATCCATGTGAATTAGTTGAAAAACTGATTGTGTGGTGCGAGTGGCTTTTTTGGGTTTTGGTTTGTTTTTAATTTTGGATGAACTGCACACAGAGCATTCTAAGTAATTTTTACAGTTCTTTATTTTTAAATCTTCGGAACATTCTAACATTTTTCGTATGACGGGAAAGCTTGCGTGTCCTAGCTTTCTGTGGAGTAAGTGACTACAATTATCGTGAATAGGTCTTCCATTGTTTAAATTCTCAGACATATTAGTATCAGTGTTTGATGCATTATCATTATTACTTTCATCATGGCTATCTGAATTTGGCTTTTTGTTTCTTAATTGATAGTTTGCATAGACTAGTTCGTTATCTTGTGGCAGTAGGTATGTTAGTCCATCATTTGTAAATAGTTTACCTATGTCTCTGTTGTTCTTAGTCATAAATACCTTTCCACCTCTGAAAGTGGTTTCTATTCCATTCTCTATACTTAATTTTAGAGTTGCCAATATGTTATTTGGAATTTCGGGCACAAATAGTACCCCCTCTAATTTCCCTATACCCTTTATATGCGTGTCTCCTATTCCTCTCACTAGGACCTTATTTTGGTTTGCTACTTTAATGTAATATTTCTTTTCAGTGAAGTTGCTTAATATTTCTCTATTATGAGTTGTATGACATGTGGCTCCAGAATCTATGAGCCAAGTGTTGAGTGAATCAGACATCAAAATGTCATTGTTTCTTATTCCATATAGTGATCCTTTCTTATTTTCTCTAGGGTTATTTCTGTACATTTGTCTTTCTTTAGGGTGTTGTGATTCTCTTCGCTTATACTTGTAATCTGGGGAAGTTCTGTCTAAGAAGTGTATTCTCCTATCCTTGTGTTGATATGAGTCACTGTATCCTGCATTCTTGGGGCAATCTCTACTCTGATGTCTTTCAGATCCACATATGAGACATTCATGTGGGTACCTATCTCTGACCCTAAAATCAGTTCTTCTTTGATTTCTACCTTCCCTTTGTTGTGTATATCGCTCTCTTCTAAGTCTATCTTCAGTAATAAGCTTATTGGTGAGGTTTTCTAAAGTAATTTGTTCTATACTTAGGTTATCTATTAAGGTAATATAGTTATCCCAGCTGTGATCTAATGAGTTAATTATAATGCTTCTCATGGTGTTGTCAGAAATGGTTTCCCCCCTTTGAATAAGGTCTGCTCTTACAGCGTTTAGATTCAAGATATGTTCACTCATGGAGGTATCATGTTTTAGTTTGGCAGAATAGAATTCCCTAGAAATTTTTGTGGTGGTGGCTACACTTTTACTATAGAACAAATTGAATAATTTTTGGTATGTTTCAAATACAGTTAAATTATGCTCTATACTGGGAAGTATACTTGGGGAAATAGAGGCAATTAATATATAATATGCTTTGTGATGGAGGCAGTCTATTTCATAGGTCCAAGGCTTATCTGGTGGGTTATCAATAAAAAATAAAACATTCTCTTTCAAATATGTAATCTGTAAACACTGGTTCCATTCCATTAAGTTGCTTCCATCTAATCTTAACTTTATAAAGTCTGAAGGTATTGTCCCTGAGTGTTGTGAAGTGTTATTCATGTTTAGTAGCTGTCCATGATTTAAGACCTTAGCATACTCACAATAAGGCCTGGGTATGGTAGATGCATGTCTGTATTTACTTATCTCTATGTTGCGCTGACTTGTATTTATGTTTTCTTCTTCTTTCTTTGCAGGCTCGTTCTGGGCATGCTCAGTACTCATTTTTCTCCAGCAGCCGGCGAGGGAGGTTCCTGTGTCTGCAGCTCCTGGGGTGAAGTCCCAGACGGCCTTCTGTTGCTCTGCTTTGTTTCCGGAGGGCCTCTGGTGACTGAAGAATGCCTGGGGTGCTGCTGTACTCGTCGGGGAGTCTTCTCTGAGGTCGTCAGTAAGTGGAGCTTGAGGTAGGCCGCCATTGCCAATGGAGCCGGGTTGTTCAGGGAGTTGCTCTTCGGTAGGTAAGTATGATTGCCAGCTTGTCTTTCTTTGGGTGGCTAGGCCTTTCTTTAGACAGTCTATTTCTTTTTGGCTTTTGGTAGATGGTAGTTTAGAATTTTCTATTTCATTTTCTGGTTGTTTGTTTGGTATTGTTAGTTTAGTCCCGAGTGCTGCAGTCAGCACCTGTATAGCATTGTCTATTTCTACTTCAGTAGGTTGAGCTTTGTTTTGTTTAAGTAATTGTTTTTTATTTGTTTTTGGACTCGGGTAGTCATCTTCTTGGTAGGTTTTGTTTTTTATTTCGTAGTTTGAGGTTTGGAATTCTTTTAGTAATTGGTCAGGCATTTTAGAGGTATTAGGTGGGTAAGATGGCTGCCATGAAAAAGGCGGGAAGCTGTCGCCATCTTCGGTGTCATTTTTGAAGTCAGGGGTTGAGTTTCTTACCTTGCAGTTTTCTTGTTTGTTATTTTCTTTATCTGCTGCTGTTCCGTGGTCGTTTATCATGCTGCGGATTTTCACAAGCAGATTTGATTCAACTGTAGTTGTTTCTATTAATTCTAGTATTTTTCTTTTTACCTCATCTTCTTTGTTTGGTGTTGAGAAAGTTTGTTCTGCTCCAGCTAGTGGTTGTTTGTTTTGTGTTAGCAGTTCATTTTCTTGTAATTGCGTTTGTTTCTTAATATTTTCAAGTGGTGTATATTTGTCAGGAGTTAGTTGAGCTGCCATTCTTTTCGTTATGTATCTGGTGGCAGGTCTTCTTTTGTCGTTATGTGAGTCTTGCATCTTTATGTTCAGTTGGGCCTACCAAACCATCCTCTTGCTACCAATTTGTTGCTAGTTGGTTATCCTGGTTAGGCCCAATATAAGAGACTGTAGACTTTCTTGTAATAATAATATTTATTTTCTTCCTCAGGAACACATTTAGACAGCCATCAATCTGACAGGAGCGAGAGCTTATATACAGAGGAGGCGGGGCTAATGATAAGTAGTGACCAATGATAAGTGACACAATGACATCACACCATGACATATATACAAGCACACATATTTACAGATATCAGGTTAGGTATTTTCAACTGTAACAGTTTTACTTGTTTGTTTTTATTAAACTAGTTTAGCTTTTCTTAAACTCCTCTTGGCTCGTCTGGTTTGTCTGGTGCATTTGCAAGCGAATAAGGGTCACAGTCTTTGGAACCAATCTCAACAATTACTTTAGCCGATTGGTCTTTATATTATATATAGTCTTAACCATATTGATAAATCTGTCCCCAAAGTCCATCTTTTGTAATTGTAAAATCATAAATTGCCAATTCACGTTATCAAATGCTTTCTGCACATCTAAAAATAACGCCATTTCTTTCTCTGAATGTTCCTCATAATATTCCAATGTATCCAAAATAATTCTTACATTGTCTCTAATTTGTCTTTTAGGCAAAAAAACCATTTTGATATGGGTGTATAAATTCATTTAATAGCCTCTTCAATCTTTCCGCCATAATTAATAATAATAATAATAATAATAATAATAATAATAATAATAATAATAATAATAATAATAATAATTTTATTTCTATACCGCCCTTCTCCCGAAGGACTCAGGGTGGTGTACAGCCTATTTAAAAACAGAATAGACATCGAATTAAAATAATTAAAAAATATTAAATAATTGGCTTAATTTAAAACCCCAAAACTTTAAAACATCCAATTAAAAATTATGTTGCTTACCCAGCCTGGCGGAACAATAGGGTCTTGAGTGCGCAGCGAAATACCTGGAGGTCAGAAATCTTACGAATTTCTGGGGGCAGTTCATTCCACAGGGCTGGGGCTCCCACAGAGAAGGCCCTCCCCCTGGGTGTCGCCAGCCGACATGACTTGGCCGATGGCACCCTGAGGAGACCCTCTCTGTGGGAGCGGACTGGCCTGTGGGAGGCTATTGGTGGCAGAAGACGGTCTCGGAGGTACCCGGGTCCTATGCCATGGAGCGCTTTAAAGGTGGTGACCAACACCTTGAATCGCACCCGGAAGACCACTGGGAGCCAGTGCAGCTCGCGCAGGAGGGGTGTCACGTGGGCGCAACGGGTTGCACCCATAACCACCCGCGTGGCCGCATTCTGCACCAGTTGGAGCCTCCGAGTGCTCTTCAAGGGGAGCCCCATGTAGAGAGCATTGCAATAGTCCAACCGGGAGGTGACAAGGGCGTGAGTGACTGTGCGCAGGGCGTCCCAATCCAGAAAGGGCTGCAACTGGCGAATCAGGCGGACCTGATAAAAGGCCCCCCTGGCCACGGCCGTCATATGTTCTTCTAAGGACAGCCGTGCGTCCAGGAGGACACCCAGATTGCGAGCCCTCTCTGTGGGGGGCAAAGATTCACCCCCAATAGTCAGCAATGGCACCTGCTGACTATATTGGGACGCCGGGAGCCACAGCCACTCAGTCTTGGAAGGGTTGAGTCTGAGCCTGTTCCTCCCCATCCAGACCCGCACGGCCTCCAGGCAGCGAGACATCACATCAAGGGCATCGTTGGGGTGGTCTGGGGTGGAGATGTACAGCTGAGTGTCGTCAGCGTACAGGTGATACTTCACCCCAAAACCACGGATGATCTCACCCAGCGGCTTCACATAAATGTTGAACAGGAGGGGCGAGAGGACCGACCCTTGTGGCACTCCCCATGCGAGATGCCTCGAGGTCGACCTCTGTCCCCCTGCCAACACAAACTGCGAGCGGTCGGAGAGGAAGGAGGAGAACCACCGCAGAACGGTGCCCCCTATTCCTAACCCCCTCAACCACCGCAGCATGATACCATGGTCGATGGTATCAAAAGCTGCTGAGAGATCTAATAGGACTAGGACAGAGGAACAACCCCTGTCCCGAGCCCTCCAGAGATCATCCACCAACGCGACCAATGCCGTTTCTGTGCTGTGCCCCTGCCTGAAGCCCGACTGGCACGGGTCCAGATAGATAGCTTCATCCAGGTGTCGGGGAAGCTGTCGTGCCAGCACGCTCTCAACAACCTTCGCCACAAAACGAAGGTTGGAGACCGGACGATAGTTGGCTAATTCAGCCGGGTCCAGGGAAGGCTTCTTGAGGAGGGGCCTCACTACCGCCTCTTTCAAGGTGGCAGGAAAGGCACCCTCGCTCAAAGAAGCAGTTATAATCCCCTGGAGCCAGCCTCGTGTAACCTCCCGGGAGGCCAGTACCAACCAGGAGGGACACGGGTCCAATAAACACGTGGCGGCACTAATCTTACCCAGAACCCTGTCCACATCCTCGGGAGCCACAGGATCAAACTCCTCCCAGATAACATTCTCAAGACCTGCCCTCGTCTCCTCCCGTGGACTCATCCAATCGGAGTTCAAGCCATCCCGAATCCGAGCGACTTTATCGTGCAGGAATTGCACAAAATCCTCAGCACGACCCTGCAAGGGATCTTCCCGCACTCCCCCCCAAAGAAGGGAGTGGGTCACCCTAAACAGGGCAGCTGGGCGGTTCTCTGCAGATGCGATAAGAGCGGAAAAATGGTTAGATTTTGCCACTTTTATTGCCACTAGGTAGGTCTTGATATAAGACCTCACCTGTGTCCGGTCGGAATCGGATTGACTAGTCCTCCAAATGCTCTCTAGGCGTCTTTTCCGACGCTTCATCTCTCTCAGCTCCTCAGAGAACCATAATTGATGCAAATATTTTATAATCTGCATTTAATAGTGAAATTGGTCTAAAATTCTTAATTTGTTGTAAATCTGTTTCTTCTTTTGGTATAAGAGTTATATATGCCTCCATCCATGAGTTTGGTGCCTTGGCTTCTATTAATAAATCATTAAATACTTGTAACAATATATTACTTAGTACATCTTGCAACTTTTTATATACTTCTGCTGGTAGCCCATCTGGTCCCGGGGTTTTTCCATTCTTCTGCCTTTTAATTCCCTCCATCAATTCCATCATTGATATTCTTTCTTCTAATGCTTTTTTAAATTGTTCTGGTATTTTAGGGGTCATTACTTTTTCCAAATATTGTTCTTTCTTTTCTTCTGGTATCTGCTCTTGTTGATATAATTTCTTATAATATTTCTCAATTATTTTTTTCTTTTCCTCATTTTGGTAACATATCTTTCCCTCTTGATCTAATAATTGAGTTATCAGTTTCCTTTCCTTTTCCTTCTTCATCTTGTATGCCAGCCACCTTCCTGATTTATTTGCATTTTAAAAAAAAGTTTTCCTTTGATGCTTTTATTTTCCTTGCCAGGTCTTCATTTTCTATTAAATTCAATTTATGTTTCCCCAATTCCATTAGGTTTTTAATTCTTTTGTCTTGTGGATTTTTTTTGCAATTCTTTCTCTAACTTCTTATATTCCTGCTGCAACTTCTTTTGAGTTTGTCTTCCTGTTTCTTTCTTTTTCCTGCATATGTCATTGCCAAACCCCTTATATATGCTTTGCTAGTGTCCCATACATTTTGCAATGATGTATCTTCTTTTCTATTTTCTTTGAAGAAAAAGGTCAATTCTTTTTCCATATATTGTATAAAATCTTTCTCATTTAATAGGCTTTGATTTAATGTCCATCTCATTCTTTTTCTTTGTCCTTTCCATGTCATCATTATTGGATTGTGATCTGCCCATTTATTTGCTTCTATATCAATCTTGTCTATCTTGGATATTAAGTCTATGGACATCCACATCATATCTATTCTTGACCATGACATATGCCTGTTTGAGTAAAATGTATATTGTTTTTCCTTTAAATTTCTTTTCCTCCAAGCATCCTGTAAACTTAATTCATCTACCATTCTATAGAATGTTTTCAGGAGTGTCTTTCTTGGTTTTTTATTCACTTTTGTAGATTTATAATCTAACTCATTATCAACAATCGCATTACAATCTCCAATTATGCAAATATCTTCATATTCATATTCTAATATTTTTCAGTGTAATTTTGCATAAAATTCTTCTTGATTTTCATTTGGAGCATATATACCCACAAGTAATATTTTTTATAGTTCATTACAATTTCTACCATTAATACTCTTCCTTCCTCATCCTCATATATTTGTTTGGATTGGATTGTCTGTTTGATGTAAAATGCTACTCCTCTTTTGCTTTGACAAGCCAAAGTTGTATACAATGTCCCTAATTTTATTCACTTCAAAAAAAAATTATGTTGCTTTCTAATATGCACTTCTTGTAAGCATATAATTTCTAATTTTATCTTCTCTAATTTATTGAATATTTTCTTTTATTGCCAAATTTAATCCATTTATATTCAAAGATATTATTTTAATTTCTTCTTCCATTTCTTATTTATTTGTTTTGTCAATCTAGTCATTCTTATTTCCCTTAGTTACTTAACTTCTTTCACTCTTGCTCCTTCTCTTAACGCTCTCTCTTCTTGTTCTTTCGTTGTCTCTCTTGGCTGTTCTTTCTTCTCCTCCTGTTGTTCATCCCCTTTTTCTTCCCTCAACCTTCCTTCCTCTTAGACATCTATGAATTGTTTATAAAATAACTCTGCTTTCTCTATAGAGTCTAATCTGTATCTTTGTTCTTGCCAGTTCACCAATATTCCTTCTGGAATCAACCATCTAAAATTTATTCCTCTCTTTATTTCGTGAGAAATTCCTCTCTTCATTTCGTGAGAAATTGATATTCTTTTCTCAGATCTCTCACTCTTCTTGGAATTTGTTTCAGTGCCACTACTTCTCTTCCTTTGTGCTTTATCGTTGTTGAGCTACAATCATCAATTGTAATATCTCTGTTCTCAGTGTTTTCTTGGTGAATCTGACATGAATTTCTCTAGGTAGATTATGTCTCATTGCATATTTTGTGTGCACTCTGTATATCTTTTTTTTTTAATTGGAAAAGTTTTACAATTACATTTTCTCCCCATTCCCCCCCAACCCTCCCTAACCTCCCTAACCCTCCCTAACCCCCCCAACCCACCCCTCCCCCCGGACTTCCACAGAATATAATCCAAATCAAAATCCCCTTTTTATAAAACTTGAACCCCTCCACCCCCAATATATTTTTTCATCTTCACAAAATTCAAATATTTCTATCTTTATATAATACTTTCATTTAAAAGCTATCTGATACTTCCTAGTTTGATATTTGTTCTGCACATAATCTATCCACTTTTTCTACTCCCATTCATAAGTCTCTTGTGAACGATTTTTTAGATATGCACTCTGTATATCTCATCGATTCCACTTAATATCCCTTCCTTACTTTCTTCCATTGCTTCTGCTAGTATCTCTGCAATTTTCTGTGCTAAATTTTCTCCCTTTTCTTCTTCAATGTTTTGAAATCTTAAATAAAAATCAGCTTTATCCATTTCCAGGGTTATAATTGTTGTTTCCTGATTTTTATCAGTAATTGTAAGTCTATAGTCCATCTCAACTTTTTTCTCCTGCTTCTGCTTTTTCTTCCATTTGCTTCTGCTTTTTCTTCCATTTGCTGCAATCGTTGTTCATTTTTTCCTATCATTTCTTTAACTTCTTTCAATTCTCCTTCCATTTTTTCCATATTTCCTTCCAATTTTTCCATTCTCCCATCTACCTTGACTAATCTTGTCTTAAGATCTTCATATAGTCTGTAGCATATTTTTTTAATTCTGTGTTTATTTTTTCTTGCTGTGGTGTGGGTCCTGTTGTCTTTTGCCCAGTAGTACCAGATGCTGCAGATATTGATGGTGATGATGAATGTTGTGTTGTTTTCTTCATCTTATTTTTTCAAATCTTACTGCCCAATTTATAATCCAAATACTCGATTTCTTCAAATTCAAGCTGCCCACTCAGACTCTTCAGGTTCTTGCTACCCTAATCCATATAAATTTAATCCATACTCCATATAGGAGGAAAAAATGGTAGAAAGACTGTATCTGAAGAAACAACACCAAAAATATATATAAAATCAAAAGCAGCCAAGATGCCCCAAAAAAGGCAAGAATTAAAAAAAAGAAAAAGAAAAACAAGAGAGAAAAATGATTTTTCAAATCTTACTACCTAATTTTATAATCCAAATACTCGATTTCTTTAAATTCAAAATGCCCAATCAGACTCTTCAGGTTCTTGATACCCTAATCCACATAGATTTGATCCATAAACCATACAAAAAGACAAGAACAATCAAACAGCCCAAAAGTGCAAAAATAGAGAGAGAAAAAAAATAGAAAGAAAAAAAAAAGAAAAGATAAAACCAGATCAGAGCAAAAATAAAAACTCACTAGTCCAAAACCCAGGTGTTTGCCCAAACTATCCAACCAGGCAATAAAAAGATGAAAAAAATATATCTCCCCCAAAAAATTAAAAATAGAAAAAACGAAAATCCTGCCAATGAACTCTTTTAAGTCCAGGAAGAGGAAATTTCTACAAGAAAAAAGGAAAAGGCACAAAAAGAGAAAAAACAGAAAGGAAAAATAATATTCCAAAATACCACTTCCAAAATCTTCCAAAATTTATAACTCCATCAAGGGAAAGGAAAAAACAAAAACTTTCTTTTTTTCCCCCTTTTATATCTTCCCCCTTCTGTTACAAAGTCACAAGACCACTTCTTATCAAAATCTTCTTGCCAGTTTCCAAAACATCCCAAGATCACTCCATTCTCATCTTTTCCTTTATCCAATATATCTCTTTAATTTCCTCTGCAATCCAAAATAGTCTTAAAAGAGAAAAAAAAAAATAAACCCCCAGCTTCAAAACTTCAAACTCAAAATTACAAATTACAGTTCTTTAGCCAAAAATGCCTCTTTTCCCAATCTATTTTCAATTTATTAAATTACTTTTTCAGCTTTTGTTAATTAGCTTTTATTAATGGCTTCCGCTTCTTCGCAGCTGTTCTGGAGGTGGGGAGGTAGCCTTTTTCCACTCCCTCCCCTCTCTCTTTGCCAATTTTCTCAAGTAAAATAGTTTTAAAAGTTCAGGAGTTAAATATATAAAGGAATCTTGTTTCCAAGACCACAGTATCTCACCCAGATGATCACCTCATTCTTTTTTCCTTCTCTTCCTCCGTGTGACCGCCCGGCTTTTGACTAATGACTGTCTTACCCTGCTACTGGGTCGGAGGCTGATGGAACTTGCGACTTCCCTGTTCATGCCTGCCTGTGCCTCTGTTCTTCACTGTCCCTACAGGACAGCTATGATTCCTGGGGATCCTGTAAAGCAGCTGAGATATCAGCATTTCCAGGAGCCCCAGAATTTGCTGTACCACCACTAGCACTGGCCACACCCACCTCCCAGACTAGGCCAATCTATTCACAAACAAAACACCTCCACAGAAGACTGGAGTTGATGGGATTATTCTAAGAACAGGACATAACCTTTTAGACATAATAGGATTTACCCACCACCATTAGAATAGTAAAAGACACAAAGCTCACTACATTGCACAACCCCCTGAAGCATTTCAAACACAAAACCCCAAAGAATGTATAAAAACCTATCTATCCTAACCCCATTTTGTCAGCTATCCCAGAACTACATGCTGTTGTTGGTTCTTCTCATCAATAAACAGAGTCCTTCTCTCTAATCAGCCTCCATTTTATTTCCAGTGCTTTTCTCCCGGCTTGGACCTGGACTGGATTTTTCTTCCAACAACTGGAATTACCCAGATGTTAATTTCCTTGATGGTATTTCCTTCACTGAGTACAGACTTTAAGACCTTATTCACTCTCATGATGTATTCACTACTAATCAGTGGTGAAATCTGGCTGGATCTATCCAGCTCACGCAAATCAATAGTGCCAGCAGCAGGGGGCTCTGCCCACCTGCCGGGATGTCTTTACATCCCGATTTTGACCCTCTGCACATGCACAGAAGGCTCTGTGCATGTGCGGAAGAGGCACACGCAAGCATAGCATGCGTGCATGCACGCTCACACTCCCGAACGGAAGGTAAGTGCATTTCACTGCTGCTACTAATCTTCTTGACTTCAGTATGCTTGATATTATCATCTTGAAGGATGCCTAAGTATTTGTAGTGATCTTCCTCATCCAGACTCTTGATATTATTTCCATAAGGCATCTCGATTCCTTCATTTTTCACTATTTTTCCCTTGATGATGATAGGGCTGACATATTTATACAATCCAAACTTCATTGCAATATCCTGGCTGTATAGACAGACCAGGGCTGTCACAACTCATGGCCATTGGGCCAGATGTGTCACTCGCTGGCCACACCCACACCCGGTTTAATGAAGGGGAAAAAGTCACAATACATCATGTGACTCCGCCGTGACGACATAAGTTTGACACCCGATATAGACAGTGTTAAGCAACAATTCCACTTTGGATGGTATTTTTCCATACAGCCTAGAATCATCCATATAAAAGAGATGGGATAACCCGGCAGATGTTTTTAATGTTTGATAATGATGGCCTGACTTGTTCATTAGTGTGGAATCAATGCAATGATGAACAATAGTGGTAATAGTCTCCTTGAAATATTCTTCTCATGATATTAACCTTTCCCAGTCTACCTCCATTGACTAGCAACTTTTCTATTGTGCAATTGATCTTTGCACAAAATTTCTGATGTTTCTACTGCAGGGGTGTTAAACACGCGGCCCATGGGCCAGATGCGTCATGCGCTGGCTACGGCCATGCCCTGTTTAGCAGAGGGGAGAAAAGTCAAGATATGTCACATGACAATGCCGTGACAATGCAAGTTTGACATCCCTGTTCTACTGACTCCTTATTTCTAGGCATTTGATTATCCAGTCATGTGGTAGGGAGTCAAATGCCTTCTTGTAATCAGTCCAAGCTACATTCAAGTTGGTCTTTCTTTTCTTTCAGTTTTCCAAAATCAATTTGTCGATCAGGGGCTGATCTTTTTGTCCTCTACTGTTTGGGCACTGCTTCCTTTCTGCTTATTTTGGGCAGCTTATTTTCAACTAGGTAGCAATTTGAAAGTTCTTGGTAAGAAGGTAATTGGCTTGTAGTTGCCTGGTGCTACCCCTTTTGTTGGATTTTTCATTGCCAAGTAGGTTTTGCCAATCTTTACTTTTACCTTCTTGCAGTATGCTTTAAACTGCTTGACAATTAGTGGATATAGACCATTCAGATGTCTCAGCCAAAATCCATGCAGTTCATCTTTACCTGGTACTGAATTTTATTTTTATTTTATATTTTTTTTATTAATAATATATCCGTTCTGAGAAATGATTACCAAACATTTAGATAATTAGAGCACAAAGAAAAAATGATTTTGCTCTAGCTCAGTTCTATCATCTGAAATAAATTTTTACTTTTCCTGTGCAAGAAAATAAGATACATTTTCATAGGAAAATTATATTGGTCTGGATTAGCATTAACTTGGGATTTGATAAATTTGGAGTTCTGGGTATATTAGATTTGTTTTCAATATTTTGAAAACAATAATTCAAATTGAAAATTATTTTAAAATTGTATGCATAAATCAAGACTTACGATTGTTATAAGTTGTATTTAAAAAAATAATAAACTTGTATTAAAAATATAAGTTATGCAAACAATATTAATTCTCTTTTGGTGAGTTTCTATTTAGTTATTTTATTAACTTTATATAGCTGCCCGACTTACACATATACACAGTCACATGTTTATGTGGAACTCAAAATCGCATGATTAATAATATTAATCACTAATCATTATCATTAATCATAATAACTACACCAAGTTGCTCACTACTGCAATGTATCTGCCAATGTCTCATGCAAAAAGTGTTAGTGGACTTGGTACAATGGGACTAGAGTTTTAGTGAAAATAACTGAATTACACAAAATATTTTAGATGTAGGCTTCCCACAGTAGAACTCACCTTTTTGATATAATAATCTTCTCCACCTTATAAGAAGGGCTTACCCATACATGAAGGTATTGTTTTTCTATGATTTCAGTTACCCTACTGCATTTTGTATTAACTCTCTAGCCAATTTTTTTACATCAACTAAACTACAGAATTCAAGATTTTATCAATATTATCTCCCTTTGTTCTTGCTGCTTTTATTTGATGTGTGATCTGAAATCTTAACCAGGATGTTGTCAATTGATGTAGCATAAGAATGATGTTTATTCTACTGTACAAATTAGTTATTTATAGAGTGTCTTTGAGAATGTTGACTTCTGGCAACTGCCTGCAGTTTTCTTGGCAAGATTTGGCAATGTTGACTTTTGGCGAGAAGTCCCTGCAGTTTTCTTGGCAAGATTTCAGAAATGGTTTGCTATTGCCTGCTTCCTAGGACTGAATGAGAGTGACTGGCCCAAAGTCTCCTAGCTGGCGTCATGCTCAAGACAAGACTAGGTCTCATGCTTTAACCTGATGCTGTAACTGCCACACCAATATGGCTGTTCTATCATTAAGCAACCTCAATTGAAGAATGTATATAATATTCAGAAGACATTCCCAGAATTTAGCACGCATAGCTTGCTGGCAGGCATATTACATGACATCATTTCCCTGGAATATTTCCGAGTTAAAGTATTATTTAACTTGTCTCTTCCCTGCACTGTCATTATCAGTGAGAATTTCAAGTTTGCCACGGCCACACAGGTTCTTGGAAGCAGTTACATGATCTCAGTTATGACCCCATTGAAACAAGGGACTCGGCTAAGATAAATACATAAATAAATATCTTCCCTACTTTCAGCACCGGGTGATTTAAGGCTTCCGCCGAGTTAATTCGAATAGTGTCTGAATAAAACGCGGCGTACGATCAGTTTGAGAGATCTTCTCCTCTTGGACCAGGACTGGGAGGTTCCTGGAAGTCGCAGTGGGTGTTTGGGGAAGAGGGGTGGAGCCACGAAGCCCAATGTTGGTACACTGCACGCTGCCGACGCGAATCCTCCCCTTCCCTTACATTGCTCGCTCGCTTGCTCTGACGTCGCCACATGTTTCTCTCAAAAGCAAAGGTATCAGCGCGCGTCCCCTAGAACCGAGCGTGCTGTTCCGTGAGTGGCTTCTCCTCGCTCTCGTTGACTCCAGCGTTTCTCTCCTGAGCGCGGGGGCCTTTGTCTGTTTTCACCAGAAACAACTTAACTTATTGTTTTCTGTCGGCTTGACATATTACAATTGTTTTTTTAATATTATATTTAATTTTATTACTACCGGTAATTGTTTTTCGTACCGGTCCTTCGGACTGCCAGTATCTAAGGATTTTTTGCTTCGGTTTAAAGAGAGAAATCGACGGAAGAAAGAAGCTCCGGAACTTTGCAAGTTTTAAGCTTTATAGATTGAGGTAAAATATTCAATTTTGGGTTTGGGGAAGAGGCTTGAAGAAGTTATCAACAGCTGTCTGAGTGGGTTAACTGCGTTTGCTAGTGATATAACTAGCTGTGGACTGATTTTTGAAATGTAAGAATGTGTGAGAAGATGTGAGCGGGATAGAGAGGGAGCATTTGGGGGAGGGAGAATCCATCAGCCGCCGCCAGCGCTACCGTGTCACAGCAGGGTGTCCAGGATCTCCCCCCCACTCCGCCTTTTGAAACCCTCCCCACAAAAGACGTCGCTGGTGAGGCAGTCTTGTGACTGATTTGCATTGTTGTCTACATTTTCCGAAGTAGAATTCCCGGGAAGAAAGAATTCCCGAGGAGAAGAAATAAATAGCTGAAAAAGCTCCGGAAAGTCTAAGAGATGCTTCGGGCGGCAGTCAGTTAACGTTAGAAAGGGACCGTGACAATCGGTTATTTGGATTGCATCATGTGAAGTTCCGGGCAAAAAGAGGACGGATGGGTGGAGTTCGTTCACTTCCAAATCTGATTACGCAATCATGTCGCGAGAGTGTGTGTGTGTGTGTGTGTGTGTGTGTGTTTTCATAAGCTTCCTGATCTTAATGATGTGTTGTGTCTATGGATGGATGGATGGGGAAGATGTGTGAAGGCTCTTTCCTTATCTGCTTAGCTGGGCAGATAAGCCGCCTTTTGCCCTATCACCCTGGCTTCTCACCGTAGATCTTTTGTTCCCCCCAGCGACCCCATCTTTCCAGACAACGTGTGCTCCCAGTGTTCTAGCTGGAGATATCTTTGTTCTCCTCCCAGTACTTTTCCTTCCCTCACCCCTCTTCGCTTATCCCGCCCTTCTCTGCTAGTACTTTTCCACTCGCCTGGCTGAATCAGCCGCGGTGAGCAGCAGCTTCGAAGCAGCGTCTCACGTGACCAGCTTCGGAAGACTACTGCAGTATTGACGTTTTCCCCTCACCTTCGCAGACGAAGCAGGACCCGCGGCTGCCAAGGACAAAAGATCACGAGGACCCCAGGCGACCCCTCCCAATCCAAATAATTCTTTGGCCTAATTGATCCGCTCCTTAAGAAGACACCCTGGATCCCAGCATGACCAAAGCTGAAATGGGCAAGCTGAACAACACCCGAGAGGAGGACAGCAGCAGCTACAGCTCCAACAGCAACGACTTCAGCTATCACTACCCCACCAAATCAGCTGCGATGAAGAGGTCAGGGAGATTTCTCTGTCTTGCTTTGAACCACAGTACAACATCCTCTTTAAATACCTGTCCCATCTGACTGAACTGGGGAAAATAGGATAGATAGATAGATAGATAGATAGATAGATAGATAGATAGATAGATAGATAGATAATTCTGTTGTTGGAATTCCCCCACTAAAGGAAAATCTTTAAAAAATGACCATATCACAAGCCAGGAAAAAGAAGAAAATGTTGCACATTGTGGATGCATTTATTCAGATTTTAACTCACTTAAAAATAAGTGGAATTTTACAATACCGTATTATTTAAAGTTCCTCTTTCTCTTCCTTTCATAGCCATTACGTAGATATGGATCCAGAAAACCAAAACTTTTTACTTGAATCCAACCAAGGGAAGAAGAAATATGAAACTGAATATGTAAGCACATACCAATAGTGTTTTTACAAAGTAAAATCAATTTTATTATAAAACCTGTCGCAAGTAACAGCAAATTGTGAACTTTCACCATTCTTATTTACAGCATCCAGGTACAACTTCCTTTGGAATGTCAGTATTTAACCTGAGCAATGCTATTGTGGGCAGTGGCATTCTTGGACTTTCTTATGCCATGGCAAACACAGGAATTGCTCTCTTTGTGTAAGTATTAGAATGCAATAAAATCACAATATGTTATTATTTTAGGATAATATCTGTAGGTGCTTGTTTCAAACCTAAAACTTAATTCTATGAAAGTATCTGAACACAAGCCATTTTATTCCCATTGACATCGCCAGAGACAAGAACCAGTGAACATTTATCTACCATGTTTCCTCAAAAATAAGATCCTGTCTTATATTTTTTGAACCCTGAAATAAGTGCTTGGCCTTATTGCCATGTGCTCAAAAGCCCAATTGGGCTTATTATCAGGGGATGTCTTATTTTGGGGAAAACATGGCAGAAATATACTTGAACTCACAGTAAATTGTTTTTAGTGGCAAGCCTATGAGATTAGACTGCAAATTACTTTAAACAGAAAAAAAATCAGCTCAAACTAATAATTTAGAGACCCAGTAATTTCAGTTGAAGAATACAGCTCATGTTTATGTTTACATTTCTTCTATTGGAACCAGTAGGATTTTAAACATTTAGGTTTGAATAGCTCATATACATCATCTTTCTTTTTTGTGGGCAATGGAAGTTAAGCAGATTTTGACATTTTTGAATTTATACACTATAAAAATGAAATTGCACTCACTTTTAGTGTTTTAGTTATAATTTGTTGTTGCCTTTTATTTTGTTTGAATGCTGTGTCTTTCCTCAAAAATGATTTTTACATTAATATAAATATCACTGATAGTTTTCTCAAATAGTGGGGGAAATACTTCAATTTATCCATTTTAATTTCTGGATTATAATGTTCTACAATTTAGCAAGCTGGTGACTTTGGGCCAATCATTCTCTCTCAGCCCAACCCACCTCACAGGGTTGTTATTATGGGGAAATAGTAGGAAGCAGAAGAATTAGGTATGTTCATCAGCTTGAGTTATTTATAAAAATGGGGAACAAAACTAGATTTAGATACCATTTGCCATCCTACATTTTGCCTATAGCATCATAAAACATTTGTCAATTTTTCCTTGATAATTTCTCATTAAAAAAATCATATGCTGTAGAGTTTGCTGTTGGTCCTGCTTGAAATAAGAAAAGGGCATCTGTCATATTACAGGGAGCAACAGATCCTGAGTAGAATTTAGCTATGTAGTCATTGGTGTGAAAAACAAGGAGATCCATGCAGATGTATTTCTGTTAGAAGGCTGTTTTAAGTCTGAAAAGTTAAAGGACTGCATGTTCAGAAAGGCAAATATATAGTGGCATGTATATGTTCGTTATTAATAGAAACCAAAGAAATATGGAAATAACATAATAAATAATTGTATTTTATTGTGCCATTTCATGCTCCAAAAAGTTTTGCAGTGGTTACAATGTAATCAGCATAAGGCATGCTAGTGGGATTCTCTGACAGGCAGGGTTTGACAAAAAGCACATTTAAGTCAGAGGAAATACACACATACAAACACACACACAGACACAGAGTTTGTCAGTACATTTTATATCAGTGTAAGAATAAACAATGAATTTAGCGAGGCTTGCCGATATAAAAATGTAACCTAACATTATGTGTTTTTTTCTTAAATTGTTTATCTTTTCTACTGGAAATTAATTTATCTAAAATATAAATTATAAATAATTAATTTATCTAAAATATATTGTAAAGCAAAGAATAAAATTTTAAAGAAGTAAATACCATTTTATTTCTTCTTGGAATAAATAAGCATTTCAGACTATAGAAACAACTGAGTAGACAATGTTGATCAGCTTATAAAATAACTCCTGTCTGCATCTGAAATGACTTAAATCTTGACATGTATTTTCTAACCAATTTATATAGCTTCTCCCACACAAACAAGTGCTCTGGGCAGTATACAACACAGCAAAAAATGTTAATAAATACATTAAAAGTTTAAAGCCAAGCTAAAATAAAGAATAGACAAAAAACTGTTAAAAGTAGCAGAGCTCCCTCACTAGTTCACCATCTCCTAGAATCCCCAGGCCTGCAGGCATAAACTGGTCTTAAGGGACCTCCAGAAGCCCAACAGTGATCAGGCCAACCTTGTCTCATGGAGAAGAAGATTCCACAGCACAAGCACCAAGGCACAAAAGACTCCACAGCATAAGCGCCAAGAGCCTGCAAAATGTAGCTCCATAGGTAATCGAACCTATAACATGCCCTCTTTGCATGGTAAATGGGAGCATAAAATTGGAAAAAGATTCCCCAAACAACTCAGTGCCATGCTATGAAGAACTTCAAAGGTCAACACCAGCACCTTGCATTGGACCCAGAAAGACACTGGTAAACAATACAGTTCATGAAGTGGAGGTGTGACATGTGTTCTACCAGAAACAAACTTAACTGCACCATTACACTTGGCATCTGCTGAAGTTTCCAGATAGTCTTCAGGAGCAGCCGGATATATTTAGTGGATTGCAGTAATCTAGCAGACTACCAGAGCAGGAATGACCATGAGTATATCCCCTGATCTAGAAATGATTTGTGCTAGATTTGTTTTTAAAAGTGGCAGTTGGGCTCTTTTTAATCCTTCTTAGACTGTTCCTTGTCCCCTGAACACAGTAAATATTCCTAATATATTCACTGCATTTAAATTTATATTTAATTTCATTATTTACTTTGGGAATGATGTGACAATGTTAAATTTATTCATTTTTCAAAGCCATTGCAGCCAATAAAGAATTTAAGTGTGTTCAGATAGTTCTCATTTAACTCACTGGCAGAAATATGTATATAAATTTATATGATCTTGATACTTTTTATTTATATATTCAATTTCAAAACAAAACAAAACATTGCATTTGTATTTGCTTTTTAGAATTCTCTTAGTCTTCGTGTCAATATTTTCTCTATATTCCGTTCATCTTCTTTTGAAGACTTCCAACGAAGGAGGTAATGACAGTAACTATTTGTCGATCATAGATTCAACCCCTTTTCCCTTTCTAAATTGCATTATTCTAAATCTTTGTTCCTATAGGATCTTTATTATATGAACAATTGGGAATGAAAGCATTTGGCATGCCTGGAAAACTTGCAGCATCTGGATCAATTACAATGCAAAACATTGGAGGTAAGATCCTTCTTAGATACCCTAAAAGCAGTCTTCTTCTTATTCCTAAAATTATTTTTTCACAAAACATGCTTTCATTAACAAATTCAATGATGTCATTAGGAACTGTATTTTGTGATTTTTTAAATATGTTATCATTGTAATTATCTACAATATTATTCACTTGCAGCTATGTCAAGCTACCTCTACATCGTGAAATATGAGTTGCCATTGGTCATCAAAGCATTTTTGAACATTGAAGAGCATTCAGGGTAAGTCCTAGAACTGCTTGGTAGAAATTGTTTTTATGGGAACATGTAAAGGGACATTGATATTTGAGGACTTCTGTTGAAACAGGTTAAGTTCTTAAACAAAAGTAATTAAAGTAGTAAATTCCAGTTATGCATTCGTGATTCTGGAGAGGTCTGTTTGAAAGTCTAGTGGTTAAGGTACCAAGCTAGAAAGTGGGAGACCATGAGTTCTAGTCCTGTCTTGGCCATGAAAGCCAGCTGTGTAACTCTAAGCCAAGTCATTCTCTCTCAGCCCAAGCCATCTCACAGGGTGGTTGTTGTGAAGAAAATAAGAGGAAGGTGTGTTGAATATGTTTGTCTCCTTGAATTATTTCTAAAAATAGTAAATACAAATAAATAAATAAATACAAATATTCAGATATGGAAAGCCATGTGCAGAAGAGACTCCAGAATGGAATCATTGTGCTTCCTGCATTTTAATCTCAAACAATCCTCAAAATAGAAAGAAGATTTTACTTGAAGTTCAGTTCCTGATGTTCTGTCAATATGTCCCTATAGTTTTATTGGCAGCAAGAAGGAAGGAGTTATTAATAATTTCCTTCTAACAAGTCTTTTTGACTTCCTGGTCTAGGTTAGAGCCCTTGAGTTCCTTAAAGTTTCTAATTCAAGTACTAAGCAATATGTTTTCAAAACCAGTCTAGGTTGGCCAGGTGCTTTCACTTGTGGAGACACCTAGCCTTAGAAGATTTTGAAAATTGTCAAATTAGATTATCATGCAAAGATTTCACCATGTACATTCTCCTTTTCCTTCTAGAGAATGGTATTGGTATACTAATGGCGATTATTTAGTTATATTAGTATCCTTGGTGCTCATTCTTCCTTTGTCATTGTTAAAAAATTTAGGTAAGTGGTTTTTAATGTTGATATTAATGTGGAATAAACAAGAAAAAATGGTTAACTTACTTGCACTCAGTAAGAGAAATCCCTAATAGTCAAGCCAGTTTTTCTTCTTCTTTATTCTGTATATGCAGATGTAAATAGCATGATCAAATTCATGAAACTCTCTGGTTGGCCAATGTTAATTTAAAACAATACATGAATTAAACGTGATGACTGTCCTGAAAGGAAAGTGTAGCACTATTTGCATCACATTAAGCATTCCAATTTTATATTGGCTTAACTTGGAATATATTGTCTGAACTTAAATGGGCTACAGTATATTCTTAGTGGATATATGCCAATAGTTAACTTGCTAAATTTGACTATTTGCCATTTGGACTAATCATGTATTAGAAAGGAAATTCTGATTAATTGATTAAAGGTGTACTGGGTGATTTGTAAGTGGATATTAAATTAAAATATTTCTGATAACAATTCCTACTAATGTCTACTGAACAAGATGGCATAACAGTTCAAAATGCTGAATATGTTGTACATGTTGTTTTTCACATGTACTGCATACTTTAAATTAAAACATTCCTTTACCATTGTAGGTTATCTAGGCTACACCAGTGGATTTTCCTTATTGTGCATGGTTTTCTTCCTTATTGTGGTAGGTATCGTTTATTTATCTATATTTTTAAATGTTTAGAATATTAATTCAAATGCTATCACAGAAACTTGTAATCATATCTTGTAATTATAATTAGAATGGCAACAGATTTATCATGTGAAATTAACTGTGGTCATCCTTTGTTAGGTCATTTGCAAAAAATTTCAAATTCCTTGTGGAGCAGAACATGATCTAATTAATGCAACTCTGAACATTACCATGGAGCAACCGTTGATTGCAAATGAAACAAATATTAATGCAACATATGATTCCTGTGTACCAAAATATTTTATCTTCAATTCAAAGGTAATAATTAAACTAAGTATAATTGCAACTTCTTCAAAGTCTAACTAGTCGTGAAACTTCCTGTTCACCTTATAAAAGCTATTATAGCAATACTAAGATCAGTATCTTGCTTATTGTCCTTGAATTAAATTGAACATAAGTATGGGTGAGGGAACAATTTCATCTTTACCCAGTTGTTTGACGAGACAGAATACTTCAAGAATAAACTAATGATGATGCCACACTTATACCAGTGTGGTATAACCAGGTATCATCTCATACAGCTGGAGTTTTCCTTCCCTACCAATTCCATATATCACCCATTATTTAACTCCTTGGAATTAGTTTGCAAGTATGGAAGAATGTTACATGAACAGTATATTCTACTAGCCAACACTTTTGAATAAAACCCAACATGAGCACTCTCATACTCATTTAGTGAAATCTTTAAAATTCCATCTCACTGCTAAATAATTCCATGCTATGCATAAAATGCAGTGCCATCTCTACAATTATTATTTTTTTAAAAAAATGAATAGAATGATTGATAACCTGCTTGGTGACTTGAATAAAAGTGGATGTGACTAACAATTGTGTACTAACAAATACTTTTCTAGTATTTAGTATATTTGAGTAGGAATAAAAGTTCCAATTGCCTTTAGACTATTTACTTTTTTTCCACCTAATTTTTTTCATTCAAACCTTTATTGTCAGTGCACAAGATATGTATAATGAGATTGGTTGAGCTCCCTCAGTGCACAACCCCCAACACAAAACTACTCACAGTGAGTTGTTTTCATATGGGAAAGTTGATAAATAGAAAGGGCAATTATAGATAATAATTTGAGCTGTTCATAAAAAAGGAGGAATATGAATGAAAAAAATGAAAAACATGCTGTTTAGAATTATAGCTCTAGTTTTTCAAGAAACTATCTGAGTGTCTTTTAAATTAAGTTATAGAAATAGTCATACACCTATTTTTATGTTTTCCAGACTGTCTATGCTGTACCAATCCTGACATTTTCTTTTGTCTGTCATCCTGCTATTCTCCCTATTTATGAAGAACTGAAAGGGTATGTCATGTATTAACATCTGTCTTGTGTTTTCAAAGAATTGCATATACATATGGAATGATGTATTTCATAAATATTCATAGCAATTTATTTGTTTTTCTATAATAGCCGAACCCGCAGAAGAATGATGAAAGTATCCAATGTTTCATTTTTTGCTATGTTCCTCATGTATCTTTTGGCTGCTCTCTTTGGATACTTGACATTTTATGGTAAAAAAGCAACTCTTCTATTTTAAGTTGTGCATGTTAATTTTTTATATATCTTTGGAGTATGAACAGGTCAACTGGAGTAAAGCAAGCTCATACTGTTTTGTCTTTATGTAAACATGTGCTCCATTGTAGCATTGTAGCATTTGTATGTAAGAAGGCAATTTCAACTTAAAGCAATAGGAAGTTTGCACAAGCATCCTTCCTTCCTTCCTTCTGCAGAAAAATAAGTTCCACAAATATGACTTAGTCATTCATTTTTTAGTTAACTGGTTCTATGGACTTCTGAACTCCCTTGCTAATAAGAAGCAAGTCCTAATAAAACATATTTCCTGTAGAGATTTCATGAAAAAGGCTCTTCAATTTTTAATAACAGTAGACCCATCAGTCATTGTGAAACCATGTTTATGGCCACACACAAATTAAAAATGGCTGTCAGGGAGGTTAGGACCAATCAATTTTGTGAATTTTTTGTTAATGTTATACTGAATCACACTTATGTTCTGCCTGACTTCTGTGGAAGGAAGACAAAGAGAGTCCATTACCTGTGAGGGGCAAGATGGGCACTCTATTCCTGGTTCCATGTGGCATTCCATTCTACTCAAAGCTGTTATAAGGAGGAAGGGTTAGGAAGTCTGAATCATATTATAGATTGTCAGTAACTTTCATTTGGCCAACAGCTGTATAATTTAATGGCACTTTGTTTATTGAACTGTATATCACTGCTTGTAGCTTTAGCTTTAGAAGCTTTGTAGTTTTAGAAATACACAGTGTGATGTGCAATAACAATAGAAATACCATAATGGTATTAAATGGGAACACTGACAAGCAGTCAAATCTTAGATTTAAATAAAAGTTACTGGAATTCAACCAATTCAGAACACTATTTAATAAATAGCATTACCATTAGTGTTACAACAAAGATTGTGGCTACCGCATTGCAATGCATTCTATATTACAAAGCTGTATAGTCACACAATTCCACTTGCAAATCAATTGTAAACTTTTTAAAACATGCACAAGAATCTCATTTATTATATTATGTGAATATTAAAGTTAACAAATATCCTGCTAAAACACATGTCCCTTTCCAGGAAAGGTAGAAGCCGAATTGCTCCATACTTATTCGGAAGTGCTTGGGACTGATAATCTCCTTCTGATTGTGCGCTTAGCAGTCTTGATGGCAGTCATTCTTACTGTTCCAGTTGTGATTTTTCCAGTGAGTAACTTTACTTAATGAGGAGAGAGTAACGTTAATTTATGTTGAATTTTGGAAAGCAAGTATTTATGGAGCTTGCATTTAGTTCCAATTATCATTTTCATTTTTTAAATCCTCTGTCATATCTCTGTGTTCAGTTTGTTTTACTTTTTTCATCATTGTATAATCAGTATAGTTGGAAGGCAATATAAATTCTATGTTTTAAAAGATATGTTTTAAAACATTTTTGGGAGGGAATAAATTTTAATGTGTCTTTAATAGCATTAAGTAATTTAATTAATGTGTATTTTACAGATCCGCAGTTCCGTTACACAATTACTGTGTGCAGGCAAAGAATTTAGTTGGGTGCGTCATTGTATTATTACAGGAGCTATTTTGGTATGCACCAACGTTCTCGTCATTTTTGTTCCCACAATTCGAGACATATTTGGATTCATTGGTGAGGATTGTTTGTTACTTGTTTGAAATATCTATTGTTCTAAAAATGTCTATATAATGTAATAAAAAATAAGCAGCCTAATTAACTTTATGGTTCATTCAGGTGCCTCTGCTGCTGCCATGCTAATCTTTATACTTCCATCAGCTTTCTACATTAAGCTTGTGAAAAAAGAATCCATGCAATCTGTGCAAAAAATTGGGGTAGGTACTTATCATTGTGTTTACCTAATAAAAGGGAATGTTTTTTGATATTCATAGAATTATTAGCTTCATTCTTAACAGGGTTTGACTATAAAGCTTTCTTAATTGCCATGAATGTCTGCATTAACTGTACTGAGGCCTTTTCATTAACTCACCCCCTCTTTTTTCTTTAATTGTTCGTTTTTATTTCTTTTATTTTACTTTTGCATCCCTGTAAGCCACTGGAAATCATTTTGGAAATTAAGTGGCATAACATACCCATATTTAAAAGTCTAGCATATTGGCCTGAGTTTTCTTAGCCTTCCCAAAAAATGAAGGCTGAATGTGTTCAATGTTTTTCATCTTGGCTTTGAATGATGCAATTTTGAAAATTGTCCAAAAAAATGACTTTTTTGTATAATAGACTTTTTTTTTTCATGCCCTTGTTTCTGACAAAATAAATTCAATATTTTGTATGTTATTTATTTAGGCTCTCATGTTCCTGCTAAGTGGCATAATTGTGATGATTGGAAGTATGACCTTAATCATTATGGATTGGATCAACAATTAACCTACCTGCTTTATTCATTAGTCTTCATTCTGCCATCTTCTGGAGAGAAAAAACTTCTGCCTATGTTTGCAGCTCTGCTTCCTTTGATGCTAGTACTCTTAACTGTAGAACAGATGGATTTTAAAGAAAGAAAAGCAAAAGAAACTATTCTGCACAAGAATAGATACTAATATCAAGTCAGCTGAATCTTTGGCTGAGTGAAGTGACTTTTTTTTATTCCATTCCAGGGAATGGACAGCTCATTCTATAAAATTTTATTAAGCCATGTTGGGCTTTGGACATTGTTACTTGGATTCTTTATTATTTACTTGAATGTGCCTAATGGAAACAATAGATGTGAGAAGTAAATTAGTTTACAGCAAGTTTCTAAGCTAGCCATTAAAAGCAAGGGGGAAAAAACTATTATTTTTATACCAAATAACTATGGACTCAAGAGCACTATTTTGACTTTTAAGAAAACATTTTATAAATTAAAGATCCAAATAAGGGTAAGAAAATATCAGTACACTGTTTAATCAATAACCTCAGTTCAAAATGTTTGCCTTTCTACAGAGGCATATTCTGAAAATTATATTTTTTCATCTCAATAAGCTTATTTTTTAAATCTGTTACAACTAATATTTAATTGGCTATCTTAAAAGAATAGAACTATAATTAAATTCCATTTGGAATTTTAGTTATTCTAACACTAAAACCAAACAAAGATTTGTTAAGAAGTTCCAATTATAGTATATTGAATCAGTTAGCATAAGGTACTATACTGTGTTTCAAGGAGCCATTTCCTCAAATGTAATTTTTTTGGAAAAACATCAGAATTTCTGATATATTAATTTATGGCATTCTGTTCTCATTAGAGCTGTATCCAGGCAACTCTTGAAATTAATGAAAATTTTATAGGAGCATTATTTGGCAACTTGCTGGTTCGTTCATAAAATATAATGTTGGCATTTTTCTTCTTGGGGTACTCAGTGTAATTACAGAAGATAAAAACTTTTTTTTTTTAATTTGATCTTACCAAAGCACAGTAAATTGTTAGATAATGTGATGTTCCTAGCAAAAAATCTGGCTTTTTAGTATATAGAAGAAAAATATTGAGGACTTGTTATAGTTTACTGGAGGTAAAGTGTACAGATAGTGTGGTACTTTTCAGATGCATGTTTTCATTATTAATATTTTATATTATGTTACATAATTGCACCAGACTTTGGTACATGTGACAAAATTCTTTTCATAAAATAACTGGATTTCTTAATGCAGTTTTCTAATGATTGACTAGACTGTCATATTCACACACACACACACACGGTGCTAAATGAATGGGCCTCAGTATTATTGGGAAAGTAGGATAACAACCATAGGTCAAGTACAATAGATGTCCAGAACATGATCCATTCAACAAACATATGAAGTGGCACACCTCTCACACTCCTGTCTGTCTCCCATTCATCACTTAGCCTGGAAATTCAAGAAGAGCTGAATATTGAGACGGGGAATTCATACATACTTCCCATTTCTATGATAACTTAAAGAGATATTTAATGAATCTGCCAAGTGGGATAGAGGGTAAACTCTTCTCTATTATGCTTTGTAGTAATAAATCTGTGTTGCAAGATTTATTTGCAACATTTTCCAAAGGAAGAATCATGTCCCAGTTTGGTTACTACATATATTAATTATACTATTTCAACCCCAAGGTGTAAAGACATTTAGGACATTTTTTTTTCATTTCACAGAAATTGCTGAGTAGATTCTCTGCCAGAATCTAAAAAGGCAGAATTTAACTAGGTAACATTCAAACAATTGGCATAATCTAACTTAATAGTAGTAGCTCAATAGTAACTATTAAGTTAGAGCAATAAAAAAGTCATATAATTAACCAGAACATTTTTTAAGCATAGATTTGTTTTTAAAAAATATACAGCAAATATTTCCCATTGAATTCTGATTCTTAACCTAATAATGTTTCATTAGGGCACTTGTCAAAAAGGAACATGATTTATTGAAAAGTAACTAATGTTTCCCCTTATTGCCTTAGAAAGGCTAGAATTCAAGCCATGGTTCTATGCAGGACAATATAATTTGTACTTGAATAATAGTTGTGATAATCTCTTTTATTCCTAAAATGTCAGTAATCAACACTAGTACTGTTAAAAATACAAAGCTTTTTTGATCCAGATTGTCTAAAGAAAACATCTTAGAATTTCAAAGATCACTCTTTGGTAAGCAATTGGCTGTTGTAATGTAAGATCTCATTGTTAAGTGTTTATATCTCAGAACTACCATTGGCATTACTGGGTGAATACAACATACTTATGTAGCAGATATAAATAACTTAATATTAATGTCCCGACTTAATATCTTCTTGTATTTTGTACTAGTCTAGTGGTATTTTGCGCAACATCTTAAATACTCCAGAAAGTATATGGAATAATTTTAAAATGATTTTTTTTTCTTTACAATGACTAGGGTTGCCCAGTATCTTTAATCTGTCTGGGGAGTTAAAGATCAAAAATCATTCTTTTCCAAACAATAAAAAATATTGTTATAGCCTAATTGTTCATCTAAAAGCCAAAAAAGTGACAAAAGTGGAGGGAACACACTTGTCCATCTGCAAAAATGATACTGAATTGTTGCTGAATCAGCAATATCTGGGCAGTTCAAATTAGGGATTGCACAGTTTTCTTTCATTTGCAAAGTCAAACTTCTCTAACTACTCCTGAGTACCACTAAGATATCTTGTTTGCTAACATACAGATATGTGGTACACAAACTTCTCAGGAGCTAGTAGTTTCAGTATTAAACCACTGTTTGTCACCTCATTTTAAAATTACTGTCTTCCATATTATTTTACTCACAATATGTAACATGTTATTTATGGAACAGTACCTGTTAAAGTTAAAACCTATTTTTAATATTTATGGGTAACCTGTATATAAATTATTATACTGTATATGTATATATATGTATACATACTGTAGTATATTGTATATAAGGTAAGGTAAGGATTTTGATTATGTATATAAATTTACGTTAATAATTAGCACATTAAATCCATAATTCCTTCATGTTGTATATCCAAGACATTGTCACAGGAAAATCTCTGGAGAAATTGTATGCCAGTGATCAATTGTTTTTGCATTTGTTACACAAATCTAAAAGTGTACCCAAAATGTATTAGTTCAATTCTACATTTCCCTTTGAACTGTACAACCCATTCTATACTGCAAACTAATAATGAAATTCCTTTAGTTTCCAAAGCAGTTTGTGATGTGAGAAGAATGGGAGCTACTATTTGACAGCAAAAAATACCCCTTTTTTGATTCAGAAAATTAGTTTCCTAAATATCTGGACCCAGGGCCATTGTTGTCGGCCACTGTTGTAAAGTGAGAAACCTAATTTTACAATGTACAATTTGCATTGATATTTTCAGTGACTGTTTTTAAAAGCAATGACTGATGTTTCATATATAGGTATGATTTGTATATATCATGTATATATATATATAGATAAAGAGATACACGCTGTATTGTTAGATCAACAATTTAAATATAATTGTTGAAAAGAGTGCTACACTGTTTCAATGAAACACTAAGTTTTAACTAAATAAAGATCAAAGCTTAAGAACGTGCAAGAATGGAATTTATTGTCTATTATATAAGTATTTGTTCATGTTGTACTTTACAGATAAATCAATTTTAGGCAGTTAACAAAAGTTGCAGTTGCCTTTAGATCCAAACTATAAGATGAGTTCACAGTTCATATTAAGTCATGATTTGTATTAATAAAAGTTTACTAAACATGCCACAATATCTAGTTCCACATATTATAAGTCAAAACCAAATAAGTATAAATTATGCATCATATAATAAGATGCAGCATTTGCAGAAGTGCATAACACACTTGCTATATGAATATATATAACTCTAATACTGGACATGTTTCATCACTTGGAATTTGAAATAAACATCTAGTGATAAATATTAATATGGGCATGTTAATAAAAGTGATGTGGAAACATTTTCAGCAAGGCATTCAATGATTTTTATTGTTTGATGTATACCCTGCCTCTGTGTTTACTTCACCATTTAATACAATTAAAAATGCAAAATATAAACTGAACAAAATTAAAAAAATTAAAAGCAATCATTTCAATCATTAATAAAAGGTTGGCAAAAGAAGGAAACTCTTACTATCTTCCTAAATATTGAGAATGGGAACCAAATTCTTTGGATGGTGCAGTCTATTCCTTGGAAGCCTCATGGAAGAAATACTGTCCCTGTATGCCCAGTAACTGAAGTGCTGGGAGTTGGGGCATATATAGAGTGATCTCGGTGATCTAATTAACCAGGCAGGTTCATAGCATAGGAGCAATTAACAAATAATTAGACATTTAGCCATTTAAATTGTGTCTACTAAGCAATTAAAAGAGAAGACAATTTTTTATGGAATTATCCATAATATTTCTATGGATTGCATTAATCAGTAATATAGTCATCTCATTGCAAAATATATTACAAATATTTTACAAGAATAAACCCATTTAATACATATTTCAATACTTAAGACAGGCTATAAACAAGGCACAATTTTCCCTAGAATTAATTTACTCAGGAAGGATCAGAATTGGTGAGCTACATGTTTCTTGCATCTGTCACCACCTATAAATCCAATGTCTGCTGCAGTCAAGGGACTCTTGGAAACTGCAAACATTCTCTGGGGGAATGCAATTATACCATAATAAGTTTCATCTCAATACCCCAATCCATTTTTTCTTCTCTGTGGTGTCTAGATTTTAATTTCAGCTTGATCCAACCCACTACCAAGATTAGCAATGCTCATGTTTGCCAATATTACCTCTTGTGATCTACCAATATTGGCATCCAAATCAAGTCAAAGTTTGAGTGACTTTGTCTGCAAAGAATTATGACAATTACAGCAGCATACCTCTGACTATTACAATTATCTACCCCCAATATATTTATGAAGGGTATGCCCCATAGGACAGAAAAGTATTATTGGCCAATGAATGTGAGTAGTGTTTTTCATTATTCCTATTACTAGAGTAGATTTTTTTCTGATTCATTAAGAGAGATCCTCCATTTGAAATTCAACCTAGTTGTTTCATTACTCTCAGTTCCTTAATTTTTAAAAAGGTCTCTGGCTCTGCTACAGGAGAAATATTGCTTAGCCAGAATAGTGAAAATTATCCGGACAATCTCCCTATTCCATAGATCACGCAAGTCTTCAAGCAAATGAGGTATGAAATTTTGTTAACAAATGAGGTGTTAAATTTTCTAAGCACAATTTTTAAAAAATCATCTGAATCTTTCAGACCTGGTTTACAACATTTTAACTGAACCTCAATTTTTCCAGCGATTGATAACTGTCGCCAGTCTAAATTGACCAGAGAGTGATCTGCTATGATAATGGAACTACAAAAAATGTTCAGAGCATTATAGCGAGCACCAAATCCTCAGCCATCCCAAGCTGGGCTAACATGGTGTCATAGTATATACCAGTGTTTCTCAAGCTTGGGAACTTTAAATTGTATGGGCTTCAACTCCCAGAATTCCACAGTCAACACACTGGCTGGGGGATTTGGGGAGTTGAAGTCAGGGGTGAAATTTAAAAGTTTTTGCTAAGTTTTTGCGTGGCTTAATTAGTGGGTGTGGCTTGGTGGTAAGGTGACTGGGAGGGTGTGGCTTGTTGGTCAGGTGGGCGTGGCCAAGTCAATGTCACTTCTTTGCCCTTTTTTAACCTATAAAACACAACACAACACAACTGGCTCATCCCTAATATAAAAACAGCTGTGCTAGACCCAAAATGGCCCTGCAACAAGCAGAAACTTCACACAGCCACAAAAAGCCCAAAAAACAAATTTTCACACTTTACACACACAAAATTCCACATACAGCTTTGTGAGATTTTGTGTGTTTGTGTAGTTAGAGTGAAATACTACAGAAACACACTAAATCTCAGAAAGCTGAACAAATATTATTTTATTTTATTTTATTTTTATATAAAAGCGGGCTAAATTTAAAACTTCCTAAACTTTAAATGGCTAATTCTAAAAAAAGAACAACTAAAAAAAACCCCAATTAACTATTTTTTTAAAGCTCCCAAAGGGAAAAAAACCCCAATAGAACAGGGGTCTCCAACCTTGGCAACTTTAAGACTTGTAGACTTCAACTTCCAGAATTCCTCAGCCAGCTTTGCTTTGTTGACTGAGGAATTCTGGGAGTTGAAGTCCACAACTCCCTGCCTGCTTGATTGCAGGCAGGCAGATTCAGTTGCTTGCTGATGCAATGAATTACAGGGATTACAGCAAGGCGTTGCAACCAGCAGCTAAGGTAAGCAAGCTGAGCCGGGGGACAGGGAGGGATTTTTGCTACCGATTAGCAGGCAACTCAGCTGAGATCGTCAGAGCTTGGACTGTCAGAGCCATTTAAAAGAAAAAACTTTTTTTCTTTTAAATGGGTCTGACGATCCAAGCTGAGTTGCCTGATTAGCAGGCAATGCTTCTGCACATGCGCAGAGCATCCGTGATGACATCCGAGTGGGTGGGTGGAGCCTCCCACCACCATTACTACCGGTTTGCAAGATCTGGACCGAACCGGTAGCAATCCACCACCTAACTGATGAATATATACAGATATGTGTACTAAGATTTTGTAGGGATAAAAAATCCACTGAATAATATAAAAACTGATGCTTAGATTAAATTTAACAAATTTAGTTTTCTGATGCACTCTTCCCAGGACAAAGAAAGTCTAAGTTTTGGTAAGGTGTTAAGTTTGATATAATAATTGTTAGATTCATTTAATATGTTCTGTGCTATGGACTTTTATATGCTTAGGTTAAGTTCTGAACAAAATGAATGTGTCTTTTTCTTTAATTTACTGATTCTTCAAAATGGGTCTAAGACAAACTCATCCTGATGTGCACAGTTTTATATGGGGGATTTACTATTTTATGCAGCAACCTTAAAATATAAATCTTAATCTGAGTGGGATAAAAATCAGTTAGGAAAAGACATTGACATAGGAAAATATCAGTTGACATTAAAGTCTCCAAGACAAGATGTCTAGAGCAATCCAGTGCCATGCTAGAGATCATCAAAGCTATTTCAGGAGAAGACACTGTTTATAGTGGGATAGATATATATTTCCAGTACTCCTATACTGTCCCAACCATCCAACTGTAACATTAAACATTCACATTGGCATATCATTAAATTGAGCTTCTGACCACAGAGATGAAATCCTTGTAGACTATGATCAAAGCACCTCTCCCTCCCACCCATTCCTAGACTGCTGGATCATATTCTGGTGGTGGATATAGCTTTGTAAGGTTGACTCTTCCTTTCTTCTCTCAGCCAGATCTCTGAAGGGGGAACTGCTGCACCAATTGCGACCCTACTTGGATCAGGAGGCTCTCCTCACAGTCACTCATGCCCTTGTCACCTCACAGTTAGATTATTGCAATGCACTCTACATGGGGCTACCCTTGAAAAGTGTTTGGAGACTACAGTTGTTCCAGAACGCACCGCGCGAGCTGTTGTGGGTGCACCTAGGTACACCCACATTACACCAATTCTCCGTGAGCTGCACTGGCTCCCTATTGGTCTCCAGTCACAATTCAAGGTGTTGGTTATTACATTTAAAGCCCTACATGGCTCAGGGCCAAGATATCTTTGAGACCGCCTTCTACCGCATAACTCCCAGCGACCGGTAAGATCCTGTCGCTGTGGGATCTTACCACAGAGTTGGTCTCCTCTGGGTCCCGTCAGCTAAACAGTGCTGACTGGTGGGCCCGCAGGGGAGGGCCTTCTCTGTGGCTGCCCCAGCTCTCAGGAACCAGTTACCTCCTGAGATCCGGACCATCCCCACCCTATTGGCCTTCCAAAAAGCGGTGAAGATCTGGCTTTTCTGGCAGGCCTGGGGCCGTTGATCTCGCTGTTGTGATCTGGCGAGATCCGGCCATGAATGGTGTGAATGGGTTTTAATTGTTTTTAATGTTTTAATTTTTAATGTTTTTATATATGGTTTTTAAATGCATTGTAAGATGCCTTGAGTCTTCAGAGAAAGGCGGCATACAAGTTGAATAAATAAATAAGTACCATCCAACATTACATTGGGGCCAATTTTCCAGCAAGCGACCTGGAATTTAAAAGCAATACTTCAGCCCACAATAGTTGTTACATAGACTTTTTTTAGTTAGGCTTTACCCTGGAAATTAGAGAGGCCAGCTTCTGAACCACTATTTCTTTGCAACAGCAAGGTTGCAGCCAACTAATACCTCCCTGATTGTTACTCCCATGTTTGCACCCACCATCTCTGTAAAAAAATTCACAACTCCATCATTTAATGATAACAACCAAAAATATTGAAAGGATAGCCACAACAAAAATGAATATTTTACCGAAATTACTATTTTTATTTCAAGCAATCCGGATAAAATTAGGAAAAAGGTTTTTTGAGGATTTAAACAAATTGATGTCAAAGTTCATCTGCAACATAAAAAACCAAGAATCAAATTGAAAATGCTACAAGACACTAAAAACAAGGGAGGGTTTGGGTTACCGGATTGGGAGCTGTATTACCAGGCTTCAGTGCTCACATAGATGAAGGAGGGGATAAATTTGAAGAACAAAAGAATATTGATGTTAGAAGGGCATGACTTACAATTGGAGTGGTATGCATTTGTATGGGATGGGGAAAGTAAACTACATAGATATTTCCAAAAGCATTATATCAGGAATGCTCTGTTGTCAGTATGGGAAAAAAAATCAAACAAAATCACTATATGAAAATACCAGTTTGGCTATCCACAATGGAATCACTACTATACCCTAATGTTTTAGAACTGGATAAAATTGTAAGGTACAAAGCAGGGGTGAAATCCAAATTTTTTCCTTACTGGTTCTGTGGGCGTGGCTTGGTGGGCATGGCAGGGGAAGGATATTGCAAAAGCTCCATTCCCACCCCACTCCAGGAAAGGATACTTCAAAATCTCCATTCCCTCCCCTCCTGGGGGAAGGATATTGCAAAATCTCCATTCCCACCCCACTCTGGGGCCAGCCAGAGGTGGTATTTGCCGGTTCTCTGAACTACTCAAAATTTCTGCTACCGGTTCTTCAGAACCTGTTAGAACCTGCTGGATTTCACCCCTGTACAAAGATATACTAAATGGTACAAAGATATACTAAATAAACAAAGGGACTTAAAATCAAAACAGGAACTTAAAAATCAAGGAATTGACTTGGGCTGGTGGCCATATATTCAGATACAAATGAGACATAAGAAAGATGCTGAAAGATATGGATATTACGAGGAACCCCAAGAATTGGACCAGATATTGCTAGGGAAAAATGATAAATTAATAAAGAAAATTTATAATTACTTACTGAACTTTAAAATGGAAGAAGAATGTGTAAAAGAAACCATGATAGTATGAGCAAAAAATAAAATTAGATAATTGGCAAAAATTGTGGGAATGAAATTACAAATTAACGATGTCAACGGCATACAAAGAAAACTTGTACAAAATGTTCTATAGATGGCACTTCCCACCAGCAAGAATGGCAAAGATATTCCAAATATGTCACCAGAGTGCTGGAAATGTAATCTGGTACCAGGATCCTATTACCATATATGGTGGACCTGTCCAATGGCAAAAAAATATTGGTCAAAGATAAAAAGATGGTTAGAAGAGATGACAGCACAAGAGGTAGGTCTAAAACCATAACTGTTCTTATTAGAATGTTACATGTAATAACAGCAGCAAGAATTGCATATGCACAAAATTGGAAAAATGAAAGTATACCGATAGATGAAAAGGTAATAAAGAAAATATTAGAATGCACCGAAATGGACAGGTTAACAATGGAAATTAAAGATAAAGAGAAAACAGAACATTACTTAACATGGGATTTACTGTACAAATGGTTAGATAACAGGTGCAGAGATTAGTAACTTAATAACAAAAGATTAACAAAATAGAAATACATACAGTATATATAGATATATAGATATATAAGCATATATACTATAAGTAATATTACCAGTGGACTGTACTCGACTATAAAGTGTATAGAGTGACTAGTGTATAGAGAGTTATGGTATAACTATGAGAATAACGGTTATAACTAGGACGTACAAGATTATGTATATTTAAGAGGCTACATTGTATAATTATGAGAACAATGGTTACAATCAGGGTGTATAATACTATGTATACTTAAAAGAGATTTGATACAAACAGTACACTGTCATTGCAGAAATGGAAACGTGATGTATAATAAAGAAAAATGTATATTAAAAAGTAATAATAAAAAAGAAAACAACCAAAAATAGTTTCTCCAGTGTTAGAATCTTTCAAAATGATTGCTTTCTCTGCCCTGAGTCTATTTCCGAATAATATATCTCCCAGATATAAACCCATTAATCTACTATGTTAAGTGCAGGTTTATAAGCTAACCTGGAAAAGCAGAGAGCTAAGGAAAGAAACAATTACTGGTATATTAACATAGAAACTTGGAGTGGATGGGACAACAAAATAAAAAGAGGTTGATTTGGAATTTTAAAGAAAAAAATGGCTATATTTGTTTAATCAATCAGCCCTTTGAGATAAGCCTGGACAGAAGTCAGACTCCACAAGGACTTCTGAAACTCTATTTTATTTTTGCAGGGTATGATAAAAGAATCTTGAAAGGCCGATGCTTTGGTCTTTGGAGAGCTGGAGGTCAAAACTATCCTATGGCTTTGCTATAACATATAGTAGCTAAAGCAGTCTGGGATCTTAACTCCCTCCTACAGTTGAAAAAGGACAATAAATGGATTTATGTTTAAACGGAAGCATAGATATGAATCTGTACAATTTCAATTTTTCAATCAACATTAAGCTAACTACAATAAGCTGATAGGAGCGTAGGAGAATACAGAAAAGAGGGAATGCAATTATGTTGCATCCTAAATCTGTCAGTATTGTTGTCTAGCTACCTACTGCTACTGCTACTGTGAATAGCATAGCATAGCATAGCATAGCATAGCATAGCATAGCATAGCATAGAATAGAATAGAATAGAATAGAATAGAATAGAATAGAATAGAATAGAATAGAATAGAATAGAATAGAATTCTTTATTGGGCAAGTGTGATTGGACACACAAGGAATTTGTCTTCAATACATAAGCTCTCAGTGTACATAAAATATAAGTGATAAATCATTATCATAGTCATAATAAATATGACTATGAATCATAAATCATAAGATACAACACTTAATGATAGTCATAGGATACTAAATAAGCAATCAAAATCATACTAGGAAACTAAATAACACAATATTTATTTATTTATTTATTTATTTATTTATTTATTTATTTTTTATTTATTTATTTATTTATTTTATTCAATTTGTATACCGCCCTTCTCCTAGTGGACTCAGGGCGGTGCACAGCCAGAACTAAAACACATGCCAATACAAAATTTAAAATTATTAAAAGAATTACATAACTGGCCCAATTTAAAACAATTCAATTAAAACCCAATGACAATTTAAAAACTAAAAAACTAAAAAAGATTTAAAAAGGGGGAGGGGGTTCACGCCAGCCCTGCTTGATGGAAAAGAAAAGTTTTTAGGGCACGGCGAAAGACCCGGAGATCCGATATCCTTCGTATCTCCAGGGGCAAATGTCACTGCGTTATTTTATTTACCAGCTGAGCTCATCATTTCTGGACTATCAGACTTTCCGTACCTTGCCAAGAATTGTAATCAAAAGCTACTACGCATGTCCATCCACCCACATTCCTTTCACACACTCTTTCCTTTGTTCTCTTGCCAGAGGTCCGGCTGGACCGATAGGAGACCTCGCTTGCCAAAATGTAACAATTACTTTTCTTAGTTAGTTAGGTGTTTTATTTTCTTTATAACAAATAAATGAGTTTTATTAGAGAACTTTTCTTCACGTTTCTTTTCAGAATATTGCAACTTGGAGAGGCCACGATCCATCCTCTAATTAAACCAGGGTGATTTGTCCCAGAGCCAAACATGGGATTAATCGATGCCCTGACATCTGGTAGCTCGGACGGTTGATTTATGGGTTTTTTTTCCTTGTTTGTTATTTCTGATAAGAGTGCATAGGCAGTTAGTTTTTAGCTACTGAGGTACGCTAATTATTCTGCTAAAATGCCGAAACAGAAGAAAAAGGGAAAAATGAAGCACAGAGCTTTATCCTATTTGGAAGAACAGGAGATAGTAACGCCCTCAAGATTCCAGCCTCTTGATACAGCTACGCAATTAGAACAAGAAGGTGCCATGGGTGAAGAAGATCTGAAAATGCTTTCCAAAACACATCAAAGGACAGATATCACAACAGCTGCTTTTGAAGATAATGAACTGCGACTGAGGTCGGTAGCTTTTTCTTCTCAATTTGCATGCTATGAATTTATCCTCCCAGAGCCCACAGATTACGATGTGCTTGGTGCTAGGCCAAGAAAGTTTCCACAAATGGCAAAGCTTTTTCACCCCCATGAAGAGAGAGAAGTAATTCATTATTCTCCTCAAAGCCTTGAGCTCACCCAGAGTGAGATGGCCATTAAATCCTACCGTGAACATGTAAAATATTATGAAAATGAACTTTTTCGATTTAAGAGAGATTTGTTTATGCTCGAACAAGATAAGGGAGAATCTCGTGACTTAAGATTTTCAAAAAGCGCCATATTGTCTTCTTCCTCAGAGCCAAAGACACTTCCCCTGGTGGATTTTGTGTCAGGCCAATCAGACCAGAGAGCACTGTATACCTCACATGAAAGTCTCCCTGATCAAGTTACACATAAACCTGCCACGCAGTCACTTCTTGTAACTGCAAAGCTGCCCGAAGCTAAAGGTGCAGCACCATCTGCTGGTGAAAGTAATTTACTACAGGAAGCTGAAAGAGAAAGGAGCTTAGATGAACATTTTAAATTACTACAGCAGACCCTGGCAAACCTGTCTCTAACTCACTCAGAGATTCAAGCTGAAATGCCACAAGTGTCTCCACGGGCTCAAATTCCAACACCCCCGGGTGGTGTTGGTGTCTTTTTAGATGTAAAACAGCCACACTTAGTGCAGCAAAGGCAAATGACTGCATCCCCAGCAGGTCATGCCAATATTGCAGCTCAAGCACAAATGCCTGCATATGTGCCCCAGCCACAAATGCAAATAGGGCCAGCTCCTGTCCCACCTCCAATGGCACAACCAAGACCATTTTTAGGTCCACAACAGGCACAGCAAATACCACAGGCATTTCTGCCAGCACAGCCAGCATATCAAATGCAGGCTCCTTACCAGGCATTTTCTGTCTCTCCACTAACTGGTGAGTCAAAACTAAAAATGTCAGGACACAATTATAAAGCCTGGGTCAGTGAGATTACACTATTGCTTCTTAGAGAAGGCACTCACTGCATGGTTTTTAACCCTCCTGCATAACCATGGGATTTTGCAATAAGTGATTTAGAGATAAGGGCTTGCACAATATTATTGATGTCCATGGATACTGAACTGCAGGTCACTTTTCCACCAAATACAACAGCCCGACAAATTTGGGCTGAATTGGAAAATTGCTACAGGCCTGTCTCAATTGAATCTTCATGTTTACTCATGTCTGAACTCCACGGTTCGAGATTGAAACCCGGTGAACAAATTGGAGGACATTTGACCAAATTGAAAGGTCTGAGAACAGAATTAAGAGAAAGAGGCCATAACATTGAAGATATTCAAATGATCAGCATCATTATTAACTCTTTGAATTATGAATGGAAAGATGCTGTTACAAAAATTAACCAAGTCCCAATTGCTCAACACACAGTGGACAATGTCTGTAGACTTTTAATTGAAGAAGAGGCATTCATGTTGGCCACGCCACATTTGAGAGGACCACCCGCATCAAGAGCTCCAGCTAGACGCCCTTTCCGAGGAAGGACCTATGCTCCAAGGATGCCAAGATGCAACACCTGCAATTGTGTGGGACATGCCACCCGGGTTTGTCCCCAACGAGTTCCAGCTCGCGTCACGTACCAGCCCAGAGGAACAGATTCCAGAGGCAGAGGCAGAGGCAGAGGCAGAAGACAAGGTCGTCGTGGTCCCCGGCGTGATCCACAAACTCCACTCGCCACACTGGCTTTAACCAATGATCCACAACCTCAATCAGAGTACGACAGACGACTCCTGTGGACTTTGGACAGTGGTGCAGCATTGCATGTTACCTACAGAAAGGAACTTTTCACAGAGATGCACAAGCCTGAACCAGAACTACGTGAACTTTATTCTTTTTCTTTTTTTTTATTGAAAAAGTTTTTCAAATACAGATTTTCCCCCCTTTTCCCCCCCTCCTCCCTAACCCCCCTCCCCCTCCCCTCCCCCTGTGGCTTCTCCAGAATAAAACCCAAATTAATAACAGATTATATAATACTTTACCATCCTTTTTGCTCCACCCCCATATGCTGACCCTTTCTTTCTAACAATATTATTATATCCCCCTTATACTATACATTTCAAAGCAACATTCAGCTGTAAAATTATATAACAAATCCTAATTTGGCAATTTCAGCTCATAATCTATCCATTTCCATTTCCTCCTCCCCCATGCATATATCTCTTAATTCAAATCTTTTATGTATATCAATATAGCATAACATCCCTTTTCCTAAACTAAACAATCAGTAAGCTAACCTATCTCCATCCTTCTAACAATATTATTATATCCCCCTTATACTATACATTTCAAAGCAACATTCAGCTGTAAAATTATATAATAAATCCTAATTTAGCAATTTCAACTCATAATCTATCCAGTTCCTCCTCCCCCATGCATATATCTCTTAATTCAAATCTTTTACGTATATTAATATAACATAACATCCCTTTACCTAAACTAAACAATCAGTAAGCTAACCTATCTCCACCCACTTTCCTACAGGTCTACCATACTTAATATTTTCGATATTTTTGTTCTTCTGCCCACACCACTACAAAATATTTCCATATATAAATAAAATTCTCAAATGACTTTAAGCTTATTACTTTATTCTTTTTCAAATCATCCTTGCCAGGTCAAAGGAAAAGGAACTGTTTATATTGAAGAGCTCTATGCATTCATTCCTGATGTTTATTACATACCAACAGCAACCAGTAACTTGCTTAGTCAGAGTCACTTGTCTAGAGCATTAAAATTCCAGGTTCACCACCTTGAAAATGCAAGTTACATAGTTAAAGATGGAGATATTGTTGCTGGAACCATATTAATTGGTGGTCTTTATTACTTAAAGCCAAAGCCTAAAACACAAACACAAGCAAGTATACAAACTCCAAAAAGGGAGAGCACAGGCCCAGAGAGAGATGCTCCAGTGAGAGATCCTGTTGCTATTCCAAAGGGTCCTAAAGCCAACAAAAAGAGAGTTGGTAAACAGGGTGCTCAGAGCAAGCCTGAGCTTCCGCATAAAAATGTTAATGTTGAGAATTCACTAACTGGTAAACCTTTTCATTCTAGGTGTATCCACAAATGGCATTGAACATTGGGGCATGCCAGTTTCCGTGTTCTTAGGAAGATGCCGGAGTTCGCAAAAGGTTTGGATCTAAAGGGGTGTAAGGTGTTTTTGGATTGTGCTGTCTGCAAAAAGGCCAAATCCAAAGCAGCAGCCATTCCCAAATGTGCTACATGCCTGTCAACACGCATTTTTGATTTGGTTCACCTTGACATAGTTGGTCCTTTCCCGCCATCATTTGGTGGTAGAAAATATTTTCTAACAATTGTTGATAATTACTCTAGATATGGATATGTATATCCTATGAAAAAAAAATCAGAGACCTTTCAGATCTTTAAAGACTTTGCAGCCCTTGTTTCTACCCAACACCAAGTTCGCATCACCAGAATTCAGAGTGATCGTGGTGCCGAATTCATGTCTCAGCGTTTCCAGGACTGGATGCGTAACAATGGAATTATTCATCAGACTTTGGCCCCTTACACACCGGCTCATAATGGAGTCGTAGAACAAAGACAAGGGGTACTGCAAACCATGATGCGTTGTCTCCTAGAAGACACCAACCTTAGTAAGATATACTGGGGTGAAGCTATCAAGTATGCAAATTACATTGTCAACGGTACTTGGAGCAGTGTAACAAATCAGACTCCTTTCTTCATGTTGTATGGCTACAAGCCCGATCTTAAAAACATCCATATTTTTGGTTCATATGCTATGGTGAACATTCCCTTAGCTCAAAGAAGAAAAGGAGGTCCAACAGCAAAGAGACTGAGATTTATGGGTATTGATGATAACTCAAAATGGAGCAAATTTATTGACTCTAAACATGTAATTGTGATTTCCCAATCTGCTAATTTTGAAAAAGATATTGACTGGTCCAGGATTCATTCCAATGATCCTAGAGTTTATTTTCCCAGAGATGATACTGCTGATGCTGCGCAGATTGATGATCAAGATTCCACTGATTCTTCTCAACCCGATGTTCCGTCTTCGCAAGCCGCAGATGCTGACGCTAGCGACGAAAGTGAGGACGAGGATGAAGCAGAAGAAGACTGGACAGTTGTTCTGAGACGTTCCAAGAGGGCCACAAAAGGAATCCCTCCACAACGATATTCTTGGCAACTGACAAAAGCACCCTTGCCTTTGATTTGCAATGTTACACTTCCACCTGATAATTTCACACAAATCAAGCAGGTCTCTGATTCAGAGCAAGACAAATGGTATGATGCAATGCAGGTTGAAATGGACAGTCTAAAGAAACTTAAAGTATTTACACCTGCAAAACCTCCAGCAAACAAAAAGGTCATTGGCACTCGGTGGGTCTACAGAATCAAAAAGAAACCAAATGGTGAGTCACTGTACAAGGCCAGACTCGTAGCTCAGGGTTTCGCTCAACGTTATCCTGAGGACTACACAAATACCTACTCACCGACAGTCAGAACTGAAAGTGTAAAAATTGCTTTAGCAACTGCAACTATCCTTGGTTTAGAAGTTTTCCAGTTTGATGTTGACACAGCTTATCTACATGCAGACCTAGATGAAGAGATCTACCTGAGAAGTCCTCCAGGATTCCGACAGCAAGAAGGGGATACCTGGTTCCTAAACAAAAGTCTTTATGGTCTGAAACAATCTGGTTTAATGTGGTATTTATGTCTTACTGACAAACTAAATTCAATGGGCTTTATTGAGTCCGAAACTGATGAGTGCGTATTCACAAAAAGATCTAACAATGCATATGAGATAGTTCTTGTCTATATCATACTAGGAAACTAAATAACACAATATTTTATTTATTTATTTATTTTATTCAATTTGTATACCACCCTTCTCCTAGTGGACTCAGGGTGGTGCACAGCCAGAACTAAAACACATGCCAATACAAAATTTAAAATTATTAAAAGAATTACATAACTGGCCCAATTTAAAACAATTCAATTAAAACCCAATGACAATTTAAAAACTAAAAAACTAAAAAAGATTTAAAAGGGGGGAGGGGGTCCACGCCAGCCCTGCTTGATGGAAAAGAAAAGTTTTTAGGGCATGGTGAAAGATCCGGAGATCCGATATCCTTCGTATCTCCGGGGGCAAATCGTTCCAGAGGGCAGGAGCTGGCACAGAAAAGGCCCTCCCCCTGGCGGTCGCCAGCCGACATTGCCTGGCTGACGGCACCCTGAGGAGTCCCTCTCTGTGGGAGTGTACTGGTCGGTGGGAGGCTATCGGCGGCAGAAGGCGGTCCTGCAAATACCCAGGTCCTATGCCATGGAGCGCTTTAAAGGTGGTAACCAACACCTTGAAGCGCACCCAGAAGACCACTGGAAGCCAATGCAGCTCACGCAGGAGAGGTGTCACATGGGAGCGCCCCCTCGCTCCCATAATCCCCCGCGCAGCCACATTCTGCACCAGTTGGAGCCTCCGGGTGCTCCTCAAGGGGAGCCCCATGTAGAGAGCATTGCAGTAGTCCAGGAGGGAAGTGACGAGTGCCTGAGTGACTGTGAGTAAGGAGTCCTGATCCAGAAAGGGACGCAACTGGCGAATCAGGCGGACCTGATAAAAAGCCCCCCTGGCCACGGCCGTCATATGCTCTTCTAAAGACAGCCGTGCATCCAGGAGGACGCCCAAGTTGCAAGCCCTATCCATGGGGGCCAATAACTCGCCCCCAATAGCCAATGATGGCACCAGCTGGCTATATCGGGATGCCGGAAGCCACAGCCACTCGGTCTTGGAAAAGTTGAGTCGAAGCCTGTTTCTCCCCATCCAGATCCACACGGCCTCCAGACACCGGGACATCACTTCAAGGGCATCGTTGGGATGGCCTGGGGTGGAGATGTACAGCTGAGTGTCATCAGCGTACTGATGGAACTCCACCCCAAAGCCACGGATGATCTCACCCAGTGGCTTCACATAAATGTTGAACAGAAGGGGCGAGAGGACCGACCCCTGAGGCACCCCACAAACAAGGCGCCTCAGGGTTGACCTCTGCCCCCCTGCCAACACCGACTGCGACCGGTCGGAGAGATAGGAGGAGAACCACCGCAGAATGGTGCCCCCCACTCCCAACCCCTCCAACCAGCACAGCAGGATACCATGGTCGATGGTATCAAAAGCCGCTGATAGATCTAACAGGACTAGGATAGAGGAGCAACCCCTATCCCGAGCCCTCCAGAGATCATCCACCAATGCGACCAATGCCGTTTCCGTGCTGTGCCCAGGCCTGAAGCCGGACTGGAGTGGATCCAGATAGACAGCTTCATCCAGGAACCCAGGAAGCTGTCACGCCACCACACTCTCAACAACCTTTGCCAAGAAGCTAAGGTTGGAGACCGGACGATAGCCAAAACAGCCGGATCCAGAGCAGGCTTCTTGAGGAGGGGCCTCACCACCGCCTCTTTCAAGGCAGATGGCAAGACGCCCTCACTCAAGGAAGCGTTGATAATCCCCTGGAGCCAGCCTCACATAACCTCCCGGGAGGCCAGCACCAACCAGGAGGGACACGGGTCCAATAAACATGTGGTCACGTTCAGCCGCCTGAGTATCCTGTCCATGTCCTCGGGAGCAACAGGGTTGAACTCCTCCCAAATGACAGTCTCAAGACCGGCACCCATCATCCCCTCTGTACCTACCCAGTCAGAGACTAAGCCTTCCCGAATCTGAGTGATTTTATCGTGCAGATACTAAACAAAATCCTCAGCACGACCCTGCAAGGGATCCTCCCGCGCTCCCAGATGGAGGAGGGAGCGGGTCACCCTAAACAGGGCGGCCGGGCAATTATCTGCCGATGCAATAAGAGTGGAAAAATAGTTACATTTTGCCGCTTTTATCGCCACTAGGTAAGTCTTAATATGAGATCTTACCAGTGTTCAGTCGGGTTTGGAGCGACTAGATCTCCAACTGCTCTCTAGGCATCTTTTCTGGCGCTTCATCTCCCTCAGCTCCTCGGAGAACCAAGGAGCCAGGTAGACTCCGCGACAGGTCAGAGGCCGCACAGGCACGACTCGGTCCAAAGCGTCAGCAGCCACCCTATCTCAGGCGGCAACCAGCTCCTCAGCCGAGCAATGAGTCAGAGCCTCAGGAAATGGCCCAAGCTCCATCTGGAACCTATCAAGATCCATCAGGCACCTGGGGTGGAGCCATCTGGTGTGTTCTGCCTCCCTGCGGTGGGGTGTGGCAGTTAGAAAGTCAAGCCTAAGAAGGAAATGATCCGACCATGACAAGGGCTCAATCACTAACTCCCCTATCTCGAATTCATTCATCCACTGTCCAGAGACAAAAATCAAGTCCAGAGTGTGTCCTCCCATGTTAGTGGGTCCATGAATTAATTGGGTCAGGTCCATGGCCATCATGGAAGCCATGAACTCCCGAGCCGCCTCAAACGCTTCGCCGACAGACGGCAGATTAAAGTCCCCCATGACCATAAGTCCCCTCCTGAACCAGATCACAAATGAGGGGGGCTTTATTTACCATGGACCTGGCATTGCACAACATCAACCAGAGGCCCCAGGCCTGGGGATCTGAACAACCCGGGGTGTGAGATGAGCATTGAGGGCTGGAGCACGCAATCGCCCGCAGACAATGAGTGCACCCTCCCCAACACGATATGGCCCCCTGCTCCCGCCGTATCTGCCCCTCCCACCCACAATGCCGATGGAAATGCCCTCCCCAATATAGGAACTAGCCTCCCTGGCCCCCCCGACACCTGTGGGTTACCCCCCAAACCCACCCCGGTCGTTACATTCTCCCTCCCGCCCCTTAAAAAACGAATTAAAAATGCATACAAAGAACTCTTAAAATCCCCAAAACCTTCGTGCCACCTCTCGGGATCCCAGGACCCGTCTTTGAGATATTTCTTAGCCAGGCCAGTGGGCCACTTCCAGGAATGGGGGATATTCCTTAAAGCCCATAAGTCCAATCTTGAATATAATTGTTTAGTTTTAGTTTAGTTTTAGTTTTATTTGATTTGTATACCGCCCTACTCCCGAAGGACGCAGGGCGGTGAACAGCCAACAATAAAATACATAGATACACAAAATTTAAAAAACCCAATAAAATCAAATTAAATTATTTGGCCCAGACAAATTAAAACACCCCAATAATTTAAAAATTAAATTGTGGAGCCATAGACAACCATAGAAGAGGGTGTGAAGAATGGCAAACTGGAGATGTTAATAGTGGGCTAGGAACTGGCTAAGCTTCTCCCAAACATCGGAAACTTCCTCGCCCAGGTGTCCCCTCACAACACCTGGGAGGCATAGCTGGTAACCACCGTCGACCTCTCACCACGACGGCATCCCGGAGTCCACTGGGAGTTCTGTCCGGTGGTATTCTCGGCCATTTCAGAGCTCCCACCCCTGCATGGCCGGTTCGATGTCATAGAACCACAACTGCCCTCTCACGGCAGTGGGAATCCCCACCCAAGACAAGCCAGTTCCATGAGGGAGAAAAACCAGTGCCTTCCCAGCCATCCAAGTCCAAGTCCCAGCTCACTGATCGCTAGTCCTGGGCGGGGTCCCCAGATGGAACGAAGGGGCCCAGGGTTCAACAACCCTCTGGGGGGGGTTAGAGAAGTCATATAGGGTTAATACCCCAAAGGCCCCTCATGCCTGGGGAGTGCCCAGAAAAAAAACAATAGGCACAGCCGATGTCGCTCCAGCTTGTAGTCCCAGCAGCAACCAGCAGAGAGCAGAGGGTCTCTTTGTTATCCCCTGGGTACAGCAGGTCTCGTCATCGCCATCGGACCAGTGGAGTAAGACCCGAGCCAGCGAGCCACCTCCAACTCCCTTTGGCTCTGCCACTCCGGCTCTCGCCCCCTTCGTCCAGCTGGCCCGAGACCCCCGCAGATTTCCCAGGTGACCCTCTCCGACACTCCTGGAGAGGGCCTGTGCCAACCTCGCTCCTCGGCCTCTCAACGACCCAGCCCGCCGACTCCGCCGCTCCAGCCTCTCCAAGACCTCACAGCGCCATCACCAGCTGCCGAATTCCAATGCCGAGAGGCCAGACGCTGTTTGCAACTCGCCGAACCCCGCCGCAGCCATCGGTCTTGCCCAGGCAGCCTCGCCTCGCCCTTGCCCAGGCAACACAGCGAGCAGCGAGCCGTTTCAAGGACTCACAATGACCCCTCCGGTCCACTGGTAAATCCTCTCACTGTCCATGTCGGGGGGGTAATAAACAACACCCCCAAACAGTCCTGTTTAGCCAATATAAATTGTAAAGATACAAGCAACAAAGTTATAGTATAAATAGAAATGAGATAGGTAATAGGAAGGATGAGAAGAAGAATAGTAATACAGTCTTAGTAAATAGTTTGACAGTGTTGTGGGAATTAGTTGTTTAGCAGAGTGATGGCATGCAGGAAAAAACTGTCCTTGTGTCTAGTTATTCTGATGTGCCATGCTCTATAATGTCGTTTTGAGGGTAGAAGTTGAAACAATTTATGTCCAGGATGTGAAGGGTCTGTAGATATTTTCACAGCCCTCTTTTTGACTTGTGCAGTATACAGGTCCCCAATGGAAGGCAGGTTGGTAGCAATTGTTTTTTCTGCAGTTCTAATTATCCTCTGAAGTCTGTGTCTGTCTTGTTTGGTTGCAGAGCCAAACCAGATAGTTACAGAGGTGCAGATGACAAACTCAATAATTCCTCTGTAGAACTATATCAACAGCTCCTTTGGCAGTTCGAGCTTTCTGAGTTGGCGCAGAAAGAACATTCTTTGTTGTGCTTTTTTGATGACATTTTTGATGTTAGGTGTCCATTTTAAGTCTTGAGATATGATAGAACCTAGAAACTTGAAGGTTTCTACTGTTGATAGTGTATTGTTTAGTACTGTAAGAGGTAGTAGTATAAGAGAGTTTCTCCTAAAATCTACCATAATTTCTATGGTTTTGAGTGTGTTTAGTTCAAGATTGTTCTGGTTGCACCACAAGGCTAGCTGTTTAACCTCCCATCTGTATGCAGATTCATCGTTGTCTCGAATGAGACCAATCATTGTTATATCATCTGCAAACTTCAGTACAGTACAGGGAAATCTTTCGAGATGCGGTCATTGGTATATAGAGAGAAGAGACGTGGAGAGAGCACACAGCTCGGTGGGGGGGAGCTTTGCTAATTGTACAGGTATCTGATGTGATTTTTCCTAGCTTCATCTGCAGCTTCCTGTCTGTTAGGAAGCTTATGATCCATTTACAAGTGTGGTCAGGCACAGCTAGCTGATTTAGTTTAGTTAGAAGAATATCTGGAATGATGGCATTGAATGCTGACCTGAAGTCTACAAAGAGGACCTTGCATATGACTTTGGAGATTCAAGATGTTGTATGTAGTGCAGAGCCATATTTACAGCATCATCAGCCAATCTGTTTGCTGGTAGGCAAATTGAAACAGTGGATCCGTGATGCTTTTCAGGTGGGCCAGCACTAGCCTTTCAAAGGTTTTCATAACTACAGATGTTAGAGCAACTGGTCTGAAGTCATTCAGTTCCTTGATGGAGGGTTTCTTCGGCACAGGGATGATAGTAGAGCGTTTAAAGCAACAAGGAACATAGCACATCTCTAGTGATTTATTAAAGATGGGTTCTTCTATGGCGCGCTTGTCATTCTCACTTTTGTCTTTCCATCCGCCATCTCCCCCCACCGCTATCTAGCCATAATTTCCACACCAGGGTAATTTTAGTAATAGTTTAGTAGTTAAAAATATTTAGAATTTTCTTTTTATTGTCTGTGGGTTAGCCAATCACTCACCCAACACCAGCACTCCAAATCTTCCCTCCTGCACATTGCTTGCTCCAGAGGCTCAAGCTTCATGGCGATTCACTCTGATCGCCGTCCCCTGTCACCGGCTCAGAGAGAGTTTCTTGGGCTATCCAAGAGACTTGTCCCTCTTTAGACACCGAGCTGCCTCTCTTTCTTCACTGTCCCTACAGGACAGCTTCGGTCCGAAAACCCCCTGGTGTCGGTTTGTCTGGCTGGTTTTTGCCGAGCTTGTCGGAGCCCAGCATTTTCTCAGCCAGTCACGCTGCGCCGCTTCGGGATTCAGCCGCCCTGGGGATTATTTCGATGGCGCAGTCCATCTTGTGATGAGGGGAGTAGGGCATTGCACTTGACCTCACTGAACACTTCCATCTGTTTGGATCTGTTCGGCCTCTGGGGTTTTGTCAGAGGTGGCTGCCAATTGTTCTCATGGGGCCTTTGGGGGGTTTTCCTGCGTGGGTGATGCTCCAGTTTGCTGGTGTGGAGGGGGTTGGGGCACTCTTGCTATCCTCAATCTCCGGTTGCCCCCTTGCCACCAGATGGTCGGGACCCACTTGTCTAGCCAAGAGAGCCTCAGTATGACCGCGTCTGTCATCTTGGGGGCTATTATGAATCATACTGCTTCCCAGTGGTTCACTAGCTGTAGCTTCACTGGTTCAGTCAGGTGGGTGGTGTAGGCTCCCCCCATTGACCTGTTCGAATCTGATCAGGTGGGCCAGACCTTTTGCTCTAATCCCCAGTTTCAGGACCGTGGATAGGTTAATCAAGCATCTAATGCAGCCTGAGTCTATTAGGGCTTGAAAAGTATCCTGGGTTCCTGTTTTTTGGGGCTGTGAGGCATATTGGGAAGTTGATGGGGTGGATCGGTTCACTCACCATTGGGTCATTTTCACCTTCATCCTCACTGTCATAGGAATCCTGTGATTGGTCATCGTTTGCTGGAGTTCCCCCCCCCCCTTCGGCTGGGTGGGGAGGGACCTCTACAGCCTGGAGGGCTTTTCGGGATGTATTGGTGGCACGCCTGGGGCTTCATTTTGGTCGTGCCCTGAGTGGTGGCTCTGGCTTGGGTTTCAGAGCTGGGGTCACACATGCTGATGCAATGTGGCCTATCCCTCCACATCAGTAGCATTTCATCTGCCTTTGTTGGTCTTGGGGCTGGCTGTGGTGCTGTGGCCTCCCATCTGCTGGATGGTCTCTGGTCTGGTTGTCCTCTCTCCTTGGTGTCTGGTTGCTTTCTCATGTCATTGGTGCACAATCTGCTGTCAACTTTTTTTTTCCCAAGACAAAAGTTTTTTATTTTTTACATTCAAACAACCAAACACTACAAAATCAATTATCATACAACATTTTATCCCCACCCAACCCCCCTCCCCAATTCCCCCCCTCGACTTCCCAGAGAAAAACAGGATATAGCATTTAACAAACATAAGCTAAAATACGCTAACTATTACAGAATTCAAAACTCTCTCACACTTGTTAACACCCCTTTTAAAAATTATACTTCCACCTTCCTTTTATAAATTCTCTTATCACATTTCACATTTATTAAAAAAAAAACATAATCTTATTTTAAACATTTTAAAATCTCTTAATATATTAGCAGAACATTTTCCAAAATATAAATTTCAAAACTTTCAAAAACTTATCCATTAAATTTTAAGTTATCCACCTTTAAACTTCAATACTTTAAAACTACAATAAAATTCAAAAAGTTATCCAACTTTAATTAAATATTTTAACATCATGAGACAATCTCCAAAATATAACCAGTCTTTCTTTCTTTCTATATTTTTTCCAGTCCTTCTTCAATAATACTTTCTTCTTCGGCATTGCTCCTCCCCCTGCTTTTATTTTCAAAATTTTTTGGGTTTGAAATTGTAGTTGCTGTGCCTTTGGAATTCGTTCTCTTCTTGGGGTTGTTTCCTTTAATTTGAAGCCCCCATTCCCTGGATTAACTCTGCCAGCATCCAAAGTCCAGAATCCAAATTCTTTATAATCTTTCTAGTTGCTTTGCTGGGGTGGTCACGATGCTTCAGTCTGCTTATTTTTAAGCAGACTCGTCCCGGCTCCGGAGCTCTAAAGGGCTTTCAGGGAGCTCTCACCCTGCAAACCCCAGGCTTAAAAAAAAAAAAAGCCTGGCGGTCTAGGGGAGCTCTACCAGACCCTTCTGCTCTTCTCTCCCCCTTTTTCCCTGGGGGAGAGTTTTTAAGCTGCTAGACAGCTGATTTTTGCTGTTCTAGCAGCTATACAGAGTCACGGGGCTGGAGCTCCTAAAAGGAGCTCCGTCGGCGTTTCGCAGAGCCACCAGAAGTCAATCTGCTGTCAACTTTTATGGTACTCGGAACTACTCAGAGAGTCAGTTCAGGATGTCCTGATAGGCGGTTACTTGGGCAATTTGCTTATCCAGGCTTGTTCTGAAAAAGTGAACTAAGAGCTGCTCTGGCAAAGGAGGTAGCCTTCCCATGACTCTCCTGAACTCACTGATGTGTTCCTTAATGAGTCACCCTCTCTACTTTAGGTTTCGGAGCTCATCCTCCGCATACTGATCCTCCTCCACCTCCTCAAATCTGGCTTCTAGCTCTTGTAGGAAGTTGTCAACCTCTTGCAGCTGGGGGGCTCTCCTCTTGTAGAGGGCTGCTAGCCATTCCTTTGCTTCTCCCTAGCCCTTCGGCAATGGTATTCACCATGTACCTGTGCTTGGTGTGTTTGGCGGTCTCCCTCGTCTCTATTTCATAGAGTGGGGAGGGGCTGCCTGCCTTGGGCTGCTTGCCTGTTGCATTGGGGAGGCATTCCATCAGAGTTTTTGGGAGACTGGCCTGTTTCCAGTCCCACATCCATTTCACTCTTCCTAGCTCGCTCAGGGGTTTTCCCCAGCCCTGTGTCAGGGTTCCAAGTAACAACCCCAATGAAGGAAGTCTCTGAGGCTTGAGTTTCCTCAAAGTTCAGGAAACTCAACCAAAGTAGAGCCTTGGTGGTGCAGCGGACTAAAGTGCTGTTAAGTAGCACTTAGCTGCCAGCTGCCTGCAATTACTGCGAATTCAAATCTCACCAGGCTCAAGGTTGACTCAGCTTCCATCCTTTCGAGGTAGGTAAAATGAGGACCCAGATTGTGGGGGCAATAAGCTGAGTTTGTATTAAAAAGAACACCGCTTGGGGGGGCCGAAAGCCCTACTAAGCAGGTATATACAAAAGTATGAAGGCTATTGCTTAACGCATTGTAAGCCACCCTGAGTCTCCGGAGAAGGGCGGCATATAAATCAAACCAATAAATAAAATAAATAAATAAGTTCCATTTTATTGAAGATGTCATATTGGCACATCTGGGAGACCCAAATCTGAAAGTTTCCAAGTTTTCCCCACCCAAGTGAAAGTTCAAGTCTCTGCCCAGGACCCTCATGTCCATCACATGTCCCAATCATCCACTGTCCAAACTGGACATAACTCCCAGTCATCCTACTCCAGGTGCCAGGACAATGTGTCCTTGACTCTCTGAGAAAGGAATGTTATTTTGACTACATATCACCCACACTCTATGCAATCCCCCCTCCCATTTTCCCACAGACGAACATGTAGCAGGTATGAAGGCCCAAATGTAAAAGATGGCTTCCAGGTCTGACAGCCCCCCCTCCCCCATCAGAAGAGCGTGTCCTCAAACAAGAGTAACACAGGGGGTTAAAATCATTCACTTAACCCCTCCCCCCCAGGGGGACCCTTTGGCTTAACAGGATATTTGTCATGGAATTGCTTAACCAGTCTATCTGCGAATTCCAACTATTCCAATTCTATCTGTGAATTCCAACTCTTAACCCAAGTAGAAAGGGTACCCTTTCCAATTAACTAAGTATTGTAACTGACATCTGTATAATCTAGAATCTGAAAATTTTTTCACCTCATAATGGGTTTCCCCTTGTATCACTATAAGAGGAGGAGGTTGTTGGGTCTGAGGTCTTAATCTAGACCCAAAGGCTGGTTTCAGTAAGCTACAATGAAACACAGGGTGAATCTTCCCTAGAATGCATGGGAGGATAAAATGACTGTCACTGGATTAATTATTTTCACTATTGGAAAGGGACTTAGAAACTTAGATCCCAATTTTTTGCTAGGCAGTCTCAACTGTATGTATTTTGTGGATAGAAACACTTTATCTCCCACACAGAAGCGGGGGTTATAGGGAACGGTGTTTGTCTGTCTGTTTTTTATATTCCTCTGCCGCCTCTGCCAGCGCCTTTTTAGTATTCTCCCACCCCTTTTTCAGAGACTCCATCCATTCTGTCAAAGACACAAAAGAGGGGAGTTCTCTGGGCAGTTCGGGCATGGGAACAAATTCCATGCCAATGGTATCTTGAAAAGGGGTTAGTCCGGTACTGCTATGCACAGCGTTGTTGTAAGCCACTTCTGCAAACAGTAATAGATCAGCCCATTTCTCTTGTTGGTAATCCACATAACATTTTATATACCAGTGGTGGCAAACCTTTTACTTACTGAGTGCTGAACAAGAACACGCTTTGCACACAGTGCGCACTCGTGTACCATCTGCGGTAACACACAGCTCCTCCCCATGTGCTGTGTGTGCAACTGCACCATCTGCGCATGCGCACAGCTTTTGCGCATGTGCACTAGCGCGTGTTGCATGCACAAACTCACCATATGTGCATGTGCACAGCTTTTGTGCGTGCAATGCACATGCACAATTGCTGTCTGCGCATGCATGCACTGCACACCAGTCATCTTGTGCGCCTGCACAAACACGCATGCATGTGCAGGAGAGCTCCGAAGACCAGCTGGATCCCCTGAATTGCATGCATTCACACCAGAGGCCTGAACACCAGCTGGGGCACATGCGCAGTTTCAGGTGAGCTTGGCAACAGCTCGCGTGCCTGGAAAAATGGCTCTGTGTGCCACTTCCAGCACGCGTGCCATAGGTTCGCCAACACAGTTATATACTGTTCCACCATTTCGTTTGCTCGTTCTGCTGCGCCGTTCATACTTGGATGGAAAGCTGAGCTAAGGCCTTGTGTGGATCCGACAGATCTCAAGAACTCCCTCCAGAATTTGGCTGCAAACTGTACTCCTCGATCTGAGATGATTCGGTGGGGTATTCTGTGTAGGCGGTAGATGTGTTTGATGAACAGTTTAGCCAGTTCTTTTGTGGAAGGCAATCCAGAGCAAGCAGTAAAATGGGCTTGCTTGGAAAATAAGTCAATGACGGTCCAGAGTATTGTTTCCCCCACTCTCTGGGATTTCAACTATAAAATCCATTACAATCTCCTCCCAAGGTTTGCTGGGGCTTGCCACTTGCTGAAAAAGTCCAGGGGGTTTTCCTGGCCTCATTTTCCTGGCTGCACAGATGACACGGCTCTTTACGTAAACTTCCACATCTGCTTTCATTTTTGGCCACCAGAATTGCCTTCTAGCAGGTGCGAGGCTTTCAAAAATCCAAAGTGACCAGCTAGCTTCGAGTCGTGACTGCGCTGTAATACTTCCAGTCTTAAGCTTGCAGGGACATATAGCTTAGACCCTTTCTATGCTAGTTTATCTGTCATAGTTAAGACATCTTTATTGTCCGTGAGTCAGGGGTCTGCTGGTAACGCGGCCTTCAGCATGGCTGTCAGTTTGTCCTGGCTGGGGTCGGGTGGCCACCTGGTCTGGCTTCTGGTGGTGACTTGTGCTGCTGGTTGTGTGGGAGGAATGATGACGTGGGCTACTCTCAGTGGCTGTAAAACTGTGGTTTTCTTGACAGGGTATCTGCTAACAGGTTTTTTCCTGTCGGTATGTACTTTGGCTTGAATTTGAATCGTCTAAAGTACTGTGCCCAGCAGATTTGTTTGGGAGATAGTTTCCTGGGGGTCTTCAGGGCATTGAGGTCATTTATTTCAATTAGCTGGGCTGGCTTGAGTTAATTTTAAATTGATTTTAAATTGGGTTGTTTTGATTTACGGCCAAAAGATTTAATTGTTTTAAACTGCTTTTAAATTTTGTATGTATTGTTTTTTACTTTGGCTGTTCACCGCCCTGAGTCCTATTTTGAAGAAGGGCAGTATAGAAATTTAATCAAATAAATAAATAAATAAATAAATAAATAAATAAATAAATAAATAAATAAAGCCCCCTTCATTCATGATCTTATTTCAGAGGGGGGTGCTGACCTGGCAGGGATTACGGAGACCTGGTTAGGCCAGGAGGGAGGAGTTCCCCTTGTGGAAATGTGCCCACCAGGTTTCTGTGCATTCCATCAGCCAAGGACTCAGGGAAGGGGTGGGGGAGTGGCAGCAATCATTAGAGAAAGTCTTTGCCTGAGGGAGGCCACTGTTCCTCAGATAGCCGGATGTGAGTCCCTCCTTGTGAAGTGGGGTCGGGGGATTCAGATGGGCCTACTGATTGCATACCTGGCTCCCTGCCATGTAACAGCGGTCCTGCCTGAGCTGCTCGACATTATAGCCGGGGTGGCGGTGGAAACCCCCAGACTTATTGTTATGGGGGATTTTAACCTGCCATCCGCTGGTGAGATGTCAGAGATGGCTCGGGAGTTCATGGCTTCCATGACGGCCATGGACCTGACCCAGGTAGTTCAAGGCCCCACCCACTTGGGGAATCACACTCTGGACTTGATTTTTGTCTCTGATCAGTGGCTGAATGATCTAAAAATAGGGGATATAGACATCAAGCCCTTGTCATGGTCTGATCATTCTCTCCTTCACATGGACTTTCAAGTCACTTCCACCCACCGCAGGGAGACGGAACCAACCAAATGGTTCCGTCCCAGGCACCTGATGGACCCCGAAAGGTTCCTGATGGAGCTTGGGCCATTTCCTGAGACTCTGGCTCACAACTCAACTGAGGACCTGGTGGTTGCCTGGGACAGGGCGGCTACTGGGGCCTTGGACTGCGTTGTGCCTTTGCGGCCTCTGACCCGATGCCGATCTCGTCTAGCTCCTTGGCTTAGGACCTGGGTACCTACGAGACCGTCTTTTGCCACCAATAGCCTCCCACCGACCAGTTCGTTCTCACAGGGAGGGACTACTCAGGGTACCGTCAGTCAAATTATGTCGACTGGCGACTCCCAGGGGGAGGGCCTTCTCTGTGGGGGCTCCAACCCTTTGGAATGAACTGCCCCCGGAGATACGGAATATCCCTGATCTCCGTGCTTTCCGCCGTGCCCTCAAGACCCTGATGTTCCAACAGGCGGGGCTAAACATACGAACATGTCAATGATTTTTAAATGTTATCTAATTCTGGGTTTTATTTAATTGACCAAACTAAGTAATAGTTTTAATTAGCAATTTTATGATGTTTGTGTGTCTATATTTTTCTTGACTGTACACTGCCTTGAGTCCTACGGGAGAAAGGCGGTATAGAAATATAAATAAAAAAATAAATAAATAAATAAATAAATAAATAAATAAATAAATAAATAAATAAATAGAGGTTTTTGTGATCCAACCAGACCTTGAAAGGCACTTTCCCCCCTTCTAGGGAATGTCTCCATGAGAGTAGGGCCCAGCGGACTGCGTAGGCTTCTTTTTCCCAAATGGCCCATCATTTTTCAGTGTCAGTGAGTTTTTTCAACACATAGGCACAAGGCAGAAGTTGTCCTTTGCTGTCTCTTTGCAGGAGCACTGCTACCATGGCTGCATTGCTGGCATCAGCTTGTAATATAAATTACTGTTCTGGGTATGGGTGTTGAAGGACAGGTTCCTGGGCGAAAAGACTTTTTAACTTTTCAAAGGCCTTTTGGCACTACATTGTCCAAGCCAGTGGTTGGTTGGGCTTTTGCTTCATCGGGGGAGACCCCGATTTCAGCAGTTTGATTAGGGGTAGAGCGACCTCTGCAAAAGCTGGGATGAATTGCCTGTAAAAGTTGGCGAATGCCAACTTTGAAGTTGTCTTCAAGTGTGCAGGGGCTGCCAGTTGAGCACTGCTTTCACTTTTCCTGGGTCCACCTCTACCCCCTCACTAAAGATTTGGTAGTCTAGATAATCTAGGGAAGTTTTATGGAATTCACACTTGGACAGCTTTGCATAGAGCTTGGCAGTAAGGAGTTTTTTCAGTACTTGCCATACTAGCTTTACGTGATCCTCAAGGGAACTCAATCTCAGCTGCTTTAGGAATTTTTTTCCACCAATCTCATCCCTTTTTGTTTCAATCACTGGGGCGGGCGTCTCAGCTGTCTCGGCTTTGATGGTCAGGGATTGCACTCCAATTCCGATTGGGTTGCTGGCTCTTGGAAGTCCCTGGGTGGAGGCAAGTTCTGCCTCTTTCTGAATCACCTGGAGCAGGCTCTCTTTGGTTCTGTCCCAGGTGACTGATGGACCCCGAAAGGTTCCTGATGGAGCTTGGGCCATTTCCTGAGACTCTGGCTCACAACTCGACTGAGGACCTGGTGGTTGCCTGGGACAGGGCAGCTACTGGGGCCTTGGACCACGTTGTGCCTTTGCGGCCTCTGACCCGATGCCAATCTCGTCTAGCTCCTTGGCTTAGGACCTGGGTACCTACGAGACCGTCTTTTGCCACCAATAGCCTCCCACCGACCAGTTCGTTCTCACAGGGAGGGACTACTCAGGGTACCGTCAGTCAAATTATGTCGACTGGCGACTCCCAGGGGGAGGCAAGTTCTGCCTCTTTCACCAATCTCATCCCTTTTTGTTTCAATCACTGGGGCAGGCGTCTCAGCTGTCTCGGCTTTGATGGTCAGGGATTGCACTCCAATTCCGATTGGGTTGCTGGCTCTTGGAAGTCCCTGGGTGGAGGCAGGTTCTGCCTCTTTCTGGATCACCTGGAGCAGGCTCTCTTTGGTTCCGTCCCAGGTGCCTGATGGACCCCGAAAGGTTCCTGATGGAGCTTGGGCCATTTCCTGAGACTCTGGCTCACAACTCGACTGAGGACCTGGTGGTCCTCTGGGTGGAGGCAAGTTCTGCCTCTTTCTGGATCACCTGGAGCACGCTCTCTTTGGATAGTCTGACCTGTGCCATGGTAGCCTGAGTTTCTCTCCATGCACCCCAGGTGTCGGGGAGTGACTGGAGAGTCTGGGGCTCAGGAGTCTCTGTCATTTTGATTAGTTTTGAGAGAGTTGGCTTGCTGTCAGGGTTCCGACCGATGCTCTAATTAAATCATGAGCCTCAAGCCAAGCTTCAAAAGAAATCCAGTTATTTTTAGGAGCTTCATGTCGGCATGGAACAAGTGAAGCCAACTCTGACCTCACTTAATTTGCGTGCCGGCTCTGACCCTGTTTTCCCCTCCCCCCAAGGTGTGTTATCAGTCACATTCTCCAACAAAGCAATTTCATGGGTTGTAGAGGTCCCTCCCTTCGGCCGCTGTGGGTCTGCATGGATATGACCTTGATGTGGCAGGATGGAATGTACTTTGTTATGACTGAAGTGCAAGTTCCTCAATGCAACTGCAAAGACCTAGGTACAGCATGGAAACGGCATTGGTCGCATTGGTTGATGATCTCTGGAGGGCTCGGGACAGGGGTTGTTCCTCCGTCCTGGTACTATTAGACCTCTCAGCGGCTTTTGATACCATCGACCATGGTATCATGCTGCGCCGGTTGGAGGGGTTAGGGGTAGGGGGCACCGTGTTGCAGTGGTTCTCCTCCTTCCTCTCTGACCGGTCACAACACCGGTTTGTGTTGACGGGGGGTCAGAGGTCAACCTCAAGGCACCTTATATGTGGGGGTGCCATAGAGGTCGGTCCTCTCATCCCTTTTGTTCAATATTTATGTGAAGCCACTGGGTGAGATCATCCGTGGTTTCAGGGTGCAGTACAGTGGTGGGTTGCTCCTGGTTCGCACTGGTTCCCAAGAACTGGTAGTAAAAATCTCTCATCGTTCGGAGAACCGGTAGTAGTTGCTGGCTGGCCATGCCCCCGAACCGGTTCCCTGGCTGGTTCATCACCGCCATGTTCTTTGCACATGCACATCCTATTGCCTTGCAAGTCCAATGGAATGTGCATGCTTAAAGAACTTGTCGACAACAGCAGATGCTTTTTGGCAGCCTGTGGAGAAAGTGGCTGGCAAAAAAGCCTTTTCGGAGGCTTTCTGGCCAGCCACTTTCCAGCACCGATGGCTGCTTGGGGGCTGCCAAAAACTCAGGTTAGCTTGCCTTCCTGACTCTGGACCAGCCACCATAGAAGGTAAGCAGCCAAAAAAAGAAGTGGTGGTGGGGGAGGAAGGTAAGCAACGGGGAGCACCAGGAAGGCAGGCAAGCATGTCGGGGCTGCTCGGCTAGCTAGCTCCCTTCCCCATGGCCCTACCATGCTTGCCTGCCTTCCAGCCCAGCCAGTGAGCGGGGCAGGAGCAGCAGCAGTGCTGGGGGAGGGTGGCTGGATGTCTCTCTCTCTCTCTTTCTCTGTCACACACACACATGCCCTGCCCTGTTGCCTCCACTGCCACTTCTTTTGCGTTGGCTTCTCGCCTCTCTTAAAGTTGATCATGAAGAGCTGGAAGACGTTTCCTTAGATCTCCCCCAAGTCATTGTGCAACATCAGAGACATTGTGTGTGTGTGTTTATCCCTTCGCAAGGACTTGGAGGCAGCCCCTCTGAAGGAAAGAGGCAGCGGCGAAGCCCTGGCTGTCCCCCAGGAGAGGACCGCAGAAGGACAAACACACACACACACAAACCCCTATCGGCTCCGCTGCCGCTTCTTTTGCATTGGCTTCTCGCCTCTCTTAAAGTTGATTGTGAAGAGCTAGAAGACTTTTCCTTAGATCTCTGATGCTGCAACAATGACTTGGGGGAGGAAACGGTGCCTGGTTCCACTTTCGTGACAGGAGAGGTGAGGAGCAGCAGCTGCTGCAAAGTTGGAGGCTCTTGGAAATGTTGGGAGGGAGGGCAAGAGGAAAATAAATCTCTTCTTCGTCTTGGGGGAGAAGTTTGTCAAAATGCCACCTTTTTTTACGTGCATCCACGTTAAGGGGGCTTTGTCCCTCTCTCCCCCTTTAGTCACTTCCCCACTCTTCGTCCGACCCGTTACTCAGAGACTGAAGCCCTGATCGGAGGAGTTTGTGGTTTGATGAGGCGATTAAAAGAAAGGCTGTTTTTCTAGATATGAAGTGCCCCCCCCTCATTTTCCAGTTTGGGCTGCTAGGCAGGCAGGCTTTTATTTTGTCAGCCCAAGGGTCAGGGGAAGGTACATAGGAAATTGCTCTGTCTCTGCAGCATCGGTCATGTGACTGAGTGGGCGTGGCCAACTTGATGTCACTCACAGCAAGGTGCCGCCCCATCTTGCCATGAGTGACTTTGAGTTGTCCACGCCCACTCAGTCACATGACCACCAAGCCACGCCCACCAAATAAGCCACACTCACAGAACCGGTAGTAAAAAAGTTTGGAACCCATCCCTGGTGCAGTACTATCAGTATGCTGATGACACTCAGCTGTACATCTCCACCACGGACAATCCCAATGATGCCCTTGACGTGATGTCCCAGTGTCTGGAGGCCATGCGGATCTGGATGGGGAGAAACAGGCTCAAGCTCAACCCATCCAAGACCAAGTGGCTGTGGTTTCCGGCGTCCCGATATAGTCAGTTGGTGCCATCTCTGACTATCGGGGGCAAGTCGTTGGCCCCCGCGGAGAGGGCTCGCAACTTGGGTGTCCTCCTGGATGCACGGCTGTCTTTAGAAGAGCATATGATGGCTGTGGCCAGGGGGGCTTTTTATCAGCTGTTTATCACCTGATCCACCAGTGGCGTCCCTTTCTGGATCGGGATGCCTTGCGCACGGTCACTCATGCTCTCGTCACGTCCCGCCTGGACTACTGTAATGCTCTCTACATGGGGCTCCTCTTGAAGAGCACCCGGAGGTTCCAACTGGTCCAGAATGCGGCTGCGCGGGTGATTATGGGAGCGTCATGGCGCTCCCATGTAACACCTCTCCTGCGCAAGCTGCACTGGCTTCCAGTGGTCTTTCGGGTGCAATTCAAGGTGTTGGTTATCATCTTTAGAGCGCTCCATGGCTTAGGACCTGGATATCTATGAGACTGCCTTCTGCCGCAGAGAGCCTCCCACCGGCCAGTACACTCCCACAGAGAGGGGCTCCTTGGGGTGCCGTCAGTCAAACAATGTTGAGCTTTCTCTGTGGGAGCACCTGCCCTCTGGAATGAGCTCCTCCCGGAGATACGGACGATCCCGGATTTACGAACTTTTCGGTGGGCCCTAAAGACTTTTTTATTTCACCAAGCCAGGCTGGCCTAATTTTTAAATTTTTAAAATTGTTTAATTTTAATCTGAATTTTAATCAGGTATTTAAACTGTTGGGCCAAATTATTTAATTTATTTTAAATTGCTTTTAAATTTTGTATTTTGTGTTTTTACCTTTGGCTGTTCACCGCCCTGAGTCCTTCGGGAGAAGGGCGGTATATAAATTTAAAAAATAAATAAAAAATAATGTTTGATTCCCCATCCCGCTGCCTATGGCACCTCGAGAGCAGGTCAGGAATGCTTTGCGAGTTGACAGTTGGTGTGTCTGAGATGGGGATTATGGAGATAGGTGGCAGTAGTTTCCTTTCAAACCTACAGTAAAACACATTTAGGTCATCTGCCAGTTGTCGATTTCCTTCAGCATTGGAAGGAGGTTTGCTGTAACCAGTGATATTTTTAAGAGTTTTCCACATATTTGCTGATTCATTTGTTTAGAACTGATTCCTTAGCTTTTCAGAGTAGTTTCATTTTGCTGCTCTGACTTCCCTTGTTAATATGTTTCTGGCCTGATTGTACAGCATTCTATTGCCTAGATAGAGATAGAATTTACAGTTGATCAGATTAAATTTGCATTTTACTTAGTATAACTTCTGGAGAGATAAAATTGGGGCAGTGATCTAGGTAGAACTTCTTATGACATAGGAGTAAATTCTTTATGGATCGGTGGAACAAATTTTTTCAAGTACTTAAAATGTCAAACACATCAACAGTTACAAAAACGGTAAAGAAGGCAACCCCAGTGACAGCCTCTCCAGCAGGACAAAATTAATAACGGACATGCCAAATACTGAGAAACTAGGCTCAACACTAGAGAACATACAAACAGCATTAAACATGATACAGGAAGTAATGATGAAAACACAGGAGTCCATGAATAATAATCACGAAGAAATGAAAGGAGAAGTAGGTGATATTAAAAAATTGGATGACAGAATGGAAAAGATTCAAGAAACAATAGCAAAAAATGAGCAAAAAATTAAAACAATAGAGGCAAGGACAGAACGAACCAAAAAGAAGTTGGAAGACAAGGAGGAGAAATTAACAGCAGCAAATAGAGAGCTTGAAGAGACGATAATCCACTTAGAGTTAGAAAGATCTTCTTTCTACCTAAGATTTCAGAATGTAAAAGAAAGCAAAGAAGATCTCTGTAACCTTATGACGGAAATATTGGCAGAGTCACTACAAATGAATAAACATGAAATTCAAAACAATATCGATGAAGTATATCGAGTTCACACTAACTATCCACGATGACACAGACTTCCTCATGAAGTTCACATAAGGTTCACGAAAAAATCAACACGGGACAAAATTTACAGAAGAACGAGAGAAGAGCAATTAATATATAAGAGAAAGGAAATCATTACACTCAAACAATTACCAAGAAGAGTCCAAGACAAAAGAAGAAATTATCAGTTTCTCTCCTCAAAATTAATAAAACAAAGAAGTATGTTTCACTGGTTAGTTCCTGAAGGAATGTTGATATCCTGGCAGGAAAAGAAAATAAGAGTAGACACAATTGACAAAGCCCAGGAATTCTATGAACAATGTTTTGGAGAAGAATCGGATAGCAGAGAGGAACTTGAATCAAGGAGTCAAGAGGAACACCTGACAGACGAAATTGAAACAGACCAAGAACTGAGAGGGACAACAAAACAAGGAATTCAAGAAAGAGAAGGAGTAAAGACAAGATATCAAAAGGAGATAAAAGTGAGGAGAGAAACAAGAGCAACCAATAAGTAATAAGATGGAAGAAGAGGTGAATTTGTTTCCAGTTAACATAAATGGATTAAATTCACCCATAAAAAGAAGTCAGACAATACCTAAGTTACAATATGGATATGGTTAAATATGGATATCATATGCCTGCAGGAAGTGCACATACAAAAGGGAAAAAGTCATATTTTGGAAGCCCCTAAACTAGGAAAATTATTTACATCATTAGCTGAATTGAAAAAACGGGGAATAGCAGCATAAATAAAGGAATGGCTAAAACCTAAACAATTATTTGCAGATAAAGAGAGATAGACACTATTGATAGAAATTTATATAAAACAAAAAAGAGTGGTCATTGCAATTATATATGCTCCAAACATAAGGCAGAAAAAATATTATAGCAAATTCATGTTAAAACTTTTTTTTTCTTCTCTTCATGTTTTGATTTTTATGTTTAAAAGATGTAATCAAAAATGGGAATGGAGCTTGTTAAAAGAATGTAAGCATTGTACCTATCTATGACCGGATCGAGACTTTGTTCTTGAAAGTTATATTTTATGTTTATGTTTGAGATAATTAAAAAAAAAAATACAAAAAAAATATAGCAAATTATATAAACAATTAATAACACTAGAATTAGATAACATTTGTATATTAGGAGATTTTAATGGAGTTGTAGATCCAAAAAAAGACTATAAAACAGGGACAAAAAAGAATTATGATAGGAAAACCTTACCAACAATATTTTTTGACATGGCCCAAGAACTAAACTTAAAAGATACATGGAGAGAAAATAATCCACAAAAGGCTCAGTATACCTTCTTCTCCAATCCCCATCAAGCGTGGTCCAGAATAGATATGGCGTAGATGGATCCAGAAACAGCAAAAGGAATATCAGAAATAGAAATTACGATGAAAATCTCAGCGGACCACAGTCCGATAATTAAATGGAAAGGAGAAGTAAAGAAGAAAGGGAGGTGGACCATAAACCAGAGGATGATAAAAGAAAAAAACTATATTCAATATGCAAAAAAAAATTAGAATTATTTTTAAAAGAAAATTGGAACAAACAAATGACCATGCAAAACCTATGGGATATACTAAGAGCATATGTGAGGGGTATATCCACTGCATACACAGCTCGAAGAAATAGAAGCAAAAAGAAACAATATATAGACCTGCAGGAAAAACTGGAAAAATTAGAACTTAAATTACAATAACAACCTTTAAATCAGGAAATTAAAGAACAGAAAGAAATAACCAAACACAAATTAAATTTAATTACACAGGAAGAAGTGGCACAAAAGATTAGAGCAGTCAGACAAAATTACTTCAAAAACACTAACAAACCAGGTAGATGGCTGGCTCATAAATTGAAAAAAGAAAAGGAAAAAAAATTAATACAAATTTTAGAAGATGAAGAAGGGACAGTACATTTCCAGAAAGACAAAATAAAAACCATAGCAATAAACTACTTCAAGCCCTGTACAGACAAGAAAAGTAGAGGAGAGTGACATTAAGAGATATTTGAGAGAAAGGAGCCATCCAATCATATCAGATTTAACTAAAGAAATATTAAATTACTGTTGTGAGCCGCCCTGAGTCCGGCTGGAGATAGGGTGGCATATAAATCTCATAAATAAATAAATAAATAAATAAATAAATAAATAAATAAATAAACAAACAAACAAACAAACAAACAGAAAGATAACGACATCTGAGTTGAAAAGGGCAATACAAAAACAAAAAAATAATAAAACGCCAGGCCCAGACGGAATCCCGGCTGAATTTTATAAGGAATTCCAAGAATTATTAGATAATTTGTTATTGCAAACATACAATGAAGTATTAGAGAATGCAAAGATAGCAAAATCCTGGACAGAAGCTCTAATAACACTTATCCCCAAAAGCAATACCAAAAAACAGAAGATTCAGAACTATAGGCCAATCTCGTTGTTAATTGCCAATTATAAGATATTTATGGCCATAATAGCAGAGAGGATTAAAATTATACTAAATGAAATTATTAAATCAGATCAAAATGGTTTCTTGCCCAACAGATTCATCAAACAACATAAGTACTATAATAAACACACTTGAATATTATGAAGCCCACCCAGACAAGCAAGTAGCTCTGATATTCTTAGATGTGCAGAAAGCTTCCGATAACCTGAATTGGGACTTTATGATTAACCAACTAATAGAAATGAATTGGGGGGAAAACTTTATAGAAATGATCAGAACGATTTATTCGACCCAGAGAGCAAAGATAATTATAAATGGTGAATATACGGAAAGCTTCAATATAGAAAAAGGAGTATGACAGGGATGCCCTCTGTCCCCCCCTATTATTCATTCTATCCACAGAAATATTAATGTCACAAATTAGAGAAAATTCAGAGATAAAAGGATTAAAAATTAAATTACAGGAATATAAAGCCCAACCATTTGCCGATGACCTGTATTCATTATTGAAGAACCCTTAGAATCTGGACAATTACTATTCGAAGATATAAACCAATTTGAGCAGGGCTCAAAATAAATAAGGACAAAACTAAAGTGTTGACCAAAAACTTAACAAATAAACAGAATGAGAAATTAGAGGAGAAATTGGGGATTTCAAGAGTTAAAAAAATTAAATATCTAGGAATACAGATATTGGCAAAATGCACCACGATAAAAAAAAGATAATTATGATACATTGCTACAAAAAATCCAAAAGGTTCTAGAAATTTGGTCTAAATTGCAAATATCGTTGATTGGTAGAATTTCAACGATAAAGATGAATATACTACCCAGACTGCTATACTTGTTTCAAACTATAACAATCAAATTGGAGAAAAATTTCTTCGAACAATTAAATAAAATTATATCAAAATTCATCTGGTCAGGGAAGAAACTTCACATTAAATTTAAAATATTGCAAAATAGTAGAAGTAGAGGCAGCTTTAGTCTCCCAAATTGGGAGCTCTATTATCAGGCCGCAGCACTAACATGGCTTAAAGAATGGATTCAGCTACAAAACAAATGAGTACTAACGATAGAAGGTCATGTTCTCCAGATTGGCTGGCACAGTTTTCTCTGGGATGGGAAAAATAAATATTTATTTATTTTAAATAAATAAAAATTTCCAAAGACATTTATTAAGAAATGCCCTTTTACAAGTCTGGGAGCAAGTTAAGAAGGATCATTATACAAAAGTCCCAATTTGACTATCAACTATGGAAGCAATATTATACCCAAACACCATGGACTTGAGCAAAATGATAAGATATGCAGACCTACTTGATGAGAAAGGGGAATTAAAATCAATTCAAGATTTGAAACAACAAGGATTAAATATGGAATGGTGGCCGTATTTACAAAAAAAAAAAAAAACAGATTCAAAAAGGATCAGGAGCAATTTTTGTATTTTAATAATACAAAATGGAAGATGAAACAGTAAAAGAAACAATGATCTGTTGGGCAAAAAACCTTGGGCACAATATAGAATTAGAAAAGTGGGACAAATTGTGGAATAGAAACTATAAATTAACAATGGCAGTAGCCTATAAAGAAAATTTGTATAACATGTTCCATAGACGGCACTTGGCACCAGAAAGATTGGCCAAAATGTTCCCAAATCTATCACCTAATTGTTGGAAATGTGGTTACAAATTAGGCAAATATGTGGTCAGCCTAATTTGTGGTGGATGTGCCCCAAGATAAAAAAAATTTAGCGTAAAATTAAAAATTGGCTGGAGGAAATTACCAAATTAAAAATGGAATTTAAACCAGAATTCTATTTATTAGGAATAATTAACCCCAAAATAGACAAATCTTTACAATATCTAATACTTAATATATGCTGCCAATGGCAGCAAGGGATGGAAACAAAATAATGTACCAGGAGAGGAAACAGTAATTCGAAAAATTCTACAATATGCAGAAATGGATAAAATGATGCTGGAAATTAAGGAGAGGGAAGAGTCGGAATATTATAGAGTGTGGAATAAACTATATGATTAGTTAGAAAAAAGAAATCAAAATAACAATTCGGAATGTTAATTTAACCGGGTTAAAACCAGGAAGTGGAAATTGCTGAATAGTGTCAACCGGATAATTATGGTTTTGTAAATATATACTAATGTAAATATAAGTACGTAGATGAAAGATTGAATAAGAATAGAGAATACATATCCATGTCGATACAGTAAGCTGTAAAATAATATATGATATAATGTTATGTTTGTTATGTGTTTTTAATGTATTTTTGTTTTTTGTTATATTTTTCTTTACTTTGTTTTTAAAACTTAAAAACTCAATAAAAATATTTTTTTAAAAAAAGAATAGAATTCTTTATTGGCCAAGTGTGATTGGACACACAAGGAATTTTTCTTGGTGCATATGCTCTCAGTGTATATTTATTTATTTATTTATTTATTTATTTATTTATTTTATTATATTTCTATACCGCCCTTCTCCTGCGGGACTCAGGGCGGTGTACAGCCAGGATAAAACATAGCATATAAAATTTAAAAACATTTTAAAAAACAATTAAATAATTTTGGCCCAAATTTAAAACAACCCAATTAAAACCGAATTTCGATTAAAAAAACTGAGAGGATGGGATCAAGCCAGCCCAGCTAGATGGAACAAGTGTATCTTCAGGGCCCGACGAAAAGTCCGGGGTCTGATATCGTGCGTATTTCAGGGGGCAGGTCATTCCAGAGGGCAGGTGCTGCCACAGAGAAGGCTCTCCCCCTGGGGGTCGCCAGCCGGCACTGCCTGTCCGACAGCACCCTGAGGAGGCCCTCTCTGTGTGAGCGAACCGGTCAGTGGGAGGCTATCGGCGGCAGAAGGCAGTCTTGCAAATACCCCGGCCCTAAGCCATGGAGCACTTTAAAGGTGGTCACCAACACCTTGAAGCGCACCCGGAAGACCACAGGAAGCCAGTGCAGCTCGCGCAGGAGAGGTGTTATATGTGAGCGCCCCGTCGCTCACACATTCATCAAGAATCATAAGGTACAACACTGAATGATAGTCATAGGAAACAAATAAGCAATCAAATCATATTAGGAAACAGTCAATATAAATCGTAAGGATACCAGCAACAGCAAAAACTGACATATGATGTCACAGTATCTGTGAGTTCATCCGAGTCTGCAGAGGTATCTTCGAAAACATTCCTATCAGTGCAGTGAAGGCAAGCCTGTAGCTTTTGCTTTGCCTCCTCAGTCCAAGACCTCACTGATTTAATTGTTGGTTTCATGATTTTAAGTCTTTGTCTATAAGCAGGTACAAGGTGAATCATGCAATGATCAGTGTCCCACAGCTGCTTGTAGTAAAGACCAATAAGCATCTTTTAATGTTGTGTAGCAAAGGTGTAAAGTATTCTTGCTCTGGTGAGACAATTGACATGCTGAAAATATTTTGATAGCTCTTTGCTTAAGTTAGCACTGTTGAAATCTCCTAACATAATGAGGAGTGAATATGGATATTTAAATTCAGCCCACATAATCTGGTCAGCTAGAGTTTGTAATGCATTGTTTACCCAAGCTTGTGGAGAAACATACACAGTAATTAGGAGAAATGAGGAAATCTCTCGTGAAGAATAAAATTGTTTGCAATTGATAACTAATGTCTAAGTCCACGTCACAGAATTTCCTTAGTATAGTTATATTTTGGCACCAATGGCTGTTGATATAAAAACACAGTCCCCCTCCCTTCTTTTTACCTGATGTTTCTGCAAGTCTGTCTGTTCTTTGTATCTGAAACCCTGGGATATGCAAGCTGCTATCATCAATTGACTCATTTAGCCAAGTTTAAGTGAAGCAGAGAGCTGCTGAGTTGTAAAAATCAGAGTTGCATCTATTTAAAAGAAGTATTTCATCCATCTTATTAGCGAGTGAATGTAAATTAGTCAGAAAGAGTGAAGGAAGAAGACTTTTTATTCCATGTTTCCTTAGTCTATTCAAAATCCCCGCTCATTTATTCCTTCTCCGCTTCTGAAAAATTTCTTTTATCTATGGGATTTATGAAGCCAAGATACTTAACACTTGGTTATTTTCTGGATACATTTTTATTACATGTGTTTGATTAGATTCGGTACACAAAAATCAATAAAGAAAAGTGGATGAAGGGAGACTTGTTATTATAGTCTAGAGCAGGGGTGTCAAATTCGATTTCATTGAGGGCCACATCAGGGTTGTGTTTGACCTCACGAGGGGGGGCATGGCCAGGGTGGGCATGGCTAGCTCGATGTCACTTGTGTTCGAGGTGCCTGTGATAGCCCAAGCATTCTGTCAGTGAGTGTTCTGTGATTGCTCTGCACGCAGCCCTCCTGAGCTCCATTTTTGCTGGCAGGACCACAGGCTGGTCCTTCGCTGTTCCCAGGAGAGCCCTGCAGGCCAGATCTAAGCACCCTGTGAGCCTTGAGTTTGACACCCCAGCCATAGGCTTTGACATGGGCCTTAGATTCTTTCTTGAAAGAAAAGAAATAAGTCTTCATTTGCGGTTAATAGCTTATTAGAAGAATTCTGCTGAAAAAGCATAATCTCCAAATTTTGTTGAACACCAATTATGAAACTATATCCTCTGAAAAAGTGACTCACATATGCTGTTTTAGTAACTGGTGTCTGAAGGAAAAGAGGAATGACAGGGGCAGAGACAGAAAACGAATAGTGTTTCTGGCCAGGAAGTGCCAAAAGGCATAATTGGTGGTTTGGATACTTGAGAAAGACAGACAGAGGTAATTACTTTTAACTAGTGTTTAAAGCAGCAGAAACAAAGAGTAATTTAACTGAGACAAGCAAAGGTTGAGATCATAAAAACAGATTATGCTAAGGTACAGTCAATTTGGATTTCATAATCACACTCCATTAGGAGCCGAGACTCTCTTGATTTCTTCATTAATATTTGCTGAAATGTCAGAAGCTTGTCATTTTGTATTACAAATACTGAAGTTGCAAAAACTTGTGAATGTTGCAATACAAAGACCTATAATCTTACTACACATGATATGAGCACACTCTATGCACCATTTTTAAAAGAGATGTTTTCACAATGATGTCTTTGTTTTATTCCAAACCCGCTGTTCCAATTTTACAACTGTGTTTCCTTCTTCTGACATAAATTTCATAATTTCACTTTTATTCAGGCAACTAGTCTGGGGGTAAATTTACTTGCCTATGCTTATGCTGCCCCATTCAACTACTTCTTAATAAGAATAATGGAAGTTTGCTTTTCATGCAGTACTGTAGACATAGTGACTAAATTAGTGTACCAGCAAAATACTGTGGACATAGTATACTTAGACTTCAGCAAGGCATTTGACAAAGTAACCACAAGCTACTTCTTGGTAAGCTAAAAAAAAGTGGGATAGATAGCATCACCATGAGATGGATTTGTAAGTCATGTATTCAATGAGTAGTCCTTAATGGTACTACATCTACATGGAGGGAAGTAAGCAGTGGAGTACCACAAGGCTCTATCTTAGGCCCAGTACTCTTCAATATCTTCATAGATAACTTAGATGAGGGAATAGAAGGGGAATTTACCAAATTTGCAGATGATACTAAGCTGGCAAGAATAGTCAACACCCTAGATGGCTAACCTTTTTGCCATCACATGCCAGGAGAGGGGGGGTGGGGGAGGGTCACGTGCACACATGCTCACACCGATAATTCTATGCGCCCTGCCCTGCACATGTGCGCACCCCCCCTCCCCACCACTACTGGCACGTGATGGCCCGGTAGGCCCATTTTTCTTTCTTACCTGGTTCCAGATCCTCTCTATTTATCTGGGAAGGGCGAAAACAGCCTTTCCCACTCCCTCCAAAGGCCCTCCAAAGATCTGAAACGGCCCATTTCCCAATTCAAAACTTGTACAACTTATAATATCCCTAAAACAATTTATATATTTCCATTTCTGCCATAACATTCTTTCTCTCTGCTTTTTTATTTTATTTTCCTTCTGCTTATCTAATATATAAACAATATTACCATTTGCCCTAACCCCAAACCTTACATTATTATCAATTTATTTTCTCTTATTCCTTTTTTCAATTTACAACCCTTTAATTTAAAAACAGTCCTTTCCAACCTTAATTCCTATTTTCCTATTATGATTTAATATATCAAATGGACCAAGTTACTTTTTTTTATTTCCTTATTTATCATTTTACCATTTTGTTGCAAAAAATATCTTTCTTTAAATTTGTTTTTTAAATCTCCTTCAACAATCAAAATTAGTTATAATATCAAGTTTACAATCTCTCCTTTCTTCCATAAATTTCCCTTCTTAATAGATAATTCCAAATACTCTATTAATCAAAAACAAAATATTTCTTTAAATTCATTTTTCACAGCTCCTTTTTTCAAATACAAAACACTATCCAATTTATTATTCATCATCTTTTCCATTTACTTCAAAGACAAAATTCTTTAAATTTGTTTTTCACATCTCCTTTTACGCATATCAAATATCATCTTAATTTCTTCCTAATAAATTATAATTCAAAAAACACTATCTTATCTCTTCGTAAGAAAAAATAATCAAGACCAATATTACACTCATCAATATTAGTCCTAATAGAAATCACTTATGCCTATAAGTATTACTTTCACTAAAATCAATTATTACAATCATAAATATTGATATTCAATCATAATAAAATTCACATATAATTATCTTATTTCCCAACCTACTTTCCATTAATTTTTCCTTTTACCCATTTTCTTTTGGTCCCCCCTGCACTCCATCTCTTAAGATTTTTCTGTCTTCATCCCATTCTCTTATTTTCCTTTTTTCTTTTAAAATTGTATCTTTTCTTCTGTTTCTTTTCTCTAAATTTTGAATCTCTTAGTTGACTAGTTTGCCCTTACTTCCTTTCTGATCTCTTCCCTTTTACCCTTTTCCTCTTTTTTATTTCCCCAGTGTTAATCCCAGTGTCATCATTTTATTCTTTTGTGCCTAGGCTCTTCCCCTTTTTCTCCCTTGTTTCTTTCCAACCTCTCTATTTTTCACCTGAATAGGTTGTAAAAACCTATTTTAAAAAGTAAAAAAAAAAAAAGGGTCTGACGATCACAGCTGAGCTGCATGATCGTCAGAGCCTTTTTTTACTTTTAAAAGCAATTTTTAAAAACCTATTCGCCCAAATAGTTCGTAAAAATTGCTTTTAAAAGTAAAAAAAAAGATCGTGCCCCACAGCTGATCACCCCCCCACACACACACGTGCTGTTCTACTTACCCCATGTATCCTTTTGGTGTGCAGTGCATGCACGCACCTCACATTTGGTGTGTGGTGCACACCGTGCATGCACGCGCACAGCATGTGTATGTATGTGTTCTGTTATGTCCTTATATGGGCATCCGCCGGGGATTGGCTAATCCTCCGGCGGGAAATTCAAAGAGCTGTCATTGGGCGGCTGGAGCCTGCTGGAGCGTATTTAAAGAGCCCCGGCAGCCCAGCCGCTCGTCTTTTTCCTGTGCTTAAATAAAGTACTGAATTGGACCAGAGCTGGTCGCGTCTTGCTTCCCTGTGCTGATCTAACACTGGCGACGAAGGACTAGAACCAAGCGACAAACCTCGTGGCGCGAAGCCAACCTAAAGAGCAAGTCACTTAGCAGCTGAGTCACTTTTGTAGGAATTTCCAGAGGCATGGCATCAGCTGAAGTCACATTGCCAGCCCTTGCTCCTTTCCACCCAGGGAAGGACAAGTGGAAATCCTATGTGGTCAAATTCCGGCAATACCTGAGAGGCAACATCAGGGATGCCGACAATGACCGCAAGAAGGGCATTTTTCTGGCCAACTGTGGCTCAGAAGTCCTCGACATGGCCATCGACCTGGTGGCTCCACGGGACATCGAGGAAGTGCCATGGACCAATCTGCTGCAGATCCTGCAGGACCACTACGCCCCGACGGGAACACCAGTGGCAAACCGGTTCACCTTCCACCAGAGAGACCAGATGGAAGGGGAAACCATCAAGGAGTTCGTGGCCGCCCTGCGCCAAATCGCAGCCAGCTGCGAGTTCGACCACGTGGACAATGGCGTTGCTGACCGCGTGGTTTTCGGCATGAGGGACAGAGGCCTGCAGAAGAAGTTCCTGAGCTGAAAAAAGCTCGTACTCAAGGATGTGGTGGAGGAAGCCACAGCATCCGAAATTTCGGAAAAAGCAGCAGCCGCAGTGATCCGGGCCAAAGGGATCCATAAGATTCACAGAGCTGCCCAACCATCATCCGAGGGTTCCACAGCTGGATTGGAATCCGAGGAAGAGTCAGCCGTGCACAAGGTCTCCAGGCCTCCCAAACAAGACACCGCTCAGAAAAGCGATCGGGGAGAGCGCTGCGCCAGCTGCAGAGGGGACCAAGCCAGAGCCAGCTGCAGATGGAGAGACGCAACCTGCAGGCGTTGTAATAGAAGGGGGCACATCGCAGAGGCATGCAGAGCCGAGGAACCAGCCCCAGAGCCCTCCAGCCATCGGCCTCGCGAAAATCGGGAGGACAACGCAAGGGCATCCAGACGGTCCTCCTACCAATCCAGACGGGGTGAGAGCGATGGAAACCAGAGGAGAGCAGTGCACCAAACCACAATACACCTCTCCGACGACAACGACGACACCGCCACCAAGTGCCACGTGACCGTGCTGCTGGAGGGAACCCCTTGTTCCATGGAAGTAGACTCTGGCTCCATCTACTCCATCATGGACTGGAAAAATTTAAAGCGCATCAAGCCAGACGTCCGCAAGAAGGACCTGAAACCCCTGCGCTCCAGGCTGGTGGATTTCGGAGGGAACCACATCGGAGTCCTGGGAAGAGCCTCACTCCACGTGTCTTACCGAGAATTCCAAGGCGACCTCCCCATCACCATCGTCGAGCACAGCCGCCCGACCCTGCTAGGCATGGAGTGGTTCAAGCCACTAGGGCTCGGAATAGTAGGGGTTAACCAAATTCGTCAGGACGAACTCGACACCCTCCTCGAAGAGTTCAAGGAAGTCTTCGACGGTAAACTGGGGAAATTTGTGGGAAAGCCCATTTCCTTTAATCTTTTTTTTTTATTGAAAAAGTTTTCAAATACAAGTTTTCCCCCTTTTTCCCCCCCTCTTCCCTAACCCCCCCTCACCACCCATCCCCCCCTGTGACTTCTTCACAACAATAGGCTATTTCATAACTAGTTACATACATAATATCTTTCCTTTCCCTTACTCCCTCCTCAGAATACTGACCCTTAGCATATTATTCCTATAACTCCCATTTTTACGATAATCTGCCCTTTTTCTCCTCCCCTAAACTTATAGTGTTTTATTACAATTTAACATTTAATCTTTTATATATATTAATATAACATTTTAAGGCGGCCTTCTCCCTACATCCAAATTTGACGTTTATTCAGTTCTATCCAATTCCTGCACTCCCCTAAATATATGACTTAAAGATCCTTTTTCTTAGACTAATCAATCAATAAACTAACCTATTTCAACCCTTCAATTCCTGCAAGATCATGCAATACAATTCTAAATATATAATCCACGGCCCACTATGCTAAAGTATACACATATCTATATATACATTCCATTTTGTAAAAAGAAAAAAGACAATAACTTTAAATTTATAATCCATATAATATCTTCTTTGGTGTCTTTCCACTGGATTGTTAAATCCATCACCCATCATAGGGTAAAATAACATGCTGGTGCAACAGTTTGTTCAAAGTCTTCAATCATCTTCTTCCCCCATCAGTAGTAGGTATCCTCGTATCTATATAAAAGTAAAAACAACCACCCGAGTGACATTATAGTTATATCCATATAGTTATAGATGTGGTATTCATCAGGATTGTTTATTCCCATCATCCTGATGGGTAACATCCAGATCTTCTGCATGCCCCAGCGTAACTCTCCTGCCTTGTAACTCGAAATAATTATAATATATTTGCCAGTAAAAAAAATCCAGAGTAGATGATTCAGATCCAACAAGGTGAGGCTCTTTTCACATCCCAAAATCACGGCATTGCAGAGATCTGCCACAATCCTCAGGATAGTATTAAACAGTTGTTCGCCTCCAATATCTTTTCAGATATTCATTCGTTTTTTAAAGTCCCTGGCTTCACTGTTGCATGGTTTAGCAACTACTGTTTCTATGAGATCTGTTTCTTTTTCTTTTGCGGGTTGAATTTCCATCCTCGTTTCTTGCCTACCAATTGTGTGTCAGCTGGTCGATTTTCATTCTGCTTTATGGGTTGTTCTTGTTGGGTTAATTTTATCATCTCATCTTTCTTCTCCGTCACTTGTATATCAACTGGTTGATTTGCGCACTTGTCTGTAACTTGATGGTTCATCAGCTTGGGGTCGGATGACACTGCACTCTTAATTATAGACAGTCCAGCTGGGGTATCCAAGGAGTCCAAAGACAATTTATCTACCACAGCCTCTGTAATTTGATATTTTCCTTTTGTTTCCAACTCCTTTTGCTTATCCTGTATTATGCCTAAAGGTGTTAAATTCATTTTTAAAATTTTTTGATAAAAATCTTCCGCTTTTTCAACAGTATTCAATTGATACCTTACTCCTTGATATCTCAATATTAAACCAACTGGCGTGTCCCACCTAAATAGGATATTTCTTTTTTTTAACTCAGTCACTAGAAAGCCAAATTTCTTCCTCTCCATTAACATCTTAGTCGGGAGCTCCTTGAAAATCCAAATCTTTCTTCCATAAAATTGCAAGGTAGAATTAAAAGAGTTCTGCACAATATTATTCCTAATTTCTTTATCTGTAAAATAGATCACCACATCTCTAGGCAATTGTCTTTGCTTTGCCAACCAGGAGTTAATTCTGTAAATTCTATCAATCCTGCAAAACACTTCATCAGGTTGAACCTTTAAAATCCCAGCCAGAATTTCAGAAGATATTTTCCTTAAGTCATCTCTATTATTTTCCTGCAGGCCTCTCAGTCTAATTGCGTATTCTGTAAAATTATATTGAATCATTAAAACTTCTCTTTCAATCCTCTGTTGCACATATTCTCCATTACCAGTCTTTTGGTCAACCTCCATTTTAGATTTGTCTTCTGGACTATTATCCTGAATGTTTACCAAATCCTTTTTGATTTTTTGAATCTTGTCATCCAAATTCTCCTCCGTTTCCTTCATTTTAGACTCTAATGATTTAGTCTTTGCATCCACCCGAATCAGAAAGTCTGATAAGCCATTAGCTGTTTTTAAAATCTTTTGATTCAAGAAGTCAAACTTTGATTTCACCAATTCACCAATTTCTTTAATTTCCTGCTTAAATTTTTCAGATTGCTGGTTCACAATCTCATCCCTTCTTACAATCTCTTCAAGGAGAAATTCTATTATATTAAAGTCAGGTTTCTGACACTGGAGAGTTACAATTTGTTGGCGCAGTTTATTAATGGGGGAAGTTCCCCCCCGTTTGTCCAGCTGCGTGAGTCCCGATGCCATTTCCCACACAGACAAGATTTAGTAAAAAAGAAAGAAAAAATAGAAAACAAAAGGACTTTCCCTTAAAAAAAAGGAAAAAAAACTTCTTTCCAATCAACAACAAGAGAAGACACAGGAGCGAAGTTTTATCTACAAATGTAGCCAGTGATATTTATTCCGCTACATTGTAGTAATAAGAGACGGAAGAACTTTCCCTTTCAGCCCTTCTCCAGCCAGGGCAGACGCCATTTTAAAAAGCTCTTTTTTTCCCCCTTTCCTCTCCTCTTTTCTCTTAAGTAAATTTTTTAAAAAGTAAAATACTTGCGATTCAGTATTAAGGGTCCAGCTCGCATTTTCTTTGAATATTCTGTTAAGTTCACAGGCTTGCTCTTGACGCCTGGCTCTGCATTAGCAGAGGTCTCCCAAAGCCCGGAGCAGCGGCAGGGGATATGGGGCTTCTCATCCGCTCCGTCCCAAAAGTAAAAAAAAAAACTTTTGGGACTCTGCGGAGAGTTCTACCCACCCCTGCCGGCTCTATCTCCGTTTCCTCTTGGAAACGGAGTTTTTTCGAGCCGCCATTCCGCTGTGAAGGCGGCTCTAACAGGCAATGGAAGCAGACGATCCCAAAGGAACGTCTGGCGGCGGCCAGCAGCAAACCGGGGAATCCATTTCCTTTAATCTTGATAAGACAATTACCCCCATTAGGCTTAAGCCCCGCAGAGTTTGCCCTGAGGCCCAAGGTAGATGCTCAACTAGATAAGCTGATAGCCCAGGGCGTGTTGGAACCGATCGATCATGCAGCATGGGAGACGCCCATTGTGACCCTCATGAAGCATGATGGAGAAAGATAGAGAGACGAGAGAGGAGGGAAGGGGGAGGGGAGAGAGAGAGAGAGAGAGAGAGAGAGAGAGAGAGAGAGAGAGAGAGTTGTTGATTGTAAGCTCCTTGTGGCTGAGAATTGCTGCAAAACAGAATTACCTGAAGTGAACCACTAGACTCCTAAAAAACTTAAAAAAATGATCTACTGTGTTTCCTCGAAAATAAGGCTGTCTTATATTTTTTTGAACCCTGAAATAAGCATTTGGCCTTATTGCCATGCGCTCAAAAACCCAATTGGGGATGTCTTATTTTGGGGAAAACAGGGTACTAAAAAGAAAAGTCATCCAAAATAGCAACATGCCAGTAAAAGCAAATAAAACACACCCAGGAGCAAAGCAAATTAAAGTTTAATTTTTGTGTATTGCTTATTGGACTGCAATGCCCACCCAGTCACATGACCACCTAGGCACACCCACCCAGCTGATACAGCCCCCCAACAGTCTGAGGGATCGTGAATTGGCCCGTTTAAAAAGTTTGAGGACCTCTGACATAGACAAAGGCATTCTTTAATCATCCAATCCAATTCTTCATCTCTTACATCATTGTTTGATCCCTTAGATTAATTATAGCTGCACTGAGAAAATATTCTTTTTCACATAAATTAATCATTCTTTTTCTTAAAAGTGCAAGGTGTTCTTATGGGATTTTTGCTCAAAAAAAAGAGAAAAATGAACTTTTTAGATTTGAAACTTAGAAAGATGATTCAAGATTGCAAAAATTACAACAGGTTTATTCCATACTTTAAATTGTCTCAGTTCCATTTAGATACCGCATGCTTCACAGACTTCAGGAGGTAAATGTTCATGACACCATTTCCTACCAGATGAAAGTCTGAAAGTTTTGTCTGGTAACATACAGCTGTGGCCACAGTCATTGCTAGAATTTTAAGAAAACTGTAGGAGGTTAGCACCCACCCCTTTCCTAGAAGAATGGAATATTTTGGGAAATATTAAAAAGGCAGAATATTATGTTTCCCAAGATGAGAAATGGAGAAGTACGTTTTAAAGCAGCTCCCACCTTCCTGCCCCCACCCTTTTGTTAATGGGCCAGAGGCAGAAACTCAATCTTTGTCAATGGACCTCATCTGCAAGACATCTAGGATGAAAATCACCACATGGCACCTGGGAAGATTACATCAGCCAGCAAGGCTAGCTAAAAAACCCCACCCCCTGGAAGTCTGACAACCAATCAGGATACTCTTTCTGGGCCCAAGGAAGTTCAAAGCCAGAGAGAGCATAAAACCCGAAAACTCACTGTATCTGCCCCTTTTCTGTTCAGGAACTCAAACCATGTGATCCTGTCCACCATTAAACCATCTTTCCAAGCAGTCTCCATGTTTCCAGTGTCTTTTTCCCCACTTGGAGCAGACCCCAGAAGGATGTTTCTTCCAACAAAACCAAGGGACCTCCTTCCAGTAAATATACTTTAAAGCTGTTACCAAGAAAAATGTGAATAGTGTGTCATGGATGCTATTTGGCAAATATTACACAACTAGTATACAAGGAAGTATCTCACCAAGATATACTGAAATGTCACATATTTATCTCAATGCTTTGCTTGGACTGGCATACAAAGCTTCAATTATGGCACAAAGAGGAAATGTTAACTCTCTTAAGTACTCCTTTATGTCATTCCTTTGCTCCTGCAAGGAAGACATGTTTTAGCAAAAAGGCAAGTGCTGGAAGAAATATCCCTCTTGTTCAGTTCCAAGCCAAGAGAAAGACACTGGAAAGAGGGAGGCTGATTGGAAAGATAGTTTAATGATGAAGCAGAACCACATGAGTTCTGGTGCAGCTGACAAAATGGAGTTGAGAATGAGGGGTTTTTATACTAATGTAATGAAGTGGGCTCTGATGGATGACCACTAGATAACTTTCTATTCACTCTATTCTAAAAAGCAATGCATCCGGTTGGAAAAAGTACAAACTCAGCCAAAATCCTTTTGGTTCCTCTAGGAGGCCTCTAAGTTGTCAGAAGAAAGGAACATTCTAATGACATACAGCTTAAAGGTTGGTTAGGTCAAGAGGATCCACATGAGTTAAAAGTTGTCTATCGTCAAAAGCTGAATTGAATCTATGCTTCAGTAATGGTTTGCAAAGAAACTCTGTAATAAGGAAATGTCAATTAAAAATGATAAATGTATATGACCATATGAATTGCTGAGTTAACAGAATCCTTTGTCTAGAAGGGTATAAAACCATTGTACCTAATTTTTGTCTTTGTTCAATGCTTCATGTACAGAGCCTTGAACCTATTGCGCAATATATAAAATCTGTCTCTGATTAATCTAAAAGTTGTGTTTGTCTTATTAAATCCACAACATTTATGGCACCCTGCAGATGGGACTACAAGGCAGAGAACTTTTGTTCTACCAGACAGCCTGCCTCGGCAGGAATCGACGCCTCCCCAAGGAAAATCCACTGGCCGGCCATTAGGACTCCTTTGAAGTCCACGGAGATTCAGTGAGGAGGTGCCGTAAACCCGCTGACGAAAACAGGCCAGTCAAGAATCCTTGAAGGTTGATCAGACACAGAGACTCAACATAAATACAAAAAAGAAAGAAAGAAAAAGAAAACAGGTAAGTATAAATCAGAGAGTTAAAGTCTCTCTGTTTAGAGGTACCTACCCTTTAAAGGGGTGGAAGAGTGGGATTTGATCAATCCCCTGGGAGACCAGGTGGCATCCTGAAGTCTCTGGAATTAAATATTTAACTAAGTATTGTGTGTAATCTTATGTGTGGTAAGAGAAGAACTAATTGCAGTGTTATAAATTTTCTGATAAACTGACATTCTTAAACAGCCAGAGAACTGTTGTTTACTGTTCTTCCCTCCCGGGGTTTAGCAGGCAGTTAAAAAGGTGAAGCCTGTCTAAATGGGAAAACAGATATGACTTGATCAATTTGGTGTGATTTCTGTTAAATATATATGTATATATATATAATGATAGTGTGTAAATTTGAATGAAATTGCATTGATTGTGATATGTGTGGCTGCCAGCAAAGTAGATTTGTGCTTGAGGCTGTGGGAGATATTTGAGATTATTGTAATGGTTGGATTGTATGAAGTGGGATTTTTTGTATGTGAAATTGGTTTAAACAAGAAGTTGATTTCAGTGCAAATGTGAATGCCGGTGTGTTGAGAATGTGAGAAATTAGAAAGAAATGCAGAGGGTTGTGTTGTTGAAAGGAGAGGTAAAAGGAAGATGAGAATTCTATGTACTTTAAATATTTTTTTCCCTGTATTCCCCCCCCCCGCCCCTTCCTTTGGAAGAAAGAAGCAGGAAAAGGGTGGGCTGCGGACAGCATGTCTCTCTGCTGAGCAGAGAAAGGAGGGGGAAGTGGGTGATCGGCTAATGCTGTTGCTGCTAGGTCTCTTTAATTTGCATATGAAAACTTTTCTGCTCTGAATACAATTTTGATTTTATTTTTTCTGGAAATTTTTGGAGGTTTAAAAACGCTTCATTAAACCTGTACTCAGAATCCAGTTATTTCGCCAGGCTGGGTTAGCAACATAATTTTAAATCGGATGTTTTAAATTTCTGGGGTTTTAAATTGAGCCGAATCCATTTAATATTTTTAATTATTTTAAATAGGTGTTTGTCTTAAACAAAATAGGCTGTACACCGCCTTGAGTCCTTCAGGAGAAGGGTGATATAGAAATAAACTTATTTTTATTCTTATTTTTATTCTATGTCTGCGTGCATTCTGCATACTTAACAGATGGCACGTTTGTTCGTTTGTATGTTTGTTTGTTGTTTATTTTTTTGTTTGTCAGTAGCATAAACTGCTGCCCTTTTTGGGAATTGTCACAGAGATGAGTTGGAAATTGCGATGTGTGGTGGGAGAGATTCAGTGGCATTTTTGTCCAAAATGTTGGATTCTGCCTCGAGAGTATGCTTGTTTTTGTTCACTTCAGTTTGCGGGGAGATTAGATAATTGGTGCTGAGGAGCTAATTGTTTATAGAAAGGATATACGGTAGTTGAAGGAAGAGCGGAAGTTTTAAGGGAAGTCAGAAAGTTGCCTTTAAGTTTGTCTACACAGACTTGTGCTGGCTTGGAAATCAGGATGGCAGTGGTAGGAGGAATTGAATGTTATAATAAGAAGGAGTTAGAGAAAGTAGAATTGATGGAAAGGAGAAGGTATGTGATTTGTTTTTGGAAAGTTATGGAAGTTGGCAGATTGAAATGTGGAAGTGCTAAGAAGTAGGAGAGAAGTGGTGATATGGGCAGGGAAGACAGCATTAAAGATTGCCCGATCCAAAGAAGAGAAGTGGTGTTTTTCATTGACAGAGATCAGATTAAGTGAACAAAGCATTTGAATACACTTAATCAGTGAAGGGAGTGTTGGAAGATTTGAGAAGCTCAATATTAAAAGCACAAGAAAATTCCCCTAAAGAAAATAAGCAGAAACTCAGGCAGAGTTCAGCCCCCACCTTTACCAATGGGCCATTAAAAAGCTGAGACGCCACCTTATTTCCACAACAAAAGGAAGAATAAAAGATGTGTTTGTTTGTTTCTTGCTTGCCTTACTAGGAACAATAAAACTGATTCCAGGAGTTTTGAATTCAGGACGGGGAAAGCTCTGCCTTTCAGCAATCTTTAAAGGGAAAGACTTTTTTTCCCCCAACAGGAGTAGTAAACAAAAATCACTCCTGATAGAAAGGAGGGGTAGCATCTCCGCCTCCATTTATAAACAAGCAAGAATTAAGATAATTCTATGCAAAATTAATTGAATCTGGACCTTGGAGTTTGAAATGGGAGGGACATGAAAGAGGAAGCCTTGAAAATTTGAAACAGGCTTTAACCAGGGCTCCTGTATTGGGTTTGCTAAATTTGGAAAAGCCATTCGGTCTCTCTGTAGACACACACACACACACACACACACACACAAATTGAATTGCACGAGGGGTGTTGGCTCAGAAAGTAGGAAATTGACCTTTGAGGGAGCCCTCATTGTAAGCACCCCACATCAAGTCAGAACTATCCTTCAGTAGTGGTTATCTGATTCAAAATTCTAAACAAAAATAAAACAATTTTAATGCAGCAGACAGATTTGATTTTACCTACAGTTCTCAATTTGAATCAAGCACAGTTCTTAACCAACACCAGATCAATGGATCACCTTGGATGAGAACATTATGGTGTTGAAATAATTGGTCTCCATACAAAAACAAGACCAGATTTGGAGGGACACCCCCTGGAGACAAATTGCCTTGAAATTGGTCTGCTCAAACCTTTGAATTGTATTCATTAAATTAAGCTCTATGGACAGGGAGCCTGGATAGCTCAGTGGATAAATGCATTGTAATTTAACACCAGCTGTCTGCAATTACTGTAAATTTGAATCTCACCAGGCTCAAGGTTGACTCAGCCTTCCATCCTTTCTAAGGTAGGTGAATTGAGGACCCAGTTTGTGGGGGGCAATAAGCTGACTTTATGATGGCTATTGCTTAATGCATTGTAACCTTTAGTCTCTGGACATCATTTGGCAAAATATGGGTGGAGTCATTGGGGACTTCAAGCTATTGTACATAAACTTTTAAACTAAGCTATGGTTGTATTGGGATATATCCTTTAGTAACATCAATTATAAACAAATGTTTGGTTTGTACAAAGGTGAATGAATATGCTGTCAGAAAAACAACAGATGGGTAAGATGTACCACCAGCTTTAAGACCATTTCAATGTATTCATGTGGATTTTACAGAATTACCAAAAGTGGGGAGTGTAAAATATTTATTAGTCATAGTGAACCACCTCATAGGGTGGGTTGCAGCTTTTATCTGCAGTAATGCTACAGCAACAGTGGTGTCAAGAGTTTTACCCAACCTAGACAGATTACCATCATATGAACTGTTGTTTGGAGTAGTTTTCACTACAGGAAGCATATGCATTACTTCCTTGGAAATCAAAGGCAAAATATTGAAACAATATGTGTATAACCTGTCCAGATATTTTGAAGTTTTTAGGAAACAAGGACTATTAGCCCAAACACCACCTTTGAAGTTTCCAGTCCACAAATTCCACCACGATGATTGGATGTTAATCCAAACTGGACGGAAGTTAGACCCCAAGTAAACGGGCCCAATCTCATCAAGGAAATCCAGTGAAGTTGATGATCCAAAGGATCCAGCCACCAGTGGGAATAGCATTCTTCATCATCTGGACTATTTTTCTATTTTTTTTCTTTCTTAGGATTCAGTGGTTGCCTATGCTGTTTCCCAACTGAAAAGGACTACAACTGCTCAGATTCCTTTGCGCACTCGCCCAGATGTATTGGTTTTGTAATTGTGTTTTTAAGATCTTAGAAGGACGATCCTGGATCCACTGGATGAGACTGATACCAGGTGATCATCAGCCCTGCTGAATCACTCCGGAAGCTGATTCTCTACGCACGGCGGAAGATTTGTAAAGAGGACAACTGCCTTCACATTGTACATATACATATTATTAGCTGTAATATAACACTTTCTTACACATGCTAATGTTATTAGAAGTTTGGGAGTACATTTTGTGGGTACTTGTTTTTCTAATCTTGCTAGTAATTTTGTTTTATATATATAGGAACGGTTTTTGTGGTAGACCTAGGATTTTTATTGCTACTCCTGTTTCCCAAACCACATGCACCACTAACCCTTTCCCTGACGTAGTGAGCTTTACACCATAGTTGATTATGATTTGTTTATGGCTTTGGACATTATTCGCACTAGGACTCTCAGGTGAACATAAGATGAACATTGATTCCCCAAGTAGAGACACTTTAGGTCAAGTTCGCTACCGCCAAACACGCATTGTCTATGCACGGGGTTCTTACTTTAAGACCTTAGTCAACTCCACCACTTAAGGTTGCACTATTGACTTTCCCAGCTGAGGGGGGAATAGATAAGGAAAATGGGCCTCTACAACAATTGCATAGAGGAGACTATATATCACGGATTTTGGAATAAAGTCAAGATCTTGTTAAACAGTACGACCCTACCCTAGGTCAGAAATCCTGCTTATGTTTTATCTGCTAGCCCTACATCTTATCATGCTGTTCCTGTCAAACCACAACTCTGGGTTAGAACAAAGGCTACCAGAAATAAACTTTAAGAAGGGAAAGTGGGGTGGATGGAATCTGTCCAAGACCATTTCAACCTTCAGAATTTCCACTCTGGTTCAACTTGAAGTCCAAATTAGGTTTGTGTATCCTTTTTCCACCTCCTTTTTCTATCTCTCGATATGTTTTTGAAGGACCAATTCTCAGAGATAAACAGAAGGACCCCTCACTGGAAGTCCCATTTCAACCACTGGCAGGAATGTTTGTGGCAGGGACTTAGGGATCTGGACTAATGCAAGGAACTACTGAGTGCATGCCTTTTCCATAAATCTTCTTATGTGGAAAGGATGCATATTTGTGTTTACCAACAAATTGGACAGGAACATGTAACAAATCAGGTGTGGTCAGAGAAATTGCCAAGGAATTGCAGGATAGGGCTTCCAAGATAGGTCAGAGGTTATAAACAACTGACATGTGGTTTTCTTGGTTGCCTGGATCCGGGTGAATTAATATGGCTGTGGTAGGCCTAGCTTTTATTCCTTATGCAATCCCTATGCTGAAACATCTATCAATAAGAGCAGTAAAGGAGATTCAAGTTGAAAAGGAACTAGCTTTGATAGAACATTTTCTTAATCAACTTGGTCCCTATCCTATGGAAGAACACAAAGATTCTGAGGCAGACCCATATGAGGAAATGGAACCTGTAGAAAGAGGTAGAGAATCTCCCCAAGAATCAAGAGAGTAGAAAAACAAGAACTACCTATCCTTTACTTTTATTAATTATCTTTTGTTAGACCCTATATATGGTAGATTTGTTTATTGGAACCTTGTATACTCAGAAGTTAAACTTATATGAGAATAGTGAAAGTTTCTGCATTGAAAAACTTTCAGAGGGGGGAATAATGTAATGAAGTGGGCTCTGATGGATGACCACTAGATAACTTTCTATTCACTCTATTCTAAAAAGCAATGCATCCGGTTGGAAAAAGTACAAACTCAGCCAAAATCCTTTTGGTTCCTCTAGGAGGCCTCTAAGTTGTCAGAAGAAAGGAACATTCTAATGACATACAGCTTAAAGGTTGGTTAGGTCAAGAGGATCCACATGAGTTAAAAGTTGTCTATCGTCAAAAGCTGAATTGAATCTATGCTTCAGTAATGGTTTGCAAAGAAACTCTGTAATAAGGAAATGTCAATTAAAAATGATAAATGTATATGACCATATGAATTGCTGAGTTAACAGAATCCTTTGTCTAGAAGGGTATAAAACCATTGTACCTAATTTTTGTCTTTGTTCAATGCTTCATGTACAGAGCCTTGAACCTATTGCGCAATATATAAAATCTGTCTCTGATTAATCTAAAAGTTGTGTTTGTCTTATTAAATCCACAACAATACCTTCTTTGGGCTTTGCACTTGAACTTCCTGTTCCTGTGCAAGAATATTCTATTGGCTGTTGTCAGATTCCTATGGGGTCCTAGGTGTTTGTCTGAACTTCAGGGTTTGGTTGAAGTTTGGACTGCTCTGAGATGTTGCAATGAAGAGGCTTGTGTTCTGAAAGGGTGTTGGGCAATTCTTATTGTGGCTTAATGGCTTTGTTCTGTGTTGGATTTTGAATGAGGGCTAAACCTACCATTCTGCCTTCGTTTCAAAACATCCTGTCTTGAAAGGATTACCAAATCTGCATTTCTAAAAGCTGGCCTTAGTATCTGTTGGGAGCAGGGAGATTGAGTCTGCTTTCTGTCTTTTAAGAGCATGTTTCTCCATTTCTCCTTTAGGGAAATATAATATCTTGCCATTTAATATTTCCCAAAATATTTCATTCTTCTAGAAGGGGGGATTCCCACACAAGGGAGCCATGGATTTTTACAGAGATGATCATGGATTCACTCAGAACAGCAAAATCTACAAACAGCCAATTCTTTAAGGCCTATAATTGCAGATTTCAGACAGGCATACTTAAGATCAACCTAATAAGAAAAAGTTGCAGGTAACTAAACCCTGTAGTTGTGGCAGTAAAATAATTAGTACTGCTTAAGTACATTTTCAAGTGAAGATGGGGAGGTAGATGTATACCGTATTTTTCAGTCCTATAAATAGCAGTCACATGTTGTTTTTCTGGGTTAATAAAATGGTACAGATGCAAGCAAACCTGTTCAGCAGAGTGCAATGCTATTGCTTCTTTCCCCCCTTTTCTTTAACAAAAAAAGGACAGCAAGTGTTACCACTTCAGCAGCATTTTTCATAGTGAGGTAGAAATGAGGTAAATATAGCAAATAAGGTGAATAAGAGAAATAATCATACCAAGTCAGATACATAAAGTCAGATCAAATATATGAACTCTGAATAACCTTCTCTATTGAACTTTGAGAGAACCTCTCTATTCACATTATTATAAGAAGAGAAACGTGCTTGTTAAAGGCAGCTGAACCCCATTATTGGTAAATATATCTTCTGATGAGGCCCAGCTGTCATCCATCAGGAGAGCTAAGAATGGTGTTCTGGTAAATGACTGACTTGGATAAAGAAAAGAAGCTAAGCAATTAATTCATGGATTTCCTCATAATTACTTGACCTATGACACTGTGTCAAACACACTGATTCTATACATCTTCTTAATAGAATCAAAAACTACGGAAATTCAGATATATGTGAACATCTGAATGGATATACATGGGAGACAGAAAGTCACTTATTGTTTAAAGTATAGCCATAATTTCTGCATTTAAACATTACAGCACTTAAAAGGAAAGTTGTAAACTATAAAATGATGGGTTAAGTAAAGTTTATTTATTTGTTCGTATTTCTATACCGCCCTTCTCCAAATAGGACTCAGGGCGGTGAGTTGTAATAGTTTAATAATTAGTAAATGATGGAGAGTAAAAATGTGTAGCCAAAATAATTTTATTAACTAGTATGTAATTAGTAAAGTGTAATGTAAGTATAATGTATTTTTAATGTAACCATATACGGTAAAGTGTAATGTAAGTATAATGTATTTTTAATGTAACCATATATGGAAGCCGGAAGGGCTCATAGAACTCTTTGTCTTGAAAACATATATAAATCGTGAAATCATAACTCATCCTTGTTCAGTTTTGCAACAACCAAAAACTGCACTGAACCTTTGCGCAAATAAATGCATCCGTCTGACCCAGGAATGTGTTCCAGCCTTTCATTTCTATAACATTTTCTGGCGTTACCACGAAGGGATTGAAGGACTGAAGGACAAAGACAATTGTTCTGTCCTGACAGCTGCTCCAGCAGGGACCAATGCCTTCCCAAAGAAAGTCCACAGGCCGGCCACAAAGACTCCATTGAAGTCTATGGAATCTTTCGGTGAGAAGACGCCGTAAACCCGCTGCCAGATGCAGACCAGTCAAGGATCCTCAGGTCAGACCAGATCCATATATCTCCATAGGTGGCCACCAGGACAGAAGACAAGCCAGCAGGCAAGTATAAGTAAAAAGGGATACCTACCAATTTAGTGGTAGAAGAGGGGGCCTGATCACCCCCCTAGGAGACAAGGCGTCATCCTAAAGCCTCCAGTAAGGAATTTTTGGTGTGGGTGGTTAAACCTCTATGCGGTTCTCATAGATGACTGTCAGAACGTCCAGCATCGTGAGCCAGGGGTAGTGTTGTTAGGATGGGTGGAAGTAATAGTGTCCCCAGGACACCGTTACAATGTATGTTAGCCAATTTTAAGAGTGCCTATAGTGGAACTTATGGTGATTCCCCGTGTGATCCCGAAACCTTGAAGATGTTGTGTAGGAGTACCTGGCCTACCCTTGGCATAAGGTGGCCAGAAGAAGGATTGTTGGATCCAATAGTGATATCCAAGGTACATCAGATCATTACCCGGGATGGCCATTGGGACCAATTCCCATACATAGATCAGTGGCAGATTGCTCAAAAGGCAGCCCCCTCTTGGCTTAAGAAATGTCAGCAGGAATGTGTGAAAGTGTGTTTGATGAAAGAGAAAAATAAAACCAACAGAAAGATATTTAAAAACAAAGTTTTCAGTCAGGAGGAGGAGGAAGAAGTTAGTCGCCCTCCCGCATATGCACCACATCCCGTAACCCCAAGACGAAACCCCTATCCACCCTTGCCAGCCCCAAGACGAAACCCCTATCCACCCTTGCCAGTGGATATGGTGCCAAAGACCAACTCACCCCGGAAACCCCAACCACAAGCCAAACGGGAAGTCAAGAGTGATGGGGAAGAAGAAAGAGAAGAAGAATCTAAACCCATTAGTTCTCGAACTCGGAGCCAGACGAGTTTGAAGAAGGCCGAAACTCTGGCCCCCTTGAGGGAACTTTTAAGTCATGGAACTGATGCCCAGGGACTGTCCATCATTCGTCCCTTGTTTCAATATCAGCCATTTACAACTACAGATCTACTTAATTATTAACAACAATATGGCCCGTTTAGCAAAAAGCCCAATGAAATAGTGGATCTATTCAGAACAATAATGCAAACTCATAGACCCACATGGGGAGACATTCAGCAATTATTAAACACCTTACTCTCCCTAGAGGACCGAGAAAAATTCAAAATCGCTAAGGAAAAAGTTTTAACCCGAATGTTTCCAGGTAATGGAAATGCCGTGCAAAAATCAGCCGCAGCAGCAGAAGTTGACCCCCAGTGGGATCCCAATAGTACCCAACACCAACCTCTATTAGATGCCTACCGCCTCTTATGCATAAACATTTTAAGAGAGGCAGCAAAAGGTCCTGTTAATTATGCCAAAACTGCTACTATACTCCAAGAAAAAGATGAAAGACCTGAGACCTTTTTGACTAGATTAGTAGAATCCTATAAAATCCATACTGGGATAGACATAGAAGATGTGACAAATAGATACCTGTTGAATGAACGATTTATCAGTCAAAGTGCCCCAGATATCAGAAAAAACTTACAGAAATTGGAAGGAGCTCTAGGAAAGAACACAAGTGAACTCCTAGAAATTGCCAGAAAAGTCTACCTGAATAGAGATAGAGAAGAAGAAAAAAAGCAAGTTATTAGAGAAAGAAAGAAGACTGAAATGTTAGCTTTGGCCCTGGGAGGAGTTACCCTAGGAGCCAACCAATGTGCCATCTGTAAAGAAGAAGGACATTGGCAGACAGAATGCCCCCGTAGAAGTACGGAATCAAGAGGAGTATCCTACGGGCGTGGGCGACCTATGTTGAGAGGAAGAAGTTTTAGAGGGACCCGAGAGGAGCTTTTAGAGGAAGAAGAGGTACAGACAGACAACTCAGCCAGCAGTACCAGAAGGAGGAAGTAATCGGCCTAGCCAAAATGGAATGGGATGATTGAAGAGGCCAGGGCCCCACGGACCCACCCCTGGAGCCCATGATGGATTTATGGGTGCGAGGACGTCAAGTCCGCATGATGATCAATACCGGAGCCAGTCGATCAGTAATTAATAAACAAGTGGCCCCCTTATCAAAGGAGAAAGTCAGAGTCCAAGGAGTGTCAGGCACACCAGCCACACACAGCCTCCTGAAACCGGTTAAATGCAAGGTTGGGAACGGCCTAGTAGAACACCAATTCTTGTATATGCCTGAATGTCCAGTTCCGCTGTTAGGAGAGATCTACTTTTTAAATTGAGAGCCACCATGTCCTTCAACGAAAATGGACAGTACTTGACAGTGTCACATCCAGTGGAAGAAACTTGGCGATTAATGTTAATGCAAGACTCAACTCAGGAAAGTATATGGAAAGAATTTAACGTTCCTACCCTGTGGGCAGAGGACAACCCCCCTGGGCTAGCTAAATTTGCCTCCCCAGTAGAAGTTAAACTGAAATTGGGATACAAGCCCATCAGAGTACCCCAGTATTATGTTCCTCAAGAAGCGGCAGAAGCCATTCAAGTTTTAATTGACAAATACTTAGCTGCCGGGATACTTAGAGAAACTCAATCCCCATGGAATACAGCTATTTTGCCCATAAGAAAACCAGATGGGGGGGGGTGGTGGAGACCTGCACAGGATTTACGACCTGTTAATAATGCCGTGGTCACACTACATGCAATAGTCCCGAATCTCTACATTTTGTTGGGGACCATCCCTCATTCAGCCGCATGGTTCTCTGTCATAGACCTGAAAGACGCTTTCTTCACTATACCCTTACACCCTGATAGCCAAGACTTGTTTGCCTTTGAGTGGAAAGACTCTAAACTGTGTAGACATTGTCAGTATACCTGGACAAGATTACCCCAAGGCTTTAAGAATTCTCCTACCCTTTTTGGGCACACCTTGGCTTTGGACTTGCAGTACTTCCAACCTGTTCAGGAAGGGGACTGTCTCCTTCAGTATGTAGATGATGTGTTAGTAACAGGAACCACTCAGGATAACTGTTTCAAAAATACCCAAACCCTCCTTGAATTACTGAAAGACTGGATACAGAGCTTCAAGGAAGAAGGCTCAATTAGTAAAGAGGTTACATATTTGGGATACACTCTGTCTCAAGGTCAGAGAAATTTAGGCTTGCCTAGGAAACAGGCGATCTTGCAACTGCCCCCACCAAAAAATCGAAAAGAACTGCGAGGCATTTTGGGAGTCATGGGCTTTTGTCGCTTATGGATTCCCAATTTTGCCTTACTTGCCAAACCCCTGTACGCTTCAACCCAGGGAGCAGAAACAGACCCGTTTGAATGGAGCAAGGAACAAACAAATGCATTAAGTCATTTAAAGGAAGCACTTATATCCTCTCCAGCGTTAGGGTTGCCAGACCTTTCCAAATCCTTCCGTCTTTATGTAGATGTCCGTCAGAATGTGGCAGTAGGGGTATTAACTCAACAGCAAGGATCATGGCAACGGCCAGTGACTTACTTGTCCAAACAGTTGGACAGCCTGGCTCAAGGCTGGCCACACTGTCTTAAAATTTTGGCCGCTGTGGCAGAACTTATGAGAGACACAAACAAACTAACTTTTACCTCAGAAGTAGCAGTCTACACATCCCATGCATTGCAAACTATCCTAGAAAACAAAGGACACTTGTGGATAAGTAACCAGAGATTGCATAAATATCAGGCTCTGCTGTTAGAAAACCCCCAGATAAGTCTTCACCAATGTGCCACTATTAATCCAGCTACTCTCATGCCTGTACCTGATGCATCCCTCCCACTGCATGACTGCCTACATGTGTTAGATCATCAGTATTCCTGTAGACCAGACTTGACTGACACCCCTCTTCCAAATGCCCAGCTTACCTGGTTCACTGATGGCTCAAGCTTTATGGAAAAAGGAGCTCGTTATGTAGGATATACTATAGTTAGCCAACACACAGTTATTGAAAGTGCCCCTGTTCCAGTGGGTACCAGTGCCCAAGCAGCTGAGTTGTGGGGACTCATCCGAGCATTAGAATTAGCCACAGGCAAGATTATTAATGTGTACATGGACGGTAAATATGCCTTTTTGACTATTCACGCACATGCGGCTATTTACAAGGAAAGGGGCTTCACTGACTCTACAGGCAAATCAATCCAACATGCCCCTTTAATTAAAAGGTTGATTTCTGCTGCACAACTTCCCAAATCCTTAGCTGTCTTCCATTGTCCAGGTCATCAGAAGATGGACACACTCGTTGCACAAGGCAATCGATTTGCTGATAGAGAGGCCAACTTGGCAGCACACCTGCTCCTGGATAGGAATGATTATTATCTCTATATGGCACAAGAAGTTGAATCCTACATTGAAAGATCTTATCCCACCTACACTCAGGTAGAGAAGAAAAAAGCCGAAGGAGATTTGAAAGCCAATCTGGTGAAGGGATGATATACCCTTCCAATCGCCTAGTGGTACCAGTTTCACTCGCCTGGCCTTTAGTATCAGAGGCACACCAAACCTCACATAGTGGCAAAACTGCTTTGGCCCAACAGTTGCAAGCAACATTCTACATACCTAACTTGCAGAGTCTGGTTGCCAAAGCAACTTCCCAATGTCCTACGTGCGCACAAGTAAATGCTAAGCAAGGACCGCGTTTACCTTCAGAACAGCAGCCAATTTCTTACTTACCCATGGACTATTTAGTTGTGGACTTTACTGATATGCCTAAATGCAATGGTTATAAAGCTTTGCTCATTTTCATTGACACTTACTCTGGATGGATTGAGGCCTTCCCCACTCGAAATAAGTTAGCTATACAAGTAGCACACTTTCTTTTAAAGGAAATAATCCCTAGATTTGGATGTCCATCTATCATCAGCTCTGACAATGGCCCAGAATTTGTGCAACATATAAATCGCCACCTGGCTGAAGCTGCAGGCCTGAAATGGAGGTATCACTGTTCGTTTCGGCCAGAATTGGGAGGGAAGATTGAACACGCTAATCGCTCATTGAAAGCAATCATTACAAAACTGTGCTTAGAAACCCACTTGCCATGGCTTCAAGTTTTCCCCATGGCCTTGTACATTTTTAGAACAGCCCCTCGAACCAATTACCAGCTGTCTCCTTTCAAACTTTTGTATGGGAGACCCCCTGCCTTGTTCAAGCACCACTTTCAAGGCTGGCCAGATTTAGTTCAAAAAGGAGGGGTAGAAGCAAGAAAATTACTTTTGCAGTTACAACAGCACAACAATCATGTCAACAAACTGAGGCATTATATGCAGGAATGTAGACCTCCCCCTATTACAACTGCAGGTCACAACTACAAACCAGGTGATAGAGCACCTAGGGGTATCAACCGCGGTGGCGGTTGATACCCCTAGGCTTATGATCATGGGGGATTTCAACTTGCCGTCCGTGGGTGAGACGTCGGAGATGGCTCGGGAGTTCATGGCTTCCATGACAGCTATGGACCTGACCCAGTTAATTCATGATCCTACCCACACAGGGGGAAACACGCTGGATCTGGTTTTTGTCTCTGGACAGTGGTCGAGGGATCTTGAGATAGGGGATATAGTTACTGAACCCTTGTCATGGTCAGATCACTCTCTCCTTCGTCTTGACTTTCGAACCGCTGCACCCCGCTGCAGGGAGGCGGAGCCGGTAAGATGATTCCGCCCCAGGCGCCTGATGGAACCTGACAGATTCCAGATGGAGCTTGGGCCATTTCCTGAGGTTCTGGCGCACGCCTCGACTGGAGACCTGGTGGCCGCCTGGGATAGGGTGGCTGCTGGAGCTCTGGATCAGGTCGTGCCTTTGCGGCCTCTGACCCGGCGCCGATCTCAATTGGCTCCTTGGTTTACCGAGGAGCTGAGGGAGTTGAAGCGCCGGAAAAGACGCCTAGAGAGTAGTTGGAGGGCCAGTCTTTCTGAATCTGACCGGACACTAGTAAGATCCCACATTAGGAATTACTTAGTGGCAATAAAAGCAGCGAAATGTAGCTATTTTGCTGCTCTTATTGCATCATCAGATAATCGCCCGGCCGCCCTCTTTAGGGTGACCCGCTCCCTGCTCCATCAGGAAGCGCGGGAGGACCCCTTGGAGGGTAGAGCCGAGGATTTTGTTCAGTATCTGTATGACAAAATCACTCAGATTCGGGAAGATTTGGACTCCGACTGGGTAGTCTCAGGGGGAGAGACAGGGGCAGGTCTTGAGAATGTTATCTGGGATGAGTTTGATCCTGTGCCCCTGAGGACGTGGACAGGATTCTGGGTAGACTGAACGCGACCACTTGTTTATTGGACCCGTGTCCTTCCTGGTTAGTGCTGGCTTCCCGGGAAGTGACACAAGGCTGGCTCCAGGGGATTATAAACGCTTCGCTGGGCGAGGGTGACTTTCCTGCTGCCTTGAAAGAGGCGGTGGTGAGGCCTCTCCTCAAGAAGCCTTCCCTGGACCTGGCAATGTTGGTAAATTATCGTCCGGTCTCCAACCTTCGCTTTGTGGCGAAGGTTGTTGAGAGTGTGGTCGCGCAACAGCTCCCCCAGCACCCGGATGAAATGACGTATCTGGATCCATTCCAGTCAGGTTTCAGGCCTGGGTAAAGCACGGAAACGGCATTGGTCGCGTTGGTTGATGATCTCTGGAGGGCTCGGGACAGTGGGTGCTCCTCTGTCCTGGTCCTGTTAGATCTCTCAGCGGCTTTTGATACCATCGACCATGGTATCATGCTGCACCGGTTGGAAGAGTTAGGGGTGGGAGACACTGTTGCGGTGGTTCTCCTCCTTTCTCTCTGACCGGTCGCAGTCTGTGTTGACAGGGGGACAGAGGTCGACCCCGAGGCCCCTCATATGTGGGGTGCCGCAAGGGTCGGTCCTCTCGCCTCTCCTGTTCAACATTTATGTGAAGCCGCTGGGCGAGATCATCCATGGTTTCGGGGTGGAGTACCATCAGTACGCTGACGACACCCAGCTGTACATCTCCACCCCGGATCACCCCAACGATGCCCTTGAAGTGATGTCCCGGTGCCTGGAGGCCGTACGATCTGGATGGGGAGGAACAGGCTCAGGCTCAACCCATCCAAGACCGAGTGGCTGTGGTTTCCGGCGTCCCGATCTAGTCAGTTGACGCCATCACTGACTATTGGGGGCAAATCATTGGCCCCCACGGAGAGGGCTCGCAACTTGGGCGTCCACCTGGATTCACGGCTGTCTTTAGACGAGCACTTGACAGCCGTGACCGGGAGGATTTTTCATCAGGTTCGCCTGATTCGCCAGTTGCGTCCCTTTCTGGATCGGGACTCATTACGCATGGTCACTCATGCCCATGTCACCTCCCGCCTGGACTATTGCAATGCTCTCTACATGGGGCTCCCCTTGAGGAGCACCCGGAGGCTCCAACTGGCGCAGAGTGCGGCCGCGCGGGTGGTAATGGGAGTGACATGGCGTTCCCATGTAACACCCCTTCTGCACGAGCTGCACTGGCTCCAGGTGGTCTTCCGGGTGCGCTTCAAGGTTTTGGTTACCACCTTTAAAGCGCTCCATGGCTTAGGACCTGGGTACTTGCGGGACCGCCTACTACCACCAATAGCCTCCCACCGGCCGGTACGCTCCCATAGAGAGGGGCTCCTCCGGGTGCCGTCAGCCAAACAATGCCAACTGGCGGCCCCCAGGGGGAGAGCCTTCTCTGTGGGGGCACCTACTATCTGGAACGAGCTCCCCCCAGAGATACGGAGGATCCCGGATCTGCGCACCTTCCGCCACGCTTTAAAGACCTATTTCACCAGGCGGGCCTGGCCTAATTTTCTCCCTCTTTTATAAAAGATTTTTAATTTTTAAATATCTTTTAGTATTTTATACATTCAATTTTAAATTGGTTTTAAAAGTTTGGGGTTTTAAATTTATTGGGGCCAAAATTATTTAATTTGATTTTATTCTACTTTTAAATTTTGTATGTATGTGTTTTATTGTTTGGCTGTGCACCGCCCTGAGTCCTTCAGGAGTAGGGCGGTATAGAAATCAAATCAAATAAATAAATAAAAATAAATAAAGAATATGGATAAAACATTGGAAAAATGAGCCTTTAAAACCTAGATGGAAAGGGACATATACTGTTGTGATGTGTTCACCTCTTGCAGTTAAGACCTTGGAAGGAAGATCCTGGATCCACTGGATGAGACTGAAGCCCGCAGACCAGAGTGATCCAGTCACATACCAGGTGACAAAAACTGACAGGCCATTGGTGTTGAGGTTCAAGAAGAATACACCCTGCTGAGTCCTACCGGCAACGGACTCTCAACGCACGGTGGTGATCGTCAGCCTTGCTGAATGACCCTGGAAGCTGGTTCCCAGAGCACGGCCGAAGCTTGGAACGGAGGAAGACAACATTCCAAGATTGTAAATTGTAATGTAAAACCCATTAACAGTGATAGTATCCAGTAAGCACTTATTAAAAAACACTCATGATTGAGGAAGATTGGGTGTGGGGACTCTGGGCAACCACTGGTTTAGCACTTCTGAGGGTATTGTTTTATATATATAAAGACCGGCTCTGTGGGAAACCTAGGGATCTGATTGATATTGACCTCACCAAGTTATGTATTCTTCTAAATCTCTTTCTGACTTGGTGAATTTGTAAACTTTGGGTCTTGCGTTCTTAAGGCCTTGTGGGTGTGGGAATAAGATCACTATGATTTATTTCGGGCTGTAGGTCATATTAGCCAAGGATCTAGTGAGTGATGCTAGCTTGAACAGTAGTTCCCCATGTAGTGTGGATGTTCAAGAAATTCCCCTTGTCCCTGTAGAAGGAATTAAAGATGTCAAGAATCCCAGGGGAACTAACAGCATCAGGACACTGAAGGGGGACACTTTGGGTCAAGTCCACTCCCACCAACAACGTGGTATCAGAAGGTGGGGAGGGAGCCTTAGACCTAAACCAACTCCTAGACCTGAGGTCAAGAGTTTAACAATCGCGGTACATGGGAAAATAGAAAAGGAGAACGGGCCCATGCAACAACTAAGAAGAGGAGACTACATATCAAGGATACTGGAATTGGGTCAAAACCTTGTTAATCAGTATGACCCTACCCTAGGTCAAAAATGCTGGTTGTGTTTATCTGCCAGCCCCCATCTTATCATGCTGTTCCTGTCAAGCCACAACTCTGGGCTAGGACAAAGGCTACAATAGTCCTTGAAAAAGATAGTAGAAACAAAGCACCAGTATCTCCGATATAAGGAGATTTTTATAAGGCATTCCAACGGCTGGGAAAAAGCTGCCCCCCTATTGCTGGCCCAATAGCCACTGGTGTGGAACTCATAGGAACACCTTCTCTGTGTGTAAAGAGATATCAGAAACCTGGTAGGCCTGTAGGATCCCTGACAGAAGAACAATGTCCATCAGAAGTGTACTCTGGTCCTAGAACAGACATTATGGATCATCTCCATCTAAGGTCACTTTCTCACTACCACCTACTGCCACCATCACAAGATGGGGAGGATGGAAGGGATCCGGGAATGTATCCCAGGAAAGGTGCCCCAGTCTATTCCAATCCCCTCGCTTCCCTATCTGGCTCTCCATTAGATCCAGCACAGGCTTATGTATCCTCTTTCCCCCTGGGAATACTACCTCCCGATATCTTCTAGAAGGCCCAATCCTCAGAGATAAGCAAAGGGATCCTTCACTAGAAGTCCCATTACAGCCCCTGGCTGGAATGTTTGTGGCAGGGACTTTGGGGGTCTGGACTAATGAAAAGAACCATCGGACCCATGCTTTCTCCATGAACATAGGCGTGTGTGTAGGGGAAAAGGGAGTTTTCTTCTTCTGCGGAAAAGATGCGTATTTATGTTTGCCAACAAATTGGACCGGAACATGCACACTAGTACACCTTTTTCCTAAAATAGGTGTTGTCAGTGGAGAACATACCATCCCTGTTCCTCTCATGGGGCATGTTCAAAAATGGGTACCAATCCTAGTTCCACTATTAGTAGTCATGGGAATAGGAACTGCTGTGGGAACAGGTATAGGTGGTGTAACACACTCAGTAATACAGTTTCAGCAATTATCAGAAGAGTTCCAAGAAAGCCTGAATCAAATAGCTGGGACCCTGGTAGAAGTCCAAGACCAGATAGATTCATTGGCAGCAGTGGTCCTACAAAATCGATGTGACTTAGACCTCCTAACCGCAGAGAGAGGAGGTGTGTGTGTATTTCTGGGAGAAGATTGTTGCTTCTACATGAATAAATCAGGTGTGGTCAGAGGAATTGCCAAGGAATTGCAGGATAGGGCATCCAAGATAGGTCAAAGGTTACAAACAACGGACATGTGGTTTTCTTGGGTGCCTGGATCCGGGTGGATTAAACAAATGTTATTTTTGTTGATTTGTGCTGTGGCGGGCCTAGCTTTTATTCCTTGTGCAATCCCTGTGCTGAGACAGCTATCTATCAGAGCAGTGAAAGAGATACAGAATGAGAAGGCATTCATTTTGACAGAGCGCTTTCTTGAAGAAAAAGTTCCTGAAACAGACACATATGTCTAAATGGGGTCTGGGAGAGAATGGAGGGAGTACCTCCATAGATTAGGAGAGTAAAACATCCAGACAGACCTATATCTTGCTTAGATTAGTCATATGTTATGTGTTGTGTGGGATATTATATGTTAGCTTTGTGTATTAAAAGATATAAAGTGTTGTGTAGGAAGTAATGGAAGTTTATGCATGGAAAAAAAGGGGGGGGGAAATGAGGTAGAAATGGGGTAAATATAGCAAATAAGGTGAATAAAAGAAATAATCATACCAAGTCAGATACATAAAGTCAGATCAAATATATGAACTCTGAATAACCTTCTCTATTGAACTTTGAGAGAACCTCTCTATTCACATTATTATAAGAGAAACGTGCTTGTTAAAGGCAGCTGAACCCCATTATTGGTAAATATATCTTCTGATGAGGCCCAGCTGTCATCCATCAGGAGAGCTAAGAATGGTGTTCTGGTAAATGACTGACTCGGATAAAGAAAAGAAGTTAAGCAATTAGTTCATGGATTTCCTCATAATTACTTGACCTATGACACTGTGTCAAACACACTGATTTTATACATCTTCTTAATAGAATCAAAAACTACGGAAATTCAGATATATGTGAACATCTGAACGGATATACATGGGAGACAGAAAGTCACTTATTGTTTAAAGTATAGCCATAATTTCTGCATTTAAACATTATAGCACTTAAAAGGAAAGTTGTAAACTATAAAATGATGGGTTAAGTAAAGTTGTAATAGTTTAATAATTAGTAAATGGAGAGTAAAAATGTGTAGCCAAAATAATTTTATTAACTAGTATGTAATGGTTTTGTAATTAGTAAAGTGTAATGTAAGTATAATGTATTTTTTAATGTAACCATATATGGTAAAGTGTAATGTAAGTATAATGTATTTTTAATGTAACCATATATGGAAGCCGGAAGGGCTCATAGAACTCTTTGTCTTGAAAACATATATAAATCGTAATATCATAACTCATCCTTGTTCAGTTTTGCAACCACCAAAAACTGAATTTTTGCGCAAATAAATGCATCTGTCTGATCCAGGAATGTGTTCCAGCCTTTCATTTCTATAACAATAGTCTTGCCATATGAAGCAGGATTACAACTAGCCAGCAGTTTTTAGGGTTGATACTCCCAACCCACCTGGAACAATAGACTCCTAGAGCAGTAAGTTACACTCTTGATTATAATAAACCCTTTTAAACTCTTGGGATTAAGCAATTAACCCGATCAGAAAATCCGTGAACGCTGCCTGGGATCAACACCACTCCTATATCCACCAAACGAGAGGAAGTAGCCCTTTAGCTGTTCTCAGCTGGAAGAGAAGCGCCCATCGCGCCGACTGTTCACTCATGCCGGGGAAAAAGCAAAACCTCAGGTCAGTGTCCGAGTGCCTTTCTTCCTAACCGACCGGGCGGATTCGGCGGCTATACATGCCCGGAATCCGTCCTACCTATTTCGGGCAAATGTGTTCCACTCAAAGCACCTAGGACTGTCTTCCTGGAGGAGGCGGGGAGGAAGCAGCCGCGAGGAAAAGCGACCGACCGAGCAAGCGCTCCCCAGCCTTAAACAGATGAAATAAATTCGGAACATCATGGCCACGCGCGGCAGGCAGCGGGGCTCGCCAGGTGCAGTTGTCAGTGAATCGCTTTACTGGTTCTCCTGAGCCCCTACGTAGGTTGATGTCGAGAAAGGGGAGGAAGGGATGCTGATCGCTGTGCCGCCGCATGAAATTGCCGCCGACCATTCATTCATTTATTCATAGCGCGCTCTGCCACGTTTTTCCTGGAAGGATTTTAATGTAGCCGTGGACCTTTACATCAGCGTGTAGTGACGACTGAGAAAATATTTACACACGTTCCGGTAAAACCCAGCTTAATAGGAGCTCCCGGCGCCCGAGCGAGGTATTTTACAGGAGCTGCAAGAAAAAAAGCGCAAGGCGGAGACACAGCCGAGGTACCGTGGTTTGGATTCTTGCCTGAGAGAAAGGCGTCGCTCGCCTTTACAGGTAGACTGGGTGGACAAGGCAAGGCCTCTTCCCCACCTCACTCGAGACACGAGTCTAGACACAAGAAAGCTTGGGGGCTGCCGGGGCAGATGGCTCGAAAGGCGGCTTAGTGTGCCGGGCCTTTTTTCTCCAGCCACCTAGCAGGCGGACGTCAGAGAAGCAAAGCTGATGGTGATGCCTTGTCCCTGGCAACCTTGCTTGGAGGAGAAAGCCGCGTGGCGGGCGAGGAATATTCACGCTCCTAATGCGCAAATTGGCCTAGTCTCCCCCAGCACTGTAGTGGTTTCACTAGACTTTCGGACTGGGCGAGCCACGTTTTTATTCCCCCCCCCCGTCTTGCTTCCTTTAGTATTTAAAAGAAAAAGGCGCGGAACAGCATTGAGGGTGACTGACGACTCATTTCCGTTAGAGAGAGAGAGAGAGAGAAAGATATCCTATAGAAAAAATCGTGACATAATTAAGAGGAACAGTTTAGAGAGGACTCGAGCGGTGCTTCTCTGCAGAGCTTTTAATGTATCTTGGAAAATAAATGAAACTCCCAGCCTTATAGCGTTTGGAGGCGGGGAGAAGAGGGATCGCAGGATGAAATTCTTTGTCCTCTTTTTACAAAAGATTTCTACTTGAAATGCCTCTGTCCTTCTGCGAACTCTCTCCTTTTCTTTTTTAGAAAATAGTGCCTTACTGTATTCTGGGCGCCTTTTAATGAAGTTAGTGCGGGATTTAATTAAAAGAAAAAGAAACAATCTATTGACTAAAAGCCGCATGCATTTTGAATAAATTTCTTTATTCATTTAAGCTTTGTTTTAACCTTGGCCACATCCATTCCCATTGAAAGGAAGCGTGTCCTGTTGAAATCTGAATTTAAAAAAAAATCATTAAACCCAATGCTGTTTTGTCTTTTTTAAGCCCTGCTGATAGTCTGTTGTCTATTGAAATATAACTGATGCTTTACAGATTCTGTAAAGTTTTTTTTTCCAATTTAGGTATTGGTTAATAGATATAATTGACATTTATTTCTTGTTCTTTTCCCTCAAGTTACTTCACAGGGAGTGTGAATGTAGGAGTGTGAATGCAGGCCTAGCCTAAGGTGACCAGATTTTAACATTGGTAAAGAGGGACATTGTGGGCGTGGCTTATTTTGTGGGCGTGGCTAGCTGGTCATGTGACTGGATGGGCGTGGCTAGCTGGTCATGTGACTGGGTGGGTGTGGCTAGCTGGTCATGTGACCGGGTGGCCATGGCTATGCGTATAGGGTAAGGTGAACAGATTTTAACATTGGTAAGAAGGACACCATTGTGGGCGTGACTTATTGTGTGGGTGTGGCTTGGAGGCCATGTGACTGGGTGGGCGTGGCTAGCTGGTCATGTGACCGGGTGGCCATGGCTATGTGTATAGGGACTACTCAGAGGGCTGAAAAGTCATTTCTGACAGGTCCTCACACTTTTGACTGGTCCTCACACTTATGACCATCCTCACATTTATGCCTGTGCAGTATTCTTAACAACCATGTCACCCATTTCACAACTGCTTCTCTTCACCATGATGACAAGATAGGGCAAAAATGTAAAATGTGAGGACAGTCGTAAGTTCGAGGACTGGTCAAAAGTGTGAGGACCAGTCAAAAATAACTTTTTCAGCCCTCTGAGTAGTCCATATGCACAAAAGGACTAACCAGAGGGCTGAAAAAAGTCATTTCTGACAGGTCCTCGCACTTTTGACTGGTCTTCACACTTATGACCATCCTCATATTTATGCCCATGCAGCATTCTTAACAACCATGTCACTCATTTCACAACTGCTTCTCTTCACCATGATGACAAGATAGGGCAAAAATGTAAAATGTGAGGACAGTCGTAAGTTCGAGGACTGGTCAAAAGTGTGAGGACCAGTCAAAAATAACTTTTTCAGCCCTCTGAGTAGTCCATATGCATTAAAGGATACAGCAATAGAGAGGGATGAAGGAATGGAAATTAGAGTAGGAGTGAGGGTAAGAGAGGGAGGAAGAGAGGAGGAGAAGGAGAAAGGAAGAGGAAGTAGGGAGGAGAAAAAGAGGGTGGGGGGAAGAGAAAGTAAGAAGGAAAGAAAAGAGAGTGGTGGTAGGTTTGAGGAGAAAGATTGCTGTACAATAAAAAAGATGAAAGGGAAGAAAGCCAACCCCAAGCAAATATAAAGATATTAAGATTAAGAATGAATTGTTAAACTTTAAAGAATAAAAGAGAACAAATATGAATAAATAGCAATAATTAGAAACACAGAAACAAACATGCAATGTATTTTCTTTGAACAGAATATTTGGCTGGTTCACAAATTTAAACAGCGTTTAGTCGTTTCAATTAAATTTACAATTTCTATATTTCCTTTTTGCCATATTTATTCCTCATCTATTTTTTTAAAAAAACAATATTACCCTTCATCCTCATCTCTAATCTTAATCAAATTCAATTTTTCCCTTCTATTCTATATTATACCCCTTCCCATTGTCATCTATTTTTATATCCATCCTCACATTGGTTAATTATGTAATTATGTAATACAGTTGTTTAATACAAATTCAACATTTTAATATAAATCAATTAGTTATATAACTATCTTTTTTGTATATTAATCAATATGAACATGAATATTCCAATTATTTCCATGCAATCCAATTTCTTACAAATCAATTAATTATATTTACCAATAATAATAAACCAAATAATTTCCCCCATATATTCCTCCAAACCACAACTTAACCATTTCTGCTTTCAACACAATATACAATTATTAATAGTATCTCAATTATTACAATTCCCTAGTTAAATAGAGCTTTTTTTCTTTTGTGTTTTAAATTCTTGAACTCTCCTCTTTTGCCCAAAATTTCCCATTGTTTGCAGTTTTGTACCTACCTTTTTTGGTGAGGAAAAAGAAAAAGAAAAAGAAAGAAATCTCTCTCTGCCTCATTTTGTCATGTTGCAGGTTTAGTTTCGCTTTCGCCTTTGTTTTCAGTATAGCTGGGGGGGGGGGGGAATCTGCTCCAGGAACTTTTTGCAGCTTTTTGCAGCTAATTAACCTAGCGGAAGCTGTTAACAGGGGCTGTTTTTTCTATTTTTGCAGGCATGGGTCTATTCATTTTTTTTTTAACACTGATCAGCTGTAGGTCGGCCCTTTGAAGCCCCGCGGCAAGAGTTTAAAGAGTTTTTTTTCCCTCTAGCCATCAGCGGGGATTCAGGAGGCAGAATGAAAAATCGGGACTTTTTTAAAACGCCGCGGGACGCGGGACAAATTGCTCAAAAGCGGGACTGTCCCGCCAAAAGCGGGACATCTGGTCACCTTAGCCTAGCCCCAGCATGGATAAGATACTTTGCATCTTTTCTTATCTTTGTTTCAGAAAGAATCTATTCTTTTATTTCATGGTTTTTACAGACCACTGTATTTCAGAACATTTGTTTCATTTGTGTGCAAAGCAGAATTAGAACCTCTTGCTTTCATTTATTGCCATCAGATTACAAGGAAAAAGAAAATTGCAAGTGAAAATTTATTAATAGCACAATCATCATGACCTTTATAGCTAATGTATATATAGACTGTTTAATCAGGCCAGATATTATTAGATTTTCCTCTGCCCCATTTTGTGTTATTTCTACTTTTTTCATGTTTCAGCTTACTCTTTATTTTGTTTTGCCATTGCCTTTAATTGGACTGAAATGTAAATTACCTTTGTGGATGGTAATTACATTTTGCTTTTTGATAAAACATTTTGCTTCTTGATAAAGTGTTTTTGAAATACAAGAATATTTTGAGCCTCAACAAGTTTGCTTGTTGAAGTTATTTTTAAAGTACCGTGTTTCCCTGAAAATACGACATGTTCTGAAAATAAGGCCAAGCCTGATTTTTGGGGTGGGCGTAAATATATGCCCTCCCCCCAAAATAAGCCCTAGTGAATGGGTGGGCGTGGGCAGCACAGGAGGCAGCCCTTCCCTGGTCACCTTATGGAAGTTTGGCACCTTAATTGCGGCCCACGGATCAGTTGGGCACCTGGAGGTGTTGCCAGCCCCAGCCCTGCCCGCAGCACGTTGGGATTGCCTTCTCCCCACACTTCCCCAACAGCTGCTGTTGTCCATGCTGGGGTTTGCATGGTGGCAGCCAGAGACTGCAGGACTTTTTTTTATCTCCCTTCTAAAACATGCCAGAACAGTACTCTTCAGGCCTTGGCCCTGGTGGGCGCTAGCTCTCGTGCTGGCTGTGTGCTTGTGCAGGCTGCTGCTACAAGGGAGAAAGCAGTGTGGCGCATTGGGATTGCCTGCTGCCTCCCCCGCTTCTGCCTGGCTGCACCTGCTGTTGTTGGCCTTGCAAGGGCTCTTTGCCCTCTTGGCCATTCTGTTCTTGGCCATCCTGCAGCTTCAGCAGGCAGGAGCTCTATGGTAGCCCTGCAGCGGGATGAAGGAGGGAGGGGGAGATCGCCCCTTCCTCCAGCTGTTTGCTCTTGCCTGGTGTGGGGCAATTTTTGGAGTGCAAAGATGAAGGGGTAATCTCCCCTCCCTCCTCCATCTGTCTATCCCGCTGCAGGGCTGCCACGGAGCTGCTGTCTTCCGAAACAGTAGCTCACCCAACCCAATTCTGCCCCCATGCCCCACCTTACTCATCTAAACCAGATCCCCCCGCTCATCAGCTCCGCCAACACTGTACACACGTACATCCATGGTTTCGGCATAAATCATCCCCAAGGAAATGGGGGGAGGGTGGATTTTTCTGCCGATCCTCCTTTCCTTGGTGTTATGTCCTTATAAGGACATCCGCCCGGATTGGCTGCCAGCCACCGGGCGGGAAAGTTTGAATCCCTGTCAGGGGGCGGTGCGTCTGCCGGAGCAAATATAAGGAGAGCTCCGGCAGCGCATGGCAGTCTTGCTACTGTTCTTGTACTCAATAAAGGTTACTAATGTAACGAGCTGGTCGCGTCTTCCCTTTCCTGCGCCGATCTAACACTGGCGACGAAGGACTAGAGAGAAGAGACGAACCTCGTGGCACCAAGCCAACAAGACCAAGACTCCAGCACCTGGAACCACAGTAGGCATTTCCAAAGGCATGGCATCCGCTGAAGTCACTTTGCCAGCCCTTGCTCCTTTCCGCCCAGGGAAGGACAAGTGGAAATCCTACGTGGTCAAATTTCGGCAATACCTGAGAGGCAACAACATCAGGGACGCCGACGATGACCGAAAGAAGGGCATCTTCCTGGCCAACTGCGGTTCCGAAGTCCTCGACATGGCAATCGATCTCGTAGCACCACGAGACATCGAGGAAGTGCCATGGGCAGACCTGCTGCAGATCCTGGAAGACCACTATGCCCCAACGGGAACACCAGTGGCGAACCGCTTCACCTTCCATCAGAGGGATCAGAAGGAAGGTGAGACCATCAAAGAATTCGTGGCCGCCCTACGCCAGATCGCAGCCAGCTGTGAGTTTGACCACGTGGACAACGCCATCGCTGACCACGTGGTTTTCGGCATGAGGGACAGGGGCCTCCAAAAAAAATTCCTGAGCAGAAAGAAACTCGTGCTCAAGGATGTGGTGGAGGAAGCCACCGCATCCGAAATCTCGGAGAAAGCAGCCGCCGCAGTAAGCAGAGCAAAGGGAATCCACAAGATTCGCTCCACAGCGCAATCGTCAACAGAGGATTCCACAGCTGGATCCGAATCAGAGGGAGAATCCACCGTCCACAAGGTATCCAGACCCCCAAGGCGGGAAACCGCCCAACGGAACTACAAGGGGGAGCGCTGCGCCAGCTGCAGAGGGGACCATGCCAGAGCAACCTGCAAGTGGAGAGATGCGACCTGCCGACGCTGCAACAGAAGGGGTCACATCGCCGAAGCTTGCAGAGCTGAGGAACCAGCCCCAGAGCCCTCCAGCCACCGTCCCCGCGAGAATCGGAAGGATTACCAGAGATCATCCAAACGGTCCTCTGGCCCTTCCAGACGCAGAGACGGCGAATTCCCCCGGAGCGGAGCGGTCCACCAGACGACCATCGCACACACGACCTCAGACAATGCCACCAAGTTCCACGTGACCATCCACGTGGAGGGAGCACCCTGCAAAATGGAGGTAGACTCAGGCTCGGTCTACTCCATCATGGACTGGCAGCAGTTGAAGCGCCTGCAACCCAGCATCACCAAGCGAGAGCTGAAGCCACTACACTCCAAGCTCGTCGACTTTGGGGGAAACCCCATCGGAGTGTTAGGAAGAGCCAACATCCGAGTCACCTACAAGCAGTTCGAAGGCAAGCTCCCCATCACCGTCGTAAAGGACAGCCGACCGAACCTGCTAGGAGTGGAGTGGTTCAAGCTGCTGGGGCTTTCAATCGAAGGCATCAACCAAATTTGCAGGGACGAACTCGACAACCTCATCGAAGAGTTCAAGGAAGTCTTCGATGGTAAGCTGGGGAAATTTGTGGGGAGGCCAATCTCTTTCAATCTGGATAAGGGAGTCACCCCAATTAGGCTCAAGCCCCGCCGAGTCCCATTCGCCCTGCGGCCTAAAGTAGACGAACAGCTGGATAAGCTGATCGCCCAGGGCATCCTGGAACCGATCGATCATGCCTCATGGGAGACCCCCATTGTGACCCCACTGAAGCATGATGGGTCTGTGCGCATCTGCGCCGACTACCGTTGTACCATCAACAAGGCGTTGGCACAGAGCGCATACCCAGTCCCAATAGTGCAACACCTGCTGCATTCCCTGGGATCTGGCTCAATATTCGCTAAACTGGACCTGGCCCAGGCTTACCAGCAATTGCCAGTGGATGAAAAAACGGCGGAGGCACAAACAATTGTCACGCACAGGGGGGCATTCAAATGCAACCGCCTCCAATTTGGAGTCAGCGCTGCCCCCGGCATCTTCCAATCCATGATGGAACGCCTGCTCCAAGGCGTTCCAGGGGTGGTGCCTTACTTCGACGATGTGCTCATCTCCGGGGACTCAAGAGCCCAACTCCTTGAAAGGCTCAGGCTTGTCCTGCAGCGGTTCAAGGCCAAGGGTTTGAGAGTCAGGCAGGACAAGTGCATCATAGGAGTACAGGAAGTCGAGTTCCTGGGCTATCTCATTGATAGCACGGGCATCCACCCCACCAAATCAAAAGTGGAAGCAATCCATGAAGCGCTGAGCCCAAAAAACAAAACGGACCTTCAGGCTTTCCTTGGGTTGCTCAACTTTTACGCCATCTTCTTAAAACAGAAAGCCACAGTTGCTGAGCCACTCCACCGCCTGCTGGGGAAATCGGCGTCCTGGAAGTGGGGCCAGGAAGAGGAAGCAGCGTTCCGGGCCATCAAAGGACTATTGACGTCCAAAAGCGTCCTCATCCAATACAGCGAGACGCTCCCCATCAAGCTGACCTGCGACGCGTCGCCATACGGGGTGGGGGCAGTTCTCAGCCACGAGCTGCCCAACGGCACGGAAGCCCCCATCGCCTACTTCTCGAAAATCATGTCCGGCGCAGAGCGGAACTACAGTCAGCTGGACAAAGAAGCCCTGGCAATCGTGGCAGGAGTGAAGCACTTCCACGAATACCTGTACGGAAGACGTTTCACCATAGTCACCGACCACAAGCCACTCCTGGGACTACTCGCAGGCGACCAACCCACCCCAACCTTCATGTCCCCGCGGATGACGAGATGGGCCATCTTCCTGGCCGGCTACTCCTATAGGCTCGTGCACCAGCCAGGCACAGCCATAGGAAACGCCGACGCACTCAGTAGATGCCCATCGAAGAACCCGGTGGAAGACCCAGCCCCCACGCTCCATCTATTCCACATAGATGACGACGCCAGCTGTCCAGTCTCCTCCGCAGATGTGGCCGCACACACCCAGAGAGACCCCACCCTCCGCCAAGTAAGGTCCTGGATCCTCAGGGGGTGGCCATCGGAACAGACGGAAGAGAGGTTCAGCCCGTTCACCAGGAAACAGAAGGAGCTGTCCACCATAAAGGGCTGTCTGCTATGGGGAGACAGGGTGCTGATTCCAAGCACTCTGCAACGGCGGACGCTAGAGACACTGCACAACGGGCACCCGGGCATCGTACGCATGAAGGCCCTGGCACGGAGTTACGTCTGGTGGCCCTCACTGGACAGAGACATCAAACAATGGGTCTCCAGATGTGACCCGTGCCAAGAAGTCCGCCCCGCGCCACCGCAATCCGAAGTCACGAACTGGGAGACCCCCAGCAACCCCTGGTCGAGGGTCCACATCGATTTCGCGGGCCTGATGCAGGGGCGACACCTCCTCATCGTGGTAGATGCCTTCTCCAAGTGGCTCGAGGTGGTACCCATGGCATCTACCACAACAGAAGCGACGATCCGAGCCCTGCGCCGCCTGTTTGCCACACACGGACTACCGGACGTGCTGGTCTCGGACAACGGCCCCCAGCTCACATCCCTGGCCATGGAGTCCTTCCTGGCAGGACTGGGCATCCGCCATGCCCTCTCCGCTCCGTACAGGCCGGCCGGAAACGGACAAGCGGAACGGAGGGTCCGGCTCACAAAAGAAGCCCTCACCAAGATGGGCCCGGGAGACTGGCAAGAACGCATCGACAACTTCCTCCTCACCCAGCACATCACGCCGCATGCCACCACCCACAAGAGCCCGGCCGAACTCCTCATGGGCAGAAGGTTGAGGTCACCCTTGGACCGGCTGCACCCCCAATACAGCCCGGAAGTGACCGCAACCGCCAGCCGGCCGCTTCGCACCTTCAGCAAAGGAAATTCAGTTTTCGCGCTGAATTTCAACGGCTCTCCTAAGTGGCTGAAAGGGAAGATTGCCAGCACAACCGGCCCCAAATCCTACACCGTCGAGTTGGAAGATGGACAGGTCGTGAGACGTCACATCGACCAACTCCGGAAAAGGTGGGGGGGAGCACACGAAAACCAGCCTGACGAGGGAGGCCTACAACACCCAGACGGGGTAGGCCTACAACACCCCAGCGAGGCAGAGCAACGCCATCCCGACGAGGTCGGCCCAGCACACTACCAGGCACTGTCACGTCGGCAGTGCAGCGAGGTAGACCGGGGCCAACCGCACGGGGGATGGCAACACCAACCCGGCCAGGTGGGCACCCGGCACAACAGGCCCAGGGACCCCCGACCCAGCCTGCAGGTAGACCGGGACCTGCCCAGAAGGGAAGCACCGCACCCTACCAGTGAAGGCAACCCACGGCAGCCCTACCAGGGAGACCTCAACGCAAGGCGAGTAGACCGGGGACCATCGCAGATGGGCGCACCACAGCACATGGGCGAGGGTGGCACACGACTCCCCGGCGAGAGGGACCCCCGCCCAACGCAAGAAACAACCCGGCAACAACAACCCAACCCAGACGACCCCAACCACCAACTGGCGGTAGACCAGGGACTAGGGGGAAGGGAAAGCCGACAACAACCCGGCCAGGGAGGTCTGCGCCACCCCGGCAGGGGAGACCTCCACCGACCCGAGGAGGCATCCCCACAACGACAACCCGACCAGGTCGACCACCACCAACCCGACGGGGAAGGCCAACGCCTGCCCGGCCAAGGAGACCTGCGCCAACCCTGCAAGGTCGGACACCGCTACCCGAGCCAACACCACCCACAGCGGGCAGACCGGACCCAAGGGCACCGGCCCGAACCACCCTCCAGACCACAGCGGGCCGGGCCGCAGCAGAACCGCAGCCACCGGGAGACCGAGGAAGAGCAAGTGACAGCCGGGGTCTTACTGAGACTCAGACGCTCTTCCCGGGTCGGAACCGAACAGCACCGCCGAGGCGAAAGATCCACAGGCCAGGAGGAAGACCACCAGAACCAGCCATCCAAGGTCTGCGGTCCGGCCGGAGGCGCTGAGGGTGACCCCGCACACTCGCCAGCCGAACCGAGCCCGGTTCCGGGGAAGGATCCAGGAGCCACAGGAACCCCGTCCGTCCAGGGCGGGGACACGGGAGAAATGAGACTGCGCAGGTCAAGTAGGGTGCCTAGGCGTCCTACGTACCTGCAGGACTACGTCACGTTTATTGACGAACACTGAACTTTTTTTTCTTTGGACTAGGGGGGAGGAGTGTTATGTCCTTATAAGGACATCCGCCCGGATTGGCTGCCAGCCACCGGGCGGGAAAGTTTGAATCCCTGTCAGGGGGCGGTGCGTCTGCCGGAGTGAATATAAGGAGAGCTCCGGCAGCGCACGGCAGTCTTGCTACTGTTCTTGTACTCAATAAAGGTTACTAATGTAACGAGCTGGTCGCGTCTTCCCTTTCCTGTGCCGATCTAACACTTGGGGATGATTTATGCCGAAACCATGGATGTGCATGTGTACAGGGAACCCCAAGGAAAGGAGATTCCCTGCAGACATGAAAGAGTTCCTACCATACCAAGTGAGCAAGCAACACCTCAATCAAAACAAAATGCTGTGAGTTCAGGCACCCTTCCTGTTTGTTGCCTCCCTTTCAGGAAGCATTTCACTGCTGCCGGTGTTATTCAGATTATATCCTGGCATGTTTTGGAAGGAAGAAGGCGTAGCTGCTGTTGCCCGTGCTAGGGTTTGCATGGCTGCTGTGAGAGACTGCAGGATTTAGTTTTATCTCCCTTCCAAAACATGCTGGGAAGGCACCGGCAAAAGGCAGAAGCAGCAGGTGATCCGATCAAACCTCTCTGTGTGTGTTTGTGCATGTGCAACGTGTGCTTACGTGCATGTGCGAGAAGTCCTATCTAACGTCAGAGAGCAGGCGGAGGCCGGGGTGTACCAACTTGGGGCATTGCAGCCGATTGAAGTAAGACTGTATTTTTGAAGGGGGCATGAGGCTTGTGGGGCCTTCTGCTTTTTTCAATCCCTAACCCCCACCCCCACCCCTCCTAAGGCAGCCACATCCCTCCACTAACCTGCTTTCCAGCTCCATTCTCCACTGCCACATGCACGGGAAGAAAAGTAGTCTGTGGGACTACAGTAAAAAAAAAAACCTTCCAACTTTGCGAGATTTTTTTTTTGTTTTTGGGAGAAGTTGGAAGGCCTGAATTTCTGGTATTTTTTTTTTCTACCATAGTCGCACAGACTACTTTGTCCTGCAGGTGCAGCGGAGAATGGAGCTGGAAAGCAGGTTAGTGAAGCGATGTGGCTGCCTTGGGAGGGGGAAGGGGGGTTTAGGGACCTCTGTGTGTGTGCATCCTTTCCTCCACAGCTAGGACAATGTGCAGAAAAATCTCCCCCCCCAACACACACACCTGCAGATCGTTCTTTCAAAGAGGTGCCCTGCACAGACGCACATCCAAAAACACTCCCTCCATGGCTTCGGAGCCTCCAGTCTTGCAATCCTGTGCAGGTGAATGCAGAGGTTTGCTCCAAAGCTGCGGCAGAGCATTGCACAGGGAGACCTCCTCAGCTATGGTAGTGTTTCTGAAATGTTAACTTTTAACATCATATTGGGCCATGTGGGTTGGGATGAAATAACAGTAAAAAAATTGTGGATACTGGTGGCTGCTGCTACAGTACCAGTTGGAAGGCCAGACAAAAGATCTGTGGGGCGCATCACTTGGCCTCCTGCTGCTTTTGCGGCCGTAATCGGCTGCAAAAACAGCCACGCATGCTGGAGGCTGTGGCCTGAGTGGCATCTGAAAATCAGCTGTTTCGTGGATGGTGCGATAGCCTGCTGCGACCCTTCAGAAGGCTGGCACGAGGAGCCACTTGCCCGGCTCCCCTGCCTCATACCAGTAGATGGGGGGTGGGAAATAAGACCCCACCAAAAATAGACTCAATCTCCCTGCTCCCAGCAGATACTAAGGCCAGCTTTTAGAAATGCAGATTTGGTAATCCTTTCAAGACAGGATGTTTTGAAATGAAGGCAGAATGGTAGGTTTAGCCCTCATTCAAAATCCAACACAGGACAAAACCATTAAGCCACAATAGGAATTGCCCAACACCCTTTCAGAACACAAGCCTCTTCATTGCAACATCTCAGAGCAGTCCAAACTTCAACCAAACCCTGAAGTTCAGACAAACACCTAGGACCCCATAGGAATCTGACAACAGCCAATAGAATATTCTTGCACAGGAACAGGAAGTTCAAGTGCAAAGCCCAAAGAAGGTATAAAAACCCCTCATTCTCAACTCCATTTTGTCAGCTGCACCAGAACTCATGTGGTTCTGCTTCATCATTAAACTATCTTTCCAATCAGCCTCCCTCTTTCCAGTGTCTTTCTCTTGGCTTGGAACTGAACAAGAGGGATATTTCTTCCAGCACTTGCCTTTTTGCTAAAACACGTCTTCCTTGCAGGAGCAAAGGAATGACATAAAGGAGTACTTAAGAGAGTTAACATTTCCTCTTTGTGCCATAATTGAAGCTTTGTATGCCAGTCCAAGCAAAGCATTGAGATAAATATGTGACATTTCAGTATATCTTGGTGAGATACTTCCTTGTATACTAGTTGTGTAATATTTGCCGAATAGCATCCATGACACACTATTCACATTTTCCTCGGTAACAGCTTTAAAGTATATTTACTGGAAGGAGGTCCCTTGGTTTTCTTAAAATTGTAGCAATGACTGTGGCCACAGCTGTATGTTACCAGACAAAACTTTCAGACTTTCATCTGGTAGGAAATGGTGTCATGAACATTTACCTCCTGAAGTCTGTGAAGCATGCGGTATCTAAATGGAACTGAGACAATTTAAAGTATGGAATAAACCTGTTGTAATTTTTGCAATCTTGAATCATCTTTCTAAGTTTCAAATCTAAAAAGTTCATTTTTCTCTTTTTTTTTTGAGCAAAAATCCCATAAGAACACCTTGCACTTTTAAGAAAAAGAATGATTAATTTATGTGAGAAAGAATAGTTTCTTTCAGTGCAGCTATAATTAATCTAAGGGATCAAACAATGATGTAAGAGATAAAGAAGAATTGGATTGGATGATTAAAGAATGCCTTTGTCTATGTCAGAGGTCCTCAAACTTTTTAAATGGGTCAATTCACGATCCCTCAGACTGTTGGGGGGGCTGTATCAGCTGGGTGGGCATGGCTAGGTGGTCATGTGACTGGGTGGGCGTTGCAGTCCATTAAGCAATACACACAAATTAAACTTTAATTTGCTTTGCTCCTGGGTGTGTTATTTGCTTTTGCTGGCATGTTGTTGTTTTGGATGACTTTTCTTTTTACTACCCTGTTTTCCCCAAAATAAGACATGTCCAATTGGAGTGCATGGGAATAAGGCCAAACGCTTATTTCAGGGTTGAAAAAAATATAAGACGGCCTTATTTTTGGGGAAACACGGTAGATCATTTTTTAAAGTTGTTTAGGAGTCTACTGGTCCACTTCAGGTAATTCTGTTTTGCAGCAATTCTCAGCCACAAGGAGCTTACAATCAGTAAGTTTATATCTCTCTCCCTCCCTCCCCTCCCCCTTCCCCACCTCACGTCCCTCTAACTTTCCCTCTTCCCTCCCTCTCTCTGTCCCCTGTGGGGAAAGGACCTCCTTAACTAGTGCTGGGTGGTGGGAATCTGATATCCAAAGGCCAACGAGCCGTGCACTGAAGACCAGCTGGCCAGAGAGCAGGCGGGGCAATCCTGCTGTCTACCCAAAAGTAACACATCTCTTGTCACTTGAAATTTGAAGACTCAAGGCAGCCGCCACTCAGGCTCGCAGTTGTAAGCCGCATCCAGAAATCATTGTGATAGAGAGAAGCAGCTGGAGTCAACCCTAACTTTGCTGTCCATTGGAACTAGGAATTGGCCAGCTGGACCTCTCTGCCATTCTGGATTGGTGAGGACACCTCTCTATTAAAGCAGGCCCAGCCAGTCGCCAGCCTCTCCCTTCCCAGTGGGCATGCAAGCACTTCTGGGAAGGAGGAGGAAGAGAGGTACTCGCAGTTGGAGGACACTCAGTGGGTGTCAGAGGGGTGGCACCGCTTTGCAGCTCCTGAGGTGGGTTGAGCCTCCCTGCTTGCAACATCTTCACCTGAGGGCATCACTGGCAGCTGCTTCCTGCGGCTTAGGAGGTCTGCGGTCTCCATGCTGCTGCTCAGCCTTGAAGCATGGAGGCAGCGGCAGCGGCCATGACACAAGTTTCGTTTGCTGCCTGCACGCTCTGGGTGAGTAGTTGAGTGAGCAAGTCAGCAATCTACTGGCTGCCTCTAATCTGCCTGCCCATTCCTGGCTCCAGTGCCCTCAACGGTGCTGCCCCCTCGCCTTTCTCTCCACCTCCTCTGGCCAACAGTGCTCGGGAGTAAAGTGCAGCTACCAATGGATGCGGCTTACAGCTCCGAGCTCAAAGCAGTGGGAGGCATGGCCTGCCTTGGCACCACCAACCTTGGCTGTTAGCGGTCCATGGAGGAAGCCCTTGAATCAGCACCGAGACCAGGACCCTGGGAGGGCATGGGATAAGACTTTCTTTCTGCTTTGCAGAAGCAGAGATGGACGGGAGGCCTGAGAGCACAAGCAACCAAGCACAGTGCTCTCCCGAGGGTTGCCAACTTGCCCTCCCCTCCACCTTGGGCCCACATCCAGCCCATAACTGGGGGATACGCCGCTTCTGGGCTAGTCCGGCTGGTGACCTCCTACACGCTCCAGTCGTAGGCCGGGCTGGCTTCGGGAAACACCCGGGAAGGGCTCCGATGCTGCAATCTCCCGCGTGATTCCCTCTTAGGCCAGGCTGGCTTTGGGAAGCAGCCAGGAAGGGCTCCGATGCTGCGATATCCTCCATGCTCCCCTTTCAGGCCAGACCGGTTTCAGGAAACGCGGCAAGGTTAAGGTTAAGGTTAAGGTTAAGGTTTATTAAATTTGTATACCGCCCTTCTCCCGAAGGACTCAGGGCCGTGAACAGCCAAGATTAAAATACATACAATATAAAAATTAAAATAAATTAAAACAGAATTAAATCAAATTGGCTTCCCAAAATTTAAAACCCTTTACCCATAAAATAACCCATTAAAATTTTAAGCCAGCCCGGCTTGCTGAAATAGGAAGGTCTTCAAAGCTCGATGGAAAGTACGGAGGTCCGGGATCAGTCATATTTCTGGGGGTAGCTCGTTCCAGAGGGCGGGTGCCCCCACAGAGAAGGCTCTCCCCCTGGGGGTTGTCAGTCAACATTGCTTGACCGATGGCACCCTGAGGAGACCCTCTCTGTGGGTCAAGGGCTCTAATGCCACAATCTTATGCATGTTCCCCTTGCACTGGTGCCATAGGTTCACCATCATGACCCTATACATTCATAGGAACTTTAGAGTGCATTCTGTTGTGGCATAGTACTCATAACTACTTTGTATTAAACGGCCAAAACACTTCTATTGTGTTTTATTCAAAGGGTTTTTTCAGAGGAAAGAACATTTAATTGAATCTTTGAATAATTATGATTGGTCAATACATTTTCCCAAGCTTGGCTAAAGCAGTTTTAAAGTAAAGTGCATTTAAATCAATTTACAATTTTTCCTGTGATGATTCCTGGGATTTGCCTAAAGCGAAGTTACAGTGAGTGAGAAAGGTCAGAAGAATTTAATGATTCCTAATAATATACTAAGTTAATTCAAGAAAACTAGAGTTTCCTAATATCGTCAGAGGAATTATTCCTCCTTCAAATTAAAGACATATTGTTTGGAGTAAGTTAGTAAACTTCTATGTTCTGTAATTTAATGGTAAAACAGCTACAATATAATGTACCAGTAGTCAAGCTAGATTTATTGAACATGTACAGGTAGAAGAATAAGATATTCATAATAACAGACTTTGTTCCTGATTTCCATATGTTCATATATCTGGTCATGGGAACATGGTTTCATTCAAAAAGAAGACAATCAGATATATGAGCAAAGCAAGAAAGGAAATCCTTTCTGAAAATAACCTGATACAGTTATCAAGTATTCCTCAACTTACAACAGTTCATTTAGTGATGGCTCAAAGTTGCAATGGCACTGAAAAAGTGACTTATGATCATTTTTCACACTTGCAATTGGCTCATATTTATGATGATTGCAGTGTCCTGAGATCATGTGATCATCTTTTGTGATCTTCTGACAAACAAAGTCAGTGGGGAATCCAGATTCACTTAACAACCATGTTATTAACTATAGTGATTCACTTAACCAATGTGGCAAGACACGTCATAAAATGGAGCAAATTCATTTAACAAATGTCTTGGTTAGCAAACATAAATTTTGGGCTCGCTGTTGTAACCCGAGGACTACCTGCATATGGTTTATAATGGAAACATGCAATTTTAATTTAGGGTAAACTTATTTGGGGTGACTTAATTACAAAGAAAAAAGATGGCAAAAGTAACAATCGGACACCTCCAATGATCTAGAAGCCCTTCCCATTATAATCCATATTCCTTCAAAACAATTTCATATATTGATTGGATTCACATGATTCTAAGATACCTTGTTCTTGTTTGGATTAGTTAACATATGAAACATATACTGGTTTATAAACCATGATTTTGATTTATTGTCATTTGCATACAACCCATAGGTAAAAGGTGTTTGTAATATAGGCTTGTCATGTGTCCTTGTTTAGTTCCAACACTTTAAACAAATTTCAGGATTAAATACTGCAAATATAAATTTTACAACAAATTTCCTGATTTGAATGACTATTTTACAGAATTTTTTTAAAGAGGTGACAACTTGGCATAAAAAGATACCTGAGTACAAAGCCTATCATATCGTCTGTCCTAGTTCTATTTCCAGAGTTACCTTTAACTGTTACTTCAAAATTTTTAATTGCTCAGTAATTTCTTCTTGTTTCTATCTTCTAAAGTTTCACTACAGCCTATCAAGAAAGTGTTTTTCCTGTTGAAGAAAAAGCCTAACTGAAAAATGAAAACAATAACAAATGTATAGAGATATGATCAATGTACTTGTTAGTGAAACTCCCTTAAACTCAGCAATGAAAATATGGTCTTGCCCAGTTTAAACCAATTTATGCCATTATATAAAAGGAACAGTTTAAGAAATATTCTGTGTTTGAAAACATCAAGAAGTATTTAACGAGCTATGAATGCAGAATTGATCCCAATTTCAGTCTCTCAACAAAATATTCTGAAGCAAAAACTAGCATCCTTTAAAACAGCGTGAAAGCAAGCCAAATTGTACAGAAAAAAGAGTGTCTGTGTATATTTTAATGAAGTATACAAAACCCCAGTTAACGTTCCCAAGTTGTTTTGGCTGGGTTAACACATTGTATTGAACTATGGTTTGCATTAAATATGATTGATTGAACAAATCAGTGGGTGTATTTACATATTGTAGTAAGTTGTAATGTGATTAATTTGATTTTGGCTTAGTATATTATACGAATCCAGCTACTGTGTTTTATAAACAAAGGTTTATGGCTAGCTTATGGTAGGAACTTGACAGTTGTAGTTTATTTAAACAAAGATTACTTGAACAATCCATAGCTTAATGCAATATGTAAATTCAGTGTTGCTTGGATTAATTATTCCTTAGATTTGCTTCCTAACACCCCTTGCCCTTTGGAATGGTTGAGTGTAATGCAATTGCATTGGGAGTCAGGGTGTGCTACACAAACACCCTACACTTCTTGAAATTCCCTTCTCTCCAAACCCCATTCTGTGAGAGAAGTGGAGAGAAAAAAGCAAGTGATTTATGTAGGTAGTCTCTCCTTTGTATGAACCCCTCTTGCAGAGCAGAGATATTGAAGAGGAATTTCAAGAGAGTAAGCTGTTTGCTCTTCTACACATCAAAATGAATGCATTGGCAGTAGGACAGAATAACAGAGTTGGAAGGGACTTCGTAGGTCATCTAGTCCAGTGGTCACCAACTGGTGGTCCATGGACCTCTGGTGGTCCGCGAGAAAAATTATTTGCATTTTTTATATTGCAATAAATTGGGGTCCTCAAAATATGGCCGCTGGGCTGGATACGTGCAATGAACGTTTGTGTTATTGGGACTTTTTGTGTGGGTCGGGGGGGGGGGGGCGAGAAATTCTGACTTGGGGGTCTGTTTCAGCCTCCTTGTGCGGGGCTTTGAGCAAAGGCTGGAGGGAAGTGCCGCTGGTGGCAAAGAGCCGGAGGGCCTTGTTCCAGTGGGACTGCATCATGGCCTGGAACTGGCTGAGCATCTCAGCCCGCTGGTACCTAGCCTTGCACTCCCGCAGGTCTTCCCTCTGCTTGGAAAGCCTATGCTCCTAGTCCTCAGTGAAGTGCTTCTGCTGAGCCTCCTCGGTCAGATCCAATTTGAACTGAGCCAGCTGTTTTGCCAACTCTTTCTTGTGGTGGCTGCTTAGTTTCCACAACTGCTTCCTGTTGGGGCCCTAAGGAGCCGGGTGGGGAGGCGAGGAGTGGCTGGGAGGGGAGGGGCGAGTAGAGGCTGGCAAGGTGCCGCTCGATGTGAGTGACAGTGAGTTGGCCATGCCCACCCAGTCACATGGTCACCTATCCACACCCACCCAGCCAGTCATTAGGCAGATCATATTGGTCTGCGGGATTTAAAATTATGAATTTAGTGGTCCCTGAGGTCTGAAAGACTGGTGACCCCTGATCTAGTCCACCCTCCTGCCCAATCAGCAGACCCTACACCATTTCTGACAGATAGCAGTAAGGGGTGAAATCTAAATTTTTTTGCTACCGGTTCTGTGGGCGTGGCTTAGTGGGCAGAGCTTGGTGGTAAGGTGACTGGGTGGGCGTGGCCAAGTCAATGTCACTTTTTGCCCTTTTTTAACCTACAAAACACAACACAACACAACTGGCTCACCCACAATGTAAAAGCAGCTGTGCTAGACCCAAAATGGCCCTGCAACAAGCAGGAACCTCACACAGCCACAAAAAGCCTTTACACACTTTACACACACAAAATTCCACATACAGTTTTGTGAGATTTTGTGTGTTTGTGTAGTTAGAGTGAAACACTACAGAAACACACTAAATCTCAGAAAGCTGCACAAATATTATTTTATTTTATTTTATTTTTATTTTTATATAAAAGCAGCTAAATTTAAAACTTCCTAAACTTTAAATGGCTATGTCTAAAAAAAGAACAACTAAAAAAAACCCCAATTAACTATTTTTTTAAAGCTCCCAAAGGGGAAAAAAACTTACCCAATAGAACAGGGGTCTCCAACCTTGGCAACTTTAAGACTTGTGGACTTCAACTCCCAGAATTCCTCAGCCAGCTTTGCTGGGAGTTGAAGTCCACGAGTCTTAAAGTTGCAGATAGAGCTGCTCATCGATGAGCTTGATTCCAGGCAGGGAGATTCAGTTGCTTGCTGATGCAATGGATTGCAGGTATTACAGCAAGCGAAGCAAGGCAGGCGTTGCGACCAGCAGCTAAGTAAGGTAAGCAAGCTGGAGGCTGGGGGGAGAAAAAAAAGAAACTTTTTTTTCTTTTAAATGGGTCTGACAATCCAAGCTGAGTTGCAGGCAACTCAGCTGGGATCGTTAGAGCTTGGATTGTCAGAACTTGGATCGTCAGAGCCATTTAAAAGGAAAAAAAGGCTCTGATGATCACGCAGCTCAGCTGGGCATGGGGGGCAGGGGCAGGGATTTTTGCTACCAGTTCTCCGAATTGCCCGCCACCATCGCTACCTACTTGCCCGAGCCGGTCCGAACCGGGAGCATTTCACCCCTGATAGCAGTCCAGTCTCTTCTTAAAACCTTTCAGTGGTGAAGCTCCTTCTGAAGGCAAGCTGTTCCATTGGTTGATTGTTCTCACTGTCAGAAAATTTCTCCTTATTTCTGAGTTGAATCTCTCTTTGATCAGTTTCCAACCATTATTCCTTGTCTGGCCTTCAGGTTCTTTGGAAAATAGGTTGACCCACTCATCTCTGTGACAGCCCTTCAAATATTGGAACACTGCTATCATGTCTCCCTGGTCCTTCTCTTCACTGGACTTGCCATGCCCAGTTCCTGTAACTTCTTCATATGTTTTAGCCTCCAGTCCCCTAATCATCTTTGTTGCTCTTCTCTGCTCTCTTTCTAGAATCTCAATATCTTTTTTTATAGTGTGGTGACCAAAACTGGATGCCGTATTCTAGGCATGGTCTTAATAAGGCATTATAGAGTGGTATTAGTACGTCACTTGATCTTGGTTGAATCCCTCTGTTAATGCAATTTAGGATTGCATTGGATTTTTTGGCTGCCGCTGCACACAGTTGGCTCATAATTAATTGGTTGTCCACTAAGACTCTAAGATCTCTTCACAGTTATTGCTATTGAGCCTGGTTTCTCCTAATCTATATGTGTACTTTTGGTTGTTCTTATCTAAGTGTAAGAGTTTACTTTTCTCTACATTGAATTTCATTTTGTTCGTTAGGACCCAATGTTCAAATCTGTCAAGATCCATCTGGATCTTGAGCCTATCATCTAGGGCAGTGATGGTGAACCTTTTAAGCACAGAGTGCCCAAACTGGAAGTTGTGCACGCGTGCACCAGAGCACCGGAAACCCGACGACCAGCTGACTGATGCGCATGCGCGCCTTGGAAACCTGATGACGAGCTAGCTGAGCTGGGGCGATGGCACACATGCCCACAGAGAGGGCTCTTCGTGCCACCTCTGGCATGCGTGCCATAGGTTCGCCATCACAGGTCTAGGGTGTTGACTATTCCTGCCAGCTTAGTATCATCTGCAAATTTGGTGAGTTCCTCTTCTATTCCCTCATCTAAGTTGTTTATGAAGATATTAAAGAGTACTGGGCACTATTGAGTACTACTGAGCCTGAGTGGCGCAGCAGACTAATGCTACTGTTAAAGGTAGTATTTAGCTTCCAGCTGCCTGCAATTACTGTGAGTTCAATTCTCACCAGGCTCAAGGTTGACTCAGCCTTCCATCCTTTCTAAGGTAGGGAAAATGGGATCCGGTTTGTGGGGGCAATAAGCTGACTTTGTATAAAATATACAAAAGTATGAAGGCTATTGCTTAACGCCTTGTAAGTCGCCCTGAGTCTTCGGAGAAGGGCGGCATGTAAATAAACAAAAAAAAACAAAAAAAAAAACAAAAAAAACAAAAAAAAACCCAGTACCATTAAGGACTACTCGTTGAGTATGGTTTGTCAGCCAGTTACAAATCCATCTGGTGGTGATGCTATCTATCCCACTTTTTACTAGCTTACCAAGAAGTAGGTTGTGGTCTACTTTGTCGAATGCCTTGCTGAAGTCTAAGTATACTATGCCCACACTATTTCGCTGGTACACTAATTTAGTCACTATGTCAAAGAATGAAATAAGATTGGTTTGGCATGATCTGTTTTTAACAAACCCATGTTGACTTCTAGTTATTACTTTACTTGTTTCTAGATGTTTGCAGGTCTGTTTTTTTATTATTTTTTGTCACGAATAAATGCCTGACCTCATGCCCAGGCCTGGAGGCAGGGGGATTGACCAGGTCGACTCCCAGGGTCCACCCTAACCCATTGACCCCTCCTTACTTTAGCTCCGCCCCAGGGGTACTTAAGGTCCAACCATGCGGTCCAGAGCCAGTTCCAGAACAGCACCTGTAAGAATGAGACACCTTGTAAATAAAGATTGCTGATTGAATGAATACCTGTGTAGTGGAGTTATTGGGCTTGTTCCTTGAACATCTTTAACATTTTTTCCAGTATCTTCCCGGGTATTGATGTTAGGCTGATTGGTCTGTAGTTTCCTGGGTCTGTTTTTTTCCCTTTTTTGAAGATGAGAACCGCATCAGCTCTTTTCCAGTCTTCTGATAGTTCCCCTGTGCATCAGGATTTTTGAAAGATATAGTACAGTGGGTTTGAGATGACAACTGCCAGCTCCTTTAGAGCTCTGGAATGTAATCCGTCAGATTCCAGTGATTTATATTAATCAAGATCAGACAGGTGTTCTCTTACTATTTTTTTTTTTTTTTTGCTTATTTTAACTTTCATTTCTAGTCTGTATTTTACAGTTATGTTTTTGGTAGGTTGGGCTATAGTTTCTTTTTGCATGAAGACTGATGCAAAGAATGAGTTAAGCAGTGCTGCTTTTTCTCTGCTGAAGAGTCAGGCAAAGGAAATATTTTCTACATAAATCACCTTTCTTTTCTTCCCTCTCTGCCCCACAAAGCTGAGAGATTGGAGAGGAAGAGATTTCAACAGAGTATTGTAAGTTATTTGTGTAGAGGCTCCCAGGCCTGGCTTCTGATATGATTGCATTGCCTTTGATGTATAGAAGAGCAAACAGCTTACTTTTTTGCAATCCCTATCTGTCCAATCTCTCTGCTTTGGGTGTGGGGAAGAGAAAAATGCAGATCAGGCACAGAACAAGGTGTAGAAGTGACTACAGTGGCGATTGATCGTATACCTGGGATGCTGCAAAGATTGTAAATGGGCCATAAAATTATTTTTTCAGCAGTGTTATAACTTCAAATGGTTGCTGAACAAATGGTTGCTACTGAGACCCCCATGTAAAATATGCTCAGGATTAGCAATAAGTATACAGAAAGTTAAAAAAAATCCCATTTTCAGGTGTCATAGGAGACTTAATTCAGAAGTACCATTACGAGTTGGTTGGTATAACCAGAGTTGATTTTTTTCCAATACTGCAGGAAGTGTTGCCTGTGATATATTTCTATAACACTTTGGATAATATTTTAGGATTCTTGTTTATTAGTTTATGTAAATTACCTAAACATTTTAAATGCTTCTCTCCTTTACTCAGTTTTCCCCTTTCACCTAAACACAAAGGAAAAAGTCAACTTGTATCTTAAGCTGTTATCAAAGTTCTCAGATTGCTGTATTTACTGAAAGCAGAGTTAAATGAGTGTCAATTCAGACAATAATTGTCTCAATTGAAAAATATTGCATAGTGTTTTGGGAGATAATTGCTGATCTTCTTACCAGTGGTCTTGCTATTTTTTAATTACTCCTTTTTTTCAGGTTGTCCAACACATTGTGTAGCTGGTCACTTCGCTCCAAAATTCAAACTCCAGTATAAGTTCTCTAAATCAAGATGCCTTTCAAAATAACACTAGAATTAACAGAGATGCAAAATATGAAGGTTCCTGAGGATGACAACATAAGCAATGATTCTAATGATTTTACAGAAGTAGAAAATGGACAAATGAATAGGTGAGTAGTTTTCTGTTACCCTAAACTGACCTTTTTAAATCATTTGTTAAAAATAGCATTTAAAAAAGTAACCCAATTTGAAATACAATTGATGAATGCTGAGTCACATCCTGTGCAAAGAGGCAGTTTGAATATTATGATCAATCCTTTATTGGTGTTCACGTTAAAACCAAGGGAAAAAAATCAGAATATAAATGTATTTGTTGTTGTTGTTGTTAGTTGCAAAGTCGTGTCCAACCTATCGCGACCCCATGAACAAAGTTCCTCCAGGCCTTCCTGTCCTCTACCATCTTCTGGAGTCCATTTAAGTTCATGCCGACTGCTTCAGTGACTCCATCCAGCCACCTCATTCTCTGTGGTCCCTTTCTTCTTTTGCCCTCAATCTTTCCCAGCATTAGGCAGTTCTCCAGTGAGTCCTTCCTTATCATTAGGTGGCCAAAGTATTTTGAGTTTCATCTTCAGGATCTGGCTTTCTAAAGAGCAGTCAGGGTTGATCTCCTCTAGGACTGACCGGTTTGTTCGCCTTGCAGTCCAAGGGACTCGGAGGAGTCTTCTCTAGCACCATAGTTCAAAGGCCTCAATTCTTTGGTGCTCAGCCTTTCTTATGGTCCAACATTCACAGCCATAAATTGCAACTGAGAAAACCATAGCCTTGACTATATGTACTTTTGTTGGCAGGGTGATGTCTCTGCTTTTTAGTATGCTGTCTAGATTTCCCATAGTTTTCCTCCCCAAGAGCAAGTGTCTTTTAATTTATTGGCTGCAGTCCCCATCTGCGGTGTGTCCGGTTTCGGTGTTATCTTAAATAAACTTCATTCTCAAACGCAAAGTCTCTGATGAATCTTTTCTTTATTTAAGAATAGAAACAACGTCATCCCTGAACTCTTTGTGCAGCCAAAACTGGCACCTCCTTCCAAACCCCTCCCTTTCCGTTCTTCAACCCCAATGTCTCATTGGCCATCATGCAGATCCATCTCTCCGTCCCAAGCACTTTCTACTCACAGGAATTCCCCCCTCCCTCTATCTCCTAAGTAACGTTATCTACTAAGGAGCAGGAAACTAGGTGAAAGTTCATCTCAGCATTAAAGTAAAGCTTCTCCCTCTCTCATTCATGTCAGCGCTGGAGGAGATCATAAATTGGAACACTGACATCCGGCCCCTCTCCCTTCACTTCTCCAATGTAACCTGCCCCATAGGAAAAAAAAACACAACAAGATAAGTATCATTATCCCCTCCTTGGATGCGACGCCCCCCCCCCCCCCCGGCTTGCCTGGGTGGTCTGCATGGAATTTTGCTATAAGGCGGTCAGCTTGGATGTTTGAGCTCTTCACCCAGGAAGCCTCTGACAACGGGTAGCCCTTCCATTTAATTAAGTACTGGAGGCGCCCCCTGTGCCATCTTGAGTCAAGAATTCGCTGCACTTCATAGTGAGTTTGGCCCCCAACAACCAGTGGCCCAGGGGGTCACATGGCGTTGGCCTTAAAGTAGACCCCACTACAGGCTTCAGAAGGCTACTGTGGAAAACGGGGTGAATATTCCGCAGGAGCCGGGGCAACTGCAGTTGTACTGTAACGGGGTTGATTATTTTTACTATAGGGAACGGTCCTATAAATTTCGGGCCCAATTTCTTGCTCGGGAGTTTAAGTCTCAAGTACTTGGTGGAAAGGTAGACTTTCTCTCCCAGCTGAAATGGTCTTTGGGGAGTTCGGTGCTTGTCTGCCTGTTTCTTATAAGATTGGGCTGCCTTGGCCAGCGCCCTCTTAACATTCTCCCAAGTTTCTCTCAACATTGCCCTCCAGTCGGTCAAGCTGACTGAGGAAGGGGGCTCCCTCGGGTACTCTGGCATGGGGACAAAATCCATACCACTCACTACTTTGAACGGGGTTAGCCCTGTGCTGCTGGGGACAGCATTATTATATGCAACCTTCGCAAAAGATAGGAGGTCTGCCCAATTGGACTGCTGGTAGTCTACGTAGCATCTTAAATATTGTTTTATCATAGCATTCAGTCTTTCCGCCCCTCCATTGGTGCTCGGGTGAAATGCTGAGCTGAGCCCTTGGGATGACCCTATGGATCGTAGGAACTCCCTCCAGAACTTTGCTGTGAACTGGACCCCTCGGTCGGAGATGATTCTCCGGGGGACTCCATGCAGGCAGTAGATGTGTTTCAGGAACAGTTTGGATAACTGGCGGGCTGAGGGCAGTCTGCTGCAAGGAATGAAGTGTGCCTGCTTGGAGAATAAGTCTATTACAGTCCAGATCACTGTATTCCCACTACTCCTCGGTAGGTCTACTATGAAGTCCATTGCAATCTCCTCCCATGGTCTTGTCGGTTCAGCTACTGGTTGCAACAGTCCAGGAGGGCACCCTGGTCTTCTCTTCATTGTGGCACAAATGGTGCAGCTTTTTACATAACTCTCTACGTCCTTTCTCATGTGGGGCCACCAGAACTGCCTTCGTACTAGGTGCAGAGTCTTTAGGAACCCAAAGTGTCCCGCTGGTTTAACGTCGTGGCTCCTCTTGAGAATCAGGGTGCGTAAAGTCTGTGGGACATAGAGCTTTGTCCCCTTCCATGCTAGATCATCTCTTTTTGTCAAGAGATGTTGATTGTCTCGGAACCAGGGGTCTGTCAGTGTTTCATTTTTTAATCTTGCACTTAAGTCACTTGCAGGTTGGCCCTGCTGGTCACATTGTTGCCGTCTGGTGATCACTTGAGCCGCTGCTTGGGTGGAGGGGATGATGGCATTCACTACCTGCTCCCACTCACTGTTGTATTGGGGCATCCGGGAGAGGGCGTCAGCTAGGAAATTCCTCCCTCCTGGGATGTGCTTAAGCTCGAAATTGAAATGATTGAAGTATTGAGCCCACCGGACTTGCCTGGGCGACAGTTTCCGTGGGGTTTTTAGGGCCTCCAGGTTTTTATGATCAGTCCAGACTTCAAACGTTTTCTGGCCTCCCTCTAGTAGGTGCCGCCAGGTCAACAACGCCCATCTTACTGCGAACGCTTCCTTCTCCCACACCGCCCATCGCCTCTCCGTGTCGGTGAGTTTGCGGGAGGTGTAGGCGCAGGGTTGTAGATCACCTTGGCTGTTCTTTTGGAGTAACACGGCCCCCACTGCCACATCACTTGCGTCTGCTTGGATGACGAAAGGCTGTTCAGGATCAGGGTGTTTTAAGACAGGTTCTTTCGCAAACATTCCTTTTAGCGTTTCGAATGCCTGTTGGCAGGTCAGATCCCACTGTAGGGATTGTCCCGGGCGGGGTTTCGTCGTTGGGCTTCCTGTCTTTAGGAGGTCCGTCAAAGGTTTGGCAATTCTCGCAAACGAGGGGATGACTTGTCTGTAAAAGTTTGCGAAGCCTAGGAAGCTTTGCAGTTGTCTGCGGGTGCGAGGGGTCTGCCATTGTAGAACTGATTGGACCTTGGCTGGGTCCATCTCTATCCCCTCGTTTGATACTCGGTAGCCTAGGTAGTCTAGCCGTGATTGGTGGAAATCACATTTTGACAGTTTGACATACAGGTTTGCCCTCAGCAGTTTTTTCAGTACTTGGCAGACGAGGGGTATATGTTCGTCTATGGTCTCCGTGTAGATGAGAATATCGTCCAGGTAGACGAGGACCCCTTTGTAAAGGTGCTCATGTAGGACTTCATTTATCAACTGCATGAACACTGCTGGGGCTCCTTGCAATTCTAAGGGCATTACCTTGTACTGGAGGGGGGCAGTTGAATGCTGTTTTCCATTAATCTCCTGCCTTGATGCGTACTCGGTAATAAGCTTCTCGAAGGTCTAGTTTGGTGAAAACTTTTCCTTTAGCTAGGTGGGCTAGCATGTCCTTCATGAGGGGGAGGGGGTATAAGTTGTGTATGCAAACGGTGTTGATACTTCGAAAATCAACCACCAGTCTCATAGAGCCATCCTTTTTCTCTTTAAAAAAGACTGGCGCTGCTACCTTTGGTTTTACTGGCTCAATAAATCCCCTCCGTAAGTTCTTGTCTATGTAGTCCCGCATTTCCTGCATTTCACGGGGCATCATGGCATACAGTTTGGGTTTGGGTAGTTTCGCTCCTGGGATAATCTCGATGGCACAATCGGTCTCACGGTGGAGGGGGTAGAATGTCACACTTGGCCTCGCTGAATACCTCTGGAAGGTCTTGGTACTTCCCTGGGATCTGATCTGTGTCACAAGCGCTGTCAGGTGTGGCTGCCAGTTGCTTCGCTGTACCTTCTGGGAGGGGCCCTTGTGTTGGCAGTGTTTTCTTCTGCAGTGGTGGGCGGCTTTGGGGTCTCTGCGTGGGGGGGAATTCTCCTGGTCGAGGGGGTAGGGGTTGGGGGCCCTTTGCTATCCTCAGCCTGCGGATCCCCTCTTGCCACCAAATGATTGGGCCCCATTTGTCCAACCACGAGAGTCCCAATATGACTGGGTCTGTCATCTTGGGGGCTATTATGAAGCGGATCGTTTCCCAGTGATCTGCTAGTTCCAGCCTCATGGGTTCAGTCAAGTGCGTGGCTCCCCCCACTAGGGACCCATCAGCTTGCTCAAAGCGAATTGGTTGTTTGAGCTTTTTAGCTCGGATCCCCAATTTTAGAACTGTGGGTAGGTTAATTAGGCACCTTGTGCTACCAGAGTCTATTAGGGCTTGGAAAGTCCCTTGGGTCCCTGTTTTGGGGGCTGTTAGGCGTATGGGGAAAAGAAAAGGATGGACGGGTCCACTCACCATCGGGTCGTCCTCGCCTTCGTCCTCAGTGTCATAGGGTTCGGGGGACTGATCTCCCTCATCTGGGATTCCTCTGGTTTCAGTCAGGTGAGCGAAAAACTCTGGGCTTTGGGGAGCTTTCCATGGCCCGTGGGTGGCGCGGTTGGGCCATCGTTCTGGTCGTGCTTTGGGCGGTGGAGCTGGTCCCGGTCTAGGGGTTCCACATCTTGCTGCTACGTGGCCATTCCCCCCACATCTGTAGCATTTCAGTGGGTTCCGTGGGGTGGCTGGCCTCTGGGTGGGCTGTGATGTTGGGGTTTCTCGTCTGTTGGGTGGTCCCTGGTCCGGTTGGCGCCTCTTCTTTCTATCTGGTGGTTTCGACATGTCGTTTGCCCGCAGCCCTCTGTCGACTTTTATCGCTACCCGGAACCATTCGGAGAGTCGGTTTGGGATGTCCCAATAGGCAGTCACTTGGGCAATTCTCTTATTTAGGCTTGTCCTAAAAAAATACAGCAGCAATCGCTCTGGTAGGGGAGGCAGTGTCCCAATGACTCTCCGGATATGTTCTCTGATAGGCTGCCCCTTCTGCATTAGGTTTCTGAGCTCGTCTTCCACATAGGGGTCCTCCTCCTCCTCTTCATAACGGGCTCTCAATAGCTGCAAGAACCCATCTGCATCTTGCAGCTGGGGAGCTCTGTTTTTGCTGATCACCTCTTTGCTTCTCCCTCCAACCCTTCTGAGATAGCATTCACTAGGGCTCTGGGGAAAGGGTAGAGGTGTCCAAAACGCTCTATGTATATCTCAGCTGAATCGAGGAATTGGGCGAGATTGTCTGGGTCACCATTGAACTTCCCTCTGAACTGGGGTGGTTCCTCCCTCTCTGCCCTCTCCTCCCTGTGCTGAGCTCTGTAGGGCCGCCTTGGTGTTGATAGTCCTCTGCCTCGTCTCTCATCCTGGGGTAGGGAGGTACTGCCTCATCTAGGCTTTGCTGCTTGCTGGGAGGGGGGGAACCCATGGATGCGTCGTTGGGCTCCTCCTTCTGCTGTGGAGGGGGGAAGGGCTGCGCTTCGGCCTACGGCCTCTTGGATCAACAGCCCAGACTGGTTCTCTCTTTTCTTTGGGTCTGCAAGATGGCCCCTCCCCCTGAAGGGTGGCATGGTCAAATTTCTCTTTCAACTCATCTATGGGGCTTTTGAGTGGCTTCTTTAGAATTTCTTGGTGCCTGGCTTGTTTCCTGGCTTGCTCCCATTCCCATAGCCAGGTTGCCCTCCCCAATTCACTTAGGGGTTTCCCTTTATCTTTCACGTTTGGAAAGGGAAATTCAGCCTCGGAGGCTTTTGGCACAATCCCCGGGTACTTATCTGGCTCCTGTTTCTTGGCTTGAAGTTCTGCTGAGGGGGAAGGCGGGGAGAATTGAGCCGTCGTACTTTCCAAACTGGCTGGTATCATGGCTGGTTCTCCTCCCATCGCTTGAAGCAGACTTTCCTCCGAAAGCTTGGCTTCAGCCATAGTGTCCGGCGATAACCTCCAGTCCGACCACATGTCTGGGAGGGAGCGGGATGATTTAAAATCAGCTAGCCTGGCTTTGGAAGAGTTTTGGCTGTCTGTCAGGTTTCGGTGTTATCTTAAATAAACTTCATTCTCAAACGCAAAGTCTCTGATGAATCTTTTCTTTATTTAAGAATAGAAACAACGTCATCCCTGAACTCTTTGTGCAGCCAAAACTGGCACCTCCTTCCAAACCCCTCCCTTTCCGTTCTTCAACCCCAATGTCTCATTGGCCATTGTGCAGATCCATCTCTCCATCCCAAGCACTTTCTACTCACAGGAATTCCCCCCTCCCTCTATCTCCTAAGTAACGTTATCTACTAAGGAGCAGGAAACTAGGTGAAAGTTCATCTCAGCATTAAAGCAAAGCTTCTCCCTCTCTCATTCATGTCAGCGCTGGAGGAGATCATAAATTGGAATGCTGACACGGTGATCTTGGAGCCCAGAAAAATAAAATCTGTCACTGCCTCCATTTCTTCCCCATCTATTTGCCAGGAATTGAGAGGGCTGGATGCCATGATCTTAGTTTTCTTAATGTTAAATTTCAAGCCAACTTTTGCACTCTTCCTTCTTCACCTGCATCAAGAGGCTCTTTAGTTCCTCTTCACTTTCTGCCATTAGAGTGGTATCATCTGCATATCTGAGGTTGTTGATATTTCTCCCGGCAATCTTAACTCCAACTGTTGATTCATCTAGCCCCGCCTTTCTCATGATGTGCTCTACATATAAGTTAAATAGGCAGGGTGATAGTATACAGCCTTGCCGGACTCGTTTCCCAATTTTGAACCAATCAGTGGATCCGTGTCCAGTTCTCACTGTTGCTTCTTGACCCTCATATAGGTTTCTCAAGAGACAAATAAGATGGTCTGGTACTCCCATCTCTTTAAGAACTTGCCACAATTTGTTGTGATCCACACAATCAAAGGCTTTAGCATAGTCAATGAAGCAGTAGATGTTTTTCTGGAACTCCCTAGCTTTCTCCATGATCCAGCTTACATTGGCAATTTGATTTCTAGTTCCTCTGCCTCTTTGAAATCCTGCCTGTACTTCTGGTAGTTCTCGATCCACATACTGCTGGAGCCTAGCTTGTAGGATTTTAAGAATAACTTTACTAGCATGTGAAATGAGTGCAATGATGTGGTAGTTTGAACATTCTTTGGCATTGCCTTTCTTTGGAATTGGAATGTAAACTGACCTTTTCCAATTCTGTGGCCATTGTTTGAGTTTTCCAGATTTGCTGGCAAATTGAGTGTAGCACTTTTACTGCATCGTCTTTTAAGATTTTGAGTAGCTCAGCTGGAATACTGTCACCTCCACTAACTTTGTTGTTGCTCAGATTTCCTATGGCTCATTTGACTTCACATTCTAGAATGTCTGGCTCAAGGTCAGCGACCACTCTGTGAGAAGAGAAATATATCCATTGGAAAGTTGCAGGTAGTAAGGCCTAGGAGTGGGCTTGCAGGCCTCACTGAACCAAAGTATTAAACTAACATAATTGCAAAATGTACCAGACATATTTCAAATATGTTGACTTGGGTGCTGCATTTTCTGCAATGTATGTAGTTTTGAAATATATTTGGAATCAGAACAATGAAAGTCAATGGCTTATTCCTGTAGTCTAATTCCTGCGGTCTTTTTCTTGACACCATTGTTGTTGTTAGTCGTGAAGTCGTGTCCGACCCATCGCGACCCCATGGACAATATTCCTCCAGGCCTTTCTGTCGTCTACCATCCCCCCCTGCTTCAGTGACTCCATCCAGCCACCTCATTTTCTGTTGTCCTCTTCTTCTTGGAAATAGTGTACAACCTGTGTACTGTTCTTAAATGGCTAGTTGATGCAATATAGTTTACCAAAGTGCCTTTTGAACAAGAGAAACTTAAAATTCAACAACACAGAGAAAGTTTAGGGTTCAAGGATATCAAACTGGGCATTTTTTGCCTTTGACTAAAGAACCATCAGTAGACATTTCTAACCTACTGACTTTGACTATTGGGTATTGGGTGTTGAATTTTTCATGGCATAAGGTTTTGTTGTTGTTATTGATTCTACTTTGTTGCTTTTCTTTTTATACTCAGTGACTTTAATTCTGAGATGCAGTTCATTTTAATATATCCATTCTTTTTCTCATGCAAGAAGACTGGGTAATTTCATGATAATTTTGTGAATTTGTGTGTTTTGCATGCGCACACACATATTTTAGGCAAAGCCTGCCTTCTGCTTCTGCTTCTTAGAATATGGCTAGATTTTGGAAGATTTCATAAATGTTGATGGAAATGTATAAACCTCACTAGTACCATTCACTGTATTAGATGTAGATGTTTTCGGAGTTCTTAAGGTAAGTGTTAATTGTGGTGGCTTTCTGGCTAAATAGTTAATTAAATTCATTCTCATTTTTACTTTAATGTTCAAGAGGGATTTCTATAGTTATTAGGATGCTTTTTAGAAATTATTTGGCAAAATAATTTACCATTGCTTTGTTATACTAAAAAAATATGTATGATTTTCTTAGCAGTTCTAGACTGCTAAGTCTGATTTGTTTTCTCTAACATAGAGGAACCTTCAAGTGCCAGGCAGCACCAGGAAGCATTTAGAAACTAAATATGCATCTTTGTTCCATTGTAATTCTCCTGATTACATGGTCCATTCAGGCATGTTTTCCACATCACTCTAACAGTACAGAATTGAGTTAAACATTTTTCTCACATGAAAGAGAAAGAAGGAAAAATTTATATACCATCATAACATAATATTCTAAGTCAATGTAAGTGTCAAGTTCCAGAACGGCGCAGAGGGAAAAAAACCTCCAAACCACAATGAGCTTTGATGTGAGAGTTCTTTATCCTGCGCTCCGGCATGCTCCGACAAACACCAGTGAAAAGTGAATCATTGTCAGTGGTGTTCGTGCTGTGCTCCCCACCACCTTTTGAAGTCTCCCGCTGTTGTGGCCCACCAGCGGCCTGCGCGGCTTGTGGCTGATCCTGACAAGGAGGAGGCTGGTGTGGTGTCGCGCCAGCAGCCTGTGCAGCCAGCGCTCACGTCGGACAGCAAGGAGGCTGAAGAGGATATGGTGCCAGAGGTAGAGACTCAGCCAGGGCCTTGAGAACTTCCAGAGGCTCCTTCAAGTGCAGAGAGTGAAGTGGAGGAGCCTCTCCTCAATGCTCAAGCACACAGGGCTGCCAAAAGGCAGGAGTGGCTACTCAGGAGGAGGAGGTCTCCTCAAGAATAAGGCTTCGGGTTAATTGGCCACTTCCTTAGCCTATTTAAGTCGCACGCAGTTAGCAATTGTTGCTGGAAACAACATTTAATTATTACGCAGAGCATTTTGGAGAGTGAGTTTCTTATCACATCTTGGTTTCTGGGCTGGTTGCCAACCTTTGTTGGACTTTGTTTATTCTTTGTACTTTATAGCAGGCTGATAAGGACATTTGTACTGAAAGCCTGCATTTTGAAAGGGGTCTGTTTGTAATAAACGGAGTTTTTGGAGCTTGGTGTGTGTCACACTCCTTGGGATCCGGAGCTGGGGCAGAACACCCGCATCTCTCCCTGTCTCCACCCTGTGGCTCCACCCACAGCCCAACTTCTGCCTTCCACCCCCACTCCAGCCGACAATCAGTCCTGGTTTGTCCTGCAAGCGAAAGGCCCCAAACATCAGTTGGTCCCAAGGCCGCCTCTCAGCTGTGAGGCGGCAGCAAAAATGGTGGCGCCCATTGCAGTGGTTGCAGTGCCAGTCCCTGGAGGCTGCAGCGGCGAGGACGAGGATGGTGAGGGCAAACAGGAAGGTAACAGGGCCCCGGGGACCACGGCGATTGCAACGGCCAGGACAGCAGCGGGTGTGATGGCAGTTGCCATGGTGGTGGGCTCCAGGTGGCTAGGCTGGCGGGCTGGTGGTCTCCCCCTTCCAGAATGGCAGCCCCAGTGCTTTGGGGCTGACAATAAGATGCCAATGCAATCTTTCTCAAAGTGGTTCCTGCAAATGTGTGGGACTACAATTCTCACAATTCCCTATACCTTCAATCTATTGTTCTGTCAATGATTTGTATTACAACCTCCATGATTCCCAGACACACTAATTGGAGATTACATTGTATTGCATCCAGAAGGTTTCAGGCTAAGTGAAAGCTTGTGACTTATATATTCTCTTTTTACCTCTGCAAAAAGTCCCTAAGGAACATGACATCTGAATGTCAATTAAAAGGGAAGTAGGGAGAAAGAATAATATCAGTGAGAATAGGGGCCGTGGTGGCTACGTGTTAAGATGCTAGGTCTGTGCGCCGCTAAGGTTGACAGCTCGGCGGCTCGATTCCCATGAGTGAATAAACTGCAGAGGGACAAGAAAGGAGCCTCCCGTGATTGCCTCCCGGCATTCAGGCATCCTGTAGGTAAAGATAATACTGCCTGAAAAAATTCCTTTCACAGAGGTAACCAGCCATCTCGGTGGTCCCTGGCTAACATGTGCCATATGCTAAATAAATAAGTGAGAACAAATATATGCCAAAAACTCTTACAGAGCTTTAGGTTCAAATTTAGAAGTAGACCAGACAACTTGTGAGCCATTATGTCATCATTTCATTTCATTTCATCTTTATCTAAAGAGAGAAACAGAATGACCGCAGGGAGACAGAGTGGGAGCATGAGTACCAAAGTCAGTTTACCTATTGACTTTGCTTGGCAGAGAGCACCAGAAATCACTCTTCCTCCTTCTCCTCAGTTGACCCACAGGACTGCCTGCAGGGAGAAGGAAACCATGGACTGCAAGAAAAACTGCACCTTCACTCTGCCATCCCAACATGTTCCCTAGGGCCCCAAAGAGGAAAGGGGCTCAGCCATCAATCAGTGATACCACCCAACTATCTTACCGCGCCAGCAGGCATCCAAGTCAAGCCCTCATCCTTCCCCCACTGCTTTTTTCTGTTAAGAGATTTCAAATTTCAGCCTCAATTCCAAATCAGCCAATTGCTGCTCACTGTTGGGCCTTGCCACCAGCCATTGGGTGCCAGGTTGAAAGGAGGTGGGGAAAAGGGTGGGGATATGCCTCTCCCATCTTCCCTTGAGTTGTGCAACCTATGGTTCCTGGAAAGTGCATTCAGAAGGCATGGTAGCACTGAAGTGGCCCCAACTTTTCCAAATTTCAATCCCACAGAAGTAATAGGTCTGGGGTGTGAATGAATGGTAGCCCTACGGATGCACCATTTCACCCAATTGAATGTTACAAGCAGACACATGAGTTTCAGTATTGTATGGGTATTAGAGCCGTTATGGATGAGATAACTTTTGGGGTTCTAGTCACATATCTCAAACTCATCCATTTCTCCAGAGAGAGGATATCGTATAAAATAAAGTCATGAGAACAGACAAGCCCACACAACCCTTTTGCAGCAAGCAATTAAGAACTGAGAAATTAAACCAGGTGTGTTGAGTAAGTTGAAGGCTTAATGTATATATGCTATTCTTTGCTTTTGATGAAAGGAAAATAATGTATTAATACATGCATTAATTCAATTTGCTACTAATTTTAGGCAGCATGAGTTTGGGATTGTATCCTGTTTCCTGTTTTTTTTTACAAGTCTTTATTTTGTGAAACTGGGCAGTAATTATGTATCTGCATATTTACTTTATTTCTTGTTCTTTTATACAATTTCTTTTTTGTCCTAAGGGCACCTGGGACAACTAAAACACAAAACTAAAACATAGACACATAGATAAAGTATTTAGTTGTTAGTCGTGAAGTTGTGTCTGACCCATCATGACCCCATGGACAACGTTCCTCCAGGCCTTCCTGTCCTCTACCATCCCCCGGAGTCCATTTAAGCTCACGCTGACTGCTTCAGTGACTCCATCCAGCCACCTCATTTTCTAAAATATAATTAAAACAATTAAAGTAAATTAATTTAACTAATTATATTTAAATTAAATACCTGATTAAATTAAAATGCCAGGTTAAAAAAAAGAATATTTTGATTCCTTTCCTAAAAGCTGGGGTGGGCTGGAGGTCGGAATTGAGCACAAACAAAACAGACCATACCCCACAGCTTGAATAGACCAAATAGAAGCCTTGGTTTCATCCACTGGATAGGATTATACTGAAATTGGGAGTCTTTCAGACAATCAGGCCCCCTGCTGTTTATTGGTCTGAAGTATTGTGTTTTCTGCTTAGAAAACAGTGATAACAAATGTATGATCACGGTGATCTTAAGGTGCTTCAGATGTGCTGAACTGGTTAGCAGCCTAATTGCCTTGTTTTCCACCATCAGAACCCTCTGATATTTCTTCTTCCCATGTAGAATGTATTGCTGTAGTCAAATTGACAGTATGTATGTATGTATTATGTATGTAATATGTATGTATAATAAGTACACATACAATAAAGATTACAATTAAAGGAGAAAACTTAAATTTGATTTACTAATAAAGAATGGAGCAAAATACAATGGACATATTGAATGATATTTATGAATAATGGATCAGAAGTTACCTTTAAGAGTGTATGGCATTAAAAATACACTGTATTTGGAAGATTTGGAAGAGGAGCAATTTTTACCTCATAGGCCTTAATCTGATTTGAAAATGGATTTAAAAATGTCAGGCGAAAGGGGATGCTAAAGTGGATATAGAAATAAAACCAGTTGATGTCTTAACAAGTGACCTGAATTACTTTCTTACATTGGATTCACAAAAGAGACTTGTTTAACATTTTGAAGAGTTCTGTGAGAAATAATAAAACAAGTGAAAAGAAATCAATCTCTAGGACTTTATTTGAGAGTATTAAGCATCAAGATTGTGAAAAGTAAAGGGAAGAAATATAAAAACAAGATTGTTAAGGAAAGTACACAAAGTTGGTTTATTAGATATATTGTTTTTTCTGGTAAACCTTAATGGATATCAAGTCTGAAATGACAAAGTTTTATGGATTTGTATATGGATAAGAGATGAGATTTTAGAAGAAGGAAACATTTGTTGTATTATAAGAGAAGGTGATGTTACTAAAATTGTTCCTAATTATTGTTATGAAGGGAGAAATCATTTCTTTATATATTTATTATTTTTTCTACATTTGTTTTTTTAAAATTTTTGAACTATTTTTTCCTTTCTATTTTTTAAAAAATTTATTTAATTTAGTTTAATTACTGTTAAAATGCATTGGATTCTCTGCATTAACAAAGTCATTCCTGTCAAGAATTTTGTGAAAATGGAGCAATACTGACTCTGCAGTCCACAGCCCAATACTGGCAAATTCATACTCCTCCGACATTCTGGACTTTTTCTTTATTTCACGATTTGCATTTCCAAGTCATACTAAAGAAAAAAAAGACTAAGAAAACTATTCCTGTTGCAAAGTAGCCATGTCAGGGGATTATTTCTAAGCAGTGTATTAGAGAACAGAACTATACACGAATGTCTTTTCAGGTCTTTGATAGTCTCTTATTATATCCTCCATCTGTAATATTTGTTTACCTATGCCCTGTCTTCTCAAATGTCAGTGTACAATGTGGTTTAATGAAAAAAATCAAAATCCACATTGAAATGTCACAGCATTCTACAGCAATAACAGGTGATAAAGTGCATTCATGCTATGCCTCATGATTTTTTTAAAAAAATCCTGCTTTCTTGTGTCCTTTCAGCAAGTTCATCGCAGACCGTGAGAGCAGAAGAAGCCTAACTAACAGCCATTTGGAAAAGAAGAAGTGTGATGAATACGTAGGTTCCTGTCCTCACTTTATAGAGGTTTATTCTTCAACGTTGCAGGTGTACATAAACTGAAACTTACCAGGATGTCCTATGCAAGAAGAAGCTTTGCCATTAGCTACCCTTTCCAGGACTGTTCATCTGTGTTTCATTTATGTTTCATTTATATTTATGTTCTTGCCTTCCTTCAATGAAAGTTGCATAATTCTCTGCAGCCCACGGTTAATCTTCCTAATGATCAGTGAATGCACTGTGGATAAGGTAGGAAGCAGAGAATTTTTCTTCCAGAATTCCAAATTTATCTACTGGAGACAAATGGTGAAGGCAGTTAAACAATTGTATTTGTTCAAACAGTTAAATTATAAGATTTTACTGTCTAACATTTTCAAGGGCTTGAAAAGGAAAATAGTTATTAATAGGTAAGGTTCTCAATGGCTGCTAGATATGGTGGTCATATTTAAATTCCATTATTGCCTTCTAAAACTTATGATTACACTCTCCAATGAGTTGTAATGAGAGCTTCTGGATTTAAATGACATGATGTTCCCTAAGCTAATAAAAGGCTTTGTGTGAGTCCTGCTGGTAGAATCAACATATTTGGTACAACTGAGCATGTTCCACTCTTAACAAGTCCAGGCAAGACATGGATGAGCAGAAATAGGAAGCTGTACCATCCTACTTTTAGTATTCCACCTCTTTTAACACTTTCACCATATTGATTTCTACCAATCCTCTTAGAGTCAATTACTATGATCCTACTTGTAAAAGACATCTTCATAACCATGAAGCTTTGAGATGTGTTGTGTAAAAATAAAGAAATGCATGAATTTGGCTTTTAAACAATTGAGGTGAACCTTAATTGACAAAGATTGAGGTGATAATGAAATTTAACAGGATACAATGGGACCCAGTTGATAAGTACTAAATAGCTATATATTACTAGGGATTGCATTAAAAATAATGAATATGTGGATATAGCATGTAGGAAAATGGATTGGCCACATGGATATGGTCTCTTTGTTTTATTATGCAGTTAACATACACCGTGTTTCCCCGAAAATAAGACCCTGTCTTATTTTTTTTGAATCCTGAAATAAGCTCTTGGCCTTATTGCTATGCACTCAAAAGCCCAATTGGGCTTATTATCAGGGGATGTCTTATTTGGGGGGGAAAAGGGTAGGTAGTCTTCAACTTACAATTGATAGCTTAACCACCACTCAAAGCTACAAACAACCCCCAAAAGTTATTTTCTATTAGGTTCAAACTTTGAATAGATGTCTCACTCCCCCTCCTGTGGTCATGTGACCGCATTTCAAGTGTTCAGCAACTGGCTTGTGTTTACCTTTTTGCAGTCCTGTAGTCATATGACTATGATTTATGACATTTTTGTCCCAAATTGGCTTTTACTTTCACTTTTTGGAAATAAAACACCTTAGCAAACAATGGGTTTGCTTCATGACCATGGCATTTGTTTAATGATTTGATTGACTTAACTATGGTGATTCACTTAATGACTGATGCAAAAATCGTAAAATCAGAAGGTTCACATGATGATCCATTTTATGACCAGTATGATATATGGCTGTAATGAATAGATGTAAATCAAGACCCGCAGATAAAGATGACCCATAAAGATGTTATCCTTACTGATTTACTTGTCATTTTTTTTCTATTACTGAACTCCACTGGGCAGATAACTGAATGTTAGATTCAGCATATAAGTGACTAATGTAATGTCGAAGTGACTTCTCAAAATGAACATTGAATAGAACGCTTACAGTTGCCAAGCTTTGAAATTAAGTTGCCTTCTTCCTTTATTTCTCTTCTTCCCTCATTCTCTCTTACAGAGTCCAGGCACAACATCTTTGGGAATGTCTGTCTTCAACCTTAGTAATGCTATCATGGGCAGTGGAATATTGGGTCTTGCCTTTGCTTTGGCCAACACAGGAATTGTACTCTTTACGTAAGTAATTCATATACCAAATTTCTTTAGCAGTTTGACACATTCAAGGGTTGAATGAAAAATAACACCACTTTCATAGTTTCAGTTTAAATAGGGATGTTTTAATAGATGAAGTAAAAAATTATCCTTAAAAGAATTATTTTATTGTTAGTATTGATGTCTCCAAGCAATCAACTCCATTTGCTACATATGTCTGCCAATGCTGGACAACTTTTAAAGCTATCATGAAAGAACTCCACATTTTGTTTCTTCAATGAGGTCCTAACAGTCCTTTCCACTAATTTGAAAAAAAAATTTTTTTTAAACAAAGTTTATTTTCATTTTTAAAAATATAATACTTTACCTATACATACATACAAGGTTATTGCAACTAACGTATACAAATCTGCGCCTATACCACTAATACAATCGATTTCATTTCCCTCTCTTTTCTTTCACCCAATTATACCATAAATTCCAACATTTGTAATAATCAGAATCTTTTTGATTCCTAAATAATTTTGTTAACCGGTCTGCCTCTGCGCATTTTGTAATTTTCCAAATCAATTTATTTTCTGTGGGTATTAATTCATTTTTCCATTCTTGCGCATATAGTATCCTAGCTGCAGTAGTGATGTGGAGGATCAAGTACCATTTTTCCTTAGTTATTTTGTCTGGTTTCATTCCTAATAAAAAAATCTCTGGTTTCAGCTCTATATTATATCCTGTAATTTCCACTATCCAGTTCTGAACCTTGGACCAATATTTGCCTACTTTGGGGCACGTCCACCGTTGGTGGTAGTACGTCCCACAACCATTCCCATACTTCCAGCATGCCGGAGAAACTCCCGGGAACATTCTTGCGATTCTTGCCAGGGGGATATGTCAACGATAGACCATTTTATAAATATTTTCCTTGTAGGAGGTTGACAAAGTAAGTTTCATATTCCTATTCCATATCTCATCCCATTTATCCAAATTTGGAAAAAATCCGAAGTTCCTCCCCCAGGCAATCATAGTGTCCTTAATCACCTCCTCACCAATCCATCGTGATACCAAAAACTGGTAGTACCTTGAAAGTAATTTCTTTTCGATTCCCAATAAGATTTTATCTAACTCCTGTAATGACCTATATATTCCCTCCTTTCCTTTGTCCCTTCTGACTCTCGATTGTATTTGGGTATACGCCCACCAGTCTACCTTTTTGCCCTGTTTTGTAAGCTCCTCTCGGGTCTTCAATTCCCCTTGAGGGTCAAGCAAATCCTGATAAGTCAATGGTATTTCCTTATTGTATAGTGTTGCATATGTTACTGCCTCTAATGGGGCAAACCAAATCGGAATCATTGAATAATGCCAGTTCCTAATCCCTTCCCAAGATTCTAATAATATTCTCCGAAGGTAGTGTCTCTTAAACTGTCCACATTTCTTGCCCCTCTCACTCCATAGAAAATGGTGCCAACCTTGACACAAATCATAACCATCCAATGTAAGAGTCCTCTTCCTATTTAAAAGCATCCAGTCTCTGATCCAAGTTAAATTAGCTGCTTGGTAGTAAAACTCCCATTTCAAATCCCCCTCTACATGGAGCCTCTTGAAGCATTTTAAGTTTTATCTGGTGCTTCTTCTTCTGCCACACAAATTTCCTCACATAACTATCTAGCAGTTTAAAAAAACCACTATCCAGTCTCGCGGGGGCAGTCTGAAATAAATAGCTCCATTTCAGAAGTATATGGGTTTTAATCGTAGCTATCCTACCAAGTAAGGAGAGTTGCAGGTGCTCCCACTTTTCTAGGTCTGTCTTTGTTTGGGCTAACAACTTTGTGTAATTATCTGCCATAATAGACGTATTTTTAGAAGACATCCAAATACCCAAGTATTTTATTCTTTTAGTCACTTAAAGGCCCAATTATCTCTCCAATTCACTCCAACGATTTCGGGTCATATTCTTTATTATAATCTTCGTCTTGTCTTTGTTGATTCGGAGACCTGCAACTCTACCATACTTCTCTATCTCCTGAAGCAAGTTTTACCTGATTCTAATGGATCCTCTACGATAAAAACCAAGTCATCCGCGAATGCCTGAGTTTTATATTCTTCAGATCTCAGCTTCAGTCCCTTTATTTTCCAGAACGCTGCTACTACACTCCAGCACTGGGAAAATCCTCATCTCTGACAGCAACTGAGAGAACTTATATTTAAATTAACTCCCACTCTGTGCTCTTACCATGCCCCCTTTTGCACTTTTCAGATCCCCAGTCTTTCTCTCAGTTGCTGACAGACTGGGAGGATTTTCTCTGTGCTCTAGAGTTTGCGTGAGGCCTTTATTTATTTTTGATTAGCCCCTTTTTCTTTCGGAGGTGTTTGGAGTTTCCTTTCTTTGCCTTTATTGTTGTTGGCCTGATTCCGCTGTGAACAGCTGCTAGTCGGTTTCGTGCCCTGGCAGTCGGGCCGTTCCAACTCTAGCGCGGGGAGCGCTTGCAGCCGCCGGCTTCTGTCCCTGCGGGGCGGTACTGGCCGTGTTCTCTGCCGCCGGAAGGACTGGGGCAGGGCGGTTTACCGTCGCTCCCCTACCACGGCTATCTGGTGTGCGAGGCGGCGGCGGATCAAAGGAGCGGCGTTTCGGGATGCAGTTGCCGCCGCGGCTCCATTCCGGCGTCTGTCCCATCAGCTTCTGCAGGCGGCACCGCATGGTTGGGCAGATTCATCGCCCGGAGCCTACTGAGTAAGTGGCCACAAGGGGGGGGGGGCGCGGTGCGGCTCCTCATAGCTCGCTGCCCCTCCGACGAACAGCTGGGGCACTAAGAGCCGTTCCCGCATGGCGCCCAAGGCAAAGGCGTCCGGGGGGGAGGCCAAGGCGCCTCCTATTACTGCACAGTCATACCGCGGCCGCCATTTTGGATCCTGGGCGGCCGCCATTTTGTTGGGCCTAGAAGCACCTTTGTTCTTCTGATTTGAAATTAAGGTCAGTGAAGCGTCCTGCCAGTGGTGCTGTGCCACTTTGGGCACAACAGGAAAAAAAGGGGGGGGCGTCCTGAGACTGCCACGGGCCCATCTGATATTTCCCCAGGCAGGGCGTGGCCTAGTTGCCTTGCATGTTACCTGCTTATTCTTGAGGGCAGAGCACAGATTTGTGGCATTGCAGTCTAACATCGAGCGTGGCCCTTGCATATAAATAAATAAATAAATATTTTTTTTAAAAAAAACATGGCCGATTCCTCGTTTTCTTCTGACGTTGAACCAGAGGCCAGTCCAGTACGGCCCTCTAAGTCCCGCAAGAAAAAGTCGGGCAAAAAGTCTCGTTCAAGCAGTCATGGGGCCCACTCGTCTAAGAGCTCATCCGCAGCTGACAGGGACGCCCTAAGACGCCACAACGCCTTGGAGCGACAGTGGGAGAAGGCCAAACAGGCAGCAGCCTCGTCACCTAGCCGGGAGGCGGGTTCGAGTCATCAGTTGCCTTCTGCTGCAGGAGGGCCTGAGCCACGAATGATGGAGCCCGCTTCTTCGTCCCTCCGTAGAGGTGTTTCGCAATCAATGCCGGATGTGTTGCTCGCGGGGCTTGAAGTCTCATCGCCTGCTAGGCGACGCCCATCTGCCACATTCACTCCCACGGCTGCGGGACTTCGAGCAGTGGACCCCTCTCCACCCTCTTCACAGATGGACTTCCAGCCCATGCTCTCTACGGCCTTGGCCTCGATTATGGCTGCGAGCGCACAGACTGCAGCCCAAACCTCTACGGCCGGGACTTCTTCAGGGGTGTTGTCTTCCTTGACCTCGCGTCGAACCCGTCTCTCCCCTCACAGGGAGTCCGATTTGTCTGAGAGCTCTGACCAGGAGGAGGAATGTGCTAATGAACTGGAATTTTCTGAGGACGAGGGCTTGCTGCCCGACTCCCTGGCCTTTACGGGCTTATTTCGTCCGGCCTTGTTTAAATCTCTTCTACACAAGGCTAGGTTGACCACGAACCTGGGATCGGTTGGGCCCAGCCTCCTGCAGCACAGTCAGAGACTGGTCCGCATGATGTCTTGTTCAAGCAGGTCAAGCAGGAAAAGGACTTTATCCTGTGCCCGCAACTATTCACTGAGGTGTTGCAGGCTCCTTGGGCCCAGCCTGGGTCTTCCACCGCCCCCAGTAATTTGGATAAGAAGCTTTTCTGTCCAGCTCCTGAGTTGGAGAAACTATTGGACTTACCCACAGTGGATGCTCCGGTGGCAAGCCTTACTTCACATTCGATGGTATCGTCTGACCTTCTTGAAGGTCTCAAGTCTGAAGACAGGCGCATGGAGTTGGCCTTCTGGAGGTCCCATCAAGCAGGGGCCTGGACTATCAAAACTGCCACTGCCACTTCTTTCTTCAATCGTGCTTCGCTAATCTGGTTGCGCCAGCTTCAGGAGCGCCTGCCTCCGGAGGAAACCAGGTTACGCCACGATGTCAACAAGATCATCGCAGCCACTGAATATTCGGCAGATGCCTCATTGAATTCTGTCAAATTTGCATCGCGAGGGCTGGCGGCTACCATCACGTCAAGGCGCCTCTTCTGGCTGCGTCCGTAGAAAGCCGACATTAAAGCGAAATGGAAGCTGGCGGCAGCTCCGTATAAAGCGTCCACCTTGTTTGGTGAAGCCCTAGATCCGGTCTTGGTGGAAGATAAAGATAAGAGAAAAGTTTTGCCTTCTTCCTTTCGCAAGCAAGATAGACATTATGTGCCGTACGCACAACGCCAGGCCTTTCGGTCCTATTCCGGGACGGGAGGACCCTCTTCCTACAGGCAGTCTTTCCAGCAGTCCGACCGCTTAACGGACAGACAGCGTTTCCGAGACCGCAGCAGACCTCAGACCACGTCGAAATGTCCCTTTCGCGGGTCCAACTCCAAGCCCTTCCGGAGAGGCAAATGACTCACCGGTGCCGAGTCCTGTGGGCGGTTGTCTGCAAGCGTTTCATCGCAGGTGGGAGATGTCCACGCCGGACGTGTGGGTGCGTCGCAGAATTTCAGATGGCCTTTCGATCGAGTTCACGGGCCTTCCTCCTCGACGTTTCATCAGGTGTCCAGTACCGTTGGCGGATCTTCGCGGTCTCATGGAGGTAGAGATTGCGCATCTGCTCGAGATTCGGGCGATAGAACCGGTTCCGTTAGATCAACAGGGGACCGGATTCTACTCGGTACTTTTTCTGGTGCCAAAAAGTTCGGGAGACGTCAGGGGGATTCTCAACCTCAAGCAACTGAATCTGGCGGTGCATTATCGTCGTTTCAAGATGCACTCCCTTCGTTCGATTCTGGCTTCGGTCCGCAAAGGGGACTTCTTACAGTTGGTGGATTTACGAGAGGCCTACCTTCATGTTCCAGTTCTTCCCTCTCATCGACAATTTCTACGCTTCGAATATGCGGGCAAGCATTACCAGTATTGTGCAATGCCGTTCAGACTTTCTTCAGCTCCCCGGACATTCGCCAAGTTGGTGGCGGTTGTGGCGGCAAACTCAGTACGGTTCCGGTGAGAGTGTTATGTTACTTGGACGACATTCTAGTCCTCTCGTCGTCTCAGGCGCATGCAGCTCGCGACATGGTACACGTGCTCTCAACCTTCCGAGAGCACAGCTTCACTGTCAATCTGGAAAAGAGCCAACTCATCCCTTCTACTTTGATTCTGCACCTCGGCACCGTGATAGACTCCGTGAAAGGGCAGGTGTTCCTATCATCAGAGAGGGTCAGGAGCATCCGGAGCTGCTGAACCAGGTCCTGAGCCAGAGGTCGGTGTCCCTGCTGACTCTGTCGCAATTGTTGGGGAAGATGGTCTCGTGCTTCCGGGTGGTACCGTGGGCTCGCAGACACTCTCGTCAGTTGCAATGGCTTCTCCTCCCCTTCCAGCGGAAGGGATGTTCCAACTCCACAAGGAAGGTGCTCGTGCCTCCCCAGGTCCGGCTGTCTCTACGATGGTGGAGGTCATCGGCTCTATTTTTTTTTCTTTTTTTTTTATTGAAAAAGTTTTCAAATACAAGTTTTTCCCCCTTTCCCCCCCCCTCTTCCCTAACCCCCCCCTCACCACCCATCCCCCCCTGTGACTTCTTCACAACAATAGGCTATTTCATAACTAATTACATACATAATATCTTTCCTTTCCCTTACTCCCTCCTCAGAATACTGACCCTTAGCATATTATTCTTATAACTCCCATTTTTACAATAATCTGCCCTTTTTCTCCTCTCCTAAACTTATAATGTATTATTACAATTTAACATTTAATCTTTTATATATATTAATATAACAATTTAAAGCTGCCTTCTCCCTACATCCACATTTAACATTTATTCAGTTCTATCCAATTCCTCCACTCCCCTAGATATATGACTTAAAGATCCTTTTTCTTAGACTAATCAATCAGTAAACTAACCTATTTCAACCCTTCAATTCCTACAAAATCATGCAATACAATTCTAAATATAATCCACTGCCCACTTTACTAAGATATACACATATCTATATATGCATTCCATTTTATAAAAAGAAAAAAGACAATAACTTTAAATTTATAATCCATATAATATCTTCTTTGGTGTCTTTCCGCTGGATTATTAAATCCATCACCCATAATAGGGTAAAATAACATGCTGGTGCAACAGTTTGTTCAAAATCTTCAATCATCTTCTGCCCCCATCAGTAGTAAATATCCTATAGTAGTAAATATATATAAAAGTAAAAACAACCACCCGAGTGACATTATAATTATATCCATATAGTTATAGTTGTGGTATTCATCAGGATTGTTGATTCCCATCATCCTAATGAGTAACATCCAGATCTTCTGCATGCCCCAGCGTGACTCTCTTGCCTTATAACTCAAAATAATTATAATATATTTACCAGTAAAAGAAATCCAGAGTAGATGATTCAGATCCAACAAGGTAAGGCTCTTTTCACATCCCAATATCACGGCATTACAGAGATCTGCCACAATCCTCAGGATAGTATTAAACAGTTGTTCGCTTCCACTATCTTTTCAGATATTCATTCATTTTTTAAAGTCTCTGGCTTCACTGTTGCTTGGTTTAGAAACTGCTGTTTCTGTGAGATCTGTTTCTTTTCTTTTTCTTTTGCGGGTTGAAATTCCATCCTCGTTTCGTGCCTACCAATTGTGTGTCGGCTGGTCGATTTTCATTCTGCTTTATGAGTTGTTCTTGTTGGGTTAGTTTTGTCATCTCATCTTTCTTCTCCATCACTTGTATATCAACTGGTTGATTTGCGCACTTGTCTGTGACTTGATGGTTCATCACATTGGAGTCGGATGACACTGCTCTCTTATTTATAGACAGTCCAGCTGGGGTATCCAGGGAGTCCAAAGACAATTTATCCACCACAGCCTCTGTAATTTGATATTTTCCTTTTGTTTCCAACTCCTTTTGCTTATCCTGTATTATGCCTAAAGATGTTAAGTTCATTTTTAAAATTTTTTGATAAAATTCTTCCGCTTTTTCAACAGTGTTCAGTTGATATCTTACTCCTTGATATCTCAATATTAAACCAACTGGGGCATCCCACCTAAATAGGATATTTCTTTTTTTTAACTCTGTCACTAGAAAGCCAAATTTCTTCCTCTCCATTAGCATCTTAGTCGGGAGCTCCTTAAAAATCCAAATCTTTCTTCCATGAAATTGCAAAGTAGAATTAAAAGAGTTCTGCACAATATTATTCCTAATTTCTTTATCTGTAAAATAGATCACCACATCTCTAGGCAATTGCCTTTGCTTTGCCAACCAGGAGTTTATTCTGTAAATTCTATCAATCCTGCAAAACACTTCATCAGATTGAACCTTTAAAATCCCAGCCAGAATTTCAGAAGATATTTTCCTTAAGTCATCTCTATTAGTTTTGCAAAATTGCATTAGAAAACCACAGTGAGTGGTATGAATTTTCATGTAAATACTTTTTTAAAAAATACAACCTGAAATGAAGCTGGAAAAAATGATTTTTAAGGTGGGTAAGCTGGAAAAGTGGATGAAACTAGAATGGACAGATAAATTCATTCTTAATTTGAAATGTATGTTTAAACTCTATTCTGTTTAAAACAGAATGAGTATTCGTTTAGCATGAACTTCACACATACGTAGAAACTTTTTAATAGATGGTCAAACATTGCTGCTTAGCTTCTTATTTAACTTCTAAAGAAATTTTAAGTTTGATTCTTAAAACATAATCTCATGTAAAATATTCTAAACAATGAGGTATGTGCTTTTTGGGGCTTCTTTCTAATCAAATAACTATTGTTAACAGTTTTGTTTTTTTTAATGTTGAATAAGCTGTCCCAGCTGGGTGCCATGGATGCATTAGGACAAGTCGCTTCCTGAACTTTAATCAACATTGCTGAATGGATTAAGTCAGCATGGAAAGGACAATATCACATTATTGTCTTAAACAATACAATGAAGGTGGTACCTAATCACCAATAAGGTTAAAAAAATATTGGTTTTTTAAGAGCAAAGATAGTATGAAATGCCATGCTATCTTTGTATGACATTTATCAGGTCTGGATTCTTGCTACTTATTCCTAGAAAATAAAAATACTAGCAAATGTAGTATTGCTAATATAAATTATCACAGCTTTTTTAAAAAAAATTGTAAACATTTTGTTACCACTGGCTCTCCTGCATTTAACCAGGATAGTTCAGAGTGATAACAGCAAATGGTATTTCTTATCAGATTTCAACCCTCAGAAAAAAAAAATTGGCATAAAAGGATGTTTAAAATAATATATTGGATTCATGATATAGACAACAAACAAAAAAGCTCAGGTTGGTATTAAATTTAAGGAAAAGGATTATGTTTCAAAGAAATATCAACAAAGATACAATAAGAAGGATTATATAATACACAGATAAGAATTCTGAGAAAAGCTATCTTGAAGGAAGTCATACAAAGCTTCATTTGTGCTCTACCAAAGAAAAAATAGATGTTCTTTTTGCTAACCAACTAACAAATATATGTAGGAAACATACTACAATAGTAATGGGGGACTTCAATTACCCTGACATCAATTGGAAGACTAATTCCGCACTAAGTGAGAAATTGAATGGGTTCCTAACCAACCTAGCTGACAACTTTGTTGTCCAAAAGGCAGAGAGGGAACTAGAGGGACAGCCATACTGGACTTAATTCTTACAAACAGAGAAGAAGTGATAGAGGGAGTTGAAATCACAAGAACCTTGGGTGAGAGTGACCATGTCATACTAGAATTCAACATAACACAAACACAAGCAATTGCCTTCAGAAGTTGTGGGAGCTTCATCTCTGGAGGCTTTTAAGAAGAGTTTGGACTGCCATTTATCAGAAATGGTGTAGCGCAGGGCTGTCAGACTTGTGGCCCAGATGCATCACACGCTGGCCATGCCCATGCCCAGTTTAGTGAAGGGAGAAAAATCGCAATATGTCACATGATGTCGCGAGGTTGACAACCCTGGTGTAGGGTCTCCTGCTTGAGCGGGGGTTTGGACTAGATGGCCTACAGTACAAGGACCCTTCCAACTCTGTTAATCTGTTAAAGCTTTTAGCAACTGGCTCAAAATTTACAACCAATTGCAATATCTCAGGGTCACATGATTACAATTTGCTAGGGTTTTTGCCGGTTTCTGATAAACACGGCAAAAATGCCATTGGAAAAAGTTGATTCACGTTTACAATCGTGATTTTTTGATCATAATGAATCACTTATGGATATTGAAAAAATGGATGTAAAATTGGGTTCAGTCATGTGCTTATTCAACTTAAAACCATAACAACTTATGACCAAAATTCCCAGCCCAATTATGGTTGTAAGCCAAGGACTACCTGGAAAAGTCATTCACTTTTTAAATATTTTTCCAAACTAATGCATCTTATAGCAATTACTAAGGAATAAGTGATCTTGAACTGATACAATGTACTTCTCAAACATTTGTGAAACTGTATTGCAGGTTCATTTAAGCAGGCATTTATTCCTCTTCAAAAAAAAGAATATTAAGAAAGTATTAAAATAGAAAAGGGACAGCCTTACATGCTGTTATTATTTGGCATTGTTTTAGATTCAGTGTAGTGTTTATTAATCAGCTGAGTAACCAAACAAAGAAATGAAGTTAAATATTCAAATATAATGGGATTTGTCACCTTATTTAATTAGTTAGATGTCTTTGAGTCCTATTTGACTTCTACTGATAATTGTATGGCAAACACTCATCAACTACACCTATTTTAAGTAATAACTCAGTTTTTTCAAAGACATTCCAGTAATCTCTTTGATCCTGTTTTATTTTTTCCGCTTCCCTCAAATCATTTTCCCTCTAATTCATCATTCATTTGCATTACACTTTCAAAGTGTATGTGACTTTCTTTTGCTGATCAAAAGGAGCAATCAATTATTTTTTTTAATTTTTAAATTTTTTATTAATTTAAGAAACCACATAATACATTTATAAATGCAAGTAAAACAATTTACAACAAGCATCATCTTAATAACATCTACCTATAATATCTGAATTGTTACAATATCAATATCCTATATTCTTCAATATACAATATTTCTCTCACCTTATATAATGATACAAAGAAAACGCTTATAAATTGTTCTATAGGTAGCATCTACCACCGGCGCGAATTTCTAAAATGTTTCCCGGCACATCTCCACTCTGTTGGAAATGTAAAGTGCATAAAGGGACATACTATCATATATGGTGGTCATGTCCCAAAGCTAAAAAATTCTGGAACAATATAAAAATGCAACTGGAACAAATAATAACTCAAAAGGTGCCATTAAAGCCAGAAACTTATTTATTAGGAATACCTACAAGCAAATATGAAAAAGAAATAATATATTTAATAACACACATTTTGACTGCAGCAAGAATTATATACGCACAAAATTGGAAACAAGAAGAGGTCCCGACTCAAGAGAAATTAATATCCAAAATTATGGAATGCACTGAGATGGATAAACTTACCAAGGAGATCCAAGGAAAGGAAGAATCTGAATATTATCTGGTCTGGCAAAAATGGTATAAATGGTTAGAGGGAAGTGGAAAAAAAAAGAGAAGAAGAAAGAAAGAAAAATTAAATAAAAGAAAAGATATTAATAGAGTAAAATAAATTTTTACATCAAATGAAATTTAAGAAAGAGACACGAGATATCAATAAAATAATATCATTATATAAGGAGCAGTCAATTATTATGTCATCCAGGATTGATTGGTTTATTTGATCTTGGATTGGTTGATTTGTTCTTTCTTATGGTCCTTGAGCATAACTGTCCTCAAATCCATTGTCCCCAAATCCATTGTTCATAAATGTAGTGCTTTCTTTAGTATTTCTTGAGGCTACCAGTTCTGCAAAAATTCATATCACCACTGAATAGCACCAGAGAGTTTTCTGTAACATTTTCCTGTCATCTAGTGATGATCTGGTTTTTTGTAGCTTAGATCTGATGCTCAATTCTTCTTGGCTTTCCAGCTTTTTACAGCCTTGTATTACCACTGGAAATAACAGTGCTTTTTTTTTTTTTTTATTGAAAAAGTTTTCAAATACAAGTTTTTCCCCCTTTCCCCCCCCCTCTTCCCTAACCCACCCTTTCCACCCAACCCCCCCTGTGACTTCTTCACAACAATAGGCTATTTCATAACTAGTTACATACATAATATCTTCCCTTTCCCTTAATCCCTTCTCGGAATACTGACCCTTAACTTGTTAATCTTATAACTCCCATTTTTACGGTAATCTGCCCTTTTTCTCCTCCCCTATACTTATTGAGTATTATTACAAATTAACCTTTAATCTTTTATATATATTAATATAACATTTTAAATCGGCCTTCTCCCTGCAACCAAATTTATTCAATTCTGTCCACTTCCTCCACTCCTCTAAATATATGACTTGAAATCAGACAATACAATTCTAAATATAATCCACTACCCACTTTACTAGAATATACACATATCTATATATGCATCCCATTTTATAACAATCAGTAAACTAACCTCTTTCAGCCCTTCAATTCCTACAAAATCATGCAATACGATTCTAAATATAATCAACTGCCCACTTTACTAAGATATACACATATCTATATATGCATTTCATTATGTAAAAAGAGAAAAGACAATAACTTTAAGTTTATGATCCATATAATATCTTCTTTGATGTCTTTCCACTAGATTGTTAAATCCATCACCCATAATAGGGTAAAATAACATGCTGGTGCAACAGTTTGTTCAAAATCTTCAGTCATCTTCTGCCCCCATCAGTAGTAGATATCCTCACACCTGTATAAAAGTAAAAACAACCACCCGAGTGACATAATTATGAATATATCCGTATGGTTATAGTTGTGGTATTCATCAGGATTGTTAATTCCCGTCATCCTACTGAGTAACATCCAGATCTTCTGCATGCCCCGGCAAAACTCTCCTGCCTTATAACTCAAAATAGTTATAATATATTTCCAAGAGAAAAAAAAGGTAAATAAGAAAAAATTAGATGATTCAAATCCAACAAAGTGAGGCTCTTTCCACTTCCCAAAATCATGGCCTTGCAGAGATCTGCCACAATCCTCAGGATAGTATCAGACAATTGTTCGCCACCACTGTCTTTTCTAATATTCATTCATTTTTTAAAGCGCCTGGCTTCACTGTTGCTTAGTTTGGAAATTGCTGTTTCTATAAGATCTGTTTCTTTTCTTTTTCTTTTTCGGGTTGAATTTCCATCCTCTTTTCTTGCTTACCAATTGTATATCTGCTGGTTGATTTTCATTCTGCTTTGTGGATTGTTCTTGTTGGGTTAATTTTATCATCTCATCTTTCTTCTCCATCACTTGTATATCAACTGGTTGATTTGCGCACTTGTCTGTGACTTGATGATTCATCACCTTGGGTTCGGATGACACTGCTCTCTTATTTATAAACAGTCCAGCTGGGGTCTCCAAGGAGTCCAAAGACAATTTATCCATCACAGCCTCTGTAATTTGATGTTTTCCTTTTATTTCCAACTCCTTTTGCTTATCCTGTATTATGCCTAAAGGTGTTAAATTCATTTTTAGAATTTTTTGATAAAAATCTTCGGCTTTTTCGACAGTGTGCAATTGATATCTTACGCCTTGATATCTCAATATTAAACCAACTGGGATGTCCCACCTGAATAGGATATTTCTTTTTTTTAATTCAGTCACTAAAAAGCCAAATTTCTTCCTCTCCATTAACATCTTGGGCGGGAGCTCCTTGAAAATCCAAATCTTTCTTCCATGAAATTGCAAATTGGAATTAAAAGAGTTCTGCACAATATTATTCCTAATTTCTTTATCTGTAAAATAGATCACCACATCTCTAGGCAGTTGCCTTTGCTTTGCCCACCAGGATTTTATTCTATAAATTCTATCAATCCTGCAATACACTTCATCAGGTTGAACCTTTAAGATCCCAGCCAGAATTTCAGAAGATACTTTCCTTAAATCATCTCTATTATTTTCCTGCAGACCTCTCAATCTAATTGCATATTCTGTAAAATTATATTGAATCATTAAAACTTCTCTTTCAATCCTCTGTTGTACATTTTCCTCATTACCAATCTTTTGGTCAGTCTCCATTTTAGATTTGTCTTCCAAGCTATTATCCTGAATGTTTATCAAATCCTTTTTAATTTTTTGAGTCATGTCATCCAAATTCTCCTCGATTTCCTTCATTTTAGTCTCTAATAATTCAGTCTTTGCCTCCATCCGAATCAGAAAGCCTGATAAACCATTAGCAACTTTTGAAATCTTTTTATTCAAGAAGTCAGACTCTGATTTCACCAATTCACCAATTTCTTTAATTTCCTGCTTAAATTTTTCAAGTTGCTGATTCACAATCTCATCCCTTCTTACAATCTCTTCAAGGATAAATTCTAATATATTAAAATCGGGTTTCTGACGCTGGAGAGTTGAAATTTGTTGGCGCAATTTCTTAAGGGGGGAAATTCCCCCCCCCCTGTTTGTCCAGCTGTATAAGTCCTGATGCCATTTCCCACACAGACAAGATTTAGCAAAAATAAGAGAAGAAATAGAAAACAAAAAGACTTTCCCTCATTAAAAAAAAACTTCTGAGCAGCACAGGAGCGAGGTTTCTCTAGAAATGTAGCCAATGATATTTATTCCGCTACATTGTAATAATGAAAAACGGAAGGACTTTCCCTTTTAGCCCTTCTCCAGCCACAGCAGACGCCATTTTAGAAGGCTCTTTTTCCCTCTTTTCCTCTGCTCTTTTCTTTTAAATAGTTTTTGAAAGGGTGAGATACTTGCGGTTCAGTATTAAGGGTCCAGTTCTTCATTTCTTTAATTATTCTTTTAGATTCACAGGCTTGCTCTTGACGCCTGGCTCTGCATAGGCAGAGGTCTCCCAAAGCCCGGAGCAGCGGCAGGGGATATGGGGCTTCTCATCCGCTCCGTCCCAAAAGTTAAAAAAAAAACTTTTGGGACTCTGCGGGGAGTTCTACCCACCCCTGCCGGCTCTCTCTCCGTTTCCTCTTGGAAACGGAGTTTTTTCGAGCCGCCATCCGCTGTAACGGCGGCTCTATACAGGCAGAGGGAGCTGACGATCCCAGAGGAACGTCTGGCGGCGGCCAGCAGCAAACCGGAAGTCGAAATAACAGTGCTTTTATCTATTTTTAATTTAGTTGTCACTGAAATATCCTTACCCTTTTTTAGCGTATTATATCGACTGTAAGTTTTTCATTGCTCTTTTCTGTAAGATTTATTTCCTCTTTATTTCTCCAGCACATAGTGCATCTTTGTATATTCTTGAGCCCAAGAAAACAAATCTATCAGCCATCTTCACTTCTTCAGTTGTAAGTTCACTAAGCTTGTAAATTGACAGTAAATTTCTCATCTTAATGTTAAGGTGATTTACTAAGTATTAACTTATATTTTTCATTTTTCATCTTTACTTTTATAACACACTTTTATAATTTAGATAAAACTCCTGGGGACTATATGAGTCTGTGTTGTTTTATTGGCAACAGTACTGCTGAAATTAATTGCCATTTTCTTATTCCTGAATGGTTTTTTTAAAAAATTATTTATTTTACAGTCTTATTTTAAGCTTTGGGATTTCTTACTGGCCTTCTACTCAAATTCTAAATTGCCTACCCCAACTTAACTTTTTTAAAAAATCAACTGAAGTCTACTGAAGATACTATTACTTGATGTATCTAGTCTTTTTTATGTACAGGTAACATATGGTTTTCTGCACATCTCAAATAGTTAATTCTTGACCTTCTGCTGTTCCCGCTATCATCTCTTTAAATCTCACTTCTGACATTTTCATCATACATTTATTATCCAAATTAAACTGAAATGGAGAGTGTATGTATTATTGGCTCATTCCCTTCTTTATTTTGAACTACTTTGTTTCTCCAGATTCAATCTTACAAGTCCCTTATTTGTTGGAAGAATTCTTTAGAAAAATAATCCAGTGTTTTGCCAATTAGTCTTAATATATTTTATATTTTGATAAGTCCTACACATTCAAAGACCTTCAATATAGTCAAGGTAAACCACCTTGTATTTTCTTATTCTCTTCATTATATTTCTTATTCTCTCCCTCCTTTGCCTGGACCTTCGAACCGCCACACCCCGCCGCAGGGAGGCGGAACCGACCAGGTGGTTCCGCCCCAGGCGCCTGATGGATCCTGAGAGATTCCAGATGGAGCTTGAGCCATTTCCTGAGGTTCTAGCACACGACTCGGCTGTGTCTAACTTTCTGCTGCGTGTCTGGAGACGTCGGGAAGGAAAAACGCTGCAAAGACTTGATAGTTGTAAGCGGTTTATTCCAACAGTCGTCAGCACCGTCAGCGTTAAAGAAAACAATCAATGCAACGGCATACAAAGTCGGCATTGGGAGCGGGCGCCTCCCAACGCTTTAAATAACGCGCCCAATAATTACAACAGCCCACCCGCCCTTCCGGCTTAGCGTAGCCCAGCCCCTGCATGAGTCAGCAAAACAAAACAAACCCTGGCTCCGACCGCATCGTGACCGACCACCTATCACTTATGCTAATCACCTACCACCACCTGTGCAAATGACCCCGCCCAACGCCCCTTCCGCCGATCCAGGTCTGGGAAGCGCCGGGAACCAACTCCACAGTCACGGCGCCAGGATCCGCGGCTACCGCCCTAGCGCTGAGTGTCGAGGGGATCTCGACAGGCGGCTCCCCCTACCAGGTGTCCTACTGGAATACACAACACATGAATGTTAACCTCCTATTAGGGTTTTATATCAGCACCCCGTGGCCCGGGTTTATGTGGATACTTTTTATGAAACCGATCAAGTAGTCGACTAGCCCTCAAATTCGTAGCTGTAACCCATGAGGATTCCTCGAATGGATACCCCTTCCATTTGATTAAATACTTTAGTACTCCCCTGCTAAGTTTTGAGTCTAATATATTTTCGACCTCATAGTGATCCCCTTCCACTGGGCCTGGTCCTATTGTTTGTTCCCGAATGACAGCTATTGGTTTTAGGAGGCTACTATGGAACACAGGATGGACTTTCCCCAATAGCGGAGGTAGTCTTAATTCCACTGTAACGGGATTAATCACCTTTATAACAGGAAAGGGCCCTAGGTATTTGGGCCCCAGTTTACGACTGGGGGTTCGTAGTTTTAGATATTTCATAGACAAATAGACTAAATCCCCAACTACAAATGGTTTGTGGTCTGCTCTTTTCTTATTGGCTTGGTATTTATAAGTGTCAGTTGCTTTGTCCAACGCCTCTTTTATTCGGGGCCATAGACCTTTAATACGAGCAGCCCAACTATCTGGTAACACACTATTCTGGTCCTGGAGAGCCAATTCGGGGATCGCAGGAAAATCCTTACCCGAAACAACTTGGAATGGCGTAACCCCCGTACTCCCATGAACGGTATTATTATATGCCATTTCCGCAAAAGGGAGTAATTCAGACCAATCTGATTGTTGGTACGATACGTAACAGCGTAAGTACCTTTCCACCATGGCGTTTGTTCTTTCTGCTGCTCCATTAGTACTGGGATGGAACCCAGAACTTAGACCTTGTGACGAGCCTAACATCTTTATGAAATTGCGCCAGAACATTGAGGTAAACTGTACGCCCCTGTCGGAAATAATACGCCGGGGTGCACCATGCAGCCGGTATATATGCCATAGAAAAAGTTTCGCCAACTTCCTAGCTGACGGCAAACCATGACATGGGATAAAATGAGCCTGCTTGGAGAAAAGATCGACTACAGTCCATATCACCATGTTGCCACTACTCTCCGGGAGGTCTACAATAAAATCCATACCTATCTCTTCCCAGGGACTATTTGGTTCTGCTACTGTCTGTAAAAGGCCGAGAGGCTTTCCCGGTCGAGGTTTAGTCCTTGCACACACTTTACACCCTTTTACATAATGTTCAACTTCTTTCCTTATACGCGGCCACCAGAATTGGTGTCTTACTAGGTGTAATGTTTTCAGGAACCCGAAGTGCCCTGCTGTTTTTGCATCGTGACACCTCTGTAATACTGACTGTCTTAACGACTCAGGGATATACAGCTTGGTTCCTATCCAAGCAAATCCGTTTCGGTGGGTCACTTTATCTCCATGTTCTTTCAACCAGGCATCCGTAAGCACTTCTCGACGTAAATCGTCTTCCCATGAAGGTGAGGACTTGTTATGCGCCGTTCGAGCCCACTGTTGATGATCAGGGATCATGGCTTGTACGACCTCTTCTCTTTTACTTTCAAATTGAGGAAGTTGCGACAGAGCGTCTGCCAAGAAGTTTTTCCCTCCTGGCACGTATTTTAACTCAAAATCGAACCTTTGGAAATACTGTGCCCAATGTACCTGTTTTGGTGACAGGCGTCTGGGGCTTTGGAGTGCTTCTAGATTTTTATGATCCGTCCATACCTCGAATTTGGTACCACTGCCCTCTAACAAATGCCTCCAGGTAAGCAGCGCCCACCGCACAGCAAATGCCTCCTTTTCCCAAATAGCCCACCGTCGTTCTGTAGTTGTCAGTTTGCGGGACGTATAAGCGCATGGGTGCAACACCCCGTCACTAGTCCTTTGCAACAACACAGCCCCCACTGCAACATCACTAGCGTCGGCTTGTACAATAAATGGTAAGGTCGAATCAGGATGTCGTAATATCGGTGCCTGGGAAAATAGGGTCTTTAAACTGTCAAAAGCTTTTTGACAGGCAGGAGTCCACACTACTATTTGTCCTGGTCTCGCTTTCAGACCTAATTCTTTTGTACGAAGTAAATCGGTCAAAGGGAGAGCTATCTGCGCAAATGCGGGGATGAACTGTCTATAAAAATTTGCAAAGCCAAGGAAGCTTTGCAGCTGTTTCCGTGTTGTAGGCGCCTGCCATTCTAGTACTGTTTCCACTTTCTTGGGATCCATCCCCAACCCGTTCTCTGAGATACGATACCCCAAATAGTCCAACTGTGTGCAGTGGAACTCGCACTTCGATAGTTTGACGAACAGTTTTGCCTGTAACAATTTACTCAAGACCTGTCTCACCAAGGCTGTATGTTCTTCCATCGTTCTGGTATAGATTAGAATATCGTCCAGATATACCAGGACACCTCGATATAAGTGCTCATGCAATACCTCGTTTATCACTTGCATGAAAACAGCGGGAGCACCTTGCAGACCAAACGGCATTACTTTAAATTTATAGCTACCTAAAGGGCAGTTGAAAGTGGTCTTCCACTCATCGCCTGGCTTTATATGTACTCTGTAGTACGCCTCTCGTAAGTCTAACTTTGTGAACACTCGTCCGGTTGATAAGGTAGCCAGTAGATCTTTCATTAATGGAAGAGGGTACAGGTGTTCGACACATACCGCATTCAACCCCCGAAAGTCCACACACAAACGTAAACTGCCGTCCTTCTTTTTGCGAAATAAAACGGGGGCGGCCATATGTGACCGACTGGGTTGGATGAAGCCCCTGGCTAAGTTTTTATCAATATATCGTCTGAGTTCTTCCAACTCTAGTTTTGTCATAGCATACATTCTTGGCTTTGGCAACCGAACACCCGGTTTTAGTTCTATAGCGCAATCAGTCGCTCTGTGAGGGGGTAGTACCTCACACTCCTCTTCGTTAAACACTTCTGCTAAGTCTCTATATATAGCAGGATATCCTAATTGTGATGAGTCAGCTGAAATATCTCTCTGCAACCCCGCCTGCCCGACTCTGGCCTCTGGTTCTGGCTCTGGTCCGACACTTAATCTCAGGTGTTGGTAACCGCCTTCCCACCATATGTTGGGCCTCCATTTATCTAACCACGCTAGACCTAAAATAATAGGTTCCACTATTGTGTCCACAATAACAAAACGAATGTTCTCCCAATGTTCCCCCATTTCCATGCGTACTAACTCGGTAACCCGAGTTGCAGCCGTGCCACCCAGGAGAGAGCCATCCATCTGCTCAAAACGAATGGGATTTTGTAATTTGGCTGATTGCAACCCCAACTCTATGGCTACGCTTTTCCGGATGAGACACCGGGTACACCCCGAATCTATCAGGGCATCTCGTTGGACTGCCCTTGTAGTCAGAAGGTTTCTCAGAGTAATCGGAATGACAAACGGATGTATAGGATCACTCACCATAGGATCAACTGGCGCCTCCTCATCGCTGCTGTCCGGAACCAGCGAGACACTGTCCCGGTGGAGGGGCCCGTCTGACCCTCCATTCGTCCCTCGAGTACCTCGTAACACCATGGGGGTAACCACTCTGGACCTCTCTGACGACGAACGTGCCCGTTCACGGCCTCTCCCAGTTGACTGTGGTGGACCTTGTGTAGTGGTGAGCGGAACAGGAGGTATGGGACAGTCGGCTACACGATGGCCCAACTGGTTACACCTGAAACAACGAATCGTCCCCCTCCCCACAGGGACTAGAGAACGAGGTGTGGAGGTGTCCACTCCTTTTGGGCTCACTGGTCGTCCTATGGGCCGACGAGGGGGAAAAGGAAGGCTACTCACTCCCTGAGTACGAAATTCTCGTAGGCCGACATCTAAATCGACCGCTGCGCTGAACCATTCCGACAGCTTAGGTGGCAGTCCTCGATAAACACATGCTTGCCGCAATTCTCTGTCCAATCCTAGACGGAATTGGTGCACTAGGAGACGTTCAGGCCATGTACGGAGCCGATCAGCCACAGTGCGGAATTCTTTTACATACTGTCTTGCCGGTCGACCCCCCTGCTTAATGGCTACCAAGTCGCTTTCAAGCAACTGTGTCCTGGACTGGTCTTCAAACCGGCAGCGTAATGCCTCTAGGAAAAGTCCCACACTAGCCAGTTCTTTTGCATGGTCGCTATGCAGATCAGCGACCCAATCTGCTGCCTCACCTGTCAAGACAGCGGTGATAGCAACCACCATAGCCCATTGGGACGGATAGAGACGGCCATAAAGATCCATATAACTTAGTATTTGGCTCAAAAATAAGGAAACCCTATCTGCACTACCATCAAATGTGGCCTGTATGGGGGGTGGGCCCCAGTACTGTGGTTGAGGGGTGCCCACCCCCGGCAGCCAAAACGGGGCTGGGGCCCCCGGCTGGGCATCCTGAAAAACCTCTCTTCGCTGAGGGGTAGGACCACGGGGCCCCCGTTGGCCCTGTTGAGACCCAGACCGTCGCAAAGCGTATTGGTCTTGATCCACCCCTCGTAAGGACCCCCCTACCGGGGGTGTGGGACCAGAGGGGAGGGGGTCTCTTTTGCCGGGTCTGTACCCCCCCTTTCAATGCGCAGTTTCGGACTTGCCAACTGGAAACGGGTTCCGGAGCTGCTGCGGGTCTCCCCATGACTCTGCCATGATTCTTGACTTGGCGCCCATGGTTGCCAGGAGGGGGCATCTCTGAAGCTCCCCTCTCCAAACTTTTCACGTAAGACATCCAGGGTGGAAGCTCCTAGTCCCGTGGAATGGCTCCAATCACACTCCTCGTCGTCCAGCCATCTACGCTCCCTCCACCCCTGGAAGGATGTTTCCCCCGACTGGGGAGAGAGGGGCTTCGAACCGGTGAGTGCAGAACTCTGCCACCATTCCCCCATATCAGGTTTCACTGTACTAGGACTGGGAGCCTTGTCTTCTACAGAGGCTGCCTCTCCCCGCACCAGTTTCTCCTTAGGGCGGACCACTGGCAGCTCCCCCTTCTCAGCTACCTGAACACCTGGAACAGCCTCCACCACGGTGTCATCCGCCGTTTCCTCCTCTATCGCCAGCGAGCCGACCGTCGTGCCTTCCGCCATCCCAGGCTCAGCCCCGACGGGATAGACCAGCGTAAAGGATGCAAAACGCCGACTTTCTGTCTAACTTTCTGCTGCGTGTCTGGAGACGTCGGGAAGGAAAAACGCTGCAAAGACTTGATAGTTGTAAGCGGTTTATTCCAACGGTCGTCAGCACCGTCAGCGTTAAAGAAAACAATCAATGCAAAGGCATACAATGCAAAGTCGGCGTTGGGAGCGGGCGCCTCCCAACGCTTTAAATAACGCGCCCAATAATTACAACAGCCCACCCGCCCTTCCGGCTTAGCGTAGCCCAGCCCCTGCATGAGTCAGCAAAACAAAACAAACCCTGGCTCCGACCGCATCGTGACTGACCGCCTATCACTTATGCTAATCACCTACCACCACCTGTGCAAATGACCCCGCCCAACGCCCCTTCTGCCGATCCAGGTCTGGGAAGCGCCGGGAACCAACTCCACAGTCACGGCGCCAGGATCCGCGGCTACCGCCCTAGCGCTGAGTGTCGAGGGGATCTCGACAGGCTGAGGACTTAGTGGCTGCCTGGGATAGGGCGGTGGCTGATGCTTTAGACCGAGTCGTGCCTTTGCGGCCTCTGACCCGGCGCCGGTCTCACCTGGCTCCTTGGTATACTGAGGAGCTGAGGGAGATGAAGCGCCGGAAAAGACGCCTAGAGAGCAGTTGGAGGGCTAGTCGTTCTGAATCCGACCGAACACTGGTAAGATCTCATATTAAGAATTACCTAGTGGCGATAAGAGTAGAGAAGAGTAACTACTTTTCTACTCTTATTGCATCATCAGATAATCACCCAGCCGCCCTGTTTAGGGTGACCCACTCTCTGCTCCATCAAGAGACGTGGGAAGACCCCTTGGAGGGTAGAGCTGAGGATTTTGTACAATATCTGTATGACAAAATTGCTCAGATTCGTGAACAGCTAGACTCTGACTGGATTGATCCAGAGGAGATGACAGGGGCAGGTCCTGAGAATATTATTTGGGAAGAGTTTGATCCTGTGACTCCCGAAAGCGTGGACAGGATACTGAACAGACTAAATGCGACCACATGTTTATTGGACCCGTGTCCATCCTGGTTGGTACTGGCCTCCCGGGAGGTGACGCGAGGCTGGCTCCGGGAGATTATAAATGCTTCTTTGAGTGGGGGTGTCTTTCCCACCGTCTTGAAAGAGGCGGTGGTGAGACCCCTCCTCAAGAAGCCCTCCCTGGATCCAGCTATATTAGCAAATTATCGTCCTGTCTCCAACCTTCACTTTGTTGCAAAGGTTGTTGAGAGTGTGGTTGCACGACAACTGCCTCAGTACCTGGATGAATCGAATTATCTAGATCCGTTCCAGTCAGGATTCAGGCCCGGGTACAGCACAGAGACAGCATTGGTCGCATTGGTTGATGATCTCTGGAGGGCTCGGGACAGGGGTTGCTCCTCTGTCCTGGTCCTACTAGACCTCTCAGCGGCTTTTGATACCATCGATCATGATATCATGCTGCACCGGTTGGAAGGGTTGGGGGTGGGGGGCACTGTTCTACAGTGGTTCTCCTCCTTTCTCTCTGACCGGTCGCAGTCTGTGTTGACAGGGGGGCAGAGGTCGACCCCGAGGCCCCTTATATGTGGGGTGCCACAAGGATCGGTCCTCTCGCCCCTTCTATTCAACATTTATGTGAAGCCGCTGGGTGAGATCATCCGTGGTTTTGGGGTGAAGTACCATCAGTACGCTGATGACACCCAGCTGTACATCTCCACCCCAGACCACCCCAATGATGCCCTCGAGGTGATGTCCCGGTGCCTGGAGGCCATACGGATCTGGATGGGGAGGAACAAACTCAGACTCAACCCATCCAAGACCGAGTGGCTGTGGTTTCCGTCGTCCCGATATAGTCAGTTGGCGCCATCTCTGACTATTGGGGGCGAGTCATTGGCCCCCACAGATGGGGTTCGCAACTTGGGCATCCTCCTGGACTCACGGCTGTCTTTTGAAGAGCATATGACGGCCATAGCCAGGAGGACTTTTTATCAGGTTTGCCTGATTCGCCAGTTGCATCCCTTTCTGGATCGGGACTCGTTACGCACGGTCACTCACGCCCTTGTCACCTCACGCCTGGATTATTGTAATGCTCTCTACATGAGGCTCCCCTTGAGAAGCACCAGAAGGCTCCAACTGGTCCAGAATGCGGCCGCGTGGGTGGTAATGGGAGCAATGTGGCGCTCTCATGTAACCCCCCTCCTGCGTGAGCTGCACTGGCTCCCAGTGGTCTTCTGGGTGCGCTTCAAGGTTTTGGTTACTATCTTTAGAGCGCTCCATGGCTTAGGACCAGGGTACTTACGAGACCGCCTCCTGCCACCAATAGCCTCTCACCGACCAGTTCGCTTCCATAGAGAGGGACTCCTCAGGGTGCCGTCGGCCAAACAATGTCGACTGACGGCCCCCAGGGGGAGAGCCTTTTCTGTGGGGGCACCTACCATCTGGAACGGGCTTCCCCCGGAGTTACGAAACATCCAAGACTTACGCATATTCCGTCGTGCCCTGAAAAAATTTCTATTCCAACAAGCTGGTCTGGCCTAACTCTCCCTTTTTAATTTGGCTTTTAAACTGGCTTTTAAATTGGGTTTTAAACCTCTTTAGATAAATTTGGATGTTCTTAATCTTTGAGCCTAAATTACTTAATCTGTTTCTTAATAGTTTTTAACTTCTATATGTATTTGTATTTATTATGGCTGTTCACCGCCCTGAGTCCTTCAGGAGTAGGGCGGTATACAAATATGAAAAATAAATAAATAAATAAATAAATAAATAAATAAATAAATAAATAAATAAATATGTCATGTAGTTGTCTAATCCCTCTGACTTTTCTGAAACCTGCATATCCTGGTATGGTTCCATGTATCCTTGTCAAAACTTAGTCAAGGAATTTGTTGAGTGGTCTGGCAATTTGCAAATCTTTCTTCAGTATAATATAGGCATTAATATTTTCCAATCTCTAGACTACAGAGTCTTGTTCTATATTTGTAGATATGGAGTGAACAGCACTTTATCTGCTCCTCCTGCAATCAAACAGAAATAGAAGAAAGACCCCTTTATACATGAATTCATATTTTGTCATTCCCTTGACTTTTCTGACAGCACTTGAATGAGGGAAAAGAGAAGAGATTGAAGCAAGGGAAAAGGTGGAATTAGAGAAATGGGGTGAGGATTTCTTCTTTGTCTTGCACTTTGTTTGCTTATCCCTGGAGTTCTAGGAATAAAGAGTTGGCACGAACTCTTACTAGTGCCTCTCATCAGGTTAGCCTACATAATCAGTGACAAATGTACCCAAATGTTGCTGTAAACTATAGAACTGAGAAATCCAAATGACTCATATAACTGAGTAATGTTTTATTCTACAGGAAAAACATATTTGAGTGTTATAAACTAGAGTTGTAAGAAACTTCAGTACTGTAAATATTTCATCTAAATAAGTTTTAAAAAACCCACAAAACCCAATAACCCCAAACTCATTCTTAGTTCAGTATTCCCCATCTACAGTACCTACCTAAAACAATGCCAGGGGAATAAAATAACTGAACATTTTTTGTATTGGGACTTTTCTCACATCACAGCCTTTGCCATTCATTGAGCTGTCTCAGCTAGTCTTTGGATCTTCCATCAGAGGCAAAGGAAACATAAAAATTAGCATCCAGCCTGCTCTCTGGAATAAAGAGAGAGAGGCAATAAAACAAGATTTACCACTAGTGAGAACCAATCCACTCTATAGTCAGGAATTAAATGTTTTAGAACCACTCCTGCGGCATTTCTTGTTATGTTATAGCTGGGGTGGGTGTTAATTGATGATGATAGAATATGGAGCCCTTCCATTATCTTAGGGGCACCGGATACAGCACACAAGGATTCTGTGTAGTGCACAGGGTACAACTTTCAGTGCTATATTTGTCTCATTTTAAACAAAACAGTAAAATGTTGCCATCTTACTAACTTTTTATACTTTTCAGTAACATTATGAGTTGTACAACTTAATAGATATGCATGCATACTACATGGAGGTATTTATTATCTACTGATATCTATGCAACAAGCAGTAATAATAGCTAGCTAAAATATCTCCAGGTCTTATGAATGGGACTCTTTAACACCTCACAGGACAGAAGAAGTATCCTTGTACCTCTTGCAGAACATGACTTATTTGTCTGTAAACATGCAGCATCTTTCAAAAATATAGCAAGGAGCCACTTTTCCCTGTTCAATGCACTAATGCTGAAAATTTACACAAATTATGACTCAATTCAATGGCCTTGTTTGCTCAGATTTATATTTATGAAGTTTAAAATTATCAACTACAGATAATGCTCTCTACATTCTTGGTACAAATATTTCTGCAGTTGTTTTGACATACATGCTGCCTTGATCTAGTTTAATATAAGAAATCTAAGGACTCTTGAGACACTGCAGAATTTTCTAGGTCTTGTACATATGTTTTGAATCTGTTGAAAGCCAGCACTGTTTGTACTTTCATGCCATTCCATGGAATGGTATTTGCAATAGTCTGTCTGTCTCAACCACATGCAATACAACAAACATCCTTTTCATGGTGTCTCCTGGGAAGACATGGAAAAAAACACAGACAACCTGTGAGAAAACCTGTAAGGACAGAAAAGCCAAATACAAGTTAGAACTCTTCCAGTTTAAGCAAGATCATCAGGATTTTAACACTAGGAACTTTGATTTTTTTTATTTTTGCTGAAAGTATTTGTGTGAGGCTTTTTAATAAACTACTATGAACAGTAGTTTATATGAACATTTCTTCTTCTTTAAGTCAAACAATGGAGCAAAATTAAGTTTAATAATACTTTTATTATTTTTATTACTTTTATTATTTATTACTTTTATTATATTATGTATCTTACCACTAGGTAATATAATGCAATGTAAATGTAATTTGTCTGAGGACATATTTCAGGCAGTTCCATTTCTGAGACACACTTCTCACTGAACTGGTTAACATTTTATTTATACACACAAGTTTCAGGGCTTAGGCTTCCTTCATAAATCTACTCCTGTTACAGTCAGAGCCAATGATTATTATTTGCACTGTATGAATCTAGACTGTTGGTTCAGCTATGCTATAAAGAAAGAAGCAAGTTCGAAAGCATTGGAACTTCTTAAGTGATAAAGATTAATTATATTTATTCTGTGAGAAAAAAGCAAATAATTTTAATAGAAAGTTGAAATGAACTAACCTTGAAGCTAGGATGGAACAGAGAAGGAAGAAAGAAATGTAGAAGCCAAAGGTTCACATGGGCAGGTAGAGATAAAATGTACCTTATAATTCAGATGCAAGTGATTTCACTATCACACAAATTATCTTTTAGCAATAGCAATAAGACTTATATACCGCTTCATAGTGTTTTACAGCACTCTCTAAGCAGTTTACAGAGTCAGCATAAAGCTCTCAACAATCTGTGTTCTTTTTTTATTCTCCTTGGAAGGATGGAAGGCTGGGTCAATCTTGAGCTGATTAACATTGAACTCCTGGCACCGGACAGAGTCAATACTGCATTCTAACCACTGTAATACTGCATTCTAACCACTGTGTCACCACAGTGGTTCTCTTTTAGAAAAATAGAAAAGGACTTTTAAAGAAAAATATTACAGGAATTATATTTCTTCAAAGTGACTTACAAAACAACAAACATTTATTCATTGAAAATAAGAGTAGTGACTCATATAACTGAGTAATGTTTTATTCTACAGGAAAAACATATTTGAGTGTTATAAACTAGAGTTGCAAGAAACTTCAGTACTGTAAATATTTCATCTAAATAAGTTTTTAAAAACCCACAAAGCCCAATAACCCCAAACTCATTCTTAGTTCAGTATTCCCCATCTACAGTACCTACCTAAAACAATGCCAGGGGAATAAAATAACTGAACATTTTTTGAATTGGGAGTTTTCTCACATCACAGCCTTTGCCACTCATTGAGCTGTCTCTCAGCTAGCCTTTGGATCATTAGTGGAGATCATTAAAGGAATTATGTACACTAGTCATACTGTAATGCATTAAGAACAAAATATTGCCTTATAAAACTGCTTATGTTAACAATAAAAAGTTGCATTGTAATTGACTGTGTACTATATTAAATAATGATTTTAAGAGCTTGACTTCACTTGCCCCAGAGTGATGTGACTAATTCACATCACATCAAGTAAGCATATTTTGAAAGTCTGGCTCAGGGCATCTGATATGGGCTCAACAGTTCTTGAGTAAATCTTATTCATACAAGCATTAACAGAGGATCTGAAACAAGCTGTGCATAGTGTCATGCTATAATTGGTATGCTGTGTAGAAGGTGGCAAATGTTTACTGGTTGAAATTGTTTATATTCAGTCCACTCCATATAGATACTAGTAAGATTTTTGCCTACCCCAAAATTGTTAGGGACATGAAACCACTACAGTTACCATGTTTGTTATTTAGAACCATGAACAATTCCCCTCCCCACAAATGCTAGTTGATGCAGTCTGATACCATTCAAGAAAGGCACACAAACTCCCATGCTATTTGATGGGGGAAAGAACATATAAATGTAATTTTTTGTATAAAAGTTGTGCTTGAGTTGATTTCTTACCAAGTAATACAAATACAGATTACTGTAGCAAAATGTAGGGTTTTTTTTAAAGAATTAAACATCCTGGTTTAATCAATAAATATCTTGACCAAATCTGAATAATTAGGATAGAAAACAATTGGCAACAAAATTGAAATTACTGGCATGTAAAACATGGTTGTTGAAGAGCAGAATCTAGACATTTTGCTTGTTCAGATGTATTAGTAAATAATCTAAAGCAGGGGTGTCAAACTCAATTTCATTGAGGGCTGCATCAGGGTTGTGTTTGACCTGGGGAGCGGAGGAACAAGTTGTGTGACCAGCTCAATGTGAATCGTGTCTGGGGCGTCTGTGGGGGCCTGAGTGCTCTGCCAGCGAAAACGTGTGCGGCCCTCCCAAGCTCTATTTTCGCTGGTAGAGGGTTGCAGGAGGCTGTGGCAGTTGAAAACAGAGCTTGAGTGTGCCATGTGCAGCCCTCCCAAGCTCCATTTTTGCTGGCAGAGGCACGGGCTGGTTCTTCGCTGTTTCCAGGGCAGCCCTGCGGGCCAGATCTAACCACCCCATGGGTGAGTTTGAGTTTGACACCTCTGATCTAAAGGCATCCTTATTAATTCTGCTGGTATATACTATTAAGCACGCCTGAATATTCAAGTCTCTGAAACACATCTTCAGTAAGATGGATATAAGGGTCTTTTTCTATTAGATCAACTATGGTAATTATTTTAATAAATCTATATATCTTGACTCATCTCATTTAAAAAAAAGTTATTAAAGGAGAAGAAAAGTAATCACTTTATACTAAAATACCCAGAGAGGCAATTTCTAATCTTCCAATTCTAAAAAGTTAAAAAAAGCATATATTTGAGAAATAAATTGAAGTCTAACAGAACATTTTTAGATTTGCTCTGCTATCTTAGAAAAATAATTCATTTTCACTATTTAGTCTTTAGTTTAGTCTTTCATATTTAGAAACTAAAAATGTTTTTGAAAGATTTTACTTTCAAATAAGTAGTAATGGAATAGAAGTTTCTGATAATAAATTTTCATAGTTACATCTTATATAGTTTAGTCAGATTACGATTTATATTGGTATCGATTGTTTCCTGATTGCTTATTCGTATCCTATGATTATCATTAAGTGTTGTACCTTATGATTCTTGATGAACGTATCTTTTCTTTTATGTACACTGAGAGCATATACACCAAGACAAATTCCTTGAGTGTCCAATCTCACTTGGCCAATAAAAAATTCTATTCTATTCTATTCTATTCTATTCTATTCTATTCTATTCTATTCTATTCTATTCTATTCTATGATACTAAATGACAGAATATCTTGTCCATAGTTGTTGTGGGCATGATACTGGATACTTCCTAATCCAGAAATCGTTGGTCTCTGGTATCATTATTTTACAGAAAAATACCGGTAATATGAAGCTGAATTAAACAAAAAGACATTTGTGACATTCTATACTAAATCACTCCAGATTTAGTCAGGTAATTTAATCTATGTAGGATCTATGAGGCATAGGTCTTTCTTTGTTATTCTTGTTTTCAAGTTTGAATTGCCAATTTTCAGCTGTTTCTTTGATCTAGTAATGGCCAACCATACCATTAAGCTTCTTTCCAACTGTTTTTTTTTATTGCAAAAGTTTTACAATTACATTTTCACCCCTTTTTCCCCCTCATCCCACCCCAAACTTCCCAACCTCCCTAACCCACCCTAACCCTCCCCTCCCCCCCAGACTTCCACACAGTATACTCATATCAAGTAAAAGGAAAAACCCTCCTTTGTATATAAAACTTGAACCCCTCCCTCCCCCTTATAAATTTTCATCTTCATTACATTAACCTATTTCTATCTTAATATAACATTTTCAAATAAATTTTCATCCTCATTACCTTAAAATATTTCTATCTTAATATAACATTTTCAAATAAATTTTTCATCCTCATTACCTTAAAATATTTCTATCTTAATACAACATTTTCAAATAAAAGCTATTTGATACTTCCTAGTTTGATATTTGTTCTGAACATAATCTATCCACCTCTTCCATTCCCATTCATAAGTCTCTTGTGAACAATCTTTTAGATATGCTGAAATCTTCGCCATCTCTGCAAAACTGGCCATCTTCAAAGTCCATTCTTCAATCGTGGGCAGCGCTTCATTTTTCCAGTATTTACCTATCAACAATCTTGCTGCTGTTATCATATACAATATCAGTTTTGTTTCACCCAATGTAAAACCCTTAACTATACCCAGTAAAAACAATTGTGGAGAAAATTGAATTTTTTTCTTCAGAACATTCTGCATGACCCACCAAATTTTTATCCAAAAAGCCTTAACTTTCTTACAGGTCCACCAAACATGATAATATGTAGCATCTAGACAATCACATCTCCAACATTTAGGCTGCACATTAGGGTACATACACGACAATTTTTTGGGGTCTAAATGCCATCTGTAAAACATTTTATAAAAATTTTCCCTCAAATTCTGCGACTGTGTAAATTTAACATTCTGAATCCAAATTTTTTCCCATGTTTCCAACATCACTGGTTCCTCAAAATTTTGTGCCCACTTAATCATACAATCTTTAACTAGTTCAGTTTCTGAATCCCTTTCTAACAAAACATTATAAAGTCTTTTAATATGCATTGGACCTTTCTTTTTTATATGTCTGACCAATTCTTCCTCATACTCCATAATACCAGTTTTTTGGTCCTCTTTCCATCTCAATTGCAATTGATTATATTGTAACCAAGTTAGATTAATCCCTTCAGCCAACAATGTCTGTAATGTCTTCAGCTGCCATCTGCCCGCATCTGTAAAAAGAACCTCTTTATATAAAAACCCCCCGAGTGACATTATATTTGTATTCCACAAAGTATGACCAAGATCCAGCCATAGCGGTATTTTATAATCCCATTTGATTCGGTGCTTCTTCCAAACTCTCAACAAAGAATCTCTAAGTATATGGCTTTTAAATACTTTGTCCACTTTGCTGTCATAAAATAAGTAAGCGTGCCATCCAAATTCCAAATCAAAACTTTCTGCATTTAATATTCCAGTCTTTTTTCCTCCAAACCAATCACTTGTTAAAGTCAAAGCTGCTGCATCATAATATAACTGTAGGTTTGGAAGTTTAAGACCTCCCCTTTCTGGAACATCTTGCATAATTTTCAATTTTACTCTTGGTTTTTTCTCGTTCCAGACAAACTTGTTCACTCCAGTTTGCCATACTTTTAGTTGTTTATCATTTTTAAGCACCGGAATCATTTGAAACAAAAAAAGAAATCTTGGCAAAATATTCATCTTAACTGCTGCTATTCTTCCAAGTACAGACAGCTGCAGTTTTTTCCAAGTCTCCATGTCTTTTTGCACCTCTCGCCACAACACCTCATAATTATTTTGAAACAATTTCATATTTGATTCTGCAACCTGAACTCCTAGATATTTTACCTTTGGTACAATCTCAAAACCTGCCCTCCTTGCAAGCTCGTGTTTACGATCTTGTGTCATATTTTTGACTATCATCTTAGTTTTTTTCTGGTTCAATCTAAAACCTGAAACTTTACCATAGTCTTGTATAATGTCCTTCATCTGGATTATTGATTCCATTGGCTGTGTTAGGGTAACAACCAGATCATCTGCAAATGCCTTTATTCTGTAATCCTCTTGCCTTATCATTATACCTTTCAAGATATTAGAGTCCCTTATTGTATTTAACAAGACTTCTAGTGTTAAAATAAACAACAATGGGGACAATGGACATCCCTGTCTCGTTCCTTTTTCGATTTTAAACTCTGTTGTCAAACTTCCATTAATAATAATCTGTGCCTTTTGCTCTTGATAAATTGCTGAGACCGCCTGTATAAATTGGTCCCCAAAGTCCATCTTTTTTAAAGTCTTTAGTAGAAAATTCCAGTCCACTTTATCAAAGGCCTTCTCTGCATCCAAGAAAACCAGCACTGCAGGGATCTGTTTATTCTTCTCAAGATATTCCAATAAGTCTATTACTTGCCTTACATTGTCATTCATGTGCCTACCCTCAATAAATCCTGCTTGGCCATCATGAATCACCTTTTGAATTACTGGCATCAATCTGTTGGCTAGTACTTTTGCATAAATTTTATAATCCGTATTCAAAAGAGATATTGGTCTGTAATTCTCCGGTTTTTTGGGACCTGCTTGTTCTTTTGGTATCAAAGAAATATAAGCTGTAGTCCATGATGGGGGTACTTTTCCCCCTTGTTGTATATTACAAAATAAGTCTCTGAGTTGTTCCACCATTTCTGCCTGCAAAGTTTTATAGTACACTGCAGTCAGACCATCCGTTCCAGGAGCTTTGGCTGTTTTTAATTGTTTTATTGCTGCTATTATCTCCTCCTCTGTTATAGGATAATTCATTCTTTCCTTTTGTTGCTCAGTAATTTTTGTAACTCTTTTGTTGTCTAAATATTTTTCTATAAGTCCATTCTGCACCTCCTCTCTGGCATATAGTTTAGTGTAATATTCAAGAGAGGCTTCTTTAATTAATTTCTGTTGAAAAACTTCTTTCCCTCCGATATCAATACTATCAATAGTCCGTATGCTCTGTTTCTTCCTCAATGTGTAGGCCAACCACCTGCCCAGTTTATTGGCGTTGCAGAATGTATTATGCTTCGCGTATTGTAAATTTATTGCAACTTGTTCCGCTATAAGCATTTGGAATTGATCTTTCAAAAGTTTTATGACACCACGTATTCTTTCATCTGTTGGATTTTTAATGAGTAACTGTTCTTTATTCTTTATTTCTGCTTCCAATTCAAGTCTTTTCTTTTGTCGGATCAATCTATGTTTAGAGTTCATATAAATAAGCACCCCTCTCATGTAAGCTTTGCTTGCGTCCCACACAATTTCCATTGGAGTGCCTTTATTCAAATTCATTTCAAAAAACTCTTTCAAATACTTTTTAAGTTCTATTATATTTTTTTCATATCTGAACAAGTTTTCATTTAATCTCCAAGAGCGTCTCTCAGTCTTGCATGTCTCAATTTCTATCCACACTGGGCTATGATCAGTCAAAGTTCTTGGCAGAATCTTTGTTCTTTTTGTCCTAACAAGTAAGTCATCTGACAACAAAATGAAATCAATCCTAGAGAAGGATCTATGTCTATCAGAGAAGAAAGTATAATCCAGTTCTTTTGGATTATGTATTCTCCAAATATCTTTTAATTCCAAGTCTTCTTTCATATCAAAGAAAGTCTGTGGTAGTCTAATCCTTGACTTCGCCAAAGTCTTTTTATCTAATTTAGAATCAATTACTCCATTCCAATCTCCCATAATTAAAATAGATCTATAATCCCATTGTAGTATTTTAGTATGTAGCATTTTATAAAAATAGTCCTGTTGTTGATTGGAGCATAAATTCCTATCAAAAGAATTTGACTATTAGCAGAAAGTAATTCAATTGCTACAGACCTGCCATCTTGATCAGCTTCTATAAGTTTGGCTGTTAATTTTTTATTTACATAAATAACCACACCATTCTTTTTTTGGTTAGTTGAAGATATAAAATGTGTTCCTAATTTGGAATTTTTCAAATAATTTTGATCTTGAACTGTAATATGCATTTCTTGTAGACAGATTATATCATTATTATGTTGTTTTAAATATGCAAATACTTTCTTCCTTTTCTGTGTTGCATTCAACCCATTCACATTCCAAGATAAACATTTAATCATCATTATTCTCTTTCTGGAGCAAAGAACAGAATAATCGGATTTCATCCGAAATCTTCTGTCCTGCATTCCCCACGGCCCCAGTCTCTTGTATAGTCTTTGCCCCCTTTTCATCTTGTCTTTCCTGCTGTAACTTTTCTTTAAGTTGCTTGGATTTTGCTCGGGTTATACGCTGGTCCTTGACTTCAGCCATCCAAACTGGCTCCAAGATTGGAGATGGTTCCAGCAAAGGCTCATCCAGGAAACCTCCTTCAGCGCCCTTCAACTCCTCTGATTCCTGCTTAGATTGTTGTTGCGGTTCTTGAAGTTGCTTCTTATCACTCTCCTTAATCTCCAAAACTGTGGATGTGCGTGGGGATGGTGTTCTTTCTTTAAAGATATCAGTATAAAATTGCTCCGCCTTCTCCACAGTATTCAAACGGTGTCTCTCTCCCTTATATCTCAAAATTATGCCAGTTGGAGCATCCCAACGAAATGGAATCTGGTTATTCTGCAGTTCTTTAACAAGAAAGCCAAAGTCTTTTCTAGATTTCAACATCTTAGGTGGAAGCTCTTTGTAAACTGTAATCTTTGATCCTCCCACTTGCACAGAAGTAAGAAAAGATTTTTGCAGGATATCATTTCTTATTGCTCTGTCTGTAAAATATATGACCACATCTCTAGGCAATTGTCTTTGTCTGGCCACCCAGGAATTGACTTTGTAAATTTTGTCTATTTTACAGAAAACCATATCAGGGTTAATTTTTAAGATCACAGCTAGGGCTTCAGCACAGACCTGTCTCAAATCTTGTCTCTCCTCTTCTCTAATTCCTCGAAGCCGTATAGCGAATTCCATTGCCCGGAATTGCATCATGACAATCTCGTTCTCAACTCTCTGCATCTTATCATCAACATCAAAAAATTTATGATCATTATTTTTCATCTTAGCATTAACTTCTGATTTAAATTCATCCACTTTTGACTCAACTTTCATAATAAATCCTGCCAGGCCAGACGCCACATCTGTTATTTTTTTGGTCACCTTCTTTTGGTTCTGCTGCATTTCCTGCATAATTTCCTGTTGAGACTTTTGGATTTTATCATCTATTTCCTGTTGAGCTTTTTGAAATTTGTCATCCAGGATTTTTGAAATAAATTCTTTTAAATCTCCCATATCAAAATATTTTTTCTGAGCTTGTGACTGAGTGTCCTGTTTGCGTGTGGGGGATCCCCCCCCTGTTTTGCCTTCCTGCTTCTTTGAAGCCATCCTACCACATAGGCTAGCTTTTCTGAAGAGGGAGGTTCCTCTTCTTCTGCCACCTCCACAAAGCCTTCTAAAAAAGTCCCCCAGATTTAATCAGGACAAAACTGTGGTGAAGCAAAGTCAAGTAAAAGGGAGAGATTTTCCTCTTGTTCCTGTTATTACAGCCGAAGCAACTTTATAGCAACTTATTAACTTTGTAACAAAGCAAGATGACTTCACCAATCCACACTCGCTGATTCATTTACTCTAATGCTGAGCGCCATATTTTTTTCTAGTCACTTTCACTCATTCAGAAGTTTTCCCTTCAAAATAAAAGATCAGCAAAGTGCTAATACTTGCAGTTCAGAGTTTCAGGGTTCAAGTAGATTTCGGCTGCTTGTTTGGGTTGTTTCCTTTCTCTTTTGAAGTTTCCTGCAGCCGGCTTGTTCTGCGAAAGCAGAGATGTCCCACGCCGCACAGAGTCTCAGCAGGTTGGGAGGGAGCCGCGCCTGTTTCCTCCCCAGAAACAATTCCCTGGGGGGGTTGCAGGGGCTCGACCTGTGCCCTGCTGCCTCTTCTTCAAAAATCCTGAGGATTTTGAAGCTTTCAAGCCGCTTCACGATCGGGAAGTGGCTCTACAAGCGGCTGGGCTGGCGGTGCTTAAAAAGGCACCGTCGTCGCCGAAGACGAGGAAACCGGAAGTATTCCTTTCCAACTGTTTTTAATGGGTATGATAAGGTGAATTATATTTATTAAAGTACATTTCATTTTTGAATAATGCTAAATAAGCTGGTTGTCAAAAATTTAAGACTAAATTTTTCTAAATTTAGATTTGGAAATGAAATAGTTTTAGCAAATAGTAATCTCACAGATGTTATTTGGACTCTTAAAATAGCATCTTTTAAATAAATGACCCTAAAATGCCCCGTTCTAGAATGGGATTTATGCCTATTCTCCGTGGTCCAAAATGTCTGGTTATTATAATATTTATGGTCTTGCTCCACCTAAGCCACTCTCCGTAATGTTAATTTTTGTCACACAAACCGATCTGCTGTCAGGTAAACCAGGCAGGAAACATTGAACTAATTCTATTTTATTGTAAGGTTATGTTAACAGAATCTTGCAAATCTAAAGGCACAAACTTCACACACATCACTTGCTTCATTAGGGCAGATCTTTCTTAAATTTCTTACTCTGAACATTAAGTCACTGGGAACTTTTGTCTGTTTGTGTTCTAGGCAGTATCTCTTTCTCTCCTTTCTCATTCCATTACATCTATATAGTGTGCAAACGATGATGAGAAGCCACAGAGGTGGCAATTTCCCTGAGGGTGTTTTTCAGCAGCAGAATTTCACAAAGCTCCCCTTGTAATCCTTATATGAATTTCACAATCCTGACTTCTATTACTCAGTGCTCTTGCTCTTACATTATCCCAATAAACTGAATCTGCAAATCAGATTTATACTGTAGTTAACTGTATGACAATTTGAAACCATAAAACGTCTAATTTTACAACTCTGCCCACATATTTAGAGTAAGACCTTTTGAATGCACAGACAGCCCTGGGCTAAGAACATCCAACCTGAAGACAACCCCTAGTTATGAACAGGGCTGCCTGTTACAAAATACCAGATGGCTGCCTTGTTACAGTACTTAAAATGGTGGACGGCTGATTGGCAACATGATCCAACTCAAAATGGTGGATGAACCACTGAAGCTGTGCAGTGCTTTCATAAGTGTCACTGTTAGATCCTTGTGGACACGACGCCTGTGCAACCGGCTCTGTTGCCAGGCGTCGAGGATTGGCTAGGACGCGAGCAGCTGAAGGAGCGGGAGAACAGCTGCTAGGGATTGGTCGGAGCGATCTGACAGCTAACTATTTAAGGAGCTGTCAGGCGAGTTGTTGCAGCTAGCGTTACGCGTTCTGTTCTTGTCTGTTGTAGTTAAATAAAGTTGGTGTTATGCATATAGCCTAGCCTCCTGCCTGATTACCCACCGGACACAACAGTCACAAAGTAGAATGTTTGCTTTTAAATAGTGTACAGCCTGTTTTCAGTAACTCATGAAAACATTGCACAGCTTCAGTGCTTTACTTTTTTTGTCATCGTAAAGAGTTATAGATAGAGGGCAACAGAACTTGATCTTAACCTATGGAGTGTCTGTATTGAGAATTAGTGTGTACAATTCAATTGCAATTCATGTTTTGCTAAGAGCACATTACTCCTGCAGAAATAGAATTATGATTAAATACCTATTATAATTTTGGCACAAATTTTAGATAAACATGAAGTAAGATTGAGATAATTCTAATGGAAAAGTTCTTCAGCAAGTATTCTTAAAATTGATTTTCTGAGTATTTCAGTGCAAAGAATTTAAGCCAAATATCTAGAATTCGCAAAACAAATTACTTGTTTAGTATTAATAGCTAAATTTAAAGTTGCTACACTCAGAAGTGTGTGAGCTCCAGTGTCCTCAAAATGCTTGGTCCAAAATTCCTTAGGACCAAATGACAAATTTCATTCAGAGCAATTATTTTAATATATGATTTGTCATTTGTCACTGTGTTATTGAGAAGGCAGCCAACCTGCCCCTAGTAATTATGTTAACCTAAGGGAGGCCCTCATGGTTTAAATTAAAGTTATATTCATATTACTGCTATACATCCATGCTTACTCAAGTTTTATATTATAGTGCTAAAAAGTATTTTTCTTGTTTTTTCTTATAGGTTGCTTTTGATTTCAGTGACACTGCTCTCCATTTATTCAATAAATCTCTTGTTAGCTTGTGCAAAGGAAACAGGTATTTCATAAAACTTTATATTATTTCACTTCCAAGGAATAAGATATAGATAATGAATATGGTATATAAAAGCCTAAATCTTCCACCCTATTTTGTTTTGCTTTATTAATTCTAAAAAAAATTAAATATGCTTTGTTAAACCAAGAAAAATATAGAGCCATTGTTTAGTTTTGCTTTATAAAACTAAAAAAGTATATAATGCCATAGTTCAAATATGATCTTAATAAGATAATGAGGTTAAAGAGTATATGAAAATGTATGTTTTAAAAGTGAAGGGAAAATAAACTGGGTGAAAACCACAGGAACTTTCAGAGTCGGTTTTCACCAGTTGTGCCAATATGATATATCCAATAAATTATTCTTTGAGGAATCTACCTGCCTCAGAGTTCTGCTATCTATGGGTGCATTACTGTATTTTTCAGACTGTAAGACACATCTGACTATAAGACACACCTAAATTTAGAAGAGGAAATCAACAAAAAAAGTTTTTGGTCTCCGCACACCTCATTTTCGGGCCTTTTTCTGGGCCTTTTCCAGCCTTTTTTCGACCATTTTTTAGGCTTTTTTGGACCATTTTTTAGGCTTTTTTGGCCCGTCTTTGAGGCTTATTTTGGCCTGTTTTTGAGGCTTTTTCATCCCATTTGTTCGCCTTTTTTGGCCCATTTTTGAGGCTTTCTTCGGCCCGTCTTTGAAGCTTTTTTTGGCCTGTTTTTGAGGCTTTCTTCAGCTCGTTTTTGAGGCTTTTTTGGGCCCATTTTCAAGGCTTTTTTCAGCCCATTTTTGAGGCTTTTTTTAGGCCATTTTTTTTCTTTAAAAAGCGGCCAAAAAAGCCTTGAAAATGGGCCAAAAACCTCAAAAATTTTCAACTGGAAGGAATAAGGAGCCTTGGTGGCGCAGCTGTTAAGTAGCACTTAGCTGCCAGCTGCCTGCAATTACTGCGAGTTCAAATCTCACCAGGCTCAAGGTTGACTCAGCCTTCCATCCTTCTGAGGTAGGTAAAATGAGGACCCGGATTGTGGGGGCAGTAAGCTGACTTTGTATATAAAAGAGCACTGCTTCGGGGGGCCGAAAGCCCTACTAAGCAGGTATATACAAAAAGTATGAAGGCTATTGCTTAACGCATTGTAAGCCGCCCTGAGTCTCCGGAGAAGGGCGGCATATAAATCGAACCAATAAATAAATAAATAAAATAAATAAATAAAAATGGGCCAAAAAAAGCCTAAAAAATGGGCCAAAAAAAGCCTTGAAAAGGGCCAAAAAAAGCTGTGAAAATGGGCTGAAAAAAGCCCCGAAAATGGGCCAAAAAAAGGCCTGAAAATGGGGCGTGTGGAGGCAAAAAATTGGCTGGCGAGGGGGCGGGGCTTTGGCAATATTCAGTCTATAAGATGCACAGACATTTTCACCCACTTTTGGGAGATAAAAAAAGTGCGTCCTATAGTCCGAAAAATATGGTACTTGGAACACTGACATTCCCATCACTACAACCTCACAATATTTATTGTAAACCACCACCACAAATATTCCCTTGCAATTTATTTTATTTTAATTTTGACTAAGGTTAAAAGAACTTTTGTTGGTTCATGATCAGAGAGTTGGACAAAGACACCAATTTAACAACATTATTTTCACTCTCCTACTGTTCAGCCGGAAGGAAAGTGGGCAGCAATATTGGTTCATAAGTATTCTCTACTTTTCAAGGTTATGAGAAGTGAAGATAATAGCTTTAGACTTTTTTTTTGCAAAGAACTGGAGAGAACAAATGCAGAGGTGCTTTCTGCTTCTTATGCTTTACATCTCATTTGTCAGTTAAAAGATAAAAAAATAGAATATGATATACATAGGTATGCAACAAATGTACAGTATATGATTAGAGATACTGTTCCTTGTTGTGATTAATTGCCATCTCTCTTCACCTTGGTTTAACTAGGCTGCATGGTTTATGAAAAACTCGGAGAACAAGTTTTTGGCACTCCAGGAAAGATTATTGTTTTTGGATCTACGTCTCTTCAGAACACTGGAGGTAAATAAAGTCTAAAGAAGCAGGAAAAATAAATAATTCATTCAGTAGGTCTACTTAAGCATTTCATACTGGAAAGCTGCACTGGCTGCTTTGAATCATTTGGAGAACTGCAGAAGGAGCCAATGAGTCATACCTATTCACATATGTACCCATTTACCATCATCCACATGTATACCATTCCTTTTCTCGCACATACACATAAAAATGCATATGGGATCAGGGCAGAAGTGAATATGACTAAAATGTACTATTCCCAGCAGTCAATGGGAAAGTCCATAGGAAGAAAAGGATAGGTTTTTTTATTTTCTAATTTTACTTAAAGCAAACTACATGTGGAGCAGAAACATTTGCAGGCACACTAAGCCATAAGTTGCTTTAGCTATTGATTAATAGCTGATTTTAAAACAACTGGTGAAACTATGATATTAAATTATAGTTTGAAATAGCTTTAATATTATATATTTTTCTGCGGGTAATTAACTGTAGATGTACTATTGGGATATACTACTGTGAAACAAAAATATTTGTTTTCATTTGATTTTCCCTTTCTACTATTTTATTTTATTTTATTTTATTTTATTTTATTTTATTTTATTTTATTTCATTATTATTATTATTATTATTATTTTATTTATTGACTCTATTATCTTCACCTCTATAACTGTCTGGGTTGGTTCTGCAACCCAACAAGACAGACACAGACTTCAGAGGATAATTAGAACATAGCAAAAAAACAAAAACAAAAAACCCAATTGCTACCAACCTGCCTTCCATTGAGGACCTGTATACTGCACGAGTCAAAAAGAGGGAGGGCTTTTAGCATATTATTCTTATAACTCCCATTTTTACAATAATCTGCCCTTTTTCTCCTCCCCTAAACTTATAGTGTATTATTACAATTTAACATTTAATCTTTTATATATATTAATATAACATTTTAAAGCAGCCTTCTCCCTACATCCAAATTTAACGTTTATTCAGTTCTATCCAATTCCTCCACTCCCCTAAATATATGACTTAAAGATCCTTTTTCTTAGACTAATCAATCAGTAAACTAACCTATTTCAGCCCTTCAATTCCTACAAAATCATGCAATACAATTCTAAATATAACCCACTGCCCACTTTACTAAAATATACACATATCTATATATGCATTCCATTTTATAAAAAAAAAAAAAAGGACAATAACTTTAAATTTATAGTCCATATAATATCTTCTTTGATGTCTTTCTTGAATCTTTACAATAATCTGCCCTTTTTCTCCTCCCCTAAACTTATAGTATATTATTACAGTTTAACATTTAATCTTTTATATATATTAATAATATAACATTTTAAGGCGGCCTTCTCCCTACATCCAAATTTAACATTTATTCAGTTCTATCCATTCCTCCAATTCCTCCACTCCCCAAACTAACCTATTTCAACCCTTCAATTCCTGCAAGATCATGCAATACAATTCTAATTCTAATTATAATCCACTGCCCACTATACTAAAATATACACATATCTATATATGCATTCCATTTTGTAAAAAGAAAAAAGACAATAACTTTAAATTTATAATCCATATAATATCTTCTTTAGTGTCTTTCCACTGGATTGTTAAATCCATCACCCATAATAGGGTAAAATAACATGCTGGTGCAACAGTTAGTTCAAAATCTTCAGTCATCTTCTGCCCCCATCAGTAGTAGATATCCTCGCATCTATATAAAAGTAAAAACAACCACCCGAGTGACATTATAATTATATCCATATGGTTATAATTGTGGTATTCATCAGGATTATTAATTCCCATCATCCTAATGAGTAACATCCAGATCTTCTGCATGCCACGGCGTAACTCTCCTGCCTTATAACTCAAAATAATTATAATATATTTACCAAAAAAAAAAAAATCCAAAGTAGATGATTCAAATCCAACAAGGTGAGGCTCTTTTCACATCCCAAAATCACGGCATTGCAGAGATCTGCCACAATCCTCAGGATAGTATTAAACAATTGTTCGCCTCCACTATCTTTTCAAATATTCATTCATTTTTTAAAGTCCCTGGCTTCAATGTTGCATGGTTTAGAAACTGCTATTTCTATGAGATCTATTTCTTTTCTTTTTCTTTTGCGGGTTGAATTTCCATCCTCGTTTCTTGCCTACCGATTGTGTATCGGCTGGTCGATTTTCATTCTGCTTTATGGGTTGTTCTTGTTGGGTTAGTTTTATCATCTCATCTTTCTTCTCCGTCACTTGTATATCAACTAGTTGATTTGCGCACTTGTCTGTGACTTGATGGTTCATCAGCTTGGTGTCGGATGACACTACTCTCTTATTTATAGACAGACCAGCTGGGGTATCCAGGGAATCCAAAGACAATTTATCTGCCACAGCCTCTATATTTTGATATTTTCCATTTGTTTCCAACTCCTTTTGCTTATCCTGTGTTATGCCTAAAGCTGTTAAATTCATTTTTAAAATTTTTTGATAAAAATCTTCCGCTTTTTCAACAGTGTTCAATTGATATCTTACTCCTTGATATCTCAGTATTAAGCCAACTGGCGTGTCCCACCTGAATAGGATTTTTTTTTTTTTTAACTCAGTCACTAGAAAGCCAAATTTCTTCCTCTCCATTAGCATTTTAGTCGGGAGCTCCTTAAAAATCCAAATCTTTCTTCCATGAAATTGCAAAGTAGAATTAAAAGAGTTCTGCACAATATTATTTCTAATTTCTTTATCTGTAAAATAGATCACCACATCTCTAGGCAATTGCCTTTGCTTTGCCAACCAGGAGTTAATTCTGTAAATTCTATCAATCCTGCAAAACACTTCATCAGGTTGAACCTTTAAAATCCCAGCCAGAATTTCAGAAGATATTTTCCTTAAGTCATCTCTATTATTTTCCTGCAGGCCTCTCAGTCTAATTGCGTATTCTGTAAAATTATATTGAATCATTAAAACTTCTCTTTCAATCCTCTGTTGCACATTTTCTCCATTACCAGTCTTTTGGTCAGCCTCCATTTTAGATTTATCTTCTGGACAATTATCCTGAATATTTACCAAGTCCTTTTTAATTTTTTGAATCTTGTCATCCAAATTCTCCTCCGTTTCCTTCATTTTAGACTCTAATAATTTAGTCTTTGCGTCCACCCGAATCAGAAAATCTGATAGACCATTAGCTGATTTTAAAATCTTTTGATTCAAAAAGTCAAACTTTGATTTTACCAAATCACCAATTTCTTTAATTTCCTGCTTAAATTTTTCAAGTTGCTGGTTCACAATCTCATCCCTTCTTACAATCTCTTCAAGGAGAAAATCTATTATATTAAAATCAGGTTTCTGACACTGGAGAGTTACAATTTGTTGGTGCAGTTTGTCCAGCTGTGTAGGTCCCGATGCCATTTCCCACACAGACAAGATTTAGCAAAGAAGAGAGAAAAAATAGAAAACGGAAGGACTTTCCCTTAAAAAAGCAAAAAAAAAAAACTTCTTTTCAATCAACAACAAGAGAAGACACAGGAGCGAGGTTTTATCTACAAATGTAGCCAGTGATATTTATTCCGCTACATTGTAGTAATAAGAAACGGAAGGACTTTCCCTTTCAGCCCTTCTCCAGCAACGGCAGACACCATTTTAAAAGGCTCTTTTTCCCCCTTTCCTCTCCTCTTTCCTCTTAAATAGTTTTTTAAAGGGTAAAATACTTGCGATTCAGTATTAAGGGTCCAGCTCGTATTTTCTTTGTTTATTCTGTTAAGTTCGCAGGCTTGCTCTTGACGCCTGGCTCTGCATAAGCAGAGGTCTCCCAAAGCCCGGAGCAGCGGCAGGGGATGTGGGGCTTCTCATCCGCTCCGTCCCAAAAGTAAAAAAAAAAACTTTTGGGACTCTGCAGAGAGTTCTACCCACCCCTGCCGGCTCTATCTCCGTTTCCTTTTGGAAACGGAGTTTTTTCGAGCCGCCATTCCGCTGTGAAGGCGGCTCTGACAGGCAATGGAAGCTGACGATCCCGAAGGAACGTCTGGCGGCGGCCAGCAGCAAACCGGAAGTCCCTAATGTATTCTGAGGAGGGAGTAAGGGAAAGGGAAGATGTTATGTATGTAATTAGTTATGAAATAGCCTATTGTTGTGAGGAAGTCACGGGGGGGATGGGTGGTGAGGGGGGGTTAGGGAAGAGGGGGGGGGAAAAGGGGGAAAAACTTGTATTTGAAAACTTTTTCAATAAAAAAAAAAATAATAAAAAAAAATTAAAAAAAAGAAAAAAAAAAGAGGGAGGGCTGTGAAAATATTTACAGGCCCCTCATATCCTGGACATAAACTGTTTCAACTCCTACCCTCAAAACGACGCTATAGAGCACTGCACACCAGAACAACTAGACACAAGGACAGTTTTTTTCCCAAACGCCATCACTCTGCTAAACAAATAATTCCCTCAACACTGTCAAACTATTTACTAAGTCTGCATTACTATTAATCTTCTCATTGTTCCCATCACCCATCTCCTTCCACTTATGACTGTATGACTGTAACTTTGTTGCTTGTATCCTTACAATTTATATTGATATTGTTTTCTGATTGCTTATTTGTACCCTATGACTATCATTAAGTGTTTTACCTTATGATTCTTGATGAACATATCCTTTTTTATGTACAGAGAGCATATGCACTAAAACAAATTCCTTGTGTGTCCAATCACACTTGGCCAATAAAAAAATCTATTCTATTCTATTCTATTCTATTCGTTTATTTTATTATTGGTGCAAGTTCTACACATGTAAGAAAAAAAGCACATACCCCATTTCACTTACTACTCATGTTATGAATTTTGCCAAATATTCTCTTTTGACTTGCTTTGAAAATTATACAGAAATGTACATCACTGTATGCTTAAGGCACAATTTCTTGTTTTCTTTTTACCATGCTTTCCTCCAGCTATGTTGAGCTACCTCTTTATAGTTAAAAATGAGCTGCCTGCTGCCATAAAGTTCCTTATGGGAGAAGGTGACACATTTGTGTAAGTTGAATTTATGTTTTTTTCTAATTTGATTATTTTGATGTTTGGATGAAGGATTTATATAAAGTGGTCGATGTCAGGAGGAAATGCAGGCAGTCCTCGAGTTACAAATGTAATGGAGCCTGCCCATTCCATTCGTAACTCGAGGATTCGTAGGAGTGAATTGCGTAACTTGAACATGGTCACTTCCTGCTTTCGACCACGCATTCAGTAATCGAATGTGTGGTTTGTTAAATGCATATGAGGTGTCTCGGGGTGGGGAAGGCCATGGGGGGGGGGGCTAATGATGGAACAGGCCACCTGCTTCAGACCACCCAAGGCCTCCCTTGACCCACTGAGATACCTCATTCTCCCTCCTCTGGTGTCCCCACAATTTCTCCCCATCCTGCTGCGCTGGGTCACTTACCTTATGAAGATCTGTCTCCTCTCCAGCCTCTCTCTTTCTTTGTCTGCTCCCTCCTTTCTCATTGGCAAAGCGCTTGATGAAGTCTTTGGCAATGAAAAACGAGGCGCAGAGGGCTGTGCTTTCCCCTACGGGCCTCTTTTCTCGCCACCAAACCACTTGATGAAGCTTTCAGCAACAAAAACAAGGGGTGGAGGCCTACACGTGCCCTTCCGGGCCTCCTTTCTTGCTGCCGAACTGCTTGAGGATTGCTGTAGGCCCGTGATGGCGAACCTATGGCACGCGTGCCACAGGTGGCACATGGAGCCATATTAGTGGGCATGCCAGCTCAGCTCTGGGGCGCATGCACGCGCCGCCCAGCTGATTTTCAGGCTTTCTGGGCCCACTAGAAGTAAGGAAACAGGTTGTTTCCTGCCTCTGGAGGGCCTGGGGGTGGGTGGGGAAGGCCCGTTTTTCTTTCTTACCTGGCTCCAGATCCTCTCTATGCATATGGGAAGGGCAAAAAACAGCCTTTCCCACTCCCTTGGAGGCCCTACGGAGGCTGAAAGGACCCATTTCCTGACTCCCTGTGAGACAGGAAGTGACTTTTTTCTTGTCCCCAGCCTCCAGAGACTCCTAGAGAGGCTCCTAGAGACTGTGCCAGGAGTGGGGGTGGGTGGGGTTGTGTGTGCATGCACGTGGGCATGTGCGTGCATGACCCCCCACCCCACCCCTCCTGGCATGCGATGGCAAAAAGGTTAGCCATCATTGCTGTAGGCTGTAAGCTTTGGTAGCCCTTTGCAAAAAGCCTTTGTTGGTAGGAACAGAGCTTCGGAGGGATGCACCTACCTCTCCAAAGCTCTGCTGCTACCAATACAGGCTTTTTGCAAAGGGCTGCTGAAGCCTATAGGGACAGAATCTCCCTGCAGGCTTCGGCAAGGAAACGGCAAATGGAGGGAATGCCTGAAGGACTGAAGCCTTCCCTCAGTTTGCAAAAGTGAAGGCCTCAATTTGCAGAGAATAGAGGCCTAAAATGCGAGATCAGTAGCATGAGATTTCATGTTAATGATCTCACGTGAGATCGCGTATATTAGTCCTCTGTTCTCTGTAAATGTACCGAAAGCCTGAAGCAACGAAACAGGCAAAGAAACTGTGACAGAGGGGAGCTCTTCGCAAGGTAGTTGACTCTTCACAGGTTGAGTGCCTCTGAAGATCCGGGTTGGGGGGGTGGAGAATAGGCAGGGTGAATGTTGCAGAACCTCTGCAGCCCTTCGCAAGGGCGAACAACTACTGCAGTGCTGCAACATTCGTAATTTCAGGACTTGTTCATAAACGCTAGGGGGTGCTTACTGTGTAACTTTGAATGTTTGCTAAGGGACATGTATATGGTGCTACTTTCCTACTTTTTAATGGAATGATTTAAAAGAAGTGAAAAAGTTATCATTTCCATCTTTCCCAATATGGAATCTCTGGAATTGTTTGAAACTATAATCTCTTAAGAATTTCCAGCATATTTGTAAGTCCTGGAAAATAATAGTTCCAAGATATCCAGAAGGCCAATCCAGAAGAAAGTATGGAAAAAATGCCCACTATGAATAAAAAAACCAAAGATTTTGCAGTTAAATGCAGTGACGTGCCTTACTGACATGGACAATTATGGTAATCATTGGGTTCTTGGCCAGAACATTCAGATGTAATTGAGGCACTTTATGAGCATCATATACAGAGAAACTACAAGTTTCATTGCAGGTAATTATTTGGAATGATCTGGCTGAAGCAAGCAGTGGGTGAGTCTAGAGACCAGAGTGGGTTGGGATACTTTCTGTCTCTAGCACTTCCAGTCTTCTCTTTCAGGATCCCTTTTCTCCCTATCTCAAATAGTAAGCTGAAGTAGAGAAACTAGATAGCTCTTATCATAGATATAAATTGAAATTTTATACATGGGGATTGGGATAAGGATTAAAATTAAGCCAAATTTTGCAGATTTCCATCCCTGATTTTAAATTTAACTACTTTAAACAAATGGGAGTTCAGTAAAAGTTATCTTTTGTTTTCAAAAATGTTTTATAGAGCCTGGTATGTGGATGGGCGAATTCTGGTTGTAGCTGTGACCTTTTTAATAATTCTTCCTCTATGCCTTCTGAAAAATTTGGGTAAGAATAAATTGCCTTTTTTAGACTAAAAGATTGTTGAAACTTAATCTTAAACATGTCTTTCCATCCATTCCTCCTAGGAATGGAGACTTGAAAGTACAGTAGGGTACAGGTTGAATATATTTGATTGTTTAAGACACTAAATAATGTCTTTGTTTCATTTTTCTATTTCTGAGATTGCTTATGTCCCCAAAAAATTCTGCATACCCTGAGAACAGTAAATAACATAGCTCGCTTCAAATAAAGCCACCCTGGTCCATGCACCAGCTGCGCAAGCGCACACCCAATCTGCCACTGATGAATGAATGAAATAAATGGTGTGCGCTTGCGCAGCCGGCGCATGGACCAGGGTGGTGTTGATAGTGGCACATTCAAGAAGGAGAGCAGCTCCGGTAACTTTCGGGCCCTTGCCTTCCCTGGCAGCCAGCCACAAGAGAAAGGCAAGGAGTAGGACACGCCGCGTGGCGAAGGGCGAGTGGGTGGCAGCTCCACGGCAAGGCTAGAGTCAGGAAATGATGCATTCCCCAACCCGGTTGAGGCATGCGGCAGCTCTGGGGCTTCGGTGAATGGCGCATCTCTAGGCTCCAGCCCCCGACCCAAAGCGAAGGGCGAGCAGGTAATCAGTGGACGGGGCAAGGGCGGAGTCTCTTTCTGGGCATGTCGCTTCTGCCTGTTGGGCCACTTCCTGAAGCTGGCAGCTCTGCAGCCAGCCACTTTGCTTTTCCCCTCTTTTTCTTCATGGGAGGCTTGCGTGGTGGCACTAGCAGAAGCGCTGCAGGGAAGTGGCCCAACAAGCAGAAGTGCTGCATCCAGAAAGAGAAGGGGAAGAGGGGCCAGCGGGGCCAGCGGGCTGCAGAGGCTAAGGCAAGCTCTCGGACGGCAGTGGCACTCCTGGAGAGAGGGCGGATGTCCTGGGGCTGCATGCAGTGCCTCCACCACCACCTCTCTTGGCCCGAGCGCATGCACAGAGGCTCAAAAAAACAGGAAGTAATAACTTCTGGGCGGGTGGGAGGAGCCTCCAGCTGCCATTGCTACCGGTTCTCCGAACTACTGGCCATCATCGCTACCGGATCAGCTGATCCGGTCCGATCCGGGAGCATTTCACCCTGGTGCTAAACCTATAAAACTATATTATATAAAAATATATTTCTATTTATAGAGAATTTTTAATCAATAAATCTGTAAATCTCTGAGGGAGATGGGCTATTTAGAAGATAGATAGATAGATAGATAGATAGATAGATAGATAGATAGATAGATAAGTAAAAATATTGAATATTACTAGCACAATTAAGAATCACTGCCTATAAGTTTCATTATATTTATATGATAATTTTAAAAGGTGAACAATGTCAAATGCATATAAGGGATGGAATAATGAGCCATTAAGTACACAAATGAAAGTAATAATAAATTACTGAATATATTGTCCTTTGAATTTCCATCAGGCTATCTTGGCTATACTAGTGGATTTTCTCTGACATGCATGATATTTTTTCTCATAGTGGTAAGTTGGACTTAATGTTTCAATTTGGTCTAAGTGATTTAACTTTTAAATTTAAATTTAAATTTAAAACTATTTGCTGAATCTTTAAACTTTGATCCTTTATTGTAGGTCATATACAAGAAATTTCAGCTTTCTTGTCCTTTTCTGGACAGAAATGCAACAGATGCTACCTTTTCCAATTTTAGTTTTGGCACGGAGGCATGCAGACCAAAGTATGTTACATTTAATTCTAAGGTATGTTTTTTTCTACAGTATTTGCCATTTCTTTCTACTATAGAGCTATAGGTGTTACAGGAACATATAAGTTCAATTGTAGAATGTGCTTTTTAAAAAATTTAATAAGAAATCTCAGGGTGTATATGTTGTCCTGGTAATGGAGAGTAAAATTAAATGGTCCCTAAGAACTCTGTGTTCCATTGACATATTCCACTAAGCACATTCACTGAAATTTATCTTTCAAACATTCATTTTACTACAGATGCAAAAGTATAGAAAATTCCAATTCTGATATTTGAAACAATAATGACTTTATAACAACTTTAGGAAAAGTATCCTGATTCTTACTTTTTTTTTTAACAGAGTGTGTATGCTTTGCCTACCATTGCATTTGCATTTGTGTGCCATCCATCAGTCCTTCCAATCTACACTGAACTTAAAGAGTAAGAGAATATTTATTACTGATTATTAAAAAGAACATTTTCATCTGAATGATAGGAATATTGAGTTATATACTGCAGTGCTGTCATTATCCAAAGGAGAGGGAATATTTGACACTGACCCCTCTCCCCAGCATTCCAGAAAGATTTGATTCACTTGAGGGGGGAATTGAAGGGACATTGTTACTCGCTGGGCATTTTCTTTAGATCTGCACAACTATTTGTAGAAACACCAATAGTGCTAACAATCAGTCTAAAGGGATCTTGAGCTATAGCACCATTATTCACATCTGGCTCAAAGGCAGCTTAACCTAGCAGAGATGTAAATGTGGGTTTTTTCCCCCGCTCCCTTTTATCCTTACTCTTTCAATCTGGTGTTAAAAAGTTAAGAACTACTGTGTTTTCTCGAAAAGAAGACCAGATCTTATTTTCTTTTGACCCCCTGAAAAAACAGCTAGGGCTTCTTTTCAGGTGGGTCTAATTATTGACTTACCATGGCACCGACAGCACCGCCCAGCCCAGCAGGAACCCATTGCCGGCCCACTTCTGTACCTGCTTGCCGCCCCTCGCACGCGTCACCCCCAGCCTCCATTTTGCCGTCAGAGCCTTCCTTGAAAGCCCTCTGCAGCTGAGAAACGGGCTTCAGATTGATGCACGTGGCACTCCCTGGCTTCCATTTCGCCATCAGAGACCTTCCGGAAAGCCCTCTGCAATCAAAAAACAGGCTCCGGATTGATGCATGTAGCGCTCCTGGCCTCCATTTTGCCGTCAGAGCCTTCTGGAAAGCCCTCTGCAGGTGATAACAGAGGGCTTTCCGGAAGGCTCAGACAGTAAAAGGATCAATCTGGAGCTCTTTTATTGACTACAAAGGGCTAAGGCATCTGTAGCCGATAAAAGAGCTCTGGATCAATCCGGAGTGCTGTTGTTGGCTGCAGAGGGCTTTCCGGAAGACTCTAACGGCAAAATGGAGGCCAGTGGCAATGTGCGCATCAATCTGGACCTCATCTCTTGGTTGCAGAGGGCTTTCCAGAAGGCCTCTGATGGCAAAATGGAGGCTGGGAGTGCCACACATGTCAATCTGGAGCCCGTTTCTCAGCTGCAGAAGGCTTTCCGGAAGGCTCTTCACGGCGAAACTGAGGCTGGGGGTGACACATGTGAGCGGCTACAAGCAGCCACAGAAAAAGTGGGCCGCAGAAGAAGCAGCTGCAGAAGAAGGCGAGGCAAGTGTTGGGGTGTGCGAGGCCTGGTAAGTAGGGCAGCTCCACCCCCCACCCCCACCCTAGCTTAATTTTTACCTCACCCCAGCCCCTGCACTCTGGGGTGGGCAGGATCTTAATTAGGGCTAAATTTGGGGGTAGGGCTTAATTTGAGTGAATGTGTTCAAAAAACATAGGGCTTCTTTTTGGGGTGGGTCTTATTTGGGGGGAAACACGGTATACCATTAAAATCTGGAAGGCAGAGTATATTGAATTCTCAGGTCTTCTAAGGATCTTTGTTTTAAATATATATATAAGCCTAATTAAAAATTTGAAAGCACAGATATTTCTGTATCCTGTAAAGTTTACATGCTTTAAGGCAGAATCACAATCCCAGAAATTGTATAGGGGTTTTAGATATATAAGTAAAATAAATACCTTGGTATTCTCCAAGTGTTTGGACTACCATTGCATAATTCCTAACCATAAACTATTCTAGCAAGAGTTAAGAATTTTATTGTTGCAGCCTAAACTATCTGTGAAAAGTCAGGTTGTCAGTGTTTAATTAATTGATTGATTTATATGGCCACCCATTTCACACTGGCAACTCTGGAAAGATAACAGATAATTAAAAACCCAAGAAGAAACAATGAAAACTTTTTTGTGAACTTCAGCTTTAGTTGTGCGCATTAAATTTAGCACATATGAAATTGGCTAATATCCCTATTATAAACAGTCTTCGTATATCTATCCAAATAGAATGATGTCTAAAAGGGACTACTCAAAATCAAACAAAATTAATCTGTCTTCTTTAGCATTGTTTTCTAGATCTATTTGAGAACTTTAATCTTTATAGATTAATACAAACTCATCTGATCCATAACTCCTGAAATAATTGCCAGATTAAATTATATTTTTCATTTCTTTAGATTTTGTACTGCAACGCTGTATTCAAAACATGTAACAAATTTATTAAATATTTTAGCATAAATGTGCTTGAGTTAAAATATTTTGTAAATAAAAATGCACTCATACAAATGCATTTGTAATTATTTAAACACAAAACCTATATATTTTAGGGTTTATTAACCCTAAAATTAAAGTCATTAAGTAATCTTTTTACTTAATGACTGTTCAAAGATACAATGGACTTGAAAAAAGTTACTTATGACTTATCCTTAAAGTTATGACTGCCACACCACCACTGAGATCACATTGCATTTTGGGTGGTTGCATTTCCAACATTTTTACCACTTTCTGGCAAAAATGCCCATTGGAAAAGCTGGATTTGGACTTGCAATCCTATGATTTATTTAACAACTTTATAAAACAATGGTAAAATTGCATCTTATGACCATAATGTTTTACGACTAAAATTGCACCCAATTGTGGGCATAAGTTGAAGACTACCTGTATGAAAAATTACTAATTAGTGTGGAAGAAAAAACACATTTATTGATGAGTGCATGGACTGAAAAGAGCCTGCTTCATCTAGCCCAAGGGTGTCAACCCACGGCCCGCGGGCCAGATGCATCATGTGCTGCCCCACCCCCGCCCAGTTTAGCAAAGGGGGGAAAGTCCCGATACATCACATGACAATGCAAGTTTGACACCGCTGATCTAGCCTGTTTCCTGTTAGTTGAAGTCTTTAAATTGGGGATTCATGTTATTAAGCTTAACAGTTTATATAAGCACAGTATATGCTGCTATAATGAGCTACTACTGCTTAATAGCCTATTTTGACCTACCATGGTTTTTTTGATGATTCAATGATTGCTTAGTGCTAACACAATGAGGAAACTATTATTTATATATTAGACTCAAAGGATTTAAAACTTTTCATTTCTTAGTTTGCCATTTTGTTTCTTCTTTCTTTAACCAGATTAAAATATTATTTGTAAATCAGATTCCTGTTGTTGCTTAAATCATCCTTAAAACTGTTGGTTAAGAGTTTTTTTTCTTCCAAGTCAGTATTACATTCTCACAATCTCAGAATCCTAGACAGTGCATTACTGCTTTTATCCCTATAGATCAGGGGTGTCAAACTCGCAGCCTGTGGGCCAGATGCATCACATGCTGGCCACTCTCACCCCTGTTTTATCGAAGGGGAAAAAAGTTGTGATACATCACATGATGACGTGTCGTCATGAGTTTGACACCCCTGCTATAGATCATACCTTTATATTTCTCTTGTCCTAGATTTTTGGCTGCTGGATATTCGATTCCATTTGGTATCAGATTTAGATACTATAAGCTTGAATGATGATACTGCATGATATTATATGTATTTTGTTGATTTATTTATTTAAAAATGTGTTATCCCATTTTAATGCATAGATGTTAGTTTGGATGGTTGAAAGTTAAGATGAGATCAAAATTAGAACATAAAATAATAAAATAAAATAATATCAAATAACAGCAAGCACAGTCTTGAAATAAAGTTTTCTGTCTGTAACGTAAAGACTTTCTAAAAATCTTGCTGAAAATCCACCAGAGAAGGGGTTAGCCTATTCTCCTAAGGCCAGCTATTAAATGGTTTAGATTCAGCTATTGGGAAAGATTTTTTCTGTTGTCCTTAAGATACTTGCTTCCATTACTTTCAGCACACAGAGAATGAACTTTACATCAAAATGTACATGCAGCAAAATTATCTCTAAGTGGTCTTGGATAAGCTATTTATAAGTCTTCACTAATGCTTTGAATAGACACAGTAACAAACTCTATTCTAAATAGTAATAGGTAAGGAGCTTGCACACATTCAGAATCTAAAGGAAGGATTACTGTGAAGGCATAATCATCATCTTTCACAGCATATGGGGATGGATTCTTTCTTTCATGTCATAATCACAACAGAATCCTTCTCTTCCACTTCAAGAACTACTGTAACTTTCCTATGAAACTAGATAGGAATTTGGGGCATTACCAAAACATCCAATTTGGCTTATTGTGATCATTCTAACAGCTGTTGTTTGCAGTGGGAGAAAAATGCACATGTTAATCCACATGTTTAATCACATATATTACTATACTTACAGTAAGTTTATTCATTTGCTTCCACTATAGATAGATCTTTGTAGGGCCCCACTTGCATTGCTCTGACACTGTTACTAAGAACCTTGCAAAAAGAAACGAGGTAGGATGCTGGCAAGGAAGCTTTTCAGTTGTGCTGCCCAATCTTGGAACCTAATTCCCATGGAGACTCTTTAGGACTTTTCCCCAGGATTGCAATTTTTAATGTGCAAGGAGCCCTAGGTTCTAGTTTTAGTGAATGTTTTTTTCAATTTTGTGGTACATACATTATTTTTTAATTCTGTACTAGCAATGCAAGCTGTTTTGAGATTATACATACTATACTAAAGAATGACCTCCTAAGAAACATGTACACATTCATATGAAATAAGATGAGATTTGGATGGAAATTAGAAAGTGAACTTTTTAATAATTAATTCTTAAATTTGGGGGATGTTTCATGTGTTATAAATATGTTCCTTCGTGACAGTGAATGAGGAATGCATTTGAGAATTTATATATTAGCCCTTCTTGTTGTTGTTAGTTGCAAAGTTGTGCCTAACCCATCAGAACCCAATGGACAACTTTCCTCCAGGCCTTCCTGTCCTCTAACATCCCCCAGAGACCATTTAAGCTCACGCCGACTGCTTCAGTGACTCCATCCAGCCACTCATTCTCTGCTGTCCCTTTCTTCTTTTGCCCTCAATCGTTCCCAGCATTAGGCTCTTCTCCAGTGAGTCTTTCCTTCTCATTAAGTGGCCAAAGTATTTCAGTTTCATCTTCAGGATCTGGCCTTCTAAAGAGCAGTCAGGGTTGATCTGCTCTAGGACTGGTTGGTTTGATCGCCTTGCAGTCCAAGGCAATCAAATTCCTTTCCCAATTTTGAACCAATCAGTGGTTCCGTGTCCAGTTCTCACTGTTGCTTCTTGACCCGCATATAGGTTTCTCAAGAGACAAATAAGATGGTCTGGTACTCCCATCTCTCAAGAACTTGCCACAGTTTGTTGTGGCCCACACAATCAAAGGCTTTAGCATAGTCAATGAAGCAGAAGTAGATGTTTTTCTGGAACTCTCTAGCTTTCTCCATGATCCAGCGTATGTTGGCAATTTGATGTCTAGTTCCTCTGCCTCTTCGAAATCTTGCCTGTACTTCTGGTAGTTCTCAGTTCACATACTGCTGGAGCCTAGCTTGTAGGATTTTGAGCATAACTTTGCTAGCATGTGAAATGAGTGCAACGGTGCGGTAGTTTGAGCATTCTTTAGCATTGCCTTTCTTTGGAATTGGAATGTAACTGACCTTTTCCAATCCTGTGGCCACTGTTGAGTTTTCCAAATTTGCTGGGATATTGAGTGTAGCACTTTCAGTGCATCATCTTTTAAGATTTTGAATAGCTCAGCTGGAATACTGTCACTTCCACTAGCTTTGTTGTTGCACAGATTTCCTAAGGCCCATTTGATTTCACATTCTAGGATGTCTGGCTCGAAGTCAGTGACCACCCCATCTTGGTTATCAGGGATGTTAAGTTTGTTCTTGTATAGTTCTTTTGTGTAATTTTGCCACCTCTTCTTAATCTCTTCTGCCTCTGTTACGTCCCTGCCATTTTGGTCCTTTATCACGTCCATCTTTGCATGAAACGTTCCCTTCATATCTCCAATTTTCTTGAAGAGATCTCTGGTCCTCTCTATTCTATTGTTTTTTTCTATTTCTTTGCACTGTTCATTTAAGAAGGCATTCTTATCTCTTCTAGCTATTCTCTGTAAATCTGCATTCAATTGGTGTATCTTTCTCTTTCTCCCTTGCCTTTCGCTTCCCTTCTTTCCTCAGCTATTTGTAAGGCTTCCTCAGACAGCCATTTTCCTTTCTTGCATTTCTTTTTCTTTGGGATGGTTGTAGTTGCTACCTCTTGTACAATGTTGCAAACCTCTGTCCATAGTTCTTCAGGCACTCTGTCTATCAGATCTAATTCCTTAAATCTATTTGTCACCTCTACTGTATAGTCATCATTTAGTTCATACCTGAGTGGCCTAGTGCTTTTCCCTACTTTCTTCAATTTAAGCCTAAATTTTGCAACGAGAAGCTCATGATCTGAGCCACAGTCAGCTCCTGGTCTGGTTTTTACTGACTGTATAGAGCTTCTCTATCTTTGGCTGCAGAGCACATAGTCAATCTGATTTCTGTGTTGACCGTCTGGTGATGTCCATGTGTAGAAAGACGTCTCTTGGGTTGTTGGAAAAGAGTGTTTGCTATGACCATTGTATTCTCTTGACAAAATTCTATCAGTCCATGCCCTGCCTCATTTTGTACTCCAAGACCAAATTTGCCTGTTATTCTGGTTATCTTTTGACTTCCTACTTTAGCATTACAATCCCACATGATGATAAGGACATCATTTTTTGGTGTTAATTCTAGAAGGTGTTGTAGATCTTCATAGAACCGATCAACTTCAGCCTCTTCAGCACCAGTGGTTGGGGCATAGACTTGGACTACTGTGTTATGGAATGGTTTGCCTTGGATTCAAACTGAGATCATTCTGTCATTTTGGGGATTGTATCCCAGTACTGCTTTTCCTATTCTTTTATTGACTATGACGACTACTCCAATTCTTCTGAGAGATTCTTGCCCGCAGTAGTATACGTAATGTTCATCTGAATTAAATTCACCCATTCCTGTCCATTTTAGTTCACTGATTCCTAAGATGTCGATGTTCAGTCTTGTCATCTCTTATTTGACCACATCCAGCTTGCCTTGATTCATGGATCTTACATTCCAGGTTCCTATGGAGTATAGATCTTTACAGCATTGGACTTTCCTTTGACCACCAGATGCATCCACAGCTGAGCGTCCTTTCAGCTTTGGCCCAGTCACTTCACTCTTTCTGGCACTACTAGTATTAGCCCTCTGCTCTTCCCCAGTAGCATATTGGATACCTTCCGACCTGAGGAGCTCATCTTCTGGCGTCATATCCTTTTTCATTTTGGTACTGTCCATGGGGTTTTCATGGCAAAGATACTGGAGTGAGTTGCCATTTCCTTCTCCAGTGGATCACGTTTTGTCAGAACTCTCTGCTACAACCTGTCCATTTTGGGTGGCCTTGCACGGCATAGCTCATAGCTTCATTGCGCTGCACAAGCCCCTTTGCCACGACAAGGCAGTGATCCATGAAAGGGATATTAGCCCTTAATCATTGTTAAAAGAGTTGGATTAAGAATGAAGTATCAGTTTTTACTATTTGCCTTCGTAACAAAGCTTCACATTATTACTCATTTTATCTATAAATGAGTATAGTAAATGGTATAGTGTTTGTGAGCATGTATTAAAATTTAATAAATGTTGCTGAGGAGTTAGGCAGCCTCTGAATGAAAATAATAATGGAATAATAATACCACCAATCTTCATTTATCTTCATTCCTCTCCCTCTCCCCCCCCTTTTTTTTTTACAGTCATTCGCAGAAAAGAATGCAGATGGTTACAAAAATCTCTTTCTTTGCCATGTTTGTCATGTACTTTTTAACTGCTATTTTTGGCTACTTGACATTTTATGGTATGTATGTATCTTCCCTAACATGCATGATATTTTAGGTAACTTCTTGATTCATAATATTTTTTAAAGCAAGCAACTGAGGCCAATAATGATTACCCTATAATTCAAACATTATCACAGTTAAACATGAATTTTATAAAATGTGTATGTTGCCACTTTCTTCCTTCTTTGTACAGAAAGTAACATCCAGATGAGGAGGCCTCATGCTTAATTTGAAAAGGATATTTTCTTATCTGATGATGCTGTTCTGCTGCTGGACTGGACTGTGGTCACATGATCTTTATTTTCAATATTCCATGACATTTCTCAGCCAGTCTAGCAGGATTTTGCCCCCACCCCCACCCCAAACAGCCACTTTAAGGGAAGGGGAAAAGCCTTAGCCACCCAGTGTCACCTCAAACCGCAAGATGAGTGGTATATAAATTTGAGAAATGAAATTTTATGAAGGAAGGAAAGAAGAAAGGAAGGCAGGAAAAGGAAGAGGAACAGGTTCCCTGTAAGCCCTTCCCAGTCCATGCCACTCCCTTCTGTGTGCCCCCAACCTGTGCCACATCCCTGTACACCTTCCCTGACCAATGTTGTGCCCTCCATGTCACACTTTTTGTAATCTGCACCATCCCTTGTTAGCACCTTGTCTGACCAATGTAGCACCTTTTGTACAACTACACGCACCTTCTCCAACCCACATCCTTTCATGCACATTGTCCAACCCATGCAGCACCTCTTGGGCACCCTTATACACCCTTCATGTAACCCCACTCACCATCTCTTGACCTGCATATCACACTCTACACACTCCCAAGCACCTTCAAGCACTACCCACAACCTCTCATGTGCAATCCCTGACTGGTGCAGTACCTTTTACACAACTCTGTGACCCCACACACCCCTCCACTCCCTATCCAATCCACACACCACCTCACATACACTCCAGGAACCCTCCTGACTACCCATCTGTATACCATCCCTGATGGCATCTTTAGTAAACATCCACATCCTCTTCCCAACCGACAGTATTTCTCACACACCTCCATGTATCATTTCTGACCTGCACCACCTCACTTTCACCCCCAACCAATGGCAGTCACATACCTGCCTGCTGGCCTTGGACTTGAAACTTCCTGTTGGCTTCTCCACTGACTTTCTCCCTAGCAAAGAGATGGGAGGGAGGGAGGGAGGGAGGGAGGGAGGAAGGAAGGAAGGATGCTCCCTGCCAACTTCTCACAAGGTAATTCTACAGGAAAACTGGCAGGAAGTCAGAACTCACTCCCACTCCTTTTTTGCCCACCCATGGTCATTCTTTTTCTCTCTTTAAGTAAGGAAATATCTCTAAAACAATGACCCAATGGGCATGGGTTGTCCAGTTATTAGCATACATTTCTATGTCTGCAATACATATTTATTATCTTTGCATTTGTTTCAGGATTCTGGAAAGTAACATATAGAACAGGGGTGTCAAACTTAAAGCCTGCGGGGCAGATCCAGCCCACGGTGTTATTAGAACTGGCTCACAAGGCCACCCTGGAAACAGCGAAGGACTGGCCCGTGGTGCCTCAGCCTGGCCCAGGCCAACCGGGTGCTGATCTACAACCTGGTGGCGGTCATCCAGGCAAGAACGTGGTCAGCCTTAGATCTGCAGAGCCACCCTGGAGCCAGCGTTGGGGCGGCACCACCCCGTACCTTGAGCGCATTCACAAGAGGTGGTGAGCATGTGGGAACTGGCATCCTTTCACCCAGGATGCCAGTGCTTGCTGCCTCCTTATGTGTGTGCCCAGGGGGCAGGGCCGAGGTGGCAGGGGCTGCCCCAAGCTGGCTCCAAAGCGGCACTGCGGATCGAAGGCTGACTGCGTTCTGGCCCAGATGGCCGCCATCACATTGTAGATCAGCACCACATCTGCACTAACACCTCCATACCCCTCTCACCGGCCTGGCCTCACAGCCCTCGAGGCTTCCCTTTCGCCGAGGCAGCAGGGCGGTCCCTCGCTGGTTCCAGGGTAGCTGTGGATCAGATCTAAGGCTGGCCACATTCTGGCCTAGATGGCTCCAAAAATTGTAGATCAGCACCACACCAACCACCAGCACCTCCATGCCTTGCTCGCCAGCCTGGCCTTGCAGCACATGAGGGTTCTGTTTCACTGGGACTGCCCCCGCCCCTGCATGGGAAAGCTGCCCTCGTGCCTTCCTGAGTGCGGAGGAAGGAAGGAGGAGAGGGAGGGAGGGAGAAAGGAAGGAAGAAAAAGGGTAGGGATAGGAGAAGTAAGGGTGGGAAAGGAGAAGGAGGAGGAGGGAAAGAGGAAGGAGAAGGGGAAGGAAGGAAGTTGAAAATGAGAAGGAGGGAAGGGAAGGAAGGAAGATGGGAATAAGAAGGAGGAAAGGAAGGAAGATGGCAATGAGAAGGAAAGAAGGAAGATGGCAATGAGAAGGAAGGAGAGAGATTATGAGAGAGGGGGTCTGAGGAAAGTCCTGCCTTAGCATTTGGCCTTTCGCCATCCCCTTGTCCACTCCTCTCCCTGTGGTCTCCCATCCTATAGCTAAGGATGCTTTGGTTACAAAGCCGGGTCCTCTCGCAAGAACCCGCACACTTTGCCTGCCCGCACACACCATGAGCAACGTGGCCAAGGAGAGCAAGCACAGCAGCAGCAGTCTCGAGGAGGAGTAAGTGCAGCTGGATGCCCCCTTGGGGAAGTGTGGCTGGGCTGGGCTGGGCTGTGGGGTCTTGGTGCCCTGGGAGCTTGAGAGCAGGCTGGGTGCTTTCCCTCCACTGCTCAGAGCTCCAGGCAGCCAATGGCGCTGTCCAGGGGTCCTCCGCATGGCCTGAGAGGGACAGCGAGGCTCCTCTGGTGGACAAGGGTTTGGCGCTTGCCCTGGTCTTACCTTCCTCTTCTGAAGACAATGGATCCCCCCAACCCCCCAATATGAGCGACATTCAGCTGGCCACGCCTACCACCCAGCCCCCTGAGATCAACCACAACCCTGATGTGGCCCTCAATGAAATCGAGTTTGACACCCCTGATATAGAAGATTATAATGCTAATCAACTTTGATTTAAATTTGAAATTCGGATCAGAAAATTGATTTGAGTTAGAAAATCATATAGATTCTCACTTCTGAATCAATTAAGAAAAAGCACATAACCACAAATATTCATTGAATATTGAATTACTGAGTCTAAGTCTCTGTTAGCAGATACAAATGGATCCTACAGTTTGATGCGCTGAACCATTCTGATAATTCAATTTGAAAGGGTGATTCACCAGCCTCATTTCAAAAGATTAACTCACAAGTTGTTTGAGATGTTTTTTTACTAAATGGCAGCTTGTATTAATTAATTATCTGACTGCTAGAACAGCTCTATCATTGTTTTCCCTGCAGAATCTGTACAATCAGATTTGCTTCACAAATACCAGAATAAAGATGACATCCTTGTCTTAACTGTTCGTGTTGCCGTCATTGTTGCAGTGATACTTACAGTCCCTGTGTTATTTTTCACTGTAAGTTGGAATTTTCTGTCCATTTGTTAATAGATTGGTAGTTCCTGAATACAAGAATTGAATGTTTGCTTCCTTATTTAGTTTTTGTTTTAGCAGGAATAGATTGCAAGTTAACATCAATCCCTAGCCTCCTAAATTCCAAATATTTGCAAAGCTGAAAATATTTTTTACTCAAAAAAAAGTATGATTTAAGAACTGTCCATTTCTGCTTTCATTAAACCAATTGACATGTAGTTCTCAATTGTGTCTAATAAATAATATACTTATTGATCATGCTGCAAAAACAACATTTCCTTTCTGAGCCATCCTATTTTCCCATTTACTCCATGAAGTTCTATTGATGGCCTGTTTTGGTTCATGAATTATGATTTGATACGCAGCTGACTCAGTCTGCATTACAGTTGTTTGTATCTTTCATTTTCCTCCTTCTGCTCCTTCTTGTTCTCTGATATGTAGATACTCTGAAGGCTAGAATGTTTAAAGGGATTTGGAATGTTGAAGTGTTCTATTTGTCTTTACTATGACATAAATAATTGCTGATACTACTTGTCAATGCTTAAATATTAAAACAAGAACATTGATGTTCAGTGATATTGTTCAGCCTTCCACAAATCCAGACTATATTAGGACATAAATCCCATCATTCCAGGATATTGCTCATTGATGACCAGTATAAAAATAATGGAAATTATAGTACAGGTAATCCCCGGGTTATGAATGTTCCCTTAGCGGGCATTCAAAGTTATGTGATAAGCACCCTATAGCGTTTACGAATAAGTCCTAAAATTATGAATATTGCAGCAACACAGCAAAAAAAAGGGATCCTGAAAGAGAAGACTGGAAGTGCCAGAGACAGAAAGTATCCCAACCCACTCTGGTCTCTAGTCTCACCCACTGCTTGCTTCAGCCAGATCATTCCAAATAATTACCTGCAATGAAACTTTTAGTTTCTCTGGATATGATGCTCATAAAGTGTCTTAATTTAATTACCTCTGAATGTTCTGGCCAAGAACCCAATGATTACTGTAATTGTCCATGTCAGTAAGACACTTTTTTTTTTTTTTGATTTGATTTATATGCCGCCCTTCTCCGGAGACTCAGGGCGGCTTACAATGCGTTAAGCAATAGCCTTCATTCTTTTGCATATTTTTTATACAAAGTCAGCTTATTGCCCCCACAAACTGGGTCCTCATTTCACCTACCTTAGAAAGGATGGAAGGCTGAGTCAACCTTGAGCCTTGGAGAGATTCGAACCAGCAGAAATTGCAGGCAGCTGTGTTAATAATAGGGTGCACTAAACCACTGTACTATCAAGGCTCAAGACACTTCATTGCATTTAATTCCAAAATTTTTGTTTTTTGTTCAGTGGGCCTTTTTTCCACACTTTCTTTTGGATTGGCCTTTTGGATATCTTGGAACTATATTTTCCAGGACTTACAAATATGCTGGGAATTCTTAGAGGTCATAGTTTCAAACAATTCCAGAGATTCCATATTGGGAATATGGAAATGATAACTTTTTCACTTCTTTTAAATCATTCCATTAAAAAGTAGTAGGAAAGTAGCACCAAGTTACGAATGTTCCCTTAGTGAATGTTCGAAGTTACACGATAAGTACCCACTAGCGTTCATGAAGAAGTCCTGAAATTACAAATGTTGCAGCACTACAGCAGTTGTTCGTCCTTACGAATGACTGCAAAGGCTCTGCAACATTCACCCTGCCTATTCTTTACAAGCACTCCACCTGTGGAGACACGCTTACCTTGCGAAGATATCTCTATTGCTCTTTCTTTGCCTGCTTCATTGCTTTAGCATTTCGGTGCAGTGGCAGAAAACAGGCCTACCGTACTGAAAGATCATGCGAGATTAATAGTGCGAGATCTCGTGCTACTGATCTTGTGTGATCTTGCACTTTAGGCCTCTGTGTGAATTGAGGCCTGGATATTTGCAAACTGTGGGAAGGCTTTGGTCCTTCAGACCTTCCTTCTGTTTGCAGTTTCTTTTCCAAAGCCCGCAGGGAGATTGCATTCCTGTAGGCTTTGGCAGTCCTTTGCAAAAAGGTTGGCTGGCACCAGCAGAGCTTGGGAGGAGCGGGCGCATCCCTACAAAGCTCTGTTCCTACCAACAAAGGCTTTTTGAAAAGGGCTGCTGAAGCCTAAAGAGATACAATCCTCAAGTGCTTTGCCAACGAGAAAGGAGGACTTGACAAGGCCTCTGATGATGAAAAACGAGGACCGGAAGAACGGCGCAGCCCTCCAGGCCTCCTTTTTCGTCACCAGAGGCCTCGTCAAGCCCTTTGATGATAGGAGGAAGCAGGCAAAGAAACTGGCTGGAGAAGAGACAGATCTTCATAAGGTAAATCACCTGATGTGGCAGGATGAGGGAGGAAGCAATTTTGGGGACCATAGGGGAGGAGAATGAGGTATTTGTGGTCAGGGGAGGCCTTGGCTGGTCTGAAGTAGCTCAATTTTGGCCGGCAAAGTGCTGGGCAAGGCCTACGCACACAAAAACGGAGCTACAGAGGGGTGTGCACGGCTGAGAGGCTGGAGAGGAGGCAGCTTGCTAGATCTTTGCATGGTAAGTGACCTGGCGCAGCAGATTGGGTGGGAGGTAAAACAATTGTGGGGAGCATGAGTTCAGTGGGTTGGGGAGGCCTTGGATGGTCTTAAGCAGGTGGCCTGTCCCATCACTAGCCCCCTCCCGGCCTTCCCCATCCCGAGATACCTCATGTGCACTTAAAGAGTGCACTTAAAGATACATTCGATGTATGTATCGATGTAATACATTCGATTATCAAATTTGTGGGCAAAAGTAGGGAGTGATCCTGTTCAAGGTACAAGATTCATTCCCACAAATCCTCGGCTTACAAATGGAATGGGCAGGCTCCATTATATTCATAACTCCAGGACTATCTGTGTTCAGTATGGCTGATTTAGAAAACCTGATATAGTGCAAAAGATCAAACTAGCTTTCTATGCATTTATTTTAAACATTAAAATTGAGAAGTACAGGTAACAATCGACTTAAAACAATTGATTTTGTGACCATTCAACATTACAACAGCACTGAAAAAAATGTTTTATGAGCATTTTTTATACTTACAATGGTTGCAGCATCCTCATGGTCACATAATCAAAACTGATGCTTGGCAACTGGTTCATATTTATGACAGTTGCATTATCCTGGATCATGTGATCAGCTTTTTATGATCTAACAAGCAAAGTCAATAGGGAAGCCAAATTCACTTAACAACCATGTTATTAACAACTGCAATGATTCCCTTAACAACTGTGGCAAGAAAGGTCATAAAATGGGCAAAACTCACTTAACAAATCTCTCTCTTAACAACATAAATTTTGGGCTCAATTGTAGTCATATGTCAAGGACTACCCATATCACTTCCCCCCCAAAAAAAAATCCTTGTAGATGTTTATAATCAAAGCAATTCATAAAACATGTAAAAGAATTTTATAAAATACAGAATGAAATAAAAAGTAAATATTAAGACAATAACAGGAACTCCAAGCAACAATAAAAAGTTTAAAATCACTGTTACAGCAAATAAAAACATTAGCCATACTTTGTTGGGGAAGGCATTCCAAATTTGGCTAATCAACCAATGTAAAGGCTTGTTCCTGGGTAACTTTCTGTCATATCTCAGCATAAGAAGTCATCCCAAGCAGGCCTTTGAGGCTGACCATGGCACAAATAGGAACATTCAGAAAAATTCCTTCAGGTCCCACAAATGGAAGAGTTTTATAGATTAAAACTATAATCTAGAGTTGGGACTAGAAACAAACTGGGATTCAGGAAAGGTAAGAGCTAATCTGATACGTTTATATTATCCAAGTCTAGGCAGCACCCTTACTGCAGTATTTTATAGAAGACTATGGAATTCCCCAGGTAGTCAAGTCAAGCCTCCTCTGAATTCCTGAACAATCAGAACTCAAAGGCAATCATACGCTCTTATGATATCAGTTCAAATATTTATCAGAAAGTAGAAAGTGCAGTTTTAAAAAATAAAAAAAAATTTAAAAAAAAGTAGAAAGTGAAAATATTATATAATATAAATATGTGTTCATTGTTCTCCTTTCTTTAACAATTTCACATGAAAATTCTGCTTGGTATGAGAGATTAAGTATTTTAAATTTGGCAAAAAAGCAATTCAATTTTTAATTTGAAGCAAAATTTTAATGTTTTATTAGAACAAGTTATGATAGCATAAAAAAGCTCTAGCTGAAACAAATAGCAATAGAATTGAAAATGCTGATATTCACAAATATGATATATTAATTCCTCTAAATGAACACAGAATATAATACTGAAGGAGAATTAATAAAAGGATGTCTGTCCCATGTAACATTTTGCCTAACAGATTTATATTTTTTTTCTTCCATAGGTTCGTTCATCTATATTTGAGCTTGCTAGAAAAACCAAATTTCATTTATGCCAACACATTGTGGTTACATTGATCCTTTTGATGATTATTAACCTGCTGGTTATTTTTATACCTTCCATGAAGGATATTTTTGGAGTTGTAGGTACAGTATGTTAAATATATTTAATTAAGATTTCCTCCTTTGTTAGGCTTAGACTTATAAATTGTTTATTATAACACCAAAATGTTTCTCATTGTCATAGGAACAACATCTGCTAATATGTTGATTTTTATTCTTCCATCTTCACTCTATTTGAAAATCACCCATCAAGATGGTTCAAAACTGATTCAGAGAATTTGGGTAAGTTAGTATGCTTTGTTATCCTTCATTAAACAAGATTAAAAGCTGTACTGTGCAAGTGTAACAAAGGTAGAACATACTATTTCTCCAGAGTGAAGGGTCTTAGATCTTTCCAGTATGCAAACAGCTAAATGAGTCAGCATTCATGTCAGAAGGCAACAAAGATAAATACTTGTTTGCAAATGGAGTACCATTTGCAAACAAATACCAGTATCTTAAAATGATCTGCAGTAAATTGCTTGCACTGTTTATGAATAAGAATGAAGATTTAAAGAAGAGAACCTAATCATACAGGTCTCTTAATCACAGATGGTGCTTTCAAACTTAGAACAGGTTTCTCATTTGATAGCCTTTCCCAATACAAGGCAACAGAAACCAAGGATATTGGGAATGCAGGAACAAAACTCAAAGATGCCTGACAAGGCTAAGATTATATATTCTGAAATAACTTCAAAGCCATTTCCAAAATATTTGAAGCATCTATTTTAAAAGCAAAATAATTGTTTTAAACTCAAAACAGGACTGCATTTAGAATGCAAGATGAAGCAAATTAGAAACATTTTGCACACCTCTGAATTAAATTTGTAAGATAGAATTATCCATGAATTGCTGACATAATTAGAAATTGATTGTGTGTTGGCTTCCTTGCCTTCCCCATGAACATATTTCTTCTTATATTTAAAGCCCATTCTCAATTGGCTAATCATTATATAATAGAAGGGTGCAGCTTTTCCCAAATTGGAGACCACACTTTCCCTTTGAATCCCACACCTAGGAATGTACTTCTAAATAGTTTACTTTTAAATAAAGTAAGAATAATTAATAGGATATTGCTCATGCATTTGATAATTTTCCCATTCTTCCAATGCAAAATTTGTGGTAGCAACTTTTCAATGTCTTTAAGAACAACACCCTGGATGCTCACATTGGAGCACACACTTGCATGTAAATAAATGTAAATAATATCTCATTTTGGTTCTAGGCTTCCCTCTTTTTGGCATTAGGAATTTTATTTTCCATGGTGAGCATTCCTCTTGTTATCTATGATTGGGTGCATTAAGACATGCCACTGAAGGTTAGTGAGATACCAAGAAGAACGCATTATCTCCTTGCTGTTCACAAAAATCACTAATCACCTATTTTGCCAGTATGTCCTACTCATCAGAAATTTCCTCTATTAAACAAACAAACAAGAAATAATCATCACTGCATATTTTCCACAGGAGATAGTTGTTAATTTGTAATTTTTGCATCAGTATTATTACAGTGGTCAGAACAATTTCACAGATCCCATTGGTCATAGGTCTTCTGTATGCAGTAAATGGTAATGAAATACCTGAAGAATATCTTCTGCTTCATACATTGCACAGGAATATTTCTTCTGATTTTCAGCTAAAATCCATTATCCATTATCCTGATCAAAGTAAATCACACTGGTGCAGTAATGTGGTTAATGATTAGATAGATAACTAGTATTTTGTCACATATAGATTCTATGGAGTCTTTTGGTATTAGTAAACAAAAACTAATTATTTAAGCTCAGTTATCTTTGTGGGAGATGTGCATGCATGTGTACCCATTTTCAAAGTAGTCTCCCAGGAAATTGCACCTTGTCTCCCTGTCCCGCTACAGTATTATTTGAATTAAAATACACCAAAATCAAAAGAAACAGATCCAGAGGTAATGTGTGTGAGATACAAAATTTCTTGGTGCCAGGATTACATTTGTAAAAATATTTTGCTTTGCTTTGATGAAGTTGTGATCTTCTGGTTGGGAGCATTTCAAACTTTCTTTTGCTGTTACAAGAACAATAACAATAAAAAAGCTGTTGCCAAGGAAAATACATACTGATCCATTATAAATTCTATTTTAATATTGTGTAGTAAAATAGATACTGACAATTATCTTGCCAAAATCATATAATTAATAAAAAGGAGAGACTTTGTTCTTTAGCAGTACAGTAGAAATTTCTTCTAGTATCAAAGAAGACATCATTGCAATTGGCACCTGATATAATCATTGACATCTTTACTGGTTGGTAAATATTTTACTGGCACTGTGCAGCCTAAAAATGCAAATGAGAATGACATCTATTGACCTCTGATGCACAGAGATTGTCCGTAGTTCAAGAGTCTGCAGTTCATGAAAAGAAAGAATACAGGACATGCTGGCATTTATACACTTATCTTGATGCATTCTCTGGGTTGCATCCAGAGTTTTTTCAGAGCTTGCTATCACGTACATAGAAGCTTATAATCCTTTTTATTATGATATTTGTACTTTCATTATGGGCATTTCTAGACCATCTACATATAGCTGGTTCAGATTCTAGAACAGTGATGGTCCTGATACTCTTTTTGTGGTTTTTGTCACTTTTAAGAATGTATATTAATTCAGAGGGTCTTATTGCTTATGAGTTCTATAAAGCACTTTTCTTTACAGTCATATTGTGAAGTAGGTCAGTAATAGGTTTATTTTGCATAGATAATGCTGGGGGCAAAAAGATAATAGAATTAGGTTTCCTGTCCAGGCATTAGGCCATTTTGAAGGATAATACAAAAAAGCAAGCTGCTTCAGAGTTTGTACTACAGATGAGTCCTCAGAACTCAGGGTTTTTTTCTTAAAATGGAACAAAAGTTTTTTTTAATATATTTTTTATATTTATTTATTTTTATATGCCGCCCTTCTCCGGAGACTCAGGGCGGCTTACAATGCGTTAAGCAATAGCCTTCATACTTTTGTATATTTTATACAAAGTCAGCTTATTGCCCCCACAAACTGGGTCCTCATTTTACCCACCTTAGAAAGGATGGAAGGCTGAGTCAACCTTGAGCCTGGTGAGAATTGAACTCGCAGTAATTGCAGGCAGCTGGATGTTAAATGCTGCCTTAGTAGGAGGCATTAGCCTCCTACGCCACTCAGGCTCCTCAAGTTCTTCTTTTTTTTTTAAACTTTTATTTCATAGTCAACATACATCTTAAACAAAAAAATCAATCATATATATTTTTTTATTTTCCCCCCCTTCCTCCCTCCTATCCCAACCCCCCCCCCCTCCCCGGACTTCCCAGAACAAATGCAGGGTAAAAACATTTAATAAACCTTAATAAAAGACCCCACAAACTAACTAACTATAGATTTATCTATCACTTGTACTTTAACTCTCCTTGTTCAAAACAAAATATAACTTTTCTTGCTTAAAGGTAGTTAATCCCAATTAATTCAACAATAAACAAACAATTTAAAGCCCTTGAAAATATATTGAAAAATCTATAACCTTAAATTTAACATCCAAAAGAAAGTTTCTCTTTTAATCCATTACTTAAAGTAATTTTTACATATAATCCATCATAACCATAGAGATCATATCCTTGTTCATGTTTATATAACATCCAGTCATAAATAAAAAAAAATTCAAAACCAAACAAATCATATCCTTAATAAAAATTAATCATGTCTTGAATACCAATACAATCACCTCCACAGAATAACATTAATGTATATAACCTTCAATTTAACATCCAAAAGAAAATTTCTTTTTTAACCTAAGATCAACTTTAAATCATAAAAATCCGTTTTTATAACAGTTGAAACACCCAGTCATAAGTAAAAAAAAAAATTTTTTTCAAAACCAAACAAATCATATCCTTAATAAAAATCTTGAATACCAATACAATCATTCACCACGTTATCCTGCCTAACAAAGAAGAATAAAATTCTTCCACTTCCATTTCCCCGTTTTTTTCCCGAGCCTTCTTCTTCTGCTTTATTCCACCATCTTTTATTTTTACAAGCTTTTGTGTATTCAACTGTAATTTTATCTTCCAATCCTGTGCAGTTCACAAAGTAATTCCTTTTAAGCAACACACCTCTTTAATTAGGATTAAAAGTCCATTTTTATAAAGAAATTGTAATGTTCCATTTCTAATCCTTCTTGATATCTTGAAAATCCAAGCTTCTCCCAGCACTTTTCCTCTCATCTGCATCAAAACCTCTGGATAGATCTCTCTCCATATCTCCGGATTAACCTCCTTCAAGCTCATCAGTTTTTTCATAGTTTGGAAAACATCCTTTCCATGTTCCTCAGGCGCTTTTTGTTCTTCCTCCTCTTTCAACATTGCAACTTTGTTATCAATTTGAGTAATAAACTTCATCCAGTCTTTCCATAAATGATTTTTGCCGTGCTTCCAAAAAATCCACTGTCAGTATTTGTACACTTGCTGAATTATGTGCTGAGAAACCTCCGTTCTCTTCAAAAATCTTTGCCTCTGCCATCTTTTTCTTATGCTGCAAACTTCATTCAGCAAAGCTTCAAAGTACTGACAGCTATAACGACCTTAACAAGCGCAAACAAGCTTTAACAATCACTTTCTTCTTAAGCTTCCATTCTCAATCAGTGCCATTTTGGGTCTCTTTAAAACTTTCACTTGAATCTGAAAGGACTCATTATTCATCAGAGTTAAAGGAAGAAAAATACTTGCAAGAAACTCTCCTGTTTTGTTCTGCCTGCATAAAAATCAATCCTTGAAATCACTTGTTTCGCAGGGATGGTCAAAGACAGAATCCCGAGTCTGAAGCTGCTTTCCAGGCATTTGGGGAGCCCTCACCCTCTGCACCTCCAGGATTAATCCTGGAGGTTTGGGGGGGCTCTACCCTATACACCTGAGCACTCACCTCCCCCTCTTTGCCCGAGGGGGAAGTTCCAGCCGCCAAAACAACTGATTTACGCTGTTTTGGCGGTTTTACAGATCCCGGGAGTAGGAGCTCATAAAGGGGGCTCCTCAAGTTCTTAACATAAAATATCCTAGTAATTATCATAAGGATTTTGGGAATTTACAAATGTTCTGATTTGTTGGAAGGCAAATTACATACCATTTGCAATAAAGAGCAATAGTTCACAACATATTACAGTGGAGGTTGCCATCTTGATCATGGTGTGATGATGACAAACTCTTGTGCAAATTAAATATTAACTAGCTTAGGGGCAGCTAATTCCTTCAGTTATGTAATATGCAATTCCAAAAGAAGAAGAATGTATTATCAATGCTGACCGGCTCAAGGTTGACTCAGCCTTCTATCCTTCCCAAGTTTGTAATGAGGATCCAGATTCTTGGGGGGAATATGCTGACTCTAAACCACTTAGAGAGGGCTGTAAAAGCACTATGAAGCAGTATATAAGTCTAGTGCTATTGCTATTTCCAACTCAAAAGATTGCTGGGAAGAAATAAGGGAGTGGGTGGGATAATCAATCTATCTGTCTTTTATCCTTTCCATTGTGATGATTACTATCTGAAACATGAATGAAACAGATATATATTAATTATAGGAAGGTTTAGCTGAAAAAGAAAGATCTAGTTAAAAAGGATTGAATCAGGCTTAAGGGTATGAAGAAAAATAAAACCCTAGGAAGTTTCCTCCAGGCATCCCAGCTCAAGATATTGACATTGCTCCATTCTCAGTTCTCAGTTCTCCTGATGACAAGCCCAGAGTGGAATATGCACAGCCCACCCTCTCCACACAACACACAAAGATGCCACATGTGGGAAGTGCATAGCAGAAACACACAGACTTAACACATTAAATAAAAATTCCTTCTATGGCCACTGCTGATAAAGAGGTGGAAAAACTTTTTGGAAGCCATCCTTGGCTTTCTATACTTTATTTTTTTATTATAATATATGTTATAGAACATGGGTGTAAGTGGGATCCTGCTGCTTTTGGTAGAATGATGAAAGCTCTACCCATTTTGGATGTATGTGACACATGTAAGAAAGAAGCCGCACATACAATACAGGTAGTCTTTGACTTGCAATTATTCATTTAATGGCACTGAAAAAAGTGGCTTTTGACTGTTTTTCATACTTATGACTATTACAGCATCCCCATGGTGATAAAAGTTTGTATCACAGTTGCACTGTCCTGGGGTCATGTGATTATCATTTGTAACTCCTAGCCAACTTCCAACAAGAGAAATCAATGGAGGAAGCCAGATTTGCTTAACAATTATGCTTCACTTAACTGCAGTGATTTACTTAACAACTGTGGCAAAAAGGTCATAAAATGAGGTATAACTCACTTAACTGCCTTGCTTAGCAACAGAAATTTTGAGTCCAATTGTGATCATAAGTCTAGGACTACCTGTTTGATATATCTTGCCCCATGGACGTCCTTGCATAAAGAAATTTCAAAAAAGAGAGAATTCAAACTCTTTCTTTGTCCTGCCTTTGTGTTTATAAAAAACTGAGCAGGAGCTATTTTTTCATTGCTTTACAATTAGAAGGCATTTAAAAATGTTTCTTGGAGGAACTTTTGGTTGTTATAAGTATATAGACAACTGTTTCCAAATTCCCTACCCAGAAAGGGAATTAATTCCATCCCAACCATGCCAATCCGATTACTACAAAAATGGAGCTCTTTTCATTGCATTCTCTTGACTTTCCCACAGAAAAGGAATGGTGAACTACTAGGAATTTGGGCTTGACTACCCAGCAAAGAACTTAAATTATAAAATTATAAAGGTTTTTCCTAAGTATTAGCCAGTGGTTCTCAACCTCGAGAACTTTTAGAAGTCTAAACTTCAATTCCTAGAATTCTCCAGCCGACATACTGAATATTCATATATCTTGAAGTTCCTGAGACTGAGGAATAAGCTATTCCACTGTGGCAGAGCAGTATTTCTGCTTTTGGAGTGCTCCAACACTGGAGTGTTTAACAAGCACAACATCTTGCTGTAAACCTTTCAGCAAGGCAGAAATAAAGAAGAAATATTTGATTTTTTCCATCTATTCCTACTCATGTTTGTTTTGAATAATAGGATTTCCCTGACATTTCTGTATATGAGCTTCAGGGTTGACATAGAATGTATGTTTCCATACCCTTCCTCCAACATGTTCTCCCAGCCTTAGAAGCCCAATGGGCATTGATTTGCCTAATTTCCAATGTCTTGTACCTCCTCCCAGGGGCTATAAAATTGCATCCTAACTGAGCAATTTTTGTAAAGATAATATTTCCTCCTCACCATTTCCATCTAACAGTTCTGGAAGAATCACTTTTACCAGATTTATAATGCTTGGTCTCTAGGATATTAGACGATATTAAGAGTGGATAGCAAAAAGATAACCCTTAGGTATGATATTGCACTATTTATGTGAACACCAAAGAAACATGCAAAAGTGTGTCTTTGATGTCTGTATGACATCAAAGACACACTTTTGCATGTTTCTTTTCTTAGTATTAGTTCTGTTATTTTTTTTTTCAAGTAAGTTTATGCCATTACAATAGTCTGTATTAACTTAAATAGCTTTTAAAATGCCTCTTGATCAGGCAGTCTTTCCATATTCATAAACAAACATTGCTGAGGATGCTATTTCGCATCTGGACAATGTTTTCATATGTCTTTCTTTTTAACTGAATGTGTCCATTGTTCCTCAGTTTAAGACCTTCAGTTATCAAAATGTGAAGATAAAAAATAAATGTTGCTAAATATTGAGAGCTGATAGGACCTTGATACTCACATACGTGCATATCGCTGAATCTGTTTCTTTTTTATTTAACAACAGCAGCAGCAGCAGCAACGACCAAAATCTATGCAGTTGTGTTGTAGAAAATGTTTAATTTGTGTGTGTGTGTGTGTGTGTGTGTGTGTATGTATGTATATATATATATATATATATATATATATATATATATATATATATATATATATATATATATATATATATATATATATCTTACTTCTTCGTAGGGTTTATGTGTGTTTTTCCTCTAGCCAGGTTTTCCCTACGTAACCAAGGTTTTTCTGCAGCCCCAGCTCAGTAGAATCACATCCACTCGATTCTGGGCTTTTTTCCTTTCTAGCAGCCAGCAAGCTCTTCCTGCTAGGTGGGAGACCTAATGTCAGGTGTGCTTCCTTCAATATCCAGGAAAGAAAAACCCAAACTCAATATTTTAAAGAGATTAGTACTTTTACTGAATATGAAATGATCGCAACCCAGGTAAAGCTGGAAGTGAGCAAAACGCGCGAAATAGCATCTAGTAAGCTTCTCCCCCCCCCCCCCCGTGTCCATTGACCATCATCCAATCCAAAGGTCTCCCAAAGGTCAGGTGGCATCACGTCTGGCAACATCATTCATCAGGAATGTAGGGCAGTTGGTCAGCCGGCCCCTTTGGAGATTCACTTTCGTTTCTTGGAAAGACACCTCCTGTATTGGAAAGACACCTCCTGCAATCTTCCCCCCTTCGCCCCCTTAACTGGTCCCTCCCCCCGTTTCTTATGGCAGCTGAAGCAGGCAAAGCTGAGGCTGACATTCGGCCCCTCTTGCAGAAGAGACATTATTCCTAGATAAGAGGATGGAAAAGAGAGAGAAACAGAATATATACAATAATTATGGTTTATCTGGGTATTTGGTATAGAATTGCTGTACTTTCTTGGGAGCTCGGACATCCCGTTTATTTACCCATTCAGCCTGAGACAAAGGGAAATGTTTCCAGGCTATCAGATATTGGACTTTACCATGGTGTTTTCTAGAGTCCAAGATTTCCTTAACTTCAAAATGTTGCTCCCCCTCTATGAGAATAGGAACTGGAAGGGTGCTTTGGTCAGCCCTTAGGGGAGACGAGTGTTCAGGTTTTAATAAACTAACATGAAATACAAGATATATACGTCTCAACGTTTTTGGTAACTCCAACTCAACTGTTACTGGATTAATCAGTCTAATCACACGAAATGGTCCCACATACTTAGGGCCCAGCCTTTTTGACTTCTGGGTAGTCTGTAAGTATTTAGTAGATAAATAGACTTCATCACCCACTTTATAAATGTGAGCTGGGGACCTTTTCTTATCGGCTTGCGCCTTATGGGCCCGGTGTGCCTCATCTAATGCCTTCCGAGTTACTGCCCATGTGCTCTTTAATTGTTCAATCCAATCCATCAAAGAGGGATTCTGGGGATCATCTTGTGGTAGCTCGGGAATGGGTACGAAATCTTGGCCCGATGCGACCTTAAAAGGAGTGAACCCGGTGCTACTGTGTATGGAATTATTATATACTACTTCTGCAAATGGCAACAAGTCTACCCAATTGTCTTGCTGGTAATTTACGTAACACCTCAGGTATTGTTCTAGAACCTCATTGGTTCTTTCACAGGCCCCATTTGTTTGGGGGTGGTGACTGGAACTCAGCCCCTGGGCGGAGCCTATCAACTTCAAAAACTCCCTCCAGAAACTGGAAGTAAACTGCACACCCCTGTCAGAAATTATTCTTTTTGGAGCTCTATGTAGTCGGTAAATCTGCCGAATAAATAGTTTTGCAAGGGTTTTTGCTGAAGGGATCTTTGAACAAGGGATGAAATGTACTTGTTTGGAAAACAAATCTGTTACTACCCAAATGACAGTGCAGCCTTCACTCTCTGGTAAGTCCGCAATAAAATCCATAGATATTTCTTTCCATAGGGCATTCGGTCTAGCCACACCTTGCAGTAATCCAGGGGGTTTTCCTGGAGGTCTTTTAGCCGAGGCACATACTGGATAGCTAGCCACATATGCCTCTATGTCCTTTTTGAGTGCAGGCCACCAAAATTGCCTCTTAACAAGATGTAGAGTCTTAACAAATGCAAAGTGTCCTGCAGCCTTGGCATCATGGGCATATTTCAATACGGTTATTCTTAATGTGGTTGGAACATACAATTTTGATCCAATCCAAGCTAGTCCGTCACGAAGTGTGCATTCATTCGAGTGGTTCTTAAACCACTCGTCAGTTTCTAGCGCTTCTCGCAATTTTTTGAATAAATCCCCCGAGAGTTCTGGCTCGGTTTTTGCCTGCGCTCTGGTAGTAGCAGGTGTTGCCAATTGTCTCGAGGGGATCATAGGTTGAACCACCTCCTTCTTGATGCTGTTGTACTGAGGCAATCTGGAAAGTGCGTCCGCCATGAAGTTCTTTCCACCAGGAAGGTAACGTAGGGTGAAATTGAAACGATTGAAATGTTGGGCCCAACGTGCCTGTTTTGGTGACAGTTTGCGTGGTGTTTTTAATGCCTCTAAATTCTTGTGATCAGTCCAAACTTCGAAAGGGTGCTTCGCTCCTTCTAAAAACTGTCTCCATGTTAACAAAGCCCATCTAACTGCAAAAGCCTTCTTCTCCCATATGGCCCATCTCCTTTCTGTTTCTGATAGTTTACAGGACGTGTAGGCACAGGGTTGTAATACCCCGTTTTCATTCTTTTGCAAGAGTATGGCTCCTACAGCTACGTCACTGGCGTCAGCTTGTACTACAAAAGGTTGTTCCATGTCTGGATGTTTGAGCACCGGTTCAGCCACAAACAGCCGTTTCAATTTTTCGAAATCGGCTTGACAGTCCATAGTCCATTCTAGTGGTTTCGAGGGTTTGGGCTTACTTTTCGTTTTTAGCAAGTCTGTAATTGGTAGTGCGATTTTCGCGAACGAGGGGATAAATTGTCTATAAAAGTTAGCAAACCCCAAGAAGCTCTGTACTGTTTACGGGTGCGTGGTGCAGCCCATTCCAACACTGCCCGAACCTTTTCAGGGTCCATCTCTATTCCCTCATGTGATATACGATATCCAAGATAGTCGATTTTGTCTTGGTGGAATTCACATTTAGAAAGTTTGGCATAGAGTTCAGCCGCTCTGAGTTTCTTCAAGACCGTCCGCACCAATTTTACATGGTCGGCCATGTTGTCAGAATAGATCAGGATGTAGACCAACATCCCCTTATACAGGTGCTCATGCAACACTTCATTGATCAACTGCATGAATACAGCAGGGGCTCCCTGTAGTCCAAAAGAGAGCACTCTGAACTGGAAGCATCCCAGTGGGCAATTAAATGCTGTTTTCCATTCATCCCCCTCTTTTATTCTCACTCGGTAGTATGCCTCTCTTAAATCAAGTTTGGTGAAAATTTTCCCCTTCCCTAAATGGGCTAACATGTCCTTCATAAGTGGGAGGGGATAGACATTTTCGACGCAAATCGCGTTGATATTTCTATAATCGACCACCAAATGAAAGGATCCATCTTTCTTTTCGCGGAACATTACTGGCGCCACCACCTTGGGTTTGGCTCGTTCGATGAATCCCCGTTCTAGGTTCTTGTCAATAAAATTTCGCAATTCCCCCAATTCTCGAGGTGTCATGGGGTAAATTTTTGGTTTGGGAAGCTTCACCCCAGGGAGTATTTCAATGGTGCAGTCAGTAGCCCTGTGGGGAGGCAGAGCATCCGATGCCTTTTCGCTAAAGACTTCCTTGAGATCCCAATATTCCTTTGGAATCTTCTCTTCTCCCTCAATATAGTCAATGGCTACTGCCACCCTTTCTGGTTTTATGTCGTCCCTCAAGGGGGGGCCTCCCTTCCCCGGATTCGGTTCTGCCGTGCGGATGCGCAGGACCCCCGTCTTCCAATTCACTCGTGGGTTCCATTTTCGAAGCCAGGGCAGTCCTCCATACGAGGAGCCACAATAAATCTGAGATTCTCTACATGATTCCCCAACTGCAATTCAAGGGGTTCGGTCATAAAACTAGCTGGGCCCCCTCCTGCAACCGACCCGTCTAATTGACAGAACGCAATGGGTCTTTTTAAGGTTTTTAGTCTTAGGCCCATTTCCTCCACCACCTTGGGGCTAATTATGCACCTAGTATACCCCGAGTCCAATAGGGCTAACAGTTGCACATGGGCCCCTGTGGATGGCACCCTTCTACGGGGATGAGTAAGGGTTCTTCCATGTGACTCATCCGATCGTCGGTGTCGGAGTCCGTCTCGCTGTCTTCATCGTGGGCCGGAGTTCCCAACTCACCCTGGTGTCGGGGAGCGAACTCAACGACTTCTCCTTTCAGGGCGGTGCCGCGGGTTTTGGCGGGTATTTTGTCGCCTTTCTTCGGCCCGGCCCCGGCAGCATTTGGCAGTGGCTTGGAGAAACATTCGGCAGCCCGGTGTCCTTCCTTCCCACATTTGAAACAGGTGAAGGGCTTTGACTTGGGTTTGAATTCGGCCTTCCCCCCAGCCATCTTTGGTGCCCCCTTACGGTGGAAGGAAGATGACTGGTCCCCTATACGCCCTCCTCGGAGTTGGCTCCTTCTCAGTTTGATCTCCACATCCTCAGCTACTATGTACCACCTTTGCAAATCTTTGGGGACCCCCATACTTCTACAGTCTCGATATATCTCTTCATTCAACCCATCTTTGAAACTCTCCAAAAGAGCCATTTCTGACCAGCCTGTCATATAGGGTGCCAGTTCACAAAACTCTTGGATATACTCTGCCATCGGTCTCCGGCCCTGCTGGATGCTCTTCATCCTGAGTCTCGCCTTTCGTTCAGCTAAGTGGTCTTCAAAACGTCTCCTAAGGGCCCCCATGAACTGGTTGTAATTTCTCAGCAGAAGGGAGTTGTTATTGTGGAGAACCACCATCCACTCAGCGGCTACTCCCTCTAAGGCGTTCGTGACACTTCTCACTCTGGCAGCATCTGATACGTAGTCCTCCCCCCAATCCTGCATGTGGTTCCACACTTGGGTCAGGAAAAATCCCAAGGTTTTCGGATTTCCATCATACTTCCAGGAAGGGGGGGGGGATTTTTGGCTTTTTACGTCTGCGAGGGGGGGCTGCAAGGCTGGGGTTCTCTGGCCGGCTGCATCTCTCCCTTGAGCTGCCGAAGCCTGGGATGTTTCTTCCTCAAAATCTTCCTCTCCCCCACAGGCTGTCTCTTCTGGCTCCCCCCTGGGGCCTTCTCCCCCCTTCTCCACAGGAATCCCAAAAAACTCACGTTTTTTTTCTGCTTTCTTCCACATCACGGATAAGCTGCAAGGCTTGTTCCATCATGAGACGTTCCTTTTGCTCTTGCATCCACACTGCCTCTTTCTTACGGGGTCTGGAAGTAGTCACTCCCTGGGGGTCCTCCCCCCAGTCCGGTAGCCTCTCCACTCCTTTCGACCATCTGGCTTCCTCCAGCTCTAATCGGGGTTTTTCCAACCATTCCGCATTCTCTTTCTCCACTTGGAGGGCGGCTGCAGTTGAACTCGCTGCCCCCATTTGTTCTCCGTCACTCTCTCGATCTCACATAATTTGGATTTACAGTCCCCTCGGTTTTTGTCCGGGATGACTGGATGTGACTTCCAGCTTAATGTCAGGTGTGCTTCCTTCAATATCCAGGAAAGAAAAACCCAAATTCAATATTTTGAAGAGATTAGTACTTTTACTGAATATGAAATGATCGCAACCCAGGTAAAGCTGGAAGTGAGCAAAACGCGCGAAATAGCATCTAGTAGGCTTCTCCCCCCCCCCCCCCGTGTCCATTGACCATCATCCAATCCAAAGGTCTCCCAAAGGTCAGGTGGCATCACGTCTGGCAACGTCATTCATCAGGAATGTAGGGCAGTTGGTCAGCTTTGGAGATTCACTTTCGTTTTTTGGAAAGACACCTCCTGCATTGGAAAGACACCTCCTGCAATCTTCCCCCCTTCGCCCCCTTAACTGGTCCCTCCCCCCGTTTCTTATGGCAGCTGAAGCAGGCAAAGCTGAGGCTGACACCTATATAGATCTATTTCCAGCTCGTTTGCTTTCATCAGTAGGCCACACCCACATCTTATGTATCCTCCCTGTAAAGGTATAGTATCTATTTTCTTACTTCTTCGTAGGGTTTATGTGTGTTTTTCCTCTAGCCAGGTTTTCCGTACGTAACCAAGGTTTTTCTGCAGCCCCAGCTCAGTAGAATCACATCCACTCGATTCTGGGCTTTTTTCCTTTAGATACTATACCTTTACAGGGAGGATACATAAGATGTGGGTGTGGCCTACTGATGAAAGCAAACGAGCTGGAAATAGATCTATATAGGTCTCCCACCTAGCAGGAAGAGCTTGCTGGCTGCTAGAAAGGAAAAAAGCCCAGAATCGAGTGGATGTGATTCTACTGAGCTGGGGCTGCAGAAAAACCTTGGTTACATAGGGAAAACCTGGCTAGAGGAAAAAAACACACACACACACACACACACACACATATATATATATATATATATATATATATATATATATATATATATATATATATATATATATATATATATTGTTTTGCCGAGACACCTGGTCTACTCCAACATATGGGAGAAAGCATTCTGCTCTCTTTCCTTATCAGTAAAATATATTTGATATGTATGTATGTATGTATGTATGTATGTATATGTAGGTCTTTGGTTATTTGGGTTTTCTCCCGCGTAAAATTGGAGGTGTCTTGGCAATGTTTCGATGAAGTCTCATTCATCATCTTCAGGCTGGTGTTCTCGGCTTCATGCTTCTAGGAGCAATGTGTGTGATCGCAGCTGTTTCTTCCTTTTAACTGCCAGTGGGGGTTTGAACTGATTGGGTGGGAGCTTGGCTGTGTTCTGATTGGGTGGGGGTTTGGCTGTACTCTGATTGGATGGGGGGTTGGCTGTGCTCTGATTGGATGGGTGTGTGTTCTGTTTAGGTGGGGCTTGGTTGTGTTCGGGTTAGTCTGAGTAGCAGGGGGATTTGAGCTGGTGAGCTGTGTTGCTGTTGTTTGGCTTCGTGTTCGTGGCTGTGCCATCTCTTCATATTGGGTGTCAGTCTGCTTCATGTATGGATTGGAGGGGTTTAAAGTGGCTAATGATGCAGCTGCGGTCTGGCTTCTGGTCCGTGGTCGTGCCTGATCATCAGTGTGAGTTTAAGTCTGCTTTCTGCGTGGATGTGTGGTGGTTACATCCTGTGTGGCTCTTGTGAATGTGGGTCTGGTGTCATTCTTTGTGTTAGTCAATAAGGGCGGGTTTCCAAATGGCAGGCAGGCGGGAAGTATCATCTCGTTTATTCATGCTGTGTGGACGTTTTTCTATCTCGATGGCTTCTCTGATTGTTCTGTTGTTGAAATGTTCAGTTTTGGCGATAGTTCTGGTCTTTTTAAAGTCAATATCATGTCCTGTGGCTTTGAGGTGTTGGACCAGGGAAGAAGTTGGTTCCTCTTTTCTGACTGAGTTCTTGTGTTCTTCAATGCGTGCACTTATTCTTCTTTTGGTTTGTCCGATGTATGTGGTGGGGCAGGCGGTGCAAGGGATTTCATATACTCCTTGATTTTCTAACTCAATTTTGTCTTTGGGGTTTCTTAGGATGGTGGATATTTTTCGGTTTGTGCAGAATGCTGTCTTGATGTTGTGTTTGTGGAGGATCTTGCTGATTCTGTCTGTGGTGCCTTTTATGTATGAGAGGAGGGCTTTGCCGTTTTCTTGTTCTCTGTCTTGGATTTTAGTGGGGGTTTCTTTTTGGATTAGGTTGGTGATCTTATTTCTTTGGAATCCATTGGATGTTAGTATGTTAGTGAGAGTGTGTAGTTCGGTTTTTAGGTGTTGTTCGTCAGCTAAGCGTTTTGTTCTGGAAATGAGTGTCTTGGCTACGGAGTTGATCTGTGCTGGGTGGTGGTGTGAGAGTGCGTGCAGATAGCGGTTTGTGTGTGTTTTCTTCTGGTAGATGGTGTGTCCTAGGGAGCCATTGGATTTTTTGTAGACTAAGACATCCAGGAAGGGAAGTTGGTTGTTCGCTTCTGTTTCCATGGTGAACTGTATTTTGGGGTGTAGTTTCGGTTTGTGATCAGATTTTTCTAGAGCTTGGATTTCAAAGTGTTCCATGTAGAGGTTAGCAATGACAGGTGAGAGGGGTGATCCCATGGGTGCTCCTTCTATTTGTTTGTATTTTTGTCCGTTATAGATGAAGTATGTGTTGGATAGGCAGTGGTTGGTCAGATCTAGGATGTGCTTGGGGGGGTTATATTTGTTTTGGATAGCTGTCAAGGCTTCTTTGATTGGCACTTGGGTGAAGAGGGATATGACATCAAAGCTCACGAGTAGGTTGCTGGGCTGTAAATTTTGTTTCTTTATTATCTCTATGAACGGGAATGAGTTTTTTACATGTGAGTTGATGGATTCTGCATAGGGCTGTAGTTGTTTGGCGAGAAATTTGGCTAGATTTTGTAGAGGTGAGCCTATGGAGCTGACTATGGGTCTAAGTGGGGTTCCTTCTTTGTGTATCTTGGGGAGACCATAGAGCTTACGGCATCTGGATGATTTCTCTCTGGGAATGATTCTTTGCTGGATCTCTTCGCTGATGGGGGAGGCTTTTATTTTGGATCTAGTGATTTTTTCAAATCCCCCTGCTACTCAGACTAACCCGAACACAACCAAGCCCCCACCTAAACAGAACACACACCCAGCCAATCAGAGCACAGCCAACCCCCCCATCCAATCAGAGCACAGCCAAACCCCCAACCAATCAGAACACACCTCCACCCAATCAGAACACAGCCAAGCTCCCACCCAATCAGTTCACACCCCCACTGGCAGTTAAAAGGAAGAAACAGCTGCGATCACACACATTGCTCCTAGAAGTACGAAGCCAAGAACACCAGCCTGAAGATGACGAATGAGACTTCATCAAAACATTGCCAAGACACCTCCAATTTTACGCGGGAGAAAACCCGAATAACCAAAGACCTACAAACACCCGCGAAAACCTCAGAAAACATATATATATATATATATATATATATATATATATATATATATATATATATATATATATATATATATATATATATATATATATATTAAATAGGATGCTTCTATTTTTGCGGTTTTGTACTCTGTGAGATGAAAGTGTTGAAGTAGATAAATAACAAGAACAATGTGTCTGTAACCAATTCTGAAAAGGAGTGGCAATGGCTTAGCTTTTCACCCAAATACATATTCTCTCTCCATCTTTCACTTTTATCCTGTTCAGTTCTATCCGATCACAGACCTGAAGCTTACAAAATTACATTGCATACAGTAGCACATTTCTAACAGCATAACGCAACGGACTGCCATGATTTATTCCTCTGAGATACTTTTTGTATCATCCAGAAGTAGAATGGAATCCTTTGATAGTGCCACTTCATGTTCTTTGCTATCCTTTCCACATGTCCTCTCCCCTGTGTTAGATCCACAGATTTTTTAATTCCCAGCCAGAAGGGCCAAAAGCCTGGTAAGTCTGACTGGCTATAATAAAATTGGTGTCAGTAGCATCAAAAATATTATTGTACTTAGGACCAAAGAAGGAAGCACCATGTGAAAGAGCATTGACAGGGCATTTGAACAAGTTTTGTTTGGTCTGTTTTGGGGGATCATAAGTAGAATGCTATATCCTCAGAACAAAGATTGGCCATTCTTGTTCAACTGGTTGCTTTTTTAGATATATATCGTTTATATATATTGTAACATTTTAAAATCTGTGGAATCTTCTGTCAATATTTTAATGATGTTCTGTTAAAATTTATATATCACCAATTCTTATTTTATGAGTATAAATGTGTAGGACTTGATAGAATATTACTGTTAAAAAAGAGCACATTTTTTGCAGAATAAAAAAAGGTGTCACTTTTTAAAATAATCCATTATTAATTCTCTTGGGGGCTGCACTTAGTAAATAAATAAGTATGTATGTATGTATGTATCTTTTCCAGGAGAACTAATTGTACACTGTTAACACTGAATCAGACTTCTAAATTCCTAAACTATGATTTAAGAGTAAGATCAGTAGTGTTTTGTTTTTGTTTAGAGAGGAGTTTTTTTCGGTTTGCTTTGCTCTGGTGTACATTACATCCTTGTCTGTAGTGTTCATATTTACTGATACTCATGTAAATAAAATTGAGTGTAAATAAAACATGTCTGTTATTTATATAATTTTTAAAGTATGATTGGAAACAATTCTGATATGTTGATTCTGCAAAAAAAAAGGAAAAGAAACCCTAAGATGTGTTTGGGTGGTGGCCCAAGCAAATAGTAAAACTCTTGAATCTAGCAAATTCAGTGAAAGAAGAACAGAAGTCCTTTTCTGGTCTAGGCTTCTTTTAGGCAAGAAAAAGGAATTCTAGGAAGCAATAAAAAGAAAAAAGCTAATTGATAGCAAGTTGTCCCATTCTCTTCCAGTATTGTTTGTGCCTTTAAATGGAGAAGCTTTATCTGAATTCTTGCACCCAGCATTGAATTGAACTGATAATACACCAAAACACTTAAAGTTTACTGTTCACTTCCTTTCCTACAAAGAGATTATTACAGCAGTATCTATTATTCCAGCTCCTGCCATCCTAGCAGTTTGAAAACATGCAAATGTGAGTAGATAAAGAGGTACCACTCTGGTGGGAGGGTAACAGCACTCTGACATCATGCTGGCCACATGACTGCAGAAATGCCTTTGGACAGCACTGGCACAATGGCCATGAAATTTAGTGGAGCACTGCCCCCAATATTCTAGCGGAGTAAAATTTGCAGGGACTCCTTTACCTTTGCCTATTATTCTACTAGAATGGTACATATTGTCCACCTTACCTTAAGTTAAACCAAAGGTATGGGATTGTACATGGCTTATAATACACAGGTCATGATATAATGCAATATCTCTTCTCTGCTCTCAGAAATTACAGTAAGAGAAGGTAGACTAAATATACTATTCTGATAGAATTGTTATATCTCTGCAACATTGAGTGTCAGGACCCAGCCTACTCTTAAAACTAAAGCACTGTATAGAGTTATCTACAGTAAAGATCCATGTATTCAATTCCTGGTAAAGGATTTGAACCCCAAAGTATAACATCTTGCTATCCATGCCTTACAAATCACAAATAGGATAAAACTGCTGACATAGTGTCTTCTGGTGGTCACCATAACTATTCTATGCCACATTTCAAAATAAATAATATTGTTTTCAGACCAATCTCTTTTGTTGTTGATTTAATGAGATGGGACCACACAGCATGCTACCAAATCTAATTGCTGGTAATATTTCTCAACTGCTATTACTATCCAAATGCCAAAAAGAGTTCTTGACTTAATTGAGTATCTCTATAGGAAATGCTAGTTTGGTCTTCTTACAACTGATAAGTTTCAAACGCCTTAGACATAAAAATCCCTCCTCCCCCCCACCCCATATTAATGCTCATATTGAATGTTGGACCATTTGGCCCACATGAACTGGGGTGCAAAATTTAGCAGGCTGTTTTAGACCACGGCACCATGGAATCTCAATTCTTCTGGTTGCCAAACAATTTCTATGTATGTGAAAGATATTATTTTGACAGCATGGTGAATTAACCATGATATTAATGCTGACAGTGTGTCAGATGTGTTTATCCCATGGATTATTAATTTTGCTTTTTTAAAGAGGAAAATGATGGAGACAGCAGCTGCTGTTTAGCTGTAATAGCTTGAGTACGGAGTGTTCCCTACTGGAGACAAGCTCTGTCCTTGTACTTATTCATATCACTGGACAAATTCTACAGGCATCATCGCCTACGTCAGTCTGTATCTTTCAATTTCCTTGAATAAAGTAGCCCAAACAGTGGGGAATGTCTACTTCTCTGAAAGAGCAAGCTTTATTTTGCCAAAAATAAAGAATGTGTCAGATGTTTTTAATACTTGTTCCTCAAACTCCTTTGAAATGAGATTAGAATAGATGACATATTTTACTCTATTAAGTGTAAATAGAATTTTATTATAGAATATTAAAGAACCCAAGCCAGAAAATTCAGACATCAGTATAAAAATAATAAATGTGAAAGACAGACAGACAGACAATCAAACAAACACCTATTTTCATGAATACTGGCCTTGTCTATACAGAGGAAAGGTATTACGTTATTTATGACTTTCCATCCAAAATAATGACATGCAATAATTTAGAATCCTTAAAAGTGCCAAATGTAGTTTACAATTTATTATGGTGGAAGAAAAGTCAATTATTGAAATTCATTATTGGATGCAGGAAAGAATGACTCTCCTCACAGAGTATATTTTTCTTTTTTCCCCTTTTTCTTATTTTTCTGTTACTGCCGATAGAAAAAAAGGTATGTAATAAGTTTGTATTCTAAAGTAATATAATAATAATAGTGAGCTAATTTACCCAAATGGGTATTTCAAGAATCCTCAGCTGCATCTATCTTAGTTTAGAGTTAGCTGAAGTTTGCAGTCTTACAATTGTTTGCTCTCCTATGTGTCGCGGACAAACTGGTAAACTGAAATACTGTGAGAACAAGGATAACAAAGGAATGAGCATAGCTAACAAGATAGCTCTGCATGTCTGTTGATGAAACAGATGGAGGACTAGTTCTGTACTTTTTAATGAAACTCCCAGAATCACAATCAGCTCCAAGAAAAGGCAAAGAACATGTCAGTCAGGATGTCATTGAGAATATTCCACCCAAACATTTGTTTACATTACTAGATCTGAGCTTGAACTCTTATCACATACAAAACAATTCCTGTTACCAACACAGATTTTAATAATTAAAGCACCTGATTTATAAAAAAGCCATTTTGTTACTTGCACTTTTAAATAACTGAAAATCACCCAAAGGGTCCAACAAGAGATCCTAAGTCACCTTATTTTGGATTAAATCACCTCCATTCATCTATAGCCAAGTCTTAAATAATTTTGTAGACACATTACCCACATCCACTTTGTTATAACTATACAGTCATGTAACTTGGTTTGGGCATTAAGCAGAAGTCTGAAGTCATATTTTGTACTTCTGAAATTACCTAATGGATGTCATGGGAATTTTAATATAGCCTCTTTGTTTCTATTTTCATTTTTATACATTGCAACCTGAAGAAAAGAATTATAAAAACTATTTTAATGATTTGGTTAATCCAAAGGAAAGTAGCCACTTGAATAGCCTGTATATGTGCACAATTCATAAATAATTCAATTTTAAAAAGCAACAACTATTTTTCTGGCCCTTTACATGGCCTAGTTGCATCTATCTACTTTACTTTTATCTTGTAACTTAATATAGTTTTTAAAAATATTAATGCTGCCTAACTGAAACTTTTTCAGCAATCTACCCTGCCACTGGTAGTGTATAAAAAATACCTGGGTATTTCAATGAAATTTAAGTTTGTAAACTAAATATTTACTTTTATAAATTCTAGGCCTGTAAAACTTACCAATAAGAGTAAGTTCAATTGTTTTTTTTTTCTTAGAGAAGTGTTAACTACTTTCAGTTCAGTTCTGCTTTTTTGTTCTAATGCTGATTCTGATTGATTCTAGCAAATCTTACAATATTTTATTCATTCATTCAATTTGTGTGGCCAACCATCTCAACAGGTGATGTGGGTGGTGTACAACATTGACATAAAAAAATATTACAATAATACAAAAAATAAAATAGCTATCAAGAATGAGAAGATTAGTACAATAGAAATCAAAGAAGCAATATGTCACAAATATTCTCTTTAATTATACCATTTTTCTCCAAGATCAAGGAGTTGCAGCGAGGGCTTGGCCTCCCTGGATCTCCATGTGCTAATAAAGTGTGCCTCCTTTGATAAAGGAATCTTGCATTTGAGATGTTGTACTAGTTTTACTTTCAGCAATTTAGAATAAAGAAGTAATTTCTGAACATAGTTTTGCTGATATATCTAGTTGAGAAGAAATACTGCAAAATGACTGGAATGTGTACAAGTGGTCCTTGACTTACGGCACAATTGGAATTTCATCACTAAACATTATCTAATGAGTCATACCTGATTTTGTGAGCTTTTTGCTGTGGTCATGAAGTGAATTATGTGGTCATTAAGTGAAAGTGGCTTTTGCTAATCAGAAGCCCTCTGGAATGGTTGCATATAGCAATCACAGGACCTAGGATGGTGCCACAATTATAAATACATGCCAGTTGCCAAGCACCTGAATTGGCAGATATACAGTATATATGTATACTTTAAAAGTATACATTTATACTGTATACATATATACTTTTAAAGTATATATGTATACTTTAAAATTTTCAGTCTTTTTTAATTTTTAAGGGTGCCTTTTTACATTTTTATAATGGTTGTTTTCATGTATGGTTTTTATTGAATGTTGTATGCCACTGAGAATCACTTTTGCAATATAAGCAGCCATATAAATGTGAAAAATAAGTAAGTACATCCTATTCCCAGCTGCCTGAAATTTGAGAACTTGTAATCCTAATACATCTGGAAGACACCAGATTGGGGAATGATATTGAAGTTTATGTGATTTATTTTATCAAAGTATTACACACTGCCATCTTGTGGCAGTTTCATTCTTTTTGGACAAAAACTGAATGCTATCTATTCAGGCTTCTGAGCTTGTCCTAAGGTCCTATAACCAAACTTCGATTTGTCAAAGTGTGTTAAAATGTACAGTGGGGCAAAAAATATTTAATCAGCCACCAATTGTGCAAGTTCTCCCACTTAAAAAGATGAGAGAGGCCTGTAATTGTCATCATAGGTAGACCTCAACTATGAGAGACAAAATGAGAAAACAAATCCAGACAATCACATTGTCTGATTTGGAAAGAATTTATTTGCAAATTATGGTGGAAAATAAGTATTTGGTCACCTACAAACAAGCAAGATTTCTGGCTCTCACAGACCTGTAACTACTTCTTTAAGAGGCTCCTCTGTCCTCCACTCATTACCTGTATTAATGGCACCTGTTTGAACTTGTTATCGGTATAAAAGACATCTGTCCACAACCTCAAACAGTCACACTCCAAACTCCACTATGGTGAAGACCAAAGAGCTGTCGAAGGACACCAGAAACAAAATTGTAGACCTGCACCAGGCTGGGAAGACTGAATCTGCAATAGGCAAGCAGCTTGGTGTGAAGAAATCAACTGTGGGAGCAATAATTAGAAAATGGAAGACATACAAGACCACTGATAATCTCCTTCGATCTGGGGCTCCACGCAAGATCTCACCCCGTGAGGTCAAAATGATCACAAGAACGGTGAGCAAAAATCCCAGAACCACACGGGGGGACCTAGTGAATGACCTGCAGAGAGCTGGGACCAGCGTAACAAAGGCTACCATCAGTAACACACTATGCCACCAGGGACTCAGATCCTGCAATGCCAGACGTGTCCCCCTGCTTAAGCCAGTACATGTCTGGGCCCGTCTGAAGTTTGTTAGAGAGCATTTGGATGATCCAGAAGAGGATTTGGAGAATGTCATATAGCCAGATGAAACCAAAGTAGAACTGTTTGGTAGAAACACAACTCGTCGTGTTTGGAGGAGAGAGAATGCTGAGTTGCATCCAAAGAACACCATACCTACTGTGAAGCATGGGGGTGACAACATCATGCTTTGGGGCTGTTTCTCTGCAAAGGGACCAGGACGACTGATCCATGTACAGGAAAGAATGAATGGGGCCATGTATCGTGAGATTTTGAGTGCAAACCTCCTTCCATCAGCAAGGGCATTGAAGATGAAATGTGGCTGGGTCTTTCAGCATGACAATGATCTCAAACACACCGCCCGGACAACAAAGGGGTGGCTTCGTAAAAAGCATTTCAAGGTCCTGGAGTGGCCTAGCCAGTCTCCAGATCTCAACCCCATAGAAAACCTTTGGAGGGAGTTGAAAGTCCGTGTTGCCCAGTGACAGCCCCCAAACATCAATGCTTTAGAGGAGATCTGCATGTAGGAATGGGCCAATATACCAGCAACAGTGTGTGCCAACCTTGTGAAGACTTACAGAAAACATTTGACCTCTGTCATTGCCAACAAAGGATATATAACAAAGTATTGAGATGAACTTTTGATATTGACCAAATACTTATTTTCCACCATAATTTGCAAATAAATTCTTTCCAAATCAGACAATGTGATTGTCTGGATTTGTTTTCTCATTTTGTCTCTCATAGTTGAGGTCTCCCTATGATGTCAATTACAGGCCTCTCTCATCTTTTTAAGTGGGAGAACTTGCACAATTGGTGGCTGACTAAATACTTTCTTGCCCCACTGTACAGTGATACAAAGAGAAGACTTTAATCCATTTTCTTTCTTTTTTATTGTTTGAAAGTAAAATCTTCACTTTTAAGAAGTATGTCTTGCTTTCAAACATCAGCTGGATTTTTCTGTAATAATGCCACAATGAAATCTCATAGTATTGCTTTCATGAATTCTACAGGCGGAAGGAAAAAGTGGCTGCTCCTTTAGACTTATACAGTACTGACTTAAATCTCAACCTAAAGAACTGCCTGCATTACAGTGTCACATTGTTCAGGAGATTGGATCCTGTCAACATGAGTTCATTGGCTCCTTTTATGTTTTGATGACCTACAAGCCTTGCCTACTCTGAATGGGCAGAGCTTCTACAGTATGCTGGCAATATGGTTGCTGGGTTGCTATGTTCTGAATGGTGTGTACTCCTCTCTCTCCAACTGTATTCAGTGGGTGCATAAGGCAGAACAGTCACTGGACTGCAGTGCTTAACTGCTCCTCACCTCTCCTTGCTTAATTGGAATCTGGGGCTGTTCAGTTATTTTTTTTTTCCTCTGAAGACACAGAGTCAATACATTTAGAATGGTGTACGTTAAGTGCCAAATTACAAAATGAAATCCTGATGTAGTAATTAGGCAGCAGTATCTGAAAAAGGGTTATTACACACCTCATTTTTCATAGTCAATCATCATGGATGCTTATTACATATATATTTTATTTCAGGTCTTTCTCTATTGCCATAAAGACAAGAATGCCTTTCAAGTGAAATATCATGCTTCTTAATAACAGAGTGCTTTGTTTCAAAGACTCATCTATTTAATAGTGTTGATTATACTGTTTATTTAATAGAGTTTATAAATCTAGTGCAGGGGTCTGCAACCTTAAACACTCAAAGAGCCATTTGGATCCGTTTCCCACAGAAAACACCGGGAGCCACAAAACCCTTTTGATAATCTAAAATGAAGATAACACTACATATATAATTTTTTACCTTTATGCTTATAGTCTATTTAACTTAGTACTATTTCTTCTGGGCCTTAGGTGGAAAAAGAGCTTTCCTATCACTTGCTGGAGATGTCATGGATTAATCTTGGAATTTTTGTGAGCAAATTCTAATTTACTGGAATTACGTCTTTGGCTTAATTGTAATGGTATATTTAATTAAATTTGAAGCCTTTTATATAATTGTTTCTTCCTTTTCAGAAATAATTATAAAAATGATGATTTCTCAACATTTCTTTACTAGTAGTAGAAATAAAATAAGCAGCCATGTCACCTAAAGTTGGAACCCTATATTTGGATTCTGATGGGTATTTATTGTTGTGAATGCTTTTGCAAAACAGTAGCTGGGAAGACTTGCCACAGATAAGTTTACAAAGCACCTATTTCAAATAATATTTCTTAATTGTGTATTCTTACTTGCCCTCTTGTACTATACCACTGCATTTTGGATTCAAATGCAAAAATATATATTTTGGAGAGCACAGAAAAAGAAATGCTACACCCGCTTGCAATTCTTTTTTTTTTTTTTGAAAAGTTTTTTTTTAAAAAAAAAATGAAACATAAAATACATCTTTTTAGAGCACGGATTTGATCCGATATAAAGTAAATACAATTACTCACATTCCCTCAACCAATTTTGTTCCAAATTTTATCCATTTACCTCTTTGAAAAAAAAAGAAAAAGAAATCTTATTCTAAACATTTAGATTTTAAACATTCTATGTCACCCTAAATTATTTCCAAATAGACATCATTCCAAATCTTTGTCATTTTAACAATCAATATTTCATATATATTCCTCATTTCTAAGACCCATTACATCAAGTTTATATTGTACTTCTTTTAAATGGCAACTAGTATCCATAATCTTGACAAAGAATATTTTCCTCACCTCGTTTCTAAATCAATCAACATTTCCATCTAAAATTTGTCACTTCCAAAATACTTTATTTTAAAGTCTAATATTTAACTAATTCATAATTTAAATAGCTATTTCCCAACAGTGTTTTCCGCCACTTCTATCTCTATTTATTTAAGTGGTTCACAGTTTGGCTTAAGTGTTCTCCAGTATTGTCTCCTCCACTTCCTCCTGAGTTTATTTTTTGGCTGGTTTGCAACTTAATCAGTTGCTTTCCAGCGATGCTTTCCTCCACCCCTAACCTTACCTATTTGAGCTGGTTCACAGTGTAATTTTAACTGCATACCAACGTTATCTCCTTCAATTCTCCTAAATCTATTATGAAACTGGTTCGTAACTCAAATAGTTGCTTCCCAGCAATGTTTTCCTCCGCTCCAACCTCTATTTTTAACTGGTTCACAACTGTATTTCAGTTGGTCTCCAGGTATATTTTCCTCCACTCCTAACTTTTTATTTTTTGGCTAGTTCAGTTTTGCTTTAACTGTTACCTAGCGTATGCTTCCCTCCACTCCTAACTCTAATGGCTGGTTCACAGCTTTACTTTGGTTGTTTTCCAGCCCGTGCTTTCCTCCACTCCTAACTCTTATTTTTATTTTTAACTGGTTCCCAGTTTTACCTTAACTGTTCTCCAGTATGATGCTTTCCTCCACTCCTACTTTATTTTTAAGACTAGATCGCAGCTTTACTTTCACTGTTCTCCAGAATCATGCTTCCCTCCACTCCTAACTTCATTTGTTTAACTAATTCATAACATTTTATTTTAATTATTGTCCAGCTTTATGTTTTCCTCCATTTCTACATCTCTTATTCAATTATTTAACTTTAAATTAATTCACAATATATTACTCATTCATTTTTAAATCCATTCTCCTCCATGTCTTTAACTGATTAAAAATAAAAAAGTATATCGACAAATATCTTAGCTCCTATTCTCTCCTAGGCTTTCTCCCGTGCCATATTTATTTCCAGTGAATATCAACATTTTAAATCACTTTAAAATCAATTTTCTATAATTATTAAATATGTAATTAATTCTTCTTAATATCCAGCACCTTAGAGAACATTTTCTTCTAAATTATTAGATCTGTAAATAGAGGTTAAAAATTCCAAGTTTAAAAAAGTATTAAAACATCCAAATATCATAATTTTCAATCATTTATACTCATTTTTTCCAAGTCAAATTGTTGTATATTCATAAAATCAACTTAGATAAAAATAATAGTGAAAAAAGAGAGAGAATAGTAACAATATTAATAATAGTTAAAATAAAAACAAAAGAAGAAAAACAAAAATAAAAATAAAAATAGGAAAGAGAATAGAAATATAACAAAAAAAATTGAAAAGAGAATTAGAAAAAATAGAGAGGGGGAATTATTCAAAAATCAAACTCCCAGACACCATTACACCCATTTAATTCAAACTATGGTATTTTGTTATCCTTTATATTCCATTTTTTCCCCTCTCCAATCTATCTGAGTATATTTATTTTCCATTTCAATGTTCTCAAAGTTATAAGTTCTATAAAATTAATTCTGAATTGGCTATTCCATATATGGTATGATCATGTTCTTTTTTTGTTGCCACGCCCTTTTTTTTTTTTCTTGTCACGCTTAATAAATCAGTTTTCATTATTCCATTTAGTTTCTTCTTTCTGGTCTTCAATATCCTCCAATACACAGATTATATGTCCAATGTCAAGCCTCTTGAAATTTATCTCAAAATAACCCACTTTAAGTAACAAGCCACAAAGTTTCTCTTTCAAGTAACAAGCAGTCTGGAATTTACACTTTCATTTTTCAGCTGGCAGCCATCTTTTCCATCTCCGTTTGTCTTTTATCTTTACTTTTAAAAGCATATTTATTTTCTCTTCTCCTTCCTCTCTCTCAAACATAATCCAATCTCATTTAGCCACAAAAAATAGCCAGAAAAATAAAAAAAGAAAACCAAATCTGTAATAAAATCATTTCCAAAAAATCCATAATTAACACTATCTATCAACAGGTCTTTTCTCCACCAATCATTTGAGTCTTTTTGCCCCAATATTTCTCAGCCGCTGTTAAGGCTGGGGCACACTTTTTGTAATCCAGCATTTCTGGGCAGTTTTCGCCTGGGCAGAAGTCAACTCACCCGGCTTTCATCTCCCTGCTTCATTCTCCACTTCTCGCTTCTCCTCCTCTCCTCCAGCACGATCTTTGTACCCGGTTGCTGCGGTTTCGGGACAGCCACCATGGCTGTCGTTCCACTGCCGCCGGCATGAAGGGAAAGCCTCCAGCCCCGAGGAACCTGCCCATTCCTCTCGGCCGCCCAAGGGGTCCCTTCTTGTCCCCCTGTCCCTTCAAGACAGGGGAGGTCCGAAGACCTGTCGGTGGCAGCTTGGCAGATGGGGTTTTGGCAGAGCTCCGCGGAGCTCGCCATTTCCCCGTCTGTATCCCCGCGGTGCCAACCGGAAGTCCCACCCGCTTGCAATTCTTTAAGGCAGCTGCATTTTTTTCCTGGGATTATGCAGTTGCCTTTCTTCCCCAGAAAAGGCAATATTTAAACAATATTTTGTTTAAAGAATTACAGACAAATGCATCCCTGTCCACCATAGCAATGCACAACCCTATGCTTATAATTTTTCTGCTATTTCAAGACAGGTGGACACAGTTCTAAACAAAACACTGGCTTCAGATAGCTCTCTTTTTCACATTGCAGGAAAGTTCAGAATTGGCTCAGTGAGTTAACAACTGACTGGCTGATTTTGGGCCAGTCATTCCCTCTCTCAGCCCAGCCTACCTCACAAGACTGTGGTGGAGAAAATAGGGAGCCTGGTGGTGCAGTGGACTAAGTGCTGTTAAAGTAGCACTTAGTTGCCAGCTGCCTGCAATTACTGCAAGTTCAAATCTCACCAGGCTCAAGGTTGACTCAGCCTTCCACCCTTTCGAGGTAGGTAAAATGAGGACCCGGATTGTGGGGGCAATAAACTGACTTTGTATAAAAAAAGAACACCGCTTAGTGGGGGGCCAAAAGCCCTACTAAGCAGGTATATACAAAAGTATGAAGGCTATTGCTTAATGCATTATAAGCCTCCCTGTGTTTCCGGAGAAGGGCGGCATATAAAATTGAACTAATAAATAAAAATAAATAATAAATAAAATAAATATTTCAAATGTTTGCGGCTTTGAATTACTTATAAAAATAATGATGGAATATAAATAAAGAAATGATTTTTTTTTGAAGGATGGTGTTTTGTTTTGTGGCAAGTCAGCTTCCCATTTTTTTTAAAGTTTAAACATATTTTGAAGAATATATAAATACAGGTGGAGTAGATAAATTGCCACGCAGCTAGGGAGGTACAGGCGTACATTGGCCCTCTGGGTGGTGCAAATGGGGATCCCAGGCCTCAGATAATTGGTAAAGCATATAGATCAGTCATTAAATCACCATTCTTTTTTAATACTGCAAATCCACCCTTCTGCGGGGAACCAGGGGTGGGAGGGATCCCTCCTCCCCTGGCGCCTCAAAGCAATGACACCCCACTTCCTTGGACTCACCCACTGTCCGCAAGAGCATCACTTCCCGATTCAGCCAATTGCACAGAATGCCAGTCATGGCCGCGAGCAGCCGCAGTTCTGCACCCTTTCCCCACTTGGCTCAAAACCAGCTTGAGCCACACTCCATGTCCTGTCACCACGGCAAACGGCCCTTTTGGGCCAGCAAGGCTAAAAAAATGCAGCAGAGCATGGCCCACCAAGCAGCACTGGGGAGAATTATGTGAGGTGATCTACAACTTTATGGCTGCCATCTGGGCCGGAACATGGTCAGCCTTAGATCTGGCCTGTGCTGGTTAGAGTAAATAGTTAGTTTAGGAATTAAAAACCATCCCCTTAAGGGATTGTTTTCTGGGAAATTTAGTTTATGTCACGTAGTCACATCTGTGTTTCTAATTGGCCACTGGGTCAGACTTGCTACATGTATGCTAGCGGGACTTTTTGAATTCCAGCCCTACCGGGAGCTGCTTGCTCCCTCAACATAGGACAAACTACCTCGTTTCACCTATGTGAATGGGAACAGATTATATGCACCTCTGAAGAATCTCTTCAGTGACTATGAGTTATTGTTTTGAGAATGCCTGACAAACAAAAGTAATCTGCATGATACCCTGTTCCAAGCAGTTTGCCGCTTGAAACAGAACATGGCCCACAGGGCTGGCCTGGAGACAGTGAGGGGCTACCCCCACTACCTTGGCCCTGGGCCCTGGCCAGGTGCACAGAAGGCAGCAAGTGCGTGGGGCCTGGCATCCCTGGTGACCATCTTGCCCCGTAGGCTGACTATGTTCTGAGCACTTCTCTTTCACCTGGGACACCAGCCACTGCACGCTCGCTGCCTCCTGTGTGAGCGCCTAGGGGAAGTGTCCAGTCAGGCTGGGTTGGGCCTGAGGCTGCAGGGGATGCCCCCTTGCCATCTCCAGGGCGGCCCCCCAGGCCAAATCTAACCACATCATGGGCCAGATCTTGCCCGCGGGTCTTGTGTTTGACATGTCTGTGTTATAGCTTCCATCACCTCCAGCATTTAGGACATAGGTTTGACAGGTCTAAAAGTCCATGAAATACATTAAGTGACATCATCAAGTATTCATTCATATGTTTACACTGTAGAGAGAAAAAATGGCATGTTGAGTAATTAAATAACAGTGAAATATAAAAAGTACAGACTGCCACTTGAAAAATAATTTGGAGTCTATTACTTTTCAAAGTAAGACTTAGACTCAGTTATCAAGCTAAAATAGAATAGCAATAGCAATAGCACTTAGACCCATATACCACTTTACAGTGCTTTACAGCCCTCTCTAAGCAGTTTACAGAGTCAGCATATTGCCCCCAACAAGTCAACCTTGAGCCTGGTGAGATTTGAACTGCCAAATTCTCCCTGAGTCCTTCGGGAGAAGGGCGGTATATAAATATAATAAATATAATAAAAGTAAAAAGTAAAGTAAAAATTGCAGGCAACTGGCAGTCGGCAGAAGTAGCCTGCAGTATTGAATTCTAACCATTGTGCCACCGTGGCTCCTGGTGGTTGATGGTTGATTTCATCTGGTGGTTAAGGCACCAAACTAAAAAGCAGGAGACTGCGAGTTCAAGTCCCACCTTGACCATGAAAACCAGTTGGGTAACCTTGGGCAGTCACCCTTTCTCAGCTGAACTCATCTCACAGGGTTGTTGTTATAAAGGAGTATTAGGTTTGTTCACTGCCTTGAGTTTTTTTATAAACAATACTAAAAGCAGGGTATAAATAAATAAAATAAAATTCAAAATGAATATTAGCCTACCACTAGATTGGGAAGTTTTTCTTCCAATTTACTTGTATGTTTTTTAAACGGGGACAATTTTGAAGGACATTACTGGAACAATAATGAAACTTTCATCCAACTTTTATAGCTTGGGAAAGATTAGTTTACATAAGGTGTGATACATCTTCCCACAATATTTTAAGCCTTTCATAGTTTGAATAAATACATTGAATTGTGAGGAATTTTTCTACTGGTTTTCATTAACCTGACCCTAAAGCCCACCCAGGGTTTAGGGAGCATTTAACCTAAGACGTGGATCTAGACTAACCATGAATTTCTCATCTCTGACCTACAAATAACTTTCAAAACAGCCTGTAAAACATGCAGTAGTACAACATGAAACTGAGAATGTGATATTCAGAGTGTTTGTTGTGTTTTGTGTTCAAATCATTTTAATTCCATTACCATTTCCAAAGGTGTTAGGGAAGATGTCAGGTATATATAGTAGTATGATTTCTCTCCTTATAAATATTAGAATGAGAATAGTTTGAAATCATGGCATGTGTCATACATTCATTTTCAAGCAATTTGTCAGATAAATACAGAATTATACTCCAAGATCTCAGTCTGAAACATGCTAATTTAGACTAATTTCTTTGAATATAGTGGGATTTCTTGAAGAAAAAATACTTTGGCCAAATAAATCAGTTTTATACACCATGAGAACACAATTTTTCAATCTTGGTAGCTGATTCTTTTGTTGGGATTGTCAGCTCCCTCCTTGAACTAGTTTTTCAGTTCATCAGCTTCCTATTTTGGTATTTTGCAACTGGAAGTGGCAGCAATAATAGAAGCCTTCCTTCCTTAAAACTAGGACAGACACACCCTCCTCACATTACAAAAACACCAGTCTTTCCTGGGAAAAACATGGGACACAAAATCATTTGTTATGGAGCAACTAGTATTTTCTTCTCTCCCTATGAACTTGGTAGAGAAGGAAGGTTGGCAATGACTTCACAATGGAAGTGTGATGTTAGTTAAGGAATAGCATCACACATAAGACAAGGGAGATGCAAATGCAAATTCACTCCTCCAAGGGTACAACGGTCACTCCCTTTCAGCTCAAACTCCTGAAAGAAATAACTCTCAATTGAAACAAGACATTAAACGTTGACCTCAAGATTGGGGAAGATGAGTTCACTAACAGGTCAGATGAGAAAGTAAAACCTTCTTCAATTCGGTATCAACCTCTGAGGGATTAGAGAGACCTGCTCATGCCGTTTTTAAGGCCGCGAGAAGAAAGAGGTTTGCTGCTGCCTCGAAATCGTAACCTAAACTTCACCCTTGGATCCTACCGATCCCGCTATATTTTTCGAGATCAACTCAGGTCGGATGAGCACCGGGTCACTTCCTGAAGGCATGATTAGCTCGGAATTTACGGACACTGTCCTCTTTCCTTTGGAGGCGCTGGAGAGTACGCTCTGCGCTCGCCGCTGCACAAGTCTTCCGCATCCTCTCTGCCAGGCGCCTGGAGGACCTTCCCAGAATGCCTCTGGGTAACGGGGGCCGGTTGGCTGTATCTCTTTGGCAGGTAGCGTCGCGCGCCTGCCAGCCGATCACGCTGTTCCTCTTCTTCGAAAGGTGATTGGGTGTTATCTCCGAGCGGCGTTCTTTCAGGCCAGCGGGACGTTTTGCTCTCCGTTTATCGTTGCAGCCGAGGGACGGGTGACTACGGGAGCGGGCTCTGTAACGAACGCGCTGGGAAGCGGCCTGCTTCCTTTTCCTGCTGCCGCGTAAGGCCTTTTTCACCCTGAGATCGCAGGGCGCCACGGAGACCACGGCCCAGGCTCTCTATGTCGAGGCCGCACTAACGGAGACTGGCCGTTTGCCCCGCTCGCTCGTTCGCTCGGAGGTGCCGTCTAGTCAGCCGGTCTCCGTGCTCGTGACGAGAAAGGTAAGGGCTCGATGTGGGGGAGGGGGTGCGTGTATTTGTGTGCTGGAGTGAAGAGGAGACAAAGGCTTGTCCTGAGGCCTGCGATCTCGCCGCTTCTCGTTAACAGACTTGGGGGAAAGTAGGCCCGGCTCCACCCGGAGAGCCTCCGACGCACAGATAGTCAGATAATCTCGTTCGTGGGAGATCCCTGAAAAACGCCATTTCTGGACAATGGCGTTGTTGGTAACATAGTCTTATTGCTTCGACGCAGTCGGCGGAGATTTTGTTCGTTTGACGAACGTCTGTAACAAAGTTACGCGCAGACTGCTGGGGGCGGATGGGTTCAATCAAATGCCAGACTCTGACCTCCGATACTTGAGAGCGACGGTGGTAACTAGTTCTAGTGAAGTGTTTAAGATAGCCTGAGATTTATTTTGTTTACAACTGGTTACGTGCAGTCACCCTGATTTTGCACAACAGTAAGATTTTGAAGATTGAGCGTCTGAAAACGGATTCTGTGAGGTGGCTAAAGGAGAAAGTCTCTGGAGATTCTCAGTCATCTAGGCCACTAGTTCTCTCAAAAGTGCTTTTTCAAAAGGCAACTGGCCTGTTTTTCCTTGAGGAAAAAGAACAGTCACAACTGATGAAGCTCCTTGGATAAGAAGTGAAATGTCTTCCTCAAGGAAAAATAAACCTTTGAAAAAGGACGTTTGCTTTTTAAGGGAGAAAGGTTAGGCAGATCCTTTAAATCTTAATTGTAAATCTGGAGGGAGAAATGCTTATCCATATTTTATCCCTTTCCGCATGGATAGCAGTTACTCAAGTCACAAGAAATGACTTCTGGTTTTGAAAGAACAATAATGTATGTTACACTTAAGAGAATACAGAATATATTCTTTTACCTTCATCTAAAGAATTGCTGAATAGTGTTTCCATTATTTGATGGGACAAAGTAAGTCAGTAAACCTGAGAGGAAAATTCAGAAGGTAATGTTAAAGAATGATATTCAGGAGTTTTGAGGGTAAGGATATAAGAAAAGTGATAGTGAACTTTTGGTTTTTTTTTATTGAAATACTTCTGTTAGAGGGAACTGATTCTTGACAATTAATGTAAATATTTAGCATATTTAAGCATAGATTCCCTAATGTGTAGGATGTGATTTGCATGACAATCCAAGAGTTTTTATTATAGGAAGTTATAGAATACACAGTGACATTATTGATCTTACTGTATTGAAGATTATACATGAAAGATGTCAGTTCATATATTTTGAGTCTTTCAGTGTAAGATAAGGGCAGCAGGGAATCATGGTTTGCTCAGGTAATTTGTATACTGTAAGCATGCAAGCATTGTAAGCCACTTGAACTTTAATTGTCTAGTTCAAATAATGAAATTATATTTTCATGGGCTTTGTGGATGAGTGCAGTTTAATGATATATATTTTTATGTTCAGAGTTTTTTCTAAACATGCATAGATAGACATTTACACAGTGGTAATTTATGTGATAGGAATTACTGTTGCAGAATTCCCCGATTTGGTATATTTGATGTACATCTTAACATCTATGGTCAGTATTTCTGGAGCTTTTCTAATTATATTCTTATCTGAATATCAGCAATAGAGCAAATATTGTTATGAATTCCTCTAACTATGGTAGCCACATAGTAGCTGGTGGTAGGAATAACTAAACTTTGTAAGTGAGTAAGTGAACTTGCCTCTTGTTGCAGATTTTGTCAGGGCACTCAAAGGCCGCCCCAACTTTATTCAGGAATTTCGGGGTTGAAAAGTGGAGGGGCAGCACTGCATTTGTAGGCATCAGCTGTGCCTGCTGAAAAACCTCCTGCTCCCCCCCCCCCCACCGCAGCTACCTCCTTCGGAGCCTTCCTGACCACAATAGCAACCCCAGCAGGTGTGGCTGACGCCTACAAATGAGGTAGTTTCCCCCTCTTCTTCGACTCAAGGCACTTTAAATTATGTAAAGCTGGTAAAGTAGTGAAACAAATTATTAGGATCAGATCCTTCAATATTGCATTCCACATCATATACATTGCAGAAGTAGGTCTATGGGCTGAATTATAAATATTCACTTTTTGTTTGAAGAAAGCATTGAGTTATATCCCCATGCTTTCTTGCCATGCCACAAATAATTGCCAATGTTAAGATTGTTTTTTGAAATCTAGAAATGAAACTTGGATCCAGTAGCACCATGAGACTATGGTCCTATTGACCATTCTCATTCACATAGTTACATACCAAGCATTCTGTTCCATTTCAGGTTAAACAACATGCAGTATAGAAAAGAGGAAACAATAATCAGCAAAATAATAAATAAAAGTTCAGGTTATACTGGCCAGACCTCCCTCTCTATTCTTCCTCATACTACTACAATGTCCTTTCATCAATTTATTAATTGATGTAGGGAGCTTTTGGGTCATTTATGACTATCACAGCATCCTGTAGTCATTTGATCATCATTTCACCGCCCTGAGTCCTTTCGGGGAGATGGGCGGGATATAAATTTAATATATAAATTTATTTATTAAAATAAATTTAATAAATAAATAAATAAATTTGTGACCTTCCTAGACAGCTTCTAACAAGCAAAGTCAATAAGGAAGCCAGCAGGAAAGTGCAAGTCACAATCACATGATATTTCATTTAATAATTCTGAATGATTTGCTTAATGGCTACAACTAGGATTGTCATTAGTAAGTGAAGTGCTCACTTGACGTTTTGCTTAACAACTACTTATTCTCTAAATCAGGGGTGTCAAACTCAATTACATTGAGGGCCAGATCAGCATTGTGGTTATTTGCGAGGAGGGGGGAGGGGCATGGCTGAGGTGGTCACAGCTGACTGGGAATGGCCCAGGGGTGTGTCCAGCTCGATGTCGCTCCCATGGGGGGCACCTGTAGGGGCTGGGCAGAGTTGAAGAGGGAATCCAGGGATCTCCGGTGGGTGGGGTAGTGGGCAGGGGGCTTGTCCCGTGGGATGAAGTAATGCAGGGGGTGGGGCAGCTGCATCCGGAAACCGTCAGCCACCTCATGCTTGCTGCCCTTTGGGTGCAAAGGCCAATGATTTCCAGCTGCAGTAGCAGCCTGCCGGCCCCTCAGCTGGCGTGCTCTGTGGCTCCAGAGCCCGCTGTTACCAGCTGTTGGTCATCTTCTCCTCGACCCCCTCATGGGTCTTGCCCTTGACCTGCATGTGGAGCACGTTCCCCTCAGTCCCTCTATGGACTGTTACTGCCACCACTCGGCAGATCCACCTAGCATGAAGAAGGCAAAGCAGGACTTCTGGTTGATGTCACGGTGATACAGTTGGGGAAATAGCGGGCTCTGATGAGTCCCACGAAAACCCCAGCTGCCGAACCGCCACCGATGGGTCTGCGGACCGAACCTGTCCTGCAGGGACGGGGGAAGAAGAGGGGCGCCTTGGAAGACCGAGAGGAACAGGCAAGTTCCTCGGAGGTCAGAGGGAACCCTCTGTGAGTCGGCGGCGGGGGGCGGCAGCCATGGCAGCTGCCACGAAGCTGGGACAACCGGGCAAGAAAAGTGCTGGTGGAAAACGAAGTAAAACGGAGCCTTTTGAAGCCGGGTGAGTGACAACAGCCCAGGCTTGTAACAACGTTTGGAGATACAGTTGCAAGAAAAGTATGTGAACTCCTTGGGATTACGTGGAGTTTTGCATGAATTGGTCATAAAATGTGCTCTGAACTTCATCTAAGTCACAACAATAGAAAAACACAAAAATATTACTACACAAACATTAGATGTTGCCATGTGTGTGACTCTGACCCCCGAGCCTGTTTTATCGGAGGGAGAAGACTCCAAAAGTGAAGGAGAGGAGTTGGCAAGGCCTCCCTCTCCAGGACCCTCCTCTCTGGCAATGCCTCAGGTGTCTTCCGCAGGAGAAGAGATAGGCCAGGAGCCAGGCATTTCCGAGCAGCCGCAGTTAGACAGCAACTGAGCTAAGTCTTGGCTGGATCCCCGACAGCATCGGAAAGACAAGCGCACGCAGCAGAGAAGGAGGCGTGCCAGAGATTAAGCTGAATCACTGGACCACACCCCACAGGGGATAAAATGAGGTGTGGTGGCCATTCAGGCTTTGTGATGGACAAAACTGAAAGCCAGCAAGTCATTCTGTATTTCTGGAACTTTGTTATATGCTCTGTTTGGACTGATTTTTTGGACTGGACTTGACTATTCTTTGGCTTTTGTGGACTTTGATGTTTTCGGTCGGAAGAGATAAACCTCCCTTTGTAAGTAAAAACTAATGGCAAGCAGCCACTGGGTTGATGCCAATTCTGTTATCAAAGGAAATTCTTGTCTGTTGGTTTATTTTAACTCTTGGTCGACTGCTGGTGTGCGTGTGTGAGACGGGGACAGAATACCATGGCTTAATTGAACATAACATGTAAACATTCACAGTGCAGGGAGGAAAAAGTATGTGAACCTTTGGACTTAATAACTGGTTGACCCTCCTTTGGCAGCCATAACCTCAACCAAACATTTCCTGTAGTTGCAGATCAGACCTGCACAACGATCTGGAGTAACAAAACTGTTTTAGTGTAGCAATATTCTTGGGATGTCTGGTGTGAATCGCTCTCTTAAGGTCATGCCACAGCATTTCAATCGGGTTGAGGTCAGGACTCTGACTGGGCCACTCCAGAAGGCATATTCTGCTGTTGAAGCTATTTTTTTGTTGAATTACTTGTATGCTTTGGGTCATTGTCCTGTTGCATCACCCATCCTCTTCAGAGCTTCAGTTGGCAGACAGATGGTCGTACATTTTCCTGCAAAATGTCTTGATAAACTCTGGAATTCATTTTCCCATCAATGACAACAATCCGTCCAGGCCCTGAGGCAGCAAAGCAGCCCCAAACCATGATGCTCCCTCCGCCATGTTTTACAGTGGGGATGAGGTTTTGATGTGCCTTTTTTTCTCCACACATAGTGTTGTGTGTTCCCAAACAACTCAATTTTGGTTTCATCTGTCCACAGTATATTTTGCCAGTAGTGCTGTGGAACATCCAGGTGCTCTTTTGCAAACTTCAAACGTGCTGCAATATTTTTTTTGGACAGCAATGGCTTCCTCCGTGGTGTTCTCCCATGTACTCCATTTTTGTTTAATATTTTCCTTATTGTAGATGTGTCAACAAAAATGTTAGCATGTGCCAGAGATTTCTGTAGGTCTTTAGGTGACACTCTGGGATTCTTCTTTACCTCATGAAGCATTCTGCGCTGTGCTCTTGCAGTCATTTTTACAGGACGACCACGCCTAGGGAGAGTAGCAACAGTGCTAAACTTTCTCCATTTGTAGACAGTCTGTCTTACCTTGGACACATGAACATCAAGGTTTTTGGAGATACTTTTGTAACCCTTTCCAGCTTCATGCAAGTCAACAATTCTTGATAGTAGGTCTTCTGAGAGCTCTTTTCTGCGAGGCATGGTTCACATCAGACAGTGCTTCTTGAAACCAGTAAACCCAAAACAGGTGTGTGTTTTTAAAGGGCAGGACAGCTGTCAGCAACACATCCAATATCTTCACACTGATTGGAGTCAAGGTTGGCTCACTCCTGGCTCCAATTAGCTCTTGGAGAAGTCTTTTAAATTGGCTTTTAAATTGGGTTTTAAATTGGGTTTTAAATCTCTTTTAGATAAATTGGATGTTTTAATCTTTGAGCCTAAATTATTTAATCTGTTTTTTAATAGTTTTTAACTTTTGTATGTCTTTGTATTTTATTTATGGCTGTTCACCACCCTGAGTCCTTCGGGAGTAGAGCGGTATACAAATATGAAAAATAAATAAATAAATAAATTAGGCTAGGGACTCACATACTTTTTCCTCCTTGCACTGTGAATGTTTACATGTTATGTTCAATTAAACTATGGCAACATCTAATGTTTGTGTAGTATTATTTTAAGCAGACTGTGTTTTTCTATTGTTGTGACTTAGATGAAGTTCAGAGCACATTTTATGACCAATTCATGCAAAACTCCACATAATCCCAAGGGGTTCACATACTTTTTCTTGCAACTGTATATTAGTAACTAGAAGACTCCTAGCCTAAAACAGCGGCTAAGCAACAAAGGGGCTTTGGAAATTTTTTAAACTGTAACTTTAAAGAACAAAGACCCGAGAAACAACTAATTTTGGAACAGAACTAAGAGACTTAATTTAGAGATATGGTAAAAGGATTTAACACTTTAAAAATTTGAATTGGACTAAGGGGGAAAAAAAAGAAGGTTTGATACTTTTTTAACTAAAAGAAGAAAATAAAATGGATGGTTATATAATAAGAAATAAAATGGAGTCTTGCATGACTAATGGGAAATGTGGATTATAGAGAGACACCATCTGGCATAAAGAGGAACTTTGTAACCTCCCTTTGTTATGAGAACTTTGAGCTCTACAGAAAAAAAAAATTGCTGAACTGTGGAGGAGGATTTTTCTTTCCTGACTGCAAGCAGCTGGACTTTGGTGAAAAGAAGGAATCTACAATAGAACTCCTACAGTTGAACAAATAATAATTTGAATGTTGGCGTAGGAATAGAAGAAGGATTAAGCGCAGCCTTAAAAGAAAGAGATTTGATACATTATATCCGGAATAAAAATATGAAAAGAGATTTAATTGGACTTATGGAGAATAAAATTAAAAACTTGGAAAATGGAAGGAAATTTAGTTTGCAGATGAGGAAATGAAGATAATGTGATTAAAAATAAAATAAAGATGATTGTAATAAATTAAAGGGAGGCTTTTATAGAAATTAAGAATGTTAAATGAAACTAATTAATACATGTAAAGATATGTTTAATGCAAAAATATATTTTAATGGTAAAATGTTAAGGTAAAGAATAAGGGTGAATATGATTAATTGAAAAGCCTTGGTAGTACAGGGGTTTAAGGCACCCTGTTATTAAGCTGGTTATTAAGACCAGCTGCCTGCAATTACTGCAGGGTTCGAATCTCGCCAAGGCTCAAGGTTGACTCAGCCTTCCATCCTTTCTAAGGTAGGTGAAATGAGGACCCAGTTGTGGGGGCAATAAGCTGACTTTGTATAAATATACAAAAGGATGAAGGCTATTGCTGAGCACATTGTAAGCCGCCCTGAGTTTTCGGAGAAGGGCGGCATATAAATCAAATTTAAAAAAAAATGCTAAAAGGAATTTAAAAATATACTTAAAAATATGTTTTAAGCAAGAACCATGTCTCAAGGTTAAAATGTTATGAATGCTATGAAAAAGGATAAAGAAAAATATGATTAAATGAAAAGCAATGCATAGATGGAAGGAAACAACAAAGAAAGGTTTAAGTAGAGATTGTTAAACCAACTATGAACATGCTGTATTTAACAGCCAAAAAGCTATAATATGCTGTATTGAACAGCCCAATAAATGGTCATGCTGGGTATCAGCCAAAATGAAACTAAATATGCTGTGTAACAGCCAAAAAACAAAAATAGAGATGCTGTGTTCAACAGCCAAACAAACCTTAATAATGATTTAATAATAGTTAAATAATTAATGAATGTTTAATCTGTTTAATATAATTGTATGATTTATATTTTTAAAATATCCATCTAAGCAAATGAAAGAGAAAAATGAATTGATAACTGGTTAGGATTTGTTTTAATTTGTGACCGGAGCAAAAGTTTCTTTTTGAAAAGATGTGTTTTATGATTTTTTTTGGTTGTTTTAAAAAAAGATTTAAAAAAAATTTAAAAAAAGCAAAGCGGCCAGCTAAAAAGGCCAAGTAGAAGCAGAGACCTGGGCCTTGGCGTGCTCTACCACCTCTACTCAACCTTTCTAGCTGGCCGCTTTGCCTCCTTCATGCTGGGTTGGCCTGGTGCTCCAGGCAATGGCCTAATGGACCTGTGTGAGCTACTGGCGGCCTGGATGGTGGCATGGCCCACAGAGGTGCCAAGGTGTGTTGAGTGCACGAGGGGAACACGCTCCACATGCAGGCCAAGGGCAAGACCTGCGAGAGGACTGAGGAGATGACCAGTGGCTCTCTCCAACTGCAAGAAAAAACAGACGGCATGGAGTAGGCGCGCCGATGCTGTCCGGCAGAAGCCACCCTATCCCCTGCTTCACCTTGTCTCGGCCCACAATGGCAGTTGCCAGAGGCAGAGGTGGATGTGCCGGGCAGCCACCTGCCCTGTCCCAGCCATGTGGGATGGAGCAGGCACGTCTGATGGTCCACATCACGTGCCTCCACGCCTGCTTCTTGGAGGGTCAGCCTGTTGGGTTGAAGCAGGCTGTGGAACCCCTGTTGCTGGATATCTCCCTGTGCGCACACACACGCACACATGTGAAAGGCTAGTGAGTGGGGCATGGAGACACTGGTGCGGGCGCGGTGCTGATCTGCAACCTGGTAGTGTCCATCCAGGCTGGACCGCAGTGAGCCTTAGATCTGCAGCGTCGCCTTGGCCCCGCCCTCTGGGCATGCGCATAGGAGGCGAGCATGTGAGGGCAGGCAATCCTGGGTGAAAGAAAAGCGGCCAGGGATGCCAGGCCCCGCGCGCTTGCCACCTGTGTACACACCAAAGGGTTTCTAAGGCTGGCTGCGGTCCGGGCCGCATGTCATGCCACCAGTTTGCAAATCAGCGCCACACCAGGGCCAGGCTGAGGCCCCATGGGCCAGTCCTTCACTGTTTCTCTGGCGGCCCCATGCCCGCATGCCTCAAGTTTGATACCCTTGCTCTAAATAAAGTACATAATTTTTTTCATATTTATACATTTCTCAATGACATGCTGAAGTATCCAATCTGTAAGCCCTGCTCACCCCCGAGATAAGATATTTCTCAATTAATATTCATTGTCACCTTACTGCCCTTTCAATATGCTTTCTACCTAACTTCTTTCCAGGTTCTCAAGTTTAACAAGTAAACTCCTGTAATTTTTGTATTCATTCCTATTGTATTTTTCTTTGTAGAACAGCACAGTAAGGCATTTAAGCCAGCTGGATGACTTTGGGCCAGTCTCTTTCTCTTAGCCCACCCACCTCATGAGGTTGTTGTGGGGAAAATAGGGAGCAACAGTATTAAGTACTCTCGCTGCCTTGAGTTACATATAAAAAAGGCAGGATAAAATATAATAGTCATTATATTTTGTGAAAAATGGCACAATAGCACTTATACTGAAAGGAAATTTATCATGTGACTATAGTCTGCTTAGCAAATTACACTTTAAGAGAGAATCTGAAGCATTATTATACCTTGGTAGTTGTAAATTTATATGGACTTTGTGTACACATATTCCTAAATGTATAGGAACAATGTAATTTATATATTTCTTACTCAGTATTAAAAGTGTCATTTCTTTATATTATAAATACAATAGTTTGCTATAAAAATAGTATCTGTAACATATAATGTCGAATATGATTTGAAGTTGATTTTATAATTAATTATAATTTAATATATGATGTTGGTCTATTTAAACCTTTATCAGAAAACATTTAACCTTTGGTGGCCCTATTTTGCAGGTAGTATTTCTTAAGCAGAAATGAAGAATAAAAAACAATCTTTTCAAAATGCAGACGATGACAAACATGAGGCTGCAAAAGGTAGCTAACTTATTATTTGATTTTCTGAAAGAAATGAGACTTGAAATACTCCACTATTGATATTCTAGATCAAATATATGCATTATTTTATTGATATTAACATCTTTCTGAAACTTCTGGATTTAGCTATTTACTTCCTACAAGTCCTATCTTATAATTAACAATGTTGATAGGAGCTGGAGGTATTATCTCAGTCAGATTCTAGTTGAGAAGTTTTCTAATTCCCAAAATATTACGATTGTTGCTGTTATCACAAATTAACAATTGAAAAGGGCTATATGTCACTAGGAAATGATTCAGTAAAAATATCTTGGACGTCTACATTTGGTGATTGTTCTAGAAACACAGTACATTTTAACTAAAATAATTGGTTCTTCCTTAAATTTTTTGGAATTCCTTCTCCATGTAATGATGTACTGTTATCTAAAAATAAATCAAGTTCTGACCATACATACATACATACATACATACTCATTCTATATAGTGAATTTCAGATTAGCTGTTTAATTTTTTCTTTATTTTCTGTATTTTTATTGTATAACTGTACATCAGTAATTTCAATCTACTTATATGCATTTCATAACAGATGAGGAGAATGAAGAAAAGTGTTCTTGCTCCTCTGACTTTTTATCTGATGAAGATGATCGCTGCCCAATCTGTCTAAATTGTTTGGCAGAGCAGGAAGTTGGCTTTCCTGAAAATTGCAACCACATCTTCTGCATGGCCTGCATTCTTAAATGGGCTGAAGTAAGTCTTAAGAGTGGCAAACAAAATTTAAAAATAGTTTACTTAACTTTAAAAAAAAACTTAATAAAAATAATATATTGGGTTTTTTTTGTTTTGGTTGGCATCCAAACAAATACTCCTGAACTTACAACCATTTCTTTTTTTAAAAAATTATTTATTGAATTTTCAAACATTAAAATACGCAGTACAAAAAATAGAAAGGAGCAAAAAATAGAAAACTATAACACACAACAAAAACAAACATACAAAAACAAACACATCAAAGCTTAAACACTAATAACAGCTTTTCAACATCGGTATCTCTATCCTAATTAACTTCCATACACAAATTCTACTTTAACTATCACTATCTTAATTTACATCCTTATCTACGTTATACTAACTTCTATTCACAATTCAGTTTCGTGACATAATATTGCGTTTTAGCTTTACTCTCCAGCCAGGAATATCATCTATTCCAAATTAAATAATGCTCAGTGTCTTCCCTTTCCTTAATTTCCATGGATAATCTATCCATTTCTGCAATTCATATATTTTTGAAATTATAATTTGATCTGGGGGGATATCCGATTGTTTCCAATTTTGTGCTATGACGATCCTACTTGCAGTTAATATGTGCAATATGATATATTGTAAATTCTTTTCCGTTTTCCCTTCCAAAATACTCAGGAGGAATAGTTCTGGTTTTCTTTCTATCTTCCACCCAGTTATCTCTTCCAGCCATTTTTTTATCTTCCACCAACATTTCCTAATCTTAGGGCAGGTCTACCATTTCCTTAACAACCATTTGAAGTTATAACAGCACTGAAAAAAATGAGTTACGACCAGTCCTCACATTTAGGACTGTCATAGAGGCGCTGCAGTCACATGATCAAAATTTGATCAATTGTTGAAATTTGCACTCAGCATATATTTAGGATGGTAGCAATGTCCTAAGGTCACATGATCACCATTTGGAACCTTTCCAGGGAGCTTCCAACAAGCAAAGTCTATGGGGGCAGCCAGATTCACTTAACAACTATGGTAAAAATCATAAAATCCAAATAATGTATGCTTATACTATACTGCTATATATATATATATATATATATATATATATATATATATATATATATATATATATATATATATATATATATATATATATATATATATTATATTGCTTAGCAATAATTGTGTTTGTAAATTGAGGACCACCTATACTCATGCATAGTATTTTGTAAGCATTAAATTTTGATATGTATTGAAAGTTTGCTTTGGAATATAAAAAAATATTTCAAAAGCAATATAGACAGTGATTGTTAGATCAAGTCCAGTCTCATACCCAGCATTCTTAAAGTAGCTCTTTGAAGAGTAGCCCAAATGTAAATTGTGCCACACTCTTTGCATACAGATATAAAAGGGCCTTAATTTCTTAAAGCAATTCTTGTAAACAGTAGTATCACATCTTCCTCTGTTCTGAAAGATACTATAATACCTTTTACTGATCCCTTGTCACTTTTTATTTCCATTGCTTAAAATAAGCTCTCATTGATTCAGTAGGACAATTCTGTTTTATAAATATAATTTTTATTAAAGATATTTAATAAGAAAAATAATACACATTTTAGAAAATATTATTTATTTATTTATTTTATTTATTAATTTTATTTCTATACCGCCCTTCTCCCGAAGGACTCAGGGCGGTGTACAGTAAAAACACAAAGACAGACAAAATTTAAAAATAATTAAAATTATTAAATAATAGGCCCAATTCATAAAACCCCAAATTTAAAATCCCATTTAAAACCAATTAAAATCTTTACATTGATAGCCCAGCCTGGCGGAACAACATGGTTTTGAGGGCACAGCGAAACACACGGAGATCAGAGATTTTACAAATTTCTGAGGGCAGATCATTCCAAAGGGCAGGGGCTCCCACAGAGAAGGCCCTCCCCCTGGGTGTCGCCAGCCGACATAATTTGGCCGATGGCACCCTGAGGAGACCCTCTCTGTGGGAGCGAACTGGCCGATGGGAGGCTACTGGTGGCAGAAGACGGTCTCGAAGGTATCCAGGTCCAATACCATGGAGCGCTTTAAAGGTGGTAACCAACACCTTGAATCGCACCTGGAAGACCACTGGGAGCCAGTGCAGCTCGCGCAGGAGGGGTGTCACGTGGGCACAATGAGTTGCGCCCATAACCACCCGCGCGGCCGCATTCTGGACCAGTTGGAGCCTCCGGGTGCTTTTCAAGGGGAGCCCCATGTAGAGAGCATTGCAGTAGTCCAGTCGGGAGGTGACAAGGGCATGAGTGACTGCACGCAAGGCGTCACGGTCCAGAAAGGGCCGCAATTGGCAGATCAGGCGAACCTGATAAAAAGCCCCCCTGGCCACGGCTGTCATATGTTCTTCTAAAGACAGCCGTGCATCCAGGAGGACGCCCAGATTGCGGGCCCTCTCTGTGGGGGGTAAAGACTCACCCCCAATAGTCAGCGATGGCACCAGCTGACTATATTGCGACGCCGGGAACCACAGCCACCCGGTCTTGGAGGGGTTGAGTCTGAGCCTATTTCTCCCCATCCAGACCCGCATGGCCTAGTGAAATAGTGAATAGATAAGAAAGTAAGAGAAAATTAGAAAATAAAAAGGAGTGAAAGAAAAAGAATAAAAAAGCAGTTTCCGATCTTCTTAACAGGCTTATAAATGCATTTATATTTTATCCTCTCTGCCCAAGATTACGTCATAATTTCCTTCTTTTCATAGTCTATTCTTAGTAGGATTTAATTCTGAATAAATATTCATATGATTGTATAATGTCCCTGCAGCTTGCTCTTGTATTTTTTATTAATTAATTTAAAATATTTACATGACTGCTGAAGGTGTTCTGGTCCCATGAATACTAAATAGTGATTAATACTTACTGTAAACATAAACACCAAACTCGTTCCTTTCTTTTGCTGTATAGAACTAAAGAAATACTCTCTCTTCTTTATAGTTGGAGATTAAAATCCCGAGTTTCTATAATTATTTTAAATGCTGTTCCAAACAGAAATATTGCAGATAGAAACTTATATCTAGCTTGTACAGAGGATTGATGTAATGGAAAAATATTGAGCCATGTGACACACATCCTCTTTATTGCCAAAAAACAGCTAGATATAGGTGTATCATTGTCCCATTAAAAATTACACTGGATCATAATATTCTTTATAATATTTTGGATTAATCTGAAAGTTAAATAAGATGCCAGAGTAATACTTTCATTTGTATAGAACAAATACTAATTTTTAGTTGTTAGCAAAAAAACATAAGCTTCAATCTAAGCATTCTCTAACCACAGCAACAGCAAAACTGTTCCAGTTATTCTTTAGCTATCATTTGCATAATTTATCCAGAAAACTTCAGAAGTGTTTCCCTTTCAGTACTACTGTAAAAGCATTTTTCCTCCTCGATGCTCCGACACTCCACTCATTGGACTTCTTTCACTTTCATTAAACCGACTGGGTGCCATTCAAAATCTCCTCCACAGCTTGGTCCCGCCCACTTTAACTGCGCATGTCCAGTCTTTTCACTCAGTCAAAGATGACCAGACTGGAGTGCTTCATTCTCTAGACTTCATTGCGTTAAATTAGGCAAATAATTGGAAAGTTTTAAATTTTCAGCTATTGACAGAGAGCTACGATCTCACTTAATTATAAGCACTAATAGCGGTCAGGCGTTTTTCCGACTGGAGTGCCTGCCGCCGGCTTTAACTTAAATAATTATTCAGCGCTTTGAGAGAAGTCTGGATTTCTTCTCAACTGTCATTTGCTGCGAGCGTGGAGCCGGTTAACTGGCACGCCGGGAGAACCGCCCTCGCTCTCGTAGTCTCTCTGCTTTTATTTATCAATTTCTAGCGGCTTTGGAGTCCCTGCCTTGCCGGCAAACTCTCTCAGCAGGAGGTTTTTCTTCAGTACTTGGCTTCAAAGTAACGAAATAAAGCGCTAGCAGGCTGTTACTGTAGCGGCTTTTGAAACAGCTCAGCTGAAGTTTCCCTGTGGTGATTCCAGCGCAGCCAATTTAACCGCCGCTGTTGAGACCAACCGCCTTTGTATTAGAGCGGTTACTGGCTATTATTCCTTCAAGTCCTCTTTCAAGGATTGAGGCTAAGGGGAAAAAGAAGTGAAGGACTGCACCAGTGTCTGGATTGGGTCCTACCTCCTGCATATTCCAATTCAACTTCAACTCCTTTTTGGCAGGGACGTATTACTTTTACCTTATTACAAATTAATTTAAGGTACTGATTAATAGGGATTATGGCAGAAAGAGCATTATCCTCTGAATTAGATCTAAGTCCATCTCCTTCTAGGGCTCCATCTCCCAAGCCACTAAGATCAAAAAAAGCTAAGTCCAAGGCTTCAACACAGGCTTCTCATCTTGGATCTGTTCAGTCAGAAGGGATTTTGAAAATGTCTAAACAAGATCAGCATAGGCATAATGCTCTGGAAAGACAATTTGACAAAGCTAAGCGCTCAGTGCAGACAGCTGTTTTAAGTGATGATAATGATATAAGAGTAGTCCAGAGTCAATCAGACCCAGTTCAACAATGTAATACTCTGAATTCTGATTATTATGTACAAAATCCTGAAGTCCCAGAGACAAGGGATCAAACAATACCACATTTTCCTGGAGGCATGGCAGCACAAGATGCTGGCCAAGTAGGACCATTTATTCAAAGATTTACCCAAAGGGTTCCTGAGTCCACCTTTACGCCAACAGCGGCAGGACTCAGAGTTGAGGAAAATTCTTTATCTGGCCAGGACATAGATTTCCAAACTTTTTTGGCTCAAACTTTTACTAGAATTTTCCAGGCAGGACTACAACAGTCTGGCTTACCTATAGCACCAATGGATCCTGGAGTACTATCCATGGGGCAATGTCATTCATCCAGAGTTGATCATAACCATTCAGTTCAAGGTTATAAATCTTTAGATCTGGCAGATCAAGGGGATGATTATCCAGAAGATTTGGAAATGTCAGAAGATGAAAGTGAGGTTGCTGACAGGCCAGCCTTTCAAGGTCTCTTTAATCCTGCATTGTTTAAATCGCTCCTTCGTAAAGCGAAGGCGGCTACAAATATGGATCAAGGCTTAGGTCAGTCTACTGTTTCCGGTAATCAAAATGAGTCGATAAGTAATTTGTTTCCTTTGCCTTCGGCGGATTTTGATTTTGTTCCATGTCCTGATTTATTTGCCCAAGTAATACAGAAACCTTGGGAACGTCCAGGTGCTTTATCAGCTCCTAATAATTTTGATAAGAAACTTTATTGTGCATCTCCTAAATTAGATGCTCTCCTACAAGTACCTTCAATAAATGAACCGGTTGCTAGCCTCACATCACCATCGGTATTGGTTGGTGATGTGGGTGATGGTTTAAAGCAAGAAGATAGGCGGGCAGTCATAACTTTTAAAAAAACCCACCAAGCAGCAGCCTGGGCTATTAGAGCAGCTACTTCAGCGTCCTTTTTTAATCGAGCTTCGTTAGTGTGGCTCAGACAGCTGAAGGACAGAGTACCTACTCATGATAATCGTCTTCAACAGGATATGGCCAAATTAATTGCTGCTGTGGAATATTCTGCGGATGCGTCTCTGGACGCAGCAAAATTTGCTTCTAGAGCATTGGCTTCTGCAGTCACTTCTCGGCATCTCTTGTGGTTACGTCAGTGGCGTGCAGATATGAAATCAAAATGGCGCCTAACAACAGCATCGTACCAAGGAGGTTCATTGTTTGGAAAATCATTGGATTCCATTTTAGTGGAAGGAAGAGATAAAAGGAAAGTCTTACCTTCATCTTACAGACGTCCAGATCGTCGTTTTTCTCCTTTTCCACGTCAGCCTTTTCGTCCTGAGCAAGGACAGGGCGGTTCCTATTATCCACGTACCACTGCACAACAGTACAACATCTATTCAGAAAGATCTTCCTTTCGTGACAGGGGAAGGCGCCAGGCTGGGATCAAACGACCATTCAGAGGATCCAATTATCGCTCCTTCCGTCGTGGAAAATGACTCCTTGATACAGTTTCCCATTGGTGGCAAAATTCAAATGTTCTATCACCAATGGGAAATGTCAACGACAGACAATTGGATTGTAAGAACTGTATCAGATGGACTTCAAATGGAGTTCGTTTCGTCTCCCCCTGTACGTTTTATTCAATGTCCATTCCCAAGTCTCCAATCCAAACAACAACTCATGGATTTGGAGATTCAACATTTACTAGAAATAGAAGCCATCGAAGCTGTACCAAAGCACCAGTGGGGAATGGGCTTTTATTCGATATTTTTTCTTGTGCCTAAAAGCTCGGGTGGATGGCGGGGCATATTAAATCTAAAACAGTTGAATCTCCATATAAAGTACAGAAGATTCAAAATGCACTCACTAAGAACTCTATTAGGATGCGTCCGTTTAAACGATTTCATGCAATCAATAGATATAAAGGAGGCATATTTACATGTTCCGATCCACCCGTCACACAGGAAATTCCTCAGATTTGCTTACGGGAACCGACATTTTCAGTACCGAGCTATGCCTTTCGGTCTATCGTCGGCTCCTCGAATATTCACAAAATTAATGGCGGCAGTAGCAGCTACTCTTCGGAAAAAGTCGGTGAGAATTGTCTGTTATTTAGACAATATACTGATACTCTCTTCCACAGCAGACCAAGCTCAAATGGACAGGACAATGGTCATCAAGTCTCTACAGGATCATGGTCTGACAATAAATTGGGACAAGAGTCATCTAGTGCCCACAACAAGAATTTTGCATTTGGGAGCTGTAATAGATTCAATTCAAGGTTTAGTCCATCTATCTCCAGAACGCCAAACCAGTATAAGGAAAGTAATTTCTCAGATACTATATCACAAAAATGTATCCCTGTTAACGCTGTCCCAACTGTTGGGCAAACTGATTTCATGTATCAACATCGTGCCATGGGCCAGAAGGCATTATCGTCAGCTGCAGTGGCTTCTGCTCCCATTTCAGAAGCAAGGAGTAGCCGATTCTTTAACAAAGATCACAGTTCCTTTTCCAGTGAGACAGTCACTAAAGTGGTGGCTTTCCCCTACTCTATCCAAAGGGACACTGTTTTTAGAACCTCTCAGGGTCACCCTGACCACGGATGCGAGTCTGTTAGGATGGGGGGCCCATCTGGAGTCACAATTAGCTCAAGGAACTTGGTCTCAGAGAGAGAAAATACAAAGCATAAACTGGCTAGAACTGAGAGCGGTAAGATTGGCACTAGGCCATTTTCAACGGCAGGTAACACAGAAACATGTATTAATTCTGACGGACAATATGGCCACAAAGGCTCATTTAAACAAACAAGGCGGGACAAGGTCCAAGTCTCTCATGGTCGAAACAGAAAAATTGATGAAGTGGGCAGAGAAGAATGTGCTATCGATAAGAGCAGAACATATTTCGGGATCGATGAATCAACAAGCGGATTGGTTGAGCAGAGGAATAATAGATCAAGGGGAATAGAGACTGCATCCAGGTCTGTTCAATCAGATTGTCAACAGGTTCGGAGTACCAATAATAGATTTATTTGCAACAGCAAAGAATACACAACTGCCAAGGTTTTTCTCCCGGTATCCGACTCAGGGAGCAGAGGATCAGGATGCGTTAAGGGCACCTTGGCCCCGAGGGCTTCTATACGCCTTTCCTCCCATTCCCATTATTACGCAAGTAATCAGAAAAATGATAAACGAAAAGGCGAATTTACTACTGGTAGCACCATATTGGCCACGTCGAGAGTGGTTTGCAGACCTGAAAGATCGGTTGATAGAACTACCATGGAAGTTACCTGTGAACAGCACTTCTCTGAGCCAAGGAGCAGTTTTTCATCCAGATCCGGATTGGCTAAAATTGACCGTTTGGCACTTGAACGGATACGTCTCATGAAAGATCATATACCGAAAGACGTTATCGCAACCATACAAGCTGCCAGACGGCCAGCAACAATTCGCATATACAACGCTTCTTGGAGAAAGTTTGCTCAGTGGTGTTTAAGTCAACATACAGATCCAACATCTGCAACAGTCCAGGACGTTCTTAAATTTTTACAGTCAGGTTTTGATAAAGGACTGGCTCCGGCAACGTTGAGACGTCAGGTGGCAGCCTTAGCCACAGTACTTGTTACAGATAAGGGGCAACCTTTATCCCAAGATATTAGAATTAGATCCTTTTTACATGGTGCTGGGAATTTAAGACCACCTGTAGTGCACAGATTCCCGACTTGGGATCTTAATTTGGTATTACAATCTTTAACTTCTGCTCCTTATGAGCCCATTATAGAATCATCATTACGTAATCTTACAGTAAAAATGGCATTTTTGTTGGCGATAACATCAGCTAGAAGAATATCTGAATTAGCCGCTTTATCAATTAGAAAAGATCTATGTGTATTTTTTCCGGATAGAGTAGTAATGAGATTAGATCCAGTATTCATTCCTAAGATTAATTCTCTATTTCATCGTACACAAGAAGTTATTATACCAAATTTTTGTCCAGACCCAAAACATCCAAAAGAAAAAAAATGGCACACTTTAGATGTAAGGAGAGCATTGAAGTACTACATATCACGAACGGCGAGCTTTAGAAAGTCGGAAGCGTTATTAGTTTCATTTCTACCATCGACATTGGGTCAAAAAGTGTCCCCAACAACAATTGGTAGATGGATTAAATTGTGCATTTCTTCAGCTTATAAGATACTAGGGTCAAAAGTCCCGGGAGGTATAGTTCCACATTCTACGAGAAGTGCGGCTACGTCAGTAGCCTGGGCCACTCAGGCATCTATTGATGAAATTTGTAGAGCGGCCACATGGTCATCAATATCTTCATTTATAAGACACTACAGATTAGACATGTTTGCATCAGCAGATGCAGCATTTGGCAGGAGAGTATTACAAGCTGTAATTCCCAGCCGTGACCAGGAGGATGGAGACAGTTCCCTCCCAATTTAAGTAGGCTTGGGTATATCCCAATGAGTGGAGTGTCGGAGCATCGAGGAGGAAAAAGGGACGTTGTCTTACCTGAACGTCCATTTTGTCCTCAATGATCCGACACTCCGACCCACCCAATAACTGTCCATCGCATGGGACGGCTGGGGTTTTGTTGATTTTTTCCTCTACAGCGCTGGGACCAAGTTAGATTTGGATAAAGGTCCGGTGGTTCCTAGGATTACAGTCTGGAAGAGTTCTAAAAGGACTTCGTGAAAAGACTGGACATGCGCAGTTAAAGTGGGCGGGACCAAGCTGTGGAGGAGATTTTGAATGGCACCCAGTCGGTTTAATGAAAGTGAAAGAAGTCCAATGAGTGGAGTGTCGGATCATTGAGGACAAAATGGACGTTCAGGTAAGACAACGTCCCTTTCTGTTCAGAAATAAATCTTTTTTTTAATTCGAGTTTATTTTTGAGTATGCATCTATTTTTTTCAATCCCACTAGGTAGACCAGACCAGAAAATCAACTCCATAGAAAAAAATTATTTTATTGAAACAGGCTGAAATAGCAGAATCTCTTGCAAACATGGTTCTGTTTTACATCACCACTCCTTAGGCCACAGTGAATCAGAGAGGAATCTGCCTGAGTCTTTTCCCAATGCTCTTGTGCTTTCAGGGTTTAAGGAATGTTTCAGCCCTCTTTCTTTATGTATGTAACAGTTCATGTGTAACTCTATCAAGGTCCTGTCCCTTATTCTTTACAATTAATTGCAGCCAAATTGATGCTGCAGTCTATGCTGGATCCCATATTCAGTCTGGAGTTAGCTGCCACCACACTCAAATAAATAACTTGTGTTTGTGGTTATGTACGTATGTTCTTTAATTTTAAATTTTTTTTACTAATTAGAAAAGCAATAGAAAAAACAAAAAAGGAAAGAAATATGTGTACATACATTAAAAGCATACATTAATCCCTAACTCATAAGTTATTTATTCTTGTGAGGAGTTAGTATTGTTGTGTAACCTCTGTAAGGAAAAGGTTGAAATAAAAATTTAAAATATGAAGGACTCTATAGGAAAAAGCATTCAAGTAAACCAACTTTTAGTTCAGTATTTTTTTATTTTTTTCCTAATCACTAACTCGTTTTTATATATTTTTATACTATGCTTTAAACAGCTACAATTCTATTTAAGTTATTTTAATTATTTTTTAAATTGTTTCTTCAAAAACCATATTCTAAGTGCCATAGTCTTTTGCCATGTAATATGGCAAAGCCTTGCCATGTAATATATTTTTATATAAGGAATCCATTTCTCATACTATATGTGGGGAGGGGGGGGGATCTAACCAAAAAAATCCATTTTTCCTAGAAAGAAAAGTTATTTAAGCTTTCCAAAATAATAAAAATGAAACAACTATTGACTTCTACCTCCTCAAAAGAAATTATGTAACTGCTAAACATTTGAGGGAATTATATTGTTATTCTACTCATGGAATGGTTCTTAATTTTGCTCATTCTGTGTTAAATCAATTCAAGGATCATCCAAGCATTTGTGGGTTATCTCTGTGAGTAAATAATAGGTGCATTGCTCAAGCAGCAGTCTATTCATGTAAAGTTGCATGTTAGTATATATAAATGATAATATTTATTTTTTACATTTGTGAACTGCCTGTCTCTATCAAGGACTCTAGGCAGTGTACTATTAAACTTCAGAATATAAAAACAGTATATAAAAATTAAAATGTATACATTAAATGTGAAAAATACATAAATGATAATACTTAGAGCTCTAAGTGGATACCAGGATAATATGATTCAAATTTATGTTTTATATCCCTCATGAATTATAACCAAAACTTGTACTTATAATTTAAAAGAAACAATTTCAAATATTCATTTTAAAATTCTGAATACTAATTTAAATCTTAGACAAGAGCTTCGTGTCCAGTGGACCGCAAACAGTTCAAGGCTGTGTATAAACTAAATACTTCAGAAGATTCTGTAAAGGTACGTTCCGAGATTTAATTAATAAAATTAAGTTTTTCTAGTGTTTGTTTTCAGTAACAAAAGCAGATGTAGCAGCTATAGTTTTAATTCACATGAAGCCTTCCTTCCTCTTCTGCTTTGAAACTTAATATGTTAGAGATTTTGGTTTACTCTTTCTGAGATTGACAATATATTCTTACCTTGATTTTAAGTTCATGTGGAAAATAATACATTGAATATGTAGCAGTATTTGTAAATAATGTTTAAATAAGTGAATATTGTTATAGGTTCATTAATAATTTATTCCTAAAAAATAAACATTAGAATAAATTATTGGAAAACTTGTACTATTTTTAATATTCATTTCTTTGCAGGTTCAAATAAAACAACGAATAAGCAAAAAAGATGACATCATCAGTTGTAATAAGGGCAAGAATTGCCCTATAACAATGAAAACTTGCAAAAGGTTAGCAATACCACATGTAAACTCTCTTTACATATAAAAAAACATTTTCACATTTGAAATACTTCAATTTTAATATGTTTTTGCATATGAAGTAGCCAATCAATATGGAGTTTGCAGTTTAGCTCAATGAGACAAAGGAAACAAGCTCCATATTGATTGGCTGCTGCTGCTGCTTTCACACCCCAATTCCTGAAGTAGCTTATTCAAACCAGCCAGTAAGTAGCAAGCAGGAGCCTGCTGCAGCCTGCCTAGGCTGGGCCGAAACAAAGCCTTCAGGAACACTGGCCTCATGGTAGAAAAACCAAAGTCTTTTATTCAGATGCTGGCGAAGCTGTTTTCCTTAAATCTCACATTCTTACAGCTTCACCGGCATCTGAATAAATGACTTTGGCTTTTCTGCCATGTGGGTCAATCAATTCTAGAACTCTGGAGATCTTTGAAAAGTAAGTAAGTGATGGGAAATAGGATGGGAAGGAGCAGAATCTGGGAGGCTAGCACAGCAGGCCCAGTGCCTGTGGAGACCTGGCAGGACAGGATTGGTGGGAGAAGGCAGGGGGCATTTTGCAGTGTCTCTGTGATCGGTTGTAAGGGCGAACCACCAGATTGTTGTTGCAACATATGTAAGTGCAGGACCAGGTTGTAAGTACTTTTTTGGGGGGTCATAATTTTGAACAGACTCTAATTGAACTGTCGTAACTTGAGGAATAGCTGTATTCCTAATTATATGTACTATCAACCTTCATGTTGCTCAGAAGAATGTAGTTTTATTTGCTTATTTTTTTAATGGAGTGAGTCACTGATTGTTCTTTTTTTGACTAGATTATTCTGGATTGTAGTTTTGTTAAGATATTTTAAGATTTTTTTAAAAGGTGTTCAGATTCATTATTACAAACATAACATCAATAATGTACACAAACATAAAATTAACTTAATTATAAGTAATCTTTGGTACATGGGGCTCCCCCTGGGGTGCACCCGGAGACTCCAGCTGGTCCAGAACGCGGCTGCGCAGGGGATTATGGGGGCGACGAGGCGCTCCCATGTGACACCTCTCCTGCGCGAGCTGCACTGGCTTCCGGTGGTCTTCCGGGTGCGCTTCAAGGTGTTGGTGACCACCTTTAAAGCGCTCCATGGCTTAGGGCCGGGGTACATACGAGACCGCCTTCTGCCACCAATAGCCTCCCACCGGCCAGTACGCTCGCACAGAGTGGGCCTCCTCAGAGTGCCGTCCGCCAGACAATGTCGGCTGGCGACCCCCAGGGGGAGAGCCTTCTCTGTGACAGCGCCCACCCTCTGGAACAACCTTCCCCCAGAGTTACGTACAATAACAGTCCTCCGGATTTTTTGTCGGGCCCTGAAAACCTATTTATTTCAACTAGTTGGGCTGGTTTGAGTTAAATTTTAAATTGATTTTAAATTGGGTTGTTTTAATTTACGGCCAAATATTTAATTATTTTAATACTGTTTTTAAATTTTGTATGCTCTGTTTTTACCTTGGCTGTGCACCGCCCTGAGTCCTATTGGAGAAGGGCGGTATAGAAATTAATTAAATAAATAAATAAATAAATAAATAAATAAATAAATAAATAAATGTTTTTTTCCCAGAAAACAGGAAAATGCTGGCATAAGTTTTTTACCAGTAATCTATAAAAGCTGGAATCCAAAATACAGTAAGTGAGTCATTTTGATCAACTTCTTGGCCTTCTTTTGACATTTTCACAAACCATGTGTTATTTGTTCTTTGGATATATTTGCTATTCTAACTAATTAACTATCTTGGGCAGTTAAACTTTTCTGAGGAATGCTTTGAGTATATTTGTTTTTCTGCCAAATTCACTACCTTAAAGTTTCTAAAAGTCTTCCTATATTAGCCTGTTAAAGCAAAAAGTTAACAGAAATTGTAAGTAATTATGTTATAGCTTAATTTTTTATGAGTTATAGTTTAGTACATATCTTGAGTAAATTTCCCCAAAGCACAAAAATCTTTGCAAAATCAAAATCCTTTGTTCACATAAGTCTGTTCATACTCATATTTTAGTGTTTTAAGGTTGTTTTTGCATATACGGATGTTTGTACTTCAGTTAACAGATCTAAGTGCAGACAGACATATCAGGCAAAATCTGTACTTCATAAATTGCATAAAGTCCAGTTTTGTGATTCAAAAAGCCTATTTGGTTTTTAAAATACTATCAATATACTGTTGTAACCTATTTCCTGCATTTTAAAATTCAAGGAACAGGAATTTTTTTGTTTCAATAGAGTGGTCCAGTTGGGAAGCGGATCAGATATTTCTCTAATGATAAATTTTAAATGAATAGCCAAATACGTACCATGGCATCATTTAAATTCATGTTTAATTCCATTAAAATTAATTTGAACTTTTATAATTCAGCTATGCTTTATAGCCTTAAAAAATCAAAGTATGGAAGACAATATAAATATATATAATTGTATAGAAGCTATATGATTATGAATAATACATAAGATTCAGATAGAGAAAGGTTTTCGTAATTTGATATTTGGGAAAAAAATTCTCTCATAATTTGACATCTGGGGTCATTCAATTAAGTTTAATAGTTTGAAGTTATAAAAAGAATGACTCTTCCTCACATTCCATAGTTCATGTAATTACGCCAACAATGTTGATTTTAAAAGAAACGGAAACCATGTATGTCAAATATCTCTAGATAGCTAGCATTCATAATGATAACATTTCTAGTATTGGGAGAAGTATCTTCTTAATATCAATTGCTGGGGAACTTGGATGTGCCTGTTGTACATATGGACTTGCCATAGATATCTGTCATGGCAATGTGGAAACAAGTTGTTGGATTAGGTTAGTTTTATATGGTATCCAGCAGAATTCTTATTTTGGTTTTAAATGCTATGGCATTTAATGCTGTGTGATGAGGACATGAAAGTTTCCCTTGCAGAAAACTTTCCTTGCAATTGCTGCATTACTGAATTGCAGCTTGCTTATTGACTTAACTAAGAGGTTAAGAAAGAAATATATATTTTATGTGTCATTCTAGATAACTTTTTCCCTGGTCCCCCCCCCCCCCGCATTTTAAGTTCTTTCAGTAGTTAAATACTTGCAATAGAATTTCTTTAAAATTAATTAGGATTGACAATTACATTTGCCATAGGTCTTAAAAGATCAAGTTAAATATTTTCTTTTTTGTTTTAAATATAAAGATCCTTCAAACAAGGAAGAAGTTACAAATTCAGTGAAGAAAAATAAGGTTTGTTCATATTGTATATTTAAAATAATGAAGATTTCAAATTATTTCATTTTAAAAATCTTCACTTTTAATATGTTCCTAGATAAATTTTTCTTCTCCTTCATATGTTTGAGCTATTGCATTTTCTGTTTTGTTGACATTTAAACTAATCATTGTGAAGTTAACTTATGGTACTTTTGAAAGAATTTAGAAATCTTAAGTTTGAAAAATGTACTGTTTTATAATATTAATTAGATCTAACTAAAGCACAAGTGTCAAACTTGCTGTGTCACATTGCTGTCATTTGACCTTTTGCGACGTTTTCCCATTTGTGGAAATGGGGTGGGCATGGCCTGTTCTTGACACATCCGGCCCGTGGGCTGCCAGTTTGACACCCCTGAACTAAAGGATATATCATATTTTTCAGAGTATAAGACACACTTTTCCTCCCTAAAAGTGGGTGAAAATTTCAGTGCGTCTTATAGACCAAATACAGGAGTGTATTTGGCCTCCCAGACCCTCTGTGTGTCGTGTTTTCGCCCTCCCTGGCCCCCAGAAGCACTTTGCAGTGCTCCTCACATCCTGTTTTCACCAAAAAACGGGCCCCTTTTCACAAAAAATTGGGTCATTTTTGGACTCCCAAACCCTTTGCATGTCGCGTTTTTGCCCTCCCCAGCCCCCAGAATCACTCTGCAGTGCTCCATGTGTCCCGTTTTCACCAAAAACGGGTCTGTTTTTGGCCTGCAAACTGCTTCTGGGGGCCGGGGAAATCAGGACACGCGCAGGCCAAAAACTATTTTTTTTCTTGTTTTCCTCCTCTAAATCTAGGTGTATTTTATAGTCCGGTGCGTCTTATAGTCCGAAAAATAAAGTAATATAAGTAGAATTGGGCAATTGAAATAAATACATCTATGATTTGTTTTAAACACTAATTTATAATATATTTGTTTTGGATTACTGTTTTTATAAAGTCATGTCATTTTTAAGCATGGTAAAATTAAATATGTTAAACATTTACAATTTCTTAAACTGCTATTTAAAATAGCACACATTACAAGAAAGTCTCATTGAAATCTCATTAAAACGAAAAGTATACCTACATAAAACAGCTTGTAAATTGTTTTAAATAAATACAAATGCCTACATGCTAACTGATTTGTCATAATTTAAACTGTTGAATGGCTTATTTAAAAAAGTACAGTTCTTGAAAAGAAAAGTGGATTTATTTAATATGACATTTAATTTACTGCATCCAGTTTTACTCACCACACTATAAAAAAGATGTTGAGACTCTAAAAAAAGTGCAGAGAAGAACAATCAAGATGATTAGGGGACTGGAGGCTAAAACATACAATGAACAGTTGCAAGTACTCGGCATGGCTAGTCTAGTGAAGAGAAGGACCAGGGGAGATAAGATAGCAGTGTTCCAATATTTGAGGGGCTGCCACATAGAGGAGGGGGTCAAGCTATTTTCCAAAGCACCCGGAGGCCAGACAAGGAATAATGAATAGAAACTGATCAAGGAGAGACTCTACCTAGAAATAAGGAGAAATTTTCTGACAGTGAGAACCATCAACCAATGGAACAGCTTGCCTTCAGAAGTTGTGGAAGCTTCATCACTGGAAACTTTCAAGAAGAGACTGGACAGCCATCTGTCAGAAATGGTGTAGGGTCTCCTGCTTGGATGGGGTGTTGGACTAGAAGACCTATAAAATCCCTTTCAACTCTGTTAACTACAGTATACACTATTACATTCATCTCCCTAATGTTTTTATCAGTATGCAGTATAAGAGCCGAGGTGGCGCAGTAGTTAGAGTGCAGTACTGCAGGCTACTTCAGCTGACTGCTAGCTGCAGTTTGGCAGTTCAGATCTCACCAGCTCAAGGTTGACTCAGCCTTCCATTTTTCTGAGGGGTAAAATGAGGAGCCAGATTGTTGGGGGCAATATGCTGACTCTGTAAAACCGCTTAGAGAGGGCTGTAAAAGCACTAAGTGCTATTGCTATGCAGATGATACCCAAGTTAGACATCTCTATCTCAGACTAAATGAAGGATATATTATAGTGGAATTCATGATCAAAATCAATCTAAGCAAGACAGAGTGGCTTCACATTTAGAATCCTATTCAGGGATTATTTCATCTTTGATACTCAATGGGATGGTGTTGCCCCATGGAGAGGTAATCTGCAATCTAGGAATCATCTTTGGGTCACATTTCCTGCTAGAAAGCAGTGGCCAGCAGGAACTTTGGCCAGGTTAGATTAGGTTGGTGCACCAACTGTACTATTTTGTGGAACAAGAAACACTAAAAGTGATCACACATGTCCTTCATACCTTCCTTATGGATTTCTGTAATTTGCTTGATATCAGCAAGCCCTTGGAGACAACTCAGAAGCTTCAAATGCTGCAAAGAGCATAGTCTGTATACTTACTGAAAATACTTCTAGATAATTCCATTGCTGCAGTAAATGCATTGATACCAACATGTTTCTGATTGAACTTCAAGGTGCTTGTTATCACTTAACAAAACTTTCTATGGCTCAGTGCCTAGATGTCACTGAAACACCCTTCTCTCTATTGATTCTGTTTGCTTAATTTGAGACATAAAGTTAGCTGTTTTGGAAGGCTGTTGAAATTTGAGTGCTGTAGAACTCCTGGTGCTGATAATGTCTAACTGGCAGTTCAACAACCAGTGTCATGTAACATTCTGTCATTAAAAAACTATTATTTGATAATATTGCAGTTTTATGCATAGTCAGAAGTAAATCCTATAAATTCAATGAAATCTTTTTCTCTGGTAACTTGAGATGTAGATGAACACATATCACAGAAGATCAGGATAATTCTGATATACAGTTTGACAGTGATGAGGAAAGAAATGAAATCTACAAAAATCAAGTTAAAACAGTATCTTTAATTTACAGTCTATGCCATTCAGCAAAGTCCATGCTATTCTACCTTGAGAGGGCTTTTTGGTTAGTGAAAGAGGGGTAGTTAAATCCAAATCATATCTTTAGCTTGTGTGTAGTCATTGTGTAGCTTTCAGGCCACAGCATCTTGCTGATAATGTTAATACTCTATAAAATTAATAATTAAACAAATCATTAGATCTATGCAGATGCTTAGTAACAAAGAGATAAATAATATTTCAGAAATATAATTCAAATTCTAAAATATTCAGAACTTTAAGAGAAGATTGAACTAACATTCATGAAATGACACACACACACACACACACACACGTGTAACCAAGACTTAAAGCAACTGGAGAATTCAAACTATCATGGGGTTTTAGTACATTTAAAATATCTACAGTGTATCTGTGATCACTAATATTCATCATCGATGTTTGTTTTTTTTAAAAAACACATTCTAATTGAAATGGCCTAACTATAACGTATATTTCAGCTTCTTCGATTTCCAAGTAACGCTTTCAGACCAAATGGATAGAATGCATACTTTTGTGTGCAAAATGTGAGCTCTCTCATGCAGGTTGTTGTTCTTGTTGTGGCTGTTAGTTGTGAAGTTGTGTCCGACACATCGCGACCCCATGGACAACATTCCTCCAGGCCTTCCTGTCCTCTACCCTCCTCTGGAGTCCATTTTAGCTCACACCTACTGCTTCAGTGATTTCCTCCAGCCACCTCATTCTCTGTCATCTCCTTCTTCTTTTGCCCTCAATCTTTCCCAGCATTAGGCTTTTCTCCAGTGAGACTTTCCTTCTCATTGGGTGGCCAAAATATTTGAGTTTTCAGGATCTGGCCTTCTAAAGAGCAGTCAGGATTGATCTCCTCTGGGACTGACCGGTTTGATCGCCTTGCAGTCCAAGGGACTCACAGGAGTCTTCTCCAGCATCATAGTTCAAAGGCCTCCATTCTTTGGCGCTCAGCCTTTCTTATGGTTCAACTTTCACAGCCATTCATTGCAACTGGGAAAACCATAGCCTTGACTATACACACTTTTGTTGGCAGGGTGATGTCTCTGCTTTTTAGAATGCTGTCTAGATTTGCCATAGCTTTCCTCCCCAGGAGCAAGCGTCTTTTAATTTCTTTGCTGTAGTCCCCATCTGCGGTGATCTTGGAGCCCAGGAAAATAAAATCTGTCACTACCTGCATTTCTTCCCCATCTATTTGCCAGGAATAGAGAGGGCTGGATGCCATGATCTTAATTTTCTTAATGTTGAGTTTCAAGCCAACTTTTGCATTCTCCTCCACCCTCATCAAGAGGCTCTTTAGTTCCTCTTCACTTTCTGCCATTAGAGTGGTATCATCTGCATATCTGAGGTTGTTGATATTTCTCCCGGCAATCTTAATTCCAACTTTTGATTCATCTAGCCCCGCCTTTCTCATGATGTGCTCTGCATATAAGTTAAATAGGCAGGGCGACAGTATACAGCCTTGCCAGACTCCTTTCCCAATTTTGAACCAATCATTGGTTCCATGTCCAGTTCTCACTGTTGCTTCTTGACCTGCATATAGGTTTCTCAAGAGACAAATAGGATGGTCTGGTACTCCCATCTCTTTAAGAACTTGCCACAATTTGTTATGGTCCACGCAATCAAAGGCTTTAGCGTAGTCAAGGAAGCAGAAGTAGATGTTTTTCTGGAACTCCCTAGCTTTTTTCATGATCCAGCGTATGTTGGCAATTTGATCTCTAGTTCCTCTGCCTCTTCGAAATCCTGCCTGTACTTCTGGTAGTTTTCGATGCACATACTGTTGGAGCCTAGCTTGTAGGATTTTAAGCATAACCTTACTAGCATGTGAGATGATGCAATGGTGCAATAGTTTGAACATTCTTTGGCATTGCCTTTGGAATTCGAATGTAAACTGACCTTTTCCAATCCTGTAGCCACTGTTGAGCTTTCCAAATTTGCTGGCAAATTGAGTGTAGCACTTTCAGTGCATCATCTTTTAAGATTTTGAATAGCTCAGCTGGAATACTGTCTGCTCCACTAGCTTTGTTATTGTTCAGATTTCCTAAGACCCATTTGACTTCACATTCTAGGATGTCTGGCTCAAGGTCAGTGGCCACCCCATCGTGGTTATCAAGGATGTTAAGCTCGTTCTTGTATAGTTCTGCTGTGTAATTTTTCCACTTCTTCTTAATCTCTTCTGTTAGGTCCCTGCCATTTTGGTCCTTTATCATGCTCATCTTTGCATGAAACGTTCCCTTCATATCTCCAATTTTCTAGAAGAGATCTCTGATCGTCCCTATTCTATTGTTTTCTTCTATTTCTTTGCACTGTTCATTTAAGAAGGCATTCTTATCTCTTCTAGCTATTCTCTGGAATTCTGCATTCAACTGGGTGTATCTTTCTCTTTCTCCCTTGCCTTTCGCTTTCCTTGTTTCCTCAGCTATTTGCAAAGCTTCCTCAGACAGCCATTTTGCTTTTTTGTATTTCTTTTTCTTTGGGATGGTTTTAGTTGCTACCTCTTGTACAATGTTGCGAACCTCTGTCCGTAGCTCTTCAGGCACTCTGTCTATCAGATCTAATTCCTTGAATCTATTTGTCACCTCTACTGTATATTCATCAGGAATATGATTTAGTTCATACCTGAGTGACCTATTGTTTTTCCCTACTTTCTTCAGTTTAAGTCTACATTTTGCAATGAGAACCTCATGATCTCATCAGCTCCTAGTCTTGTTTTTACTGACTGTGTAGAGCTTCTCCATCTTTGGCTGCAGAGCACATAGTCTGTGTTGACCGTCTAGTGATGTCCATGTGTAGAGACGTCTCTTGGGTTGTTGGAAAAGAGTGTTTCCTATGACCATCGTATTATCTTGACAGAATTCTATCAGCCTGTGCCTTGCTTCATTTTGTACTGCAAGGCCAAACTTGCCTGTTATTCAGGTTATCTTTTGGCTTCCTACTTTAGCATTCCAATCCAACATGATGATAAGGACATCATTTTTTGGTGTTAATTCTAGAAGGTGCTGTAGGGCTTCATAGAACCAGTCAATTTCATCCTCTTCAGCACCAGTGGTTGGGGCAGAGACCTGGATTACTGTGATATTGAATGGTTTGCCTTGGATTCGAACTGAGATCATTCTGTCATTTTGGGGATTAATATTCCAGTATTGCTTTTCCTACTCTTTTACTGATTATGAAGGCTACTCCATTTCTTCTGAGGGATTCTTGCCCGCAGTAGTATACCTGATGGTCATCTGAATTAAATTCACCCATTCCTGTCCATTTTAGTTCATTGATTCCTAAAATGTCGATGTTCAGTCGTCTTATGTTTGACCACGTCCAGCTTGCCTTGATTCATGGATCTTACATTCCAGGTTCCTATGGAGAATAGATCTTTACAGCATCGGACTTTCCTTTGACCATCAGATGCATCCACAGCTGAGCGTCCTTTCTGCTTTGGCCCAGTAGTTTCACTCTTTCTGGCGCTACTAGTACTAGCCCTCTGCTCTTTCCCAGTAGCATATTGGACACCTTCTGACCTGAGGGGCACATCTTCCGGCATCATATCTTTTTTCCTTTTGGTACTGTCCATGGGGTTTTCATGGCAAAGATACTGGAGTGGGTTGCCATTTCCTTCTCCAGTGGGCCATGTTTTGTCAGAACTCTCTGCTATGACCTGTCCGTCTTTGGTGGCCCTACACTGCATAGCTCATAGCTTCATTGAGCTATGTAAGCCCCTTTGCCATGACAAGGCAGTAATCCATGAAGGGGCTCATGCAGGTAGAGTCTAGTAAAATAAGATTCAGAGTATGTTGGAAATTGTCTATATATGGAGAAGTACAGTGTCTGGATGGTTTTGTACTCCTATTTAACATCTGCATGAAGCCAATGACCATCCATTAGCCCAAATATGGATGTCATCAGTATGCAAACAATATCCAAGTTTATATCTGATCGTGTCTGAAAAAGTGATATTGTCAATGTTGTCAAAGTGCCAAGGCACTTTTATTTATTTATTTATTTATTTATGTGCCGCCCTTCTCCGGAGACTCAGGGCAGCTTACAATGTGCTAAGCAATAGCCTTCATCCTTTTGTATATTTATACAAAGTCAGCTTATTGCCCCCACAACTGGGTCCTCAATTTACCTACCTTAGAAAGGATGGAAGGCTGAGTCAACCTCTACTTTGACAATGAAGAGATTGAGTGTTTTGGGTTGAAAAGCCAGATCTGATTCCAGAGAAATATGGTATTTTAATTTGAATGGGATCATAGTGCCCTGAAAAGAACTAGGGAAGTTTGTTGGATTTGCAACTAGGGAATTTGCAACTAGGGAACTAGGGAATTTTCTTGGATTTGCAACTCTTGCTCGAGTGATAGTAGCAGCTGTAGCCAAGAGGTCATTGTGCAGCTTCTGCTCATATGCCAATTGCAATATTTCCTGGAATAGAGTACATTACTCACTGTAACTCAAATCTTGGCCACTTCTTTATTGGACTGTGATAAGAGAAGAGCATTCAGAAGCTACATGCGATCGAAACTGATAGTTGAGATAGTTAAAGAGAACTTTGAGACACCCATAAAACATCTCTACTACAAGAACTGCATTAGTTACCAACCTGGTTCTGGGTTCAAATTAAGGGTTTAGTTGTCATTTTTAATACCTTTTGGAGTCAGGACCCGCATCACCTTCTGAATATCTGACTGCCCAACATGATTCTGATAGAACAGTTTCTCTTCATGTTACTTGAATTGCCATCCGGAAGGGGATACAGAAGTATGCATTTTCAATTACTATTCCTTTCCTTTGATGTTTGAATAACCTCCTTCCCGGCTTTTGGTTATTCTATTAAGCCTTGAGGTTATTGCAACTTTTCCTCTGCATGATGCATTGTTATTTGGGTTTGATAGTTCAGTTTCTGTTTTTATCTATGGTGAATTTGGATTTATGATTTTTAATTCAATTATTGATTATATTGTTGATTATTTATTTAGAGTAGAATAGAATAACAGAGTTACAAGGGACCTTGGAGGTCTTCTAGTCCAACCCCGTTTTGTGCTTGTTTTTAACCAAAGATGCATGTTTAGGAAATTGTGTACTATGCAGATTGGTTTGATTACAGCAATTTATAAACAAATACATTTCCATGAGTACAATATAAAGCAAATACTTTTCCATTTCAAGTTGGAAAGATTTGTGTGTATGCATGTTAGATTTTGAGGGAAGAAAACTATGGTGGATGTCCAATATAAATACTTTATTTTATAGCCTAGAAGACAGACCTGCTTGAACAGATTCTTCAAAAGTAATTGGTGTGATAGATTTTCTTCTAATAGTAGTTTCTCTGATGTATCTACTAATTATCAAAGTGAAAGGTCAGTATAAATCTATTTTTAATCCAGAATTTTGTAATATTGTAAATATTAGTATAGTTCTCTTTGCTTTGGGGAGAAATTGTGTTATTAGCTTTCATCCCAAACTGCCATATGTTATCGTAGAGAGGTAACTAGAAAACAAATATTTAAAAAATATGATTTCTGGAATTCTTTCCAACCCTTAATAATAGCTCTTCTTTGGATCATGGGAACAGAAGGAAGGGAGTTTAGTTAGAAACATTCCAGATCACTGCCCAATTCCATTAGGAAAATGTGTTTGGTTTCTGTCCCCCCTTCCCCGCCCCACACACAGTTTCTAACCTGGCCTATTTTCGGGTTCAGTTTTTCTTTTGCCAAACAACTTCTCCCTGTCTCCCTGTCAAATTTGTTCTGTTCTGTTTTTAGATAATTATCTTGCTTGCTGTCTAACATTCTATTGGATTAGAAAAATAAACTTGGTATATGGACTTTAATATTACATGATTTGGGTGCTTGGCAATATTGTGCACATTTATGACAGATGTTGCATTTTCAGGTGACTGATCATCACTTGCAACCTTCACAGATAACTTTCATCAATCAAAGTCAGTGGGGAAACCAGTAGGAAGTCACAGGTTATGGTCGCATGATATTGTGCTTAAGACCACAGATGATTCATTTAATAGCTGCAGAAGAACTGACATTGAGTGACAAGTTAGGTGCAGTCACATGTTTTACTTAACAACCACATTGTTTAGCAATGTAGTTGCCAGCCCAGATGTGTTTGTTAAGTAAGGACTATCCTGTAAATGTAGGCTTGTGAAACCATAATGGGATTTTAGTAGGCAGAACCTGTCAGTAAGAAGCTATAAGATATAAAAAGGAAAAAGTCATTGCATAATCTCGATTATCGGTAATAGCCAATTTTGGGCTATTTAGGGCCAGTTGTCAAGAGTTGCCAAATTGGTTGCAACTTCAAGAACCAGCCATAAGTTTTCTCATTTAGCACCATTGAATAGTTGCTGAACACGCAGTTCCTAAGCAAGAACTATCTGCATTTTGGATATTTTATTTTTTAAATAATTGAAAGGTTCAATGGACATAAGGATGACATGCCCTTATGTACACTGAACCTTAGTGCCCCAGTTTCCAAACTGTGCAAAGCCAGAGCCCCCCAGTGAACATCCAACAGCAGTGCATGCCAATTTAGTACTTAATAAGTAGAATTGTTCATTTGCTGCCTTAGCACACAGTTTGGGAATCACTAGGAGGGCCATGAAAAAATTATTGAGGCATTTAAAATATTATGAACTAGGAAAGTTTCAGAATCTCTGGCTTACTGTTATTTTTGTATATGGTTGGTATATAATGCTCTCAACATATTGATGGAATTATTGAGAAAGTATTACTATAGGTCACCTTGAATTTTGATATATGGTATTAAAATGTACATTAAAATGAAGTGTCTGTAATTATTTTAAATTATTTGAATTATAATTTGAATTATTTTCAAATGTTTCCATTTATTCCAGTATAGAGATCAGCAAAATTGACACAATTATCAGACACAAGAGAAGAGAATTGGAGCTGTCTTGTTCTGTATTAGCAAGAGTGGCAAGGTAAAATAGATGCCTGGTTAGAAACTTGTTATTAAAAAATGTTTGAGTTAGTGATAAATCTATACCATCTGTTACCAATATCTTAAATCGAGTAATATTTAGGTTTCCTCCATTTTTAACAGAGTGCTTTCGGAAATATTTGGCTTTGATTAAGTATGATTCATTCCCACCCAAAAAACCAGCCATGGTTAAAATTAATTAGGATTAATTTCAGAAGAAACAAACTTTTTTAATTTCAAAAGAAGCAAGAATCTTTCATATATGTATTTTTTCCATATACGTACAGACCATTTTTGTTCTTTTTCATTTTTCTTTTCATCCTCCGTGAATGAGGTCTGTGTTGTTTTGTTTTGTTTTTGGTTTATAATCAACAAATTAAATCAATAACTCAGAACCAAAGCAAGAGGAAATTACATGAATTAAATTCCATTTACATGATACTTTGTTTTTAGGGACATTTCATAAATTCAATGTTAAGATATTTTGAAGATTAGATGATGATTGCTAAAGATTGCATAATTTATCAGACTATAAAATATTGGGGTTTCTTAATTTGGGGAAAGTGTTTCCCAAATCTTATGTGTTTTACAGATGCCAAAGTATTTGAAACCAGTAAAGAATTTGACTACATAGCAAAGCTTTAAAAAAAAATGTGTTCATGTAATGCTTGTTTTTTGGTGGATTCATTTTTTTTTTTTACAGAATTCCTTCCATATCTTCTGAAGCAGAAATAGCACCTTGTCTTGTTCTGGAAACAGTTTTTTCAATAAGTACTTCACCTTTGGAAAACTTTGGTAAATTATTTTTGTAAGTTTTATTTAGTTTATATAAAACATTGTAAAAATTAAATCACCTTCATCTAATAGCTGTGCTGCTATTATAATTATTATGAAAATATTTCAGCAGTGTGTTATAATGGTATAAAAATATCTTCTTATTTTGCATGTGTGTGAACATTTTAATATGAAAATGAGTAAGTCTTTATTAAAATGAAAACTTGAGATGAAGATAGAACAGAATGTGCAGCTTTGGGTCTAGAGCCCATTTTAACAACATTCTACTTTTTAAGAATAAAACAATTTGCAACTATGCCATACATTTGGCACAACATTAGTAGAGATAAATGTGAAATGTGTTTGAATATTAGTAGCTTGGGTTGGAAGTTAGGCTGTTGGTTTGAGCTCCAAGCTTAACAATTTAATTGCAAACATTTTGTCACCATTTGAGAAGACATCATCAGTGCATTTTGAATTGTGCTTGTCTGTCAGAACACAGGTCTTTAAATACCTTTTTATGAGATGCAAATTAGTCTGAATGTTGTTTGTTCAGATAATTCAGAGTCATGGTCTGATTTCAGACTGCGTCAATAAACAGACACATTGACATCGACCCAATCTACCAATCGCTGAGAATGAAAGAATTGCATCAACCACAATCTCGAAGGTAGCATTTAAAACAAACAAACAGACACCTCACTATGCAGCAACAAAATTATAACCCATTGGATCACAAGAACCACGTCTCAATAACAACAGCCAGCCACTCAAACTATCAAACAAGCCAAAACCAGACCATGATTTAGAAGCACCCAGATAACAAGTCTAATCCTAATCTGCATCACACAGACAGTACTTAACTACAGCCCAGCAACAAAAGCCAGTCAATCAGACAGTCTGAAATCAGTCCATGACTCAGAAATATCCAAACAAACAACATTCAGACTAATTTGCATTTTATAAAAAGGTATTTGAAAACCCGTGTTCTGACAGACGAGCACAATTCAAAACGCACTGGCAATGTCTCCTTGAATGGTGACAAAACATTTGCAACTAAATTGCAAAGCTCAGAGCTCCAACTATCAGCCTAGAGATAAATGTGTTTTCACATATTTGAGATTCTTTCCATGGGATTTGAGAATAAATGGCTGCATGAAAGAAGCAGCTTTTGAAATTGGAATTGAAAACATCAGTATTACAAATGATTGGAATGAAGTTCCACCTTGAGGATAAAAGGAGAAATGGATAGATTCTTGAGTGAATTGAATACAACATATTTGGAGAATCATATAATTCCTGGGAGCAAGTTGTGAGTTTTTGTTGTTCTCAGATATTAGGAATGCTCCTGACAAGAGTCCAAGACTTCGTCATAAATGTGCAAAGTGCTTGGTATTAGCTGCTCAGATAGCTTTATAGTAAACCAGTGCAAATCTTCTATATACAGGTAGTCCTTAAATTACAAATAATGTAGTGGAGCCTGCCCATTCCAATCATAACCTGAGGATTCGTGGGAGTTAATCTTGTACCGTGAATGCAATCACTCCTTCCTTTCACCTATGCATTCGCTAACCGAATGTGAGGCTCGCTAAGTGCACATGAGGTATCTCGGGGTGGGAAGGGCATGGTGGGGGGGACTAGTGATGGAACAGTCCACCTGCTTAAATCATCCAAGGCTTCCCCCTAACCACTGAAATACCTCGGGCTCCCTACAATTGCTCCCCCCCCCCAAACTGTCATGTCAGATCACTTACTTTGTGAAGATCTGTCTCCTCTCCAGTATCTCTGTTTCTTTGCCTGGGTATGGTGAGAACAGGGAGAACATGACAAGCACACCCTGCTCGGCTTCTCTGATCACCAAAACTTCCTACCACTTCTGGAGCAGCGGGCAGCCTCAGTGAGTCTCCTCCAAAGGCTTCCAGGATCCATGTGGAAAAGCGTTTACCCGAAGTGAGGCTTTGAGGCAGTGAACTCACATTGTTCCAACCTCCTCATTAAAGTGCAACCACTTTTCCCGCTGAGACTGGAACCCTCTGGGTGCCCTGATCCCGCAGGACGTCAGGCACCCATTCGCTGCAAAAGCGAATGGGTGCCTGAACTTGTGTGAGATCATATACTCCAGAAGTTTCCAGTCTTCGTCTGGGCGAAAAGTGTTTGAGTGAATTGCTCTGTTTCCAACTGCCCTAGGGTCACTCAAACAGTTGTCGCCCTGATGGAGACTGCCAAGCTTCATCTGCATGGAAATAGGGCGCTTGAAATTGGAGTGAAAAGCTCCATTTTCAACCTGTTTCCAATTTGCTCTGTTTCCAACCTGCCGAGGGCCGCTCAAACACTTGTTGCCCTGACAGAGACTGGAAACGTTTTCTGCAAGGAAATGAGGTGCTTGAAAATGGAGCTTCTCTTTAGCAGAGGTCTTGAGGAAAGGCCTTTCTTGGCGAAAATGGAGCTCAGAGCAATGTGTGCTCCCACTGGGTGCTCTGTTCTCAGCAGCAAAGGCTTTTTGCAAAATGGCAAAAGGTTTTGCCAACGGAGGGAAAGCTTCGACGTTTTAGGCCTTCCCTCCATTTGCAAAGCCTTTTGCTGCAGCTCTCATCCAGACCTTTGTTTACAGAGAACAGAGATCTAAAGTACCATGAGATCACGTGAGATCAATAGTGTGAGTTCTCACACTACTGATCTAGTGTGATATTGCGGTACTTTAGGCCTCCATTCTCTACATACACACCAAAGGCCAAAGAAAGTGAAGGCTCTCTAGATCTTCATAAGGTGAGTATCCAGGCCTCTGCAGTTGTTCGTAAGAGCAAACAACTCTCGTGGTGCTGCAATATTTATAGTTTCAGGACTTGTTCATAAATGCTAGGGGGTGCTTATCGTGTAACATCAAACATTCGCTAACAGAATGCTCGTAATTCATTGATCACCTGTATTTACATTTGTGATTTATACTGTGGTCGTGAGTTAGAATGCAGTATTGCAGATTAGTTCTGCTGACTGCCAGCAGTTCAATCCTGACCAGCTAAAGGTTGACTCAACCATCTTTACGAGGTCAGTAAAATGAGGACCCAGATTGTTGGAGGCAATATGCTGACTTTGTAAACAGCTCAGAGAGAGCTGTAAAGCAGTATGGAACTGAATATAAGTCTAAGTGCTATAAGAGAGGAGTTCAAAGGATAGGAGTTAACATCAGCTGAAGTGATGTTTAGTGACTTTGTTGACTGTACATTAAACTGTAATATAACTTTTCTGGTGGGAAAAAGACTACAAAATAACCAGTTTACAGCAATGATAAAATAATTTAATCTGTTCTCGCTGAATAATTTGTCAGTATTTCTAAAATAATAATTGTTTTTACTGTGTCACAACAAAGTGTTTTTATTTAAATATTAGGATCTTCTAAATCAGGACATGTTGTTACATGTGTCCATGAAGGAGAAGAAAAAAAACAGACTTCCAATACTACTGGCACAAGAGGAACAAAAAGGAAGGTTTCAGATACTACTCCCAGAAGACGATCTACCCGAAATATTAAAACAGAAACTTCATATCAGTGTCAGAGTTCACCAAAATCCAGCAACACTGGATATGAGACCGGTGGTGGTGGTAGCTCATTTGTTTCTTTTACAGAATTGGAGAAATTAACCTCCAAACAGAAAGCTAAAAGAAATGTTGAACAGCAAGAACCTTTGGCTAAAAAGAAACTAAGAAGTTCTGGGAGTTATGGAAAAGCATCTAGTAATATAGATTTTGATGAACCTGATGATACAGAGATAACCTTGCTATTAGACAAAGGTAATTTAGCAGACAGTGAAAATAGCACCTCTGACCTTACTCATAAAAATGATGTTGACACTGAATCTTCTAATGGCTTAGAAAACTCTGTAGCATATAAGAAGAAACCTAAGGAATGCTGCTATGAAGGGCAAGATACGTTGGATATCTTAGAAACTGGTTCCTATGTTCAAGATCCTCCACTTGCCTTAGAAAAAGCTGCTGGTTCTTGTGTTGAGGATCTTCCTTTGCTCGCTCTAGAGGGAAACACTGAAAAATGTGAAGAAAAAGTTGACACTGAAACTGAAAACAAGTTATATTATAAAAATACTGCTGAGCAAGATCAGGATTTAAATATTTCTGGGAAACAATTGTGTGATGATAATATTACATTTACTCATCAGTCTCCAGAACTAGGTATCCCCACCATTGAATTGCCAGCAAAATTGGATCCTCTGATAGTAACACATCAAATAGTAGAAAATCCTGGGAAAGAATTAGGGAGAACAGAATGCATATTAATAGTAGATGATATTTCAGCTGTTTCTAGACATGAGTTGCTAGGAGGAACAGAATCTGTTCCAGTAGCAGATAATTTATTGGCTGGTACTAGAAATGAGTTCCAGGAAAAAATGAAATCTGAAGCAGTAGCAAATAAACTAGTGTCTTGTCATAGAAATGTATTAAGAAAACCAGAATCTTCAGCAATAGATGGAATATTGGAGAAACCCATAACTGAATCTGCAGAAGAAATAGTCAAGGAGCCGCTAGATAATATCTCAAGTGAAGTACCATTGTATTCTTTAGGTGTGCAAGATGTTGAAATTGAAAAAAAAGAATCAAATGTATATATAACTAATGAATATCTAAATAATAATGACTTATTAATAAATGTTTCCTCAGAAAATAAACTTAATCTGTCTTTTGAAAATGATAAAGCAGAAACTGAAACTAATACATCACCCAAGATATGTACTGAAAGTATTAAACACTTTAACAAAGATGACAGTGAGATAGTATCTATAGAATACATCTCATTTAATAGTAATCAGAATGCATCTCAGTTTGACCAACTATTAGCAAATGACAATGAAGAGCAGAAAGCAAATTTCTTACAAAATGATAGTAAACATTCTGTATCATTTTCAAATTCTGGTAAGAAAGAAGCAAAAGAAAGTTTCACAGATAAAAAGACACGAACCCGAAGATCACGATTTCATTCTCCATCAACCACTTGGTCCCCATCCAAGCGAGAGGGGAAAAGATCTCAATCTCCATCCCCCAACAGGGAAATTGTGGGGGAAGATAGAATCTCTCGATCTCCCAAAAGGGATATTTCCAAAGAAAATCAGAGATCTTTATCCAAATCTCCTAAAAGAAATCCTGTAACATCTCCGTCCAGTTCTCCCAGAACAGATAGCCTGAAAGAAGAGAAACAGTCACTGCTGAGTTCTCCCAGAAAAGATCATTTAAGAGAACAAAGGCATTCTCCAACCATCTCTCCAAAAAAGGATTATATCAAAGATGGAGTAAGATCTTCTCGGACACAAGCTAAGGAATCGCCTCCATGGCACAAATGTAGGTCTCCCAATAGGGACAGAGCTAATGATAAAAATGAATTTAAAAGAGATAATGAAAGAGGGAGAAGTAGGAGGAGATGGTCACAGTCACGATCAAGATCTCGATCCAGGTCCAGATCTAGGCCAAGAAGTAAAGGGCCTTCATTCCCTAGAAATGAGAGGGATGGCTATTCACCACCTCGATGGAAGGAACAATGGACAAATGATAATTGGAGAAATCCCAGAGGAAGTGATAGATACAAAAGAAATGAACAGCAGAAACAAACAGAGTGTATGAAAAGTGAAAGAGATAGTGTAAATAAAGATGCAGATATGCAGAGTTCTTCCGATCAGTACAGAAAGGATTATCCAGACTGGGTGATGGAAAGAATAAATTCAGTTCCAGAAACAAGGAATAGAGAAAGAGAGAATTTTAATAATCAGCAATGGGAAGAAAATAGGCACAATGATTCAGGGGCTTTGTGGAGTGGAAATTATGGCTCAAGTTGGAATTCAAATCGTGGCAGAGGCAGTCGTGGCAGAGGCAGCCGTGGTAGAGGTGGTTTCACATATGGAGAGCAGGCTGAAAGTCGCTGGCAAAATAGGAAAGCCCACTCAAGTAATGCAAATAGTTCTGGTAATGAAACTTCTAGATTTCCAGAACATCATCCATTTAAACGTAAAGCAGAACAAGATTTCACTTTTGATACACCTGCTGATAGATCTGGGTGGACATCTGCATCAAGCTGGGCTGTAAGAAAGACTTTACCAGCTGATGTACAGAATTATTATTCAAGAAGAGGTAAAAATTCTTCAAGCCCACAGTCTATATGGACAAAAGAAGAAGTAGCATCTGAGCAAGGTAATAATTTCTCCTATGCCTCTTAACTCCTAGGTGGAAATCCACATGTAGCCCCCAAGTCCCATTTTTACAAACACTTATTTGTAAACAGTATGCAAATATACACTGTGTGCACAATTATTAGGCAAGTTGTATTTTGGAGGATTAATTTTATTATTGAACAATTATATGTTCTTAGTCAATCCAAAATGTTAATAAACCTCAAATCTAAATATTTGAGAAAATAAAAGTGAGGTTTTGGCTTTCTTAGGAGAATATCTATGCATAATTATTGGGCAACTATTAGTATGCAGAATTATTATGCAATTAAATGAAAAATTAACATTTGCCCATCTCACTCGTTTATTTGTATCTGTTAAAGTGAGAATAATAAACAAAAGGTACAAATAAACATTTTTTAAAAAAATGTCTCAGTGACCAATATAGCCACCCTTCTTTTCAATTACAGTCACAAGCCTTCCATTCATGAAGTCTGTCAGTTTCTTGATATGTTGACAATCAACTTTTTGTGCAGCAGCAACCATGGCCTCCCAGACACTGTTCAGAGAGGTGTGCTGGTTTCCTTTACTGTAAATCTCCCGTTTAAAAAGGTCTCATAATATGTTTTCAATAGTGGTTTAGGTCAGGTGAGAAAGGGAGCCATGCCATTATTCTAACCTCTTTAAGGCCTTTACTGGCTAGCCATGCAGTGGAGTACTTTGATGCATGTGATGGAGCATTGTCCTGTATAAAAATCATGATCTTTTTGAAAGATGCAGACTTTTTCCTGTACCACTGCTTGAAATCTTTTTGTCTTCTGGCAGTAGGTTTGGGAGTTTATTTTGAGTCCATCTTCAATCTGAAAAAGTCCAACTAGCTCACCTTTAATAATACCAGCCTATAGCAGTACTCCACCTCCACCTTACTGGTGTCTGAATCAAAGTGGGGCTCTGTGCCCGTTATTGATCCAGCCATGGGCCCATCCATCTGGTCCGTCAAGAGTCATTCTCATCTCATCAGTCCATAAAACCATAAAAAGCTATCTTGGCCTACACTTGCCGTTTCAACTTATATGTCTTGTTCAGTAGTGGTCGGGTTTCAGCCTTCCTTACTGTGTCTCTGAGTACTGAACACCTTGTACTTCTGTCCACTCCAGGTAGGTTGCGGTTCTGGAATATGACAGCACTAGAGAATAATGGGTTCTTGGTAGCTTCATGTTTGATTCTTCTCAAATCTTTGGCAGTTAATGTGCGTCTTTTTTTCTCAGCATGTTTCTTGCGAACCTATTGATTATTTGCAACAAAACGTTTGATGGTTCTGTGATCAAGCCCCAATATCTTAGCATTTTCAAGAGTGTTGCATCCCTCTGAAAGACTTTTTCCAATTTTTGACTTTTCAGAGTCAGTTAAATCTTTTTTTTGGCCCATTTTGCGTGAAGAAAAGAAGCTGCTTAATAACTATGCACACCTTGATATAGAATGTTGATCTCCTTAGGACACACATCCTCCCTCTTTACACAATACATATCACCTGATATGCTTATATCCACAAGTTTGTACAGCTTGGAGGTGGAAAATATGCATAAAAATGATGATATGGTCAAAATATTCACTTGCCTAACTATTGTGCATACAGTGTACTGTTGATGGTTTGTGGAAAGCTGGTTTTTGTTTTATTTAATTTCCTTTTATGATGCAACAGAACTGTCAAGTTCCTAAGATACTTAATTTCCAGTGGAGTCTTTAAACTGCCTGACCTCCTGCCCCAAACTAGTTTTGATTCTTAGAGTTTCAATATGTATATTCAAATACCAACTTAAAAAAACTTGATAGCCTTATGTATGATAAACCTATGTATATGCATAAAACTTGAATGAATCTTGAATAAATCAGACTGATTCTAACAGATCCTGGATTTGTCCCAAGCAAAACAAAAAAATAGATCTGAATTATTGATAGAATCTTAATACAGGTAATCCTTGGTTAATGACTGCTCTGTTTAGCGACCATTCAGACTTACAAAAGTGCTGAAAAAGTAGTTGTACAACCAGTCCTTAAAGTTATGACCTTTGTAGCATCCCCGTGGTCACATAATCACCATCTGCAAGCTTCACAGCCCATTTCCAACAAGCAAAGTCAGTGGAGAAAATAGCAATAAAATCAAAGTCATGGTCATGTGATGTTGTACTTAATGATCACCGGTGTTGCACTTAATGACCACAGTGGACTAATATTATAAGCTTGTCATGATCATGTGATGTTTCACTTAATGATTGCATTGCATAGTGATAGAATATTCAAGTTATTAAGGTTATTAACTGAGGACTACTGTAAGTGATTTGGTGTGGAATCGCCAATTAATTCCACAATAAATATTATTTTAATGTGCTAAAGCACTTGATATATTGGGACTAATTTTAATAGTATGTGGGGAGTGTGAGTGAAAGTGACATCTGGTATAAGATTCTCTTCTGTTCATGGACACTGCTTTACTTTTTGGGAGGGAGGGATAATGTTTTTGTATACCTTCTTTTTAAAAATGTCTGTTCCTCTCTGATAGATCCAAATTTCAAAGAACAAATCAGCCAACAAAGTGATGCTTCTCAGCTACCAGTAAATGTGTTGCAATCTCAGATGAATGTAATGACATCAGTAAACACACAGCATCAACCGATGAGTATCTTCCCGTATACAATGGGTGTTCCTACTCCTATTATGAACATTCAACACAATCCATTTAACCTTCCTCCACCAGTGCCCATGCACCTTCATTCAGGACTGCCTCTTGTCCAGGTAGCAGCTTCATCCAGTATGTCTCAGGGACCACCTCCTCCTCCACCACCACCACCTCCATCCCAGCAAATTAACTTCATTGCTTCCCAACTTGATGGACAGCAGTTGCAGGTACCTATTTTAGTTGTTAAAAAACCCTCCAAACTGTTAATATATGTAGAAGTTTTTAATGCCAAATATTTGTATGTATGTATGGCTATTATATTAGGAATACCCATGTTTATTAATGTGGAAGCTCACTGAAAAATATTTGCTTCTATTCCAAGATACTTAAGCTCTGGATAAACAAAATGTACGTTGATTTGTTTGCATATGCCTACAAGCATCAATTTCTGGAGATGTATTTTAGTAAGCAATTATTTTTAGTATATCTCCCAGTTGTGGAACCAAGACATCCTGTAATGGGTATTTCTGAGCCTGAATTAAAATTCCAATTCTGCTTTTATTGCCCCTTTTTGCATTGTGTTGCTCTAAAGAACATGGTTGCTTTCCAGCTTCTCCATGGCTAAACCAAGTTATAGTAAACATTAATCCCCCCCACCTTTTCTTTCCTTTTTTTATTTTCACTTGCCCCCCAGCCAGCACTGTTTGTCTATAGATGTCTCAGAGGTTGTTGCTAATTTTTTGAGACAAATCGAGTAGACCAAGCCCTAGAAGTGTGCCAGTGTACCCTTCAATTCTCCACCATGGTTTCTCCAGGGAAATGCAAATAACACAAACAATGTCCACCTGCATACCATCTGCAACTGTCAGCAGGGCTGTTTCCAGTTCTCTGGGAATGTGAATTCTGTGAGCGCTGAAGAGGAAAGACACTTTGATACCAGATACCCAATCCTTCTTTCTCCTTTCATCAAATGAATCTTCTTGATTGGCTCCACTGGGAACTATGCCATAGAATCCCTACTCTATCCTATGCTTCAAGAAGCCCCAGGGATAGCCATGGTTTCTTCAACTGTATCACAGCTATCCTGGTCAAAACTGCTGTATCCCTTATCCATCCTAGTGGATGGAAAATACTACCTTGGCCTCTCCTTGTAGGGAAGTGACAGGCCTCCATACTCTTCCTGAAATTCCTCTCCCCAGGGCCTTACTGCAGAGAACAAACTTGATTCCATCACTCAGGGAAACTGTCAGGCGAGGAGAGAGACTTAGATAACATATGATTCAAGACATCACTGTGCAGAATTTCATGTTTCCCAAAGCATTAATAAGAACCTTGAGTTTGACTCATCTAATATCAAACCTATGGACCCATATAATATCAAATGCATGATTCATAGGGCTACATCAGATGCATGGCTCCTCCAAGATAAGTTCATTTCATCACTAGCTAACCAAACACCAAATATTATTGAAGGTCATAAATCATTTCCTTAATATGTAGATGATCACACAAATCAGGTGAACATTTAAGTATTGTTAAATTCCAGATGGAAACCTTGAGATCCATTGTGGAACATATCCAGAAAAAAGGATGTTAGTCTCACTAGACTTAGAGAAGTTAATCTTTGGGTCAATTTTTGCTTTCCAGTTCACCCAACAAGCACAGTTCTTGAGATTCAAATATGAGGATGCTAATTGTCAATATATTCTATTTGGCCTGTCTCTTGCGCCCATGGTATGCATGAATATGATGGTAATCACCATAGCCCCTTGCTGACCCTTGAGTATGTATATTATCCCTATATGTTGGTCCAATTCTCATTAACTGAATATGGAAAAAGGATGTCTGAATCATAGTACATAACCTTGACAATTTGGAGTTTCTGTTCAATAAAGACATATCCTGTTAGTTTACAACTTACAATACCTGTCTATAGATCTGATCATAAAGGCCTGTTTCATTTGTCAAAGAAGAGGAAATAAGCAACTAATCACATAAATTCTACAGATTGCCCAGCCCAATCTGATCTCTTGATTTGCCATCTTCCAAGGCTAGATGATCACTTAAATAATTTTAATACCATAGCCAGAATTCCAATTACAGTATCTGTTCCTCTCCTTTCTGAAGCTAATAGCCCAGATATCCTAGATATGAGCGATGATTCTGTCTAAAGTAATAAGAGTTGTGACTTTTGAAAATCCTTACCAGGAACAGGAATCCTTGAATACCAGGTTTAAAGTTACTGTAAAGCCAATATCAGATACTTTGTTTGGCCAATTTGCTCAGGAATCTTTGGCAAAAGAAGCTGCACATAAACTTTGTTGAGCTGAAGCAGCATGACTAGCTTTGAGCAATTTTCAGGCTTTAAAAAAATTAAAGTATTATTCCTCTAACAGACAATGTAACCACCAAAATTTGCTTCAAGAGAGAGGGAGTGGGGTTTGCATATCTTTTGGTGCAAACTTTGGTGTTACATTACCTATTAGGCAATTGATAAAGGAAGCAACTAGTCTATCTCCTGGACTGAAGAAAACCTGTAAGAAACCTTCAGCATAGTGGCAAATGTGGTTCAGTAATGAATATCTGAACACAAGTAAATGGAGCTTTAATCTCAGTGTATTCAATCCAATCATTTTGATCTTAAGGAGGCTAGGCTAACTTCTGAACTCTAAGGTGGGGTACTACTTCTCATGTTTTCTAACACAAGGAGCAAAATATTCAGTACTTGGCCCAAAGACAGGGTTTTATACTTCCCCATATTACCAAATCCCAGATTCCTATGACTAATGAAAAAATTGCCCTAACTGACAAGTTCAGTGTATCATCTTTGTAACATGGTTCCATATAACTGAATTCTTGATTCTAGAAAAAGAAACTTAGGTTTCTGTGTGATGGGGTTAACTGTTAGATGTTTTCTTCACAAGAGGTTCCTTTTATATTCATATTTCCAAAGGATCAGGTGTTTAGTTTTGCAGAGTTACTATGTTTAATTTTCTGATTAAATTTTCTAGAATTAAAACAATAAGCAAGGCATCTTTAAACCAGGTCATACTAGCCACATAGATTTTTTGAAATGAACTGAACATATGCACCCAAGCAGTAAATAAATGAATCAATAGAATAAACTATTTTCTTGAGAAAACCTGGCCCTGGTATTTGCAGAATAATTTCTCAAGAGGTTGCTAAAATGGATTTTTAATATTTTTACAGTTAATTCTTTCACGTTAAAAGACAATACTGTTAAGCTGTTCCCTTGTGATGCTGTCACATATATAGGCCTTTCAACAGTTATCAAGTCTTGGCGTGGAGGTACAATAGGGAAAATATCCATTCACCTGTTGTCTCCTCTTCTGTCATGAGAGTTTGAGAGTTGTGATGGGCGAATAGGGAGAGTCTTGGTACAGGCTGGAGTTCATCCAGATTGTTTTTTTTTTCTTTTCAAGAACGGACATGGAAAGGTGATATTCCAAGCTGGGTGTTGTATGTGATTTTGTTGTTGTTCTTATAATTCTTCTAACTGATATGTTATAAATCGTAATGTGCCTTCAGGAATTCAAGGCAGTGTGGCATGCATCTGTTTTATCTGTATAGCAGTAAACCTGGAGAGGTAGATTGGGCTGAGGCATGTGATTGACCCAAAACCATATGGAAACTGCTGTAACTGAGTGAAACTGACTCAGGCTGACTTAGGAATTCTGGGAGTGGAAGTCCACAGGTTGTCAAGGGGCCATAAGTTGTAGTGCTCAGCCCTGCACTACAACTTATTTCTGCTTGCCAGTGCTTATTCTGCCATATCATAAACATTTTTGGTAAGACGACTATCTAAGCCATCTTGGGAAAGGGGTCTAAATGTTTGCTATAATGCTGATGTCTCAAGGACTCTTAAGACAGTAAAGTCAAAAATTTTTTTTTATTTTTTTATTTATTTATTTATTTATTTATTTTTCAAACTTCTATACCGCCCTTCTCCTTTCGGACTCAGGGTGGTGAACAGCCAAAATAAAAACATTTATACATAACATTACAATTAAAAATAGATTTAAAATAATTAATAAATTTGGCCCGTAATTTAAAACTTGTCAATTTAAAATCAATATCAACATTTTAAAACCAACCCTAAAATCAAGACAGACCGGCTAACTGAAAAAAATAAGTTTTTAGGGCCCAACGAAAAGTCCGGAGGTTGGAGATCACTCGTATCTCTGGGGGTAGATTGTTCCAAAGGGTAGGTGCCACCACAGAGAAGGCTTTCCTCCTGGGGGTCGCCAGCCGGCATTGTCTGGCCGACGGCACCCTGAGGAGGCCCTCTCTGTGGGAGCGAACTGGCCGGTGGGAGGCTATTGGTGGCAGAAGGTGGTCCCGTAAGTACCCCGGCCCTAAGCCATGGAGCGCTTTAAAGATGATCACCAACACCTTGAAGCGCACCCGGAAGTCCACTGGAAGCCAATGCAGCTCGCGCAGCAGAGGAGTCACATGGGAGCGCCTCGTCACTCCCATAATCCCCCGCGCGGCCGCATTCTGCACCAGTTGGAGCCTCTGGCTGTAACCCAAGGGGAGCCCCATGTAGAGAGCGTTACAATAGTCCAGACGAGAGGTGACGAGTGCTTGAGTGACTGTGTATAGGGAGTCCCGGTCCAGAAAGGGGCGCAACTGGCGTATCAGGCGAACCTGATAAAAAGCCCCCCTGGCCACGGCCATCATGTGCCCTTCTAAAGACAGCCGTGCGTCCAAGTTGCGGGCCCTCTCCGTGGGGGCCAATGATTCGCCCCCAATAACCAGCGATGGCATCAGCTGGCTATACCGGGACGCCGGCAGCCACAGCCACTCGGTCTTGGAAGGGTTGAGTCGAAGCCTGTTTCTCCCCATCCAGACCCGCACGGCCTCCAGGCACTGGGACATCACTTCAAAGGCATCGTTGGGATGGTCTGGGGTGGAAATGTAAGCTGAGTATCATCAGCGTACTGATGGAACTCCACCCCAAAACCACGGATGATCTCACCCAGCGGCTTCACATAAATGTTGAACACGAGGGGCGAGAGGATCGACCCTTGTGGCACCCCACAAACAAGGCGCCTTGGGGTCGACCGCTGCCCCCCTGTCAACACGGATTGCAACCGGTTGGAGAGATAGGAGGAGAACCACCGCAAAATGGTGCCCCCCACTCCCAGTCCCTCCAGCCGGTGCAACATGATACCATGTTAGAGGAATAACCACTATCCCGGGCCCTCCAGAGATCATCCACCAACGCGACCAATGCCATTTCCATGCTGTACCCAGGTCTGAAGCCGGACTGGAGCGGATCCAAATAGACAGCTTCATCCAGGTACTGGGGAAGCTGCCGCGCCACCACACTCTCAACAATCTTCGCAATAAAACGAAGGTTGGAGACTGGACGATAGTTAGCCAAAACAGCTGGATCCAGGGATGGCTTCTTGAGGAGAGGCCTCACCACCACCTCTTTCAAGGCGGCCGGCAGGACACCCTCACTCAAAGAAGCGTTGATAATCCCCTGGAGCCAGCCTCGTGTAACCTCCCGGGAAGATTCTTCCAATTTCAGTTAACTGATCTAGGTATAAAATCAAGTTCATGACATTTACTGCTCATCACATTGCCTTGTAATGTTGTTTTATGAGCATTTCAGCTAGCTGCTACTACATCAAGAATCAGCCTCATTACTTGATTTCTTCTCTCTTTATAATTGTCCATAATGGTGCTCACACATAATTGATTTTCTTCCTAAACAAGGCCATTATTTATTAGGCCACCATTAAAAATGCCTGAAATGATTGGAATGAGGAAAAGGGAAATAATGTAAAAAGGATCCTCTACTATATACAACTTGCTGAACATCAACTTTCTTCACACACATTATGCTCTCTTTCAACTTGAATAATATAAAGGTTTTTCCCTTACCCATTAATTTTATGTTCTGCATGTCGCATATATATTGGAGATAGCAGTATCCTTTTAATTCATTTGCAGTTTAGAATTCTGTTTAATGGTACTGCATATAACTAGTTGGACACTTAATTCTCTTAACTTTTCAAAACAGGTTGCTCCAACTACTTCCCATGTTGCTAACAGCGTGAATACAACACACTTGTCTGCTCCAACAGCAGCTCTGGGAACTGTGGAATCTATCCAGGGATCGAGTTTGGGTAACACAGCATCATCAAATAACATCAAATCCTCAAATGCTGCTGTAAAATTGATGGAAAAGAAAGTAAATGTCATAGTGGAAGCCAGCGCAGATAGTTCCAAAAAAGACCAGGTAAATTCAAAGCAAAGAATAACGTGAATAATTTTGAATAACTAAAAATAGTTATAAATTGCCTTGAAAATAATGTTTGCATCAGTCAATTTTTATAATCTTTTCCATGGGATTTAAGAATTTTACAGTTTGTGACTTCTGGCGGTGATGTGGGGTTGAGGCAACATGGGAAAAATTGCTCCGTTCCCAGTGCCAATTTTCCAGCGTTTTGGTGCCCTTTAAGGGTGAGGTTCAGTCCTGGTGGGACCGGCAGAAAGAGGGGAATCTTCGGAGGAGGCATGGAGAGGTGCGGTCTCCCACCACATCAAGAAGAACCCTTAATCCAAGCGTGGAAGAAGACAGCCGGCATGCCTGACTCAGAGGCCTGACGCCCCGATCGAAAACAACGGGAAGCAGAGAGTGAGTACGGTGCGAGAAGTGACAGTGAGAGCAGAAAAATAAAGATTTTAAACTTGTTCAGATAGTTGGAGAAGAAGAAGAATTTGGATTCCGGAGGCGCAGTGGGCTGAAAAAGGCTCAGATTGTAAACGGATGGCAATTAACGAGACCAAAAGTGAAAAGGCGAATTTCGGACCAGCAGAAAAAACACCAGTGAAATATCAAGGAAAACGGGTGTTCTAGGAAGCTGGGAGAGAGAAGTGAACTGAACATGAGGTTCTATTTCTACCCCTAACTTAGCTGCTCCAATGGAAGGAGAAATGTGGACTGGCAAAAAGTAAAAGACGCACAAGAGTGACAGTGCTGATTAGAGATCGCCATATTTAATTACTTGTGAGTGAAAATTGAAAGTGAAAGAAAGACTATATTTGAAGCACATCTAAACTTTTTTAAAGAACATAAAAAAGCTGGAAATATTGTGAACTTCTAGATACATAGCTTATATATTGACATATTTATTCATTGTTAGAGAAACTCTTGTATTTTTGTATTTATCTGATATTTATAATTAATTACTAGCAAATTATTATTACATTATTACACACACATATATATATATATACACACACACACACACATATATATGTATGTGTGTATATATATATACACACACACACACATACATTTATAATTATATTTATAGCTATTTATATACATAACCTACATATTAATATATTTAGTTACCGTATTTTTCGGTGTATAAGACTCACCGGAGTATAAGTCACACCTTAATTTTGGGGGAGGAAAACAAAGAAAAAAGTATTTTACCTCTGCCTACCAGCATTTAAGGTGGTGCCGCCCTCCTCTTCCTCCTGCAAGCGAGAGGTGCAGGGACTTTCCCCCAAAGAGACCCTTAGCATGCTCTGGGGGGAGGAACAGAGCACAGCCTAAGGAACAACCCTCCCTCTTCGGGACAGTGTGTGTGTGGGGGGGTCTGCTCAGCAGCTTTGGGGAACAAGGCGGGTACCACGATTTGCGGCTGGTCACCCCTCTGGCCGCGCTGACTTCACTCCCCAGCAATGTGAGGAGCAATGTGATCGTGGGTTTGGGCGGCAGACCCGTGATCCCCTTCCCGATTCCAAACATGGGGTGTGTGCAGAGACAAAAAAAAGTGTACCGTGTTTCAGGCGGTGGATCTGGCCAGGAGGAAAGAGAAGTTGAGTCTGCTGAGAAGGAGGACGGGGGCACGAGGCTCTGCAATGTGCAGAAAAACACTTTTAGGCGTCAGTGCTACAATCTCCTACCCGAATCCAAAGCACTTCCCAGTTCCCCGCTGTACATTACAGGGGAACTGGCTGCCACCTGAAGCGCGACTCTTGAGGTTTGCATTTTGGAATCCGGGCAGGGATGGCTGGAAAGGAGGAACGTTTCCCTTTAGGGGCTCCCATTCAGCTCGGCTTGGTTCCTGGGCACAGAGAGGGTTGGGCAGTGGTGGCAGCGGCTCCTCACATTGCTGGGGAGTGAAGTCAGCACGGCCAGAGGGGTGACCAGCCGCAAATCGTGGCACCCGCCTTGTTCCCCAAAGCTGCTGGGCAGATTCCCCCTCCCCCCCCACTGTCCTGAAGAGGGAAGGTTGCTCCTCAGGCTGTGCCCCAACCCAGATCCCTACCGCCTGGAACTGGCCGAAAATGGCCGAAGGGTGGGGGCTGGCGAGTGGGCGAGGCTACATTCGGCGTATAAGACGCACCCAGATTTTCACCCCCTTTTTGGGGGTAAAAAGGTGCATCTTATACACCGAAAAATATGGTACTTATAGAGGAAATTTAGTATTAGCAAATTAGTACTTCCTAATTACTTATTAATTATTTATAGCTGTTATGCTTTCTCTCTTCCTTTTCCTATTTTTACTTTCTCTCCTTTCTGTACATTTACTTCATATTATTTTATTGAATATTTAAACTAACTATTTAAAGTTAATACTAGATCTTTTCAATTGATTAAATTAATTAGTATTTAGTAATCATATAAGAATTTTAGTAATTAGAGTATTAGTTAAGATATTTATGAATCTTTTTAATAGAACTTTATTAACTAAGTTAGTATTATACTATATTAAGAGAATAGAGAAGGGAGGGAAGGAAATTGAATTCTAAAGTGGATGGTGATTTGGGAGAAGATAGACAGAATCTTAGCGGAACAGTATAAAGTATTAAAAGAAATGACTAGTACCACCACAACCACTGAAAACGGGAAAGAAAACTACTTCGACACTGATTGGATCATCGGCTTCCCCTGCAGCACAGAGGACAACAGAAGGAATGTTCCCATCAGATAAGCAACCTCCCGCTTTAAGCATGCTAACTATGCAGGCTACACTTATAACAGGAGACCATGATTAAAATGCAAGAATGTATGACCAAGAATCATGAAGAAACAAGGAGAGATATTGACGAGATTAAAAGAGAAGTAAAAAAGTGACATACAAAAGATAGATGAAATTACAGCCTTGATGGACATAACCTGCTTATATGGACAAGTATCTGGTTTTAAAATAAATGCAGCCAAAACAAAAATAATAGCTAAAATATGGTCAGAAGCCAGAAAGAAGAGATAGAAAGGTTAACAGGATTTGAAGTAGTTAAGAAGGTTAAATACTTAGGGGTTTATATTATGACTGCAAATATGAAATTATATCAGCACAATTATGAACCACTATGGCACAAAGTACAAAAGGAGATGGAAAACTGGAAAAAACTACAATTGTCTTTGCTGGGAAGGATAGCTGCTGTAAAAATGAATATTTTACCAAAATTTTTATTTCTTTTTCAAATGATACCTATACTTAAAAAAGATGAAAATTTGAAGGAATGGCAGAAGGGCATAAACAAGTTTGTGTGGGCAGGGAAGAAACCTCAAGTTAAACAAAAGATAATGCAAGATATCCGAGAAAAAGGTGGTCTTAAAATGCCCAATTTAAGATTGTACTATGAAGCCGCTGCCCTCTCAGCAATTACAGACTGCATAAATTTAACGGAGGAAAAGATATTGAATATTGAAGGATATGGTTTGGTCTACGGCTGGCATGCTTATTTTGTCTACGACAAGAAAGTAGATAAGGCTTTTAAAAGTCATATATTAAGAAATTCTCTATTGCGGGTCTGGAAAAAGTACAAATATAAATTAAGTGATAAGTTACCAATATGGACACTACCCAGACACGCGATAGAGAATATAAACTTAGAGCAAAAGCAAGATAAGATTACATATAAGGAACTTCTTTATAAGGAAGGAGTCAGATTACAATTAAAACCAATGGAGCAATTAAGAGAAGAAGGAATTATTAGGACATGGTTTCAGTATGGACAGCTGCAGGCCAGATGGAGAGAAGATCAAAAAATTGGTATTTTGCAGCAGGATGAGAATTTGATAAAGCAAACAAGAGATAAAGGTCAAATGCGTATAAAAAGGTTGTATAATGCACTAGTGGAAATAGATTCAGAAACAGAGTTAGTCAAGGACTGTATGATAAAATGGGCACAAAACATAGGTGAACCAATAATGATGGAAACATGGGAAAAGATATGGGTCAGAAATGTAAGATTTACACAAGCACAAAATTTAAGAGAGAATTTTTATAAAATGTTTTATAGATGGCATTTAGACCCCAAAAAAATAGCCTGTATGTATCCAAATCTACAACCTAAGTATTGGCGATGTGAATGTAAAGATGCTACATATTTTCATATATGGTGGACATGTAAAAAAAATCAAGGCTTTTTGGATAAAAATATGGTGGATTATTCAAAACATTTTAAAGAAAAAAATTAAATTTACACCACAGTTCTTTTTGTTGGGAATAGTCATGGATTGTACTGTAATAGAGACTAAGTTGGTTTTGAACTTAATAACGGCTGCCAGGTTACTGGTGGCACAGTACTGGAAGAAGGAAGATCCACCCACCATTGAGGAATGGACATTAAAAGTTGTGCATTTGGCAGAAATGGCGAAAATTTCATCATATCTTAAAGACCATTCAAATGAAAGATATATATCAGAATGGAGAAGATGGATCGATTACATACAGAAGAAGTATCCGAATAAGAAGATTCATATAACATATGAATGAAGTAACTTTGAGTAGTTTATGTTTGTTTTTTGAATTATAAGGAGTTAAGGATCTAGGGAGAATATGAAATGTAACAATTCTAGCATATTCTAGCTTTTGATTTGTGAATGCTATACCCTGTGCTTGTTCTGGGAAGTCTAGGGAGGGGGGTGGGGGGGAAGGAGGGAAAGGGGGGATGGGAAAGGGGAGGGAGGGGTTGAGGGGGGAAGGGGGGTGAAAATGTTTGTACTTTCTATAAAACTTTTCAATAAAAAAAAACAAAACAAAAGATAGATGAAAAGATGGACTCAGTACAAGAAATTATACAAAAAATGATCAACGAATAATAGCTATAGAAAAGAAAACAGAGCAGACGGGAAAAAATGGAATCTTTGGACCAGAAAATGATGGGATTTAATAAAGAATTGGAAAATACTGTGGCACATCTGGAGATAGAGAGGGCTGCATTCTACCTGCGCTTTCAGAACGTGGTGGAAGATAGAGAGGAGGACCTAACATCAGCGATGGTGGAAATGATTGCCGAGGCCCTCCAATGTGATAAGGATGAAATAATAAACAAGTTGGACGAAGTCTATAGAGTCCACACAAATTATGCTAGACATCATAAACTACCAAGGAAGGTCCACATAAGATTTGTGAGACGAAAAGTGAGAGACATTGTTTACAAAATAATGAAAAATGAACCGATGTTCTACAGAAGCAAGGAAATAATCACATTAAAGCAAGTCCCTAAAAGAATAAGGGAACTGAGAAAGGAATATTGGTTCTTAGCCACATTATTAAACAAGCGGCATATACTGTTCAGATGGATAACACCGGAAGGAATGTTGGTATCGTGGCAGGGGGAAAAAATAAAAGTGGACTCACAATATAAAGCACAAAATCTGCACGACCAAGTGATGGGCATAGAAGTAATAAATAATAAAAGAGAGGAACTGGAAAGGAGTACTAAAGGGAAACAGAGACAAGAGGAACAAGAAAAAGTACTAGAAGAGGGAGATAAAGAGGAAGAAGGAGAAATACAAGGGGAAGAAGGAGTGAGAACAAGGGCCAAGAGAAAAGACAGAAAGTAATAGAAAAAGCGTATAAGACATCCATTAAGGAATGGAACAAAATCTTAAAATTCTATCATTGAACATAAATGGCCTTAATTCCCCAGTCAAAAGACATCAACTTTTTAGAAGAGCTGTGAAACAACAATTGTGTGCCTCCAAGAGATACATATAAGAAAACAAGATGAAAAATATTTACAATGCAAAAAATTAGGTAAATATTTCGTAATACTAGCAGAAGAAAAGAAAAAAGGAATAGCAGTGTACGTTAAAGAAGGAATAGAGAGCAACTTGAAATACACAGATTTAATAGGAAGAATTTTGATGATAGAAGTAAAATTTAAATCTAAAAGTATTTTATTAGTGGTTATATATGCGCCAAATAGTGGACAAACGGAATTTTACAAAAAAGTACATGAAAAAATAATAGAACAAAAAATGGAGAACATATGTTTGATTGACGATTTTAATGCAATTGTTGATGTAAGGAAAGATTACAAAAGTGATCAGAGCAATAAAAAAAAGAAAAATATACTATCCAGAACTTTTATTGATTTAGTAGAGGAATTAAATTTAGTTGATAGTTGGAGATTTTATAACCCTTGAGGTAAAAAATTTTACATCTCATTCGAACCCCCATAAATCCTGGTCTAGAATTGATATGGCATGGGTAACCAACATACTGATACAAGAAGTAGAAAAAGTTGAAATAATTTCAAATAATTGGGTGGCCCATAATCCAGTAATGCTGGTATGGAAAGGACAACTGAGTAGATGGACGATGAATACACAGATATTGAAAGAAAAGGAATATATTGAACAAATGGAAAAGGAATTAAAATTGTTCTTTAAAGATAACACAAAATATCACACCTCCCTTCAGAATTTATGGGATACAACAAAGGCTTATGTGAGAGGATTGACAATAGTTTATAATGCAAAAAGAAAAAAGGAGAAGGAAAAAGAATATAATAAAGTACAAGAAGAGATTAAAAATTTGGAAGGAAAATTACAAAACAACCCTGGGGATGAGCAAATTAGAAGGAAATGGATGGCAGCTAAACATAAATTGAACATATTAGATCAGGAAAAATATATAATGGCATTGAAATATATAAAACAGAACCATTTTGAGCATGCAAATAAACCAGGGAGGTGGTTGGTTATAGATTAAGAAAAGAAAGGGAGAAAAGAACAATCCAACAATTACAGGACAAAAAGGGTAAAATGCAACAGAGCTTAAAAAAAAAAAGGAGATAGCAACTCAATTCTTTCAAGAACTTTACGAGAAAGACAACAGAAGAAATAAATCATCTGAGTGGAGAGGGAATGTTAGCATTGTCAGAGGAAGAAAAAGAAATACTAAATAGAGATATTACCATAGAAGAGCTAAAGGAAGCGATTAGGAAGCAAAAAAATAATAAAACCCGAGGGACAGATGGTCTACCAACTGAATTTTATAAAGGATTAGGAGAGACACTGAATTGGATTCTACTAGAAACATACAGTTGCAAGAAAAAGTACATGAACCCCTTGGAATTATGTGGAGTTTTGCATGAATTGGTCATAAAATGTGCTCTGAACTTCATCTAAGTCACAACAATAGAAAAACACAGTCTGCTTAAAATAATACTACACAAACATTGCCATAGTTTAATTCAGCGGTTCTCAACCTGGGGGTCGCGACCCCTTTGGGGGTCGAACTGCCATTTCACAGGGGTCGCCAAAGCCCTCTCTCGCCCCCCCCCCCCACGCCTTCACTCACCCTCATCCTCTGCCTCTGTTGGATCGCCCGGTCGCCGTTCGCTTACCCCGCCCACTCCCAATCTATTGCTGCCTCCGGAGTCCCAGCTGATGGCTAGAGGGAAAAAAAACTTTAAATTCTTGCCGCGGGGCTTCAAAGAGCTAGCTGCAAAGAGGTAAATTCCTGGAGCAGATTTTTTTCCGTCTAGCTATGCTGAAAAAGCGAAATTGAAAGTAAGCAGGCTGCAACGTGACAAAATGAGGCAGAGAGATTTCTTTTTCTTTTTCCTCACCAAAAAAGGTAGGTGCAAAACTGCAAACAATGGGAAATTTAGGGCAAAAGAGGAGAGTTCCAAGATTTTAAAACACAAAAGAAAAAAAGCTCTATTTAACTAGGGAATTGTAATAATTGAGATACTATTAATTGGTTAAGTTGTGGTTTGGAGGAATATATGGGGGAAATTATTTGGTTTATTATTATTGGTAAATATAATTAATTGATTTGTAAGAAATTGGATTGCATGGAAATAATTGGAATATTCATGTTCATATTGATTAATATACAAAAAAGATAATTATATAACTAATTGATTTATATTAAAATGTTGAATTTGTATTAAACAACTGTATTACATAATTAACCAATGTGAGGATGGATATAAAAATAGATGACAATGCGAAGGGGTATAATATAGAATAGAAGGGAAAAATTGAATTTGATTAAGATTAGAGATGAGGATGAAGGGTAATATTAAAAAAAAAATAGATGAGGAATAAATATGGTAAAAAGGAAATATAGAAATTGTAAATTTAATTGAAATGACTAAATACTGTGTTGGAAAAAATATCCTTCTGGGTTCTGCTCCAAGTGGGGAAAAAGACACTGGAAACATGGAGACTGCTTGGAAAGATGGTTTAATGGTGGACAGGATCACATGGCTTGATGGGGCCCATTGTGTTAGTTTCTGTTGCTATTGTGTTGCAAATGTCCTTTGACAAAGGATTGAGTTTCTGCCTCTGGCCCATTAACAAAGGGTGGGGGGCAGGAAGGTGGGAGCTGCTTTGTCTGTAAAATATGCTTCTCCATTTCTCATCCAGGTAGGGAAATAAAATATTCTGCCTTTTTAATATTTCCCAAAATATTTCATTCTTCTAGGAAAGGGGTGGGTGCTAACCTCCTACAACTGTTTAAATTTGTGAACCGGCCAAATATTCTGTTCAAAAAAAATACGTTGTATGTTTGTATGTGTGTTTCTAATTATTGCTATTTATTGCTATTTGTTCTCTTTTATTCTTTAAAGTTTAACAATTCATTCTTTAATATCTTAATATTTGTTTGGGGTTGGCTTTCTTCCCTTTCATCTTTTTTATTGTACAGCAATCTTTCTCCTCAAACCTACCACCTCTGTCTTTTCTTTCTTTCTTATTTTCTCTTCTCCCCCCTCTTCTTCTTTTCCCTACTTCCTCTTTCTTTCTCTTTCTCTTTCTCCTCCTCTCTTCCTCCCTCTCTTACCTTCACTCCTCCTCTAATTTCCCTTCCCTTCCTTTATCCCTCTCTATTGCTGTATCCTTTTATGCATATGGACTACTCAGAGGGCTGAAAAAGTTATTTTTCACTGGTCCTCGCACTTTTGACCAGTCCTCGAACTTACGACTGTCCTCACAATTTACGTATTTGCGCTATCTTGTCACCATGGTGAAGAGAAGCAGTTGTGAAATGAGTGACACGGTTGTTAAGAATGGTACAATGGGCATAAATGATGACCAGTCATAACTGCAAAGACCGGTCAAAAGTGTGAGGACCTGTCAGAAATCTCATTTTTCAGCCCTCTGGGTAGTCCTTTTGTGCACAGGGACTACTCAGAGGGCTGAAAAAGTTATTTTTGACTGGTCCTTGCACTTCTGACCAGTCCTCAAATTTACGACTGTCCTCACATTTTACGTTTTTTGCCCTATCTTATACCATGTTGAAGAGAAGCAGTTGTGAAATGAGTGACATGGTTGTTAAGAATGCTGCACAGGCATAAATGTGAGGATGGTCATAAGTGTGAGGACCAGTCAAAAGTGCGAGGACCTGTCAGAAATGACTTTTTTCAGCCCTCTGAGTAGTCCCTATACATATAGCCATGGCCACCCAGTCACATGACCAGCTAGCCACGCCCACCCAGTCACATGACCTCCAACCACACCCACAAAATAAGCCACGCCTACAGAACCGGTAGTAAAAAAATTTAGAACCCACCCTTGGTTGGGGGTCACCACAACATGAGGAACTGTATTAAAGGGTTGCGGCATTAGGAAGGTTGAGAACCACTGGTTTAATTGAACATAACATGTAAACGTTCACAGTGCAGGGAGGAAAAAGTATGTGAGTCCCTAGCCTAATGACTTCTCCAAGAGCTAATTGGAGCCAGGAGTGAGCCAACCTTGACTCCAATCAGTGTGATGATATTGGATGTGTTGCTGACAGCTGTCCTGCCCTTTAAAAACACACACCTGTTTTGGGTTTACTGGTTTCAAGAAGCACTGTCTGATGTGAACCATGCCTCGCAGAAAAGAGCTCTCAGAAGACCTACGATCAAGAATTGTTGACTTGCATGAAGCTGGAAAGGGTTACAAAAGTATCTCCAAAAACCTTGATGTTCATGTGTCCAAGGTAAGACAGACTGTCTACAAATGGAGAAAGTTTAGCACTGTTGCTACTCTCCCTAGGCGTGGTCGTCCTGTAAAAATGACTGCAGGAGCACAGCGCAGAATGCTTTATGAGGTAAAGAAGAATCCCAGAGTGTCACCTAAAGACCTACAGAAATCTCTGGCACATGCTAACATTTTTGTTGACACATCTACAATAAGGAAAATATTAAACAACAATGGAGTACATGGGAGAACACCACGGAGGAAGCCATTGCTGTCCAAAAAAAATATTGCAGCACGTTTGAAGTTTGCAAAAGAGCACCTGGATGTTCCACAGCACTACTGGCAAAATATACTGTGGACAGATGAAACCAAAATTGAGTTGTTTGGGAACACACAACACTATGTGTGGAGAAAAAAAGGCACATCAAAACCTCATCCCCACTGTAAAACATGGCGGAGGGAGCATCATGGTTTGGGGCTGCTTTGCTGCCTCAGGGCCTGGACGGATTGTTGTCATTGATGGGAAAATGAATTCCAGAGTTTATCAAGACATTTTGCAGGAAAATGTACGACCATCTGTCTGCCAACTGAAGCTCTGAAGAGGATGGGTGATGCAACAGGACAATGACCCAAAGCATACAAGTAATTCAACAAAAAAATAGCTTCAACAGCAGAATACGCCTTCTGGAGTGGCCCAGTCAGAGTCCTGACCTCAACCTGATTGAAATGCTGTGGCATGACCTTAAGAGAGCGATTCACACCAGACATCCCAAGAATATTGCTACACTAAAACAGTTTTGTTACTCCAGATCGTTGTGCAGGTCTGATCTGCAACTACAGGAAACGTTTGGTTGAGGTTATGGCTGCCAAAGGAGGGTCAACCAGTTATTAAGTCCAAAGGTTCACATACTTTTTCCTCCCTGCACTGTGAATGTTTACATGTTATGTTCAATTAAACCATGGCAACATCTAATGTTTGTGTAGTATTATTTTAAGCAGACTGTATTTTTCTATTGTTGTGACTTAGATGAAGTTCAAAGCACATTTTATGACCAATTCATGCAAAACTCCACGTAATCCCAAAGGGTTCACATACTTTTTCTTGCAACTGTATAATGAAGCATTGATAGAGGCAAAGCTACCAGACTCATGCAGGGAGGCATACATCTCGTTGATACCGAAGGAAGGAGCAGATACAACGCAAATAAAAAATTATAGACTCATCTCTCTATTAAACACTGATTATAAAATCTTCATGAATATAATGGCAAACAGAATGAAAAAATTATTGAATTATAGAATACACCCAGATCAAAACGGCTTCTTACCAACGAGACAGATAAAAAACAATATAAGAACAGTAATCAACGTATTAGAATATTATGAGGTACATCCAGAGAGGGAGGTAGCACTGGTGTTTCTGGATGCACAAAAAGCTTTCGATCAGGTGAATTGACAATTTATGACTCAGCAAATTAAAAACATGAAATTTGGGGAGAGATTTGAAAAAATGATAGCCTCTTTATATAGAAAACAAAAAGCAAGTATATTAGTAAATGGAGACTCTACTAAATTTTTTGAAATAAGTAAAGGATTTTGGCAGGGTTGTCCAGTCTCACCTTTATTGTTTATTTTAACATTAGAAAATTTACTCATAAGAATCAGGTCAAATAAAGGAATAAAAGGATTAAATGTAAAACGAGAAGAATACAGGGTCCAAGCATTTGCCGACAACCTTGTATTCTTCATAGAAGAACCGTTAAAAACAGGACCAATTTTAATAAAAGAGATAGAAGAATTTGGAAAAGTGTCGGGTTTAAAAATTAACAAAGATAAGACCAAAATGTTAACGAAAAATATAACAGCAAAACAAATAGAAGAATTAGTTAATCAATTAGGATTACAGGTGGTAAAATAGGTGAAATATTTAGGTATAAATTTGACAGCCAGAAGTGCAACTATAAAGGAGAACAACTATGGAATATTGGTTCAAAAAATAAACGAAGATTTAGAAAAATGGGGGAAATTGAAATTATCTCTATTAGAGAGGATTGCAGCAATAAAAATGAACATATTGCCGAAACTCCTTTATTTATTTCAAACAATTCCGGTAAAATTAGATAAAAAATTCTTCAATAATTTGAATAGAATAACCACAAAATTTGTGTGGGAAGGGAAAAAACCAAGAATCAAATTAAGTATATTGCAGGATGATAGAACTAGAGATGGATTCAGTTTACCAGCATGGGAAACATATTATAAAGCAACAAGTCTAATATAGATTAGAGAATGGGTGAATTTTGAAAACCAAAGACTATTAAAATTAGAAGGGCATGATTTGATGATGAGGTGGCACGCCTTCTTATGGAACACCAGGAACAAAACATAAAAACTTCAGTAATTATATACTAAGAGATTCACTAATCTGTACATGGTGAGAAATTAAAAACAAACATTATATAAAAGTTCCTGAATGGTTATCCACAATGGAGGCACAAATACACCCCAACATATTGGCACTACAAAAAATGATAAGATATAAGGAAATATTGGATTCCCAGGGAGTATTAAAAACACAAGAAGAACTTAGAGAACAAGGAATATTGATAGACTGGTGGCCTTATTTACTGATAAAAAAAGATATAAAAAGGATCAAGAGGAAGGAGGAATTGAACTAAAACCGAACCGATTAGATAAACTGTTAGAAGCCAAGGAAGAAAAATTAATATCAAAAATTTATAAATACTTATTATAATTTGACCTAGCAGAGGAATTAGTAAAAGGACAAATGATAGCATGGGCAAGAAACATTGGACACAACATACAATTAGAAGACTGGGAAAATGCATGGGAAACCAATTATATCATGACAAAATCAGTAGTTTATAGAGAAAATCAGTTTAAAATGTGGTATAGATAGTATCTTTCCCCTTCGAGGTTAGCGAAGATGTATCAGAACTTAAATCCAACTTGTTGGAAATGTAAACAAGCACAGGGCACATTCTTCCATGTCTGGTGGCTTTGCCCCAAAATTAAGAAATACTGGGGGAAGAAAAAAAACTTGGCTAACAGAAATAACAATAGAGGAAATAGAGCTGAAACCAGAAATTTTTCTATTAGGCACGATCAAAGGAAACCATAGCAAAGAAACAAAATATTTAATATTACACATAATTACGGCATCCAGACTGGCATTAGCACAACATTGGAAAACGGATTAATTGCCAACAGATCATCTAGTAATTCAAAAAATTTACAATTGTGCAGAAATTGCTAAATTAACATTTGAGTTAAAAGACAAGGTAGACTCAAAATATTATACTGTATGGAATAGATGGTACGATTGGACAAGTCAAAAGAAAGGAGAATAAATGTAAAATTCCACAAGAAAACAAGAAAATAAAATTAACAACAAGCACCGTCAATAAGATAAATGATGTAATAAGTCACTTTCTATATATAGATATATATATATCTAGTTTGTTTCGTTTCGTATTGTTTTTCTATTTTATGGGGTGAATATAAATGTATTTCGTATGTACTTGATTTGATATTTTATCTTTTTATGTTTAATAAAGTTTTTTTAAAAAAAGAATTCTACAGTTGTATACTGATACAAAAAATACATAACATCAGATCTACTTTGATAATATGTTCTCAAGCCACTCTTCTACCTATATTAGCTGGGTTTTTTTTATAAAAGAGGAAAAGATGGAGGTATAGTAAAAGTAGTTTTACTAAATTGTTGGAACCTGCACCTGTGCAGGCAATAGCATGTTAACAAGCTTCTTTAGACGAACAAATGTTTTGTTTCAGTCAGTTATTGAATAATCTTTAGCCACTTATGGCTAGAGGTGACATGAACAATCTAATATCCATAATGAATTTCCCCACCAAGTAATATATTTTTGTTAATTGTTATATATCTCTTCTAGCATTAATGTTATTGTTATATTTTAGAAAGTATGGGGGGGGGTGCTGCTTTGCAATCAGAGATTACACTGCTGTGGAGAGTAGCATTTATGCATATTTGAATTGGGTATTAATCACTTCAAAAATGTTGATGTGTATCTGTGCCGTTTCCCTAAATAAGATGCACCCTTTATTTTTTCTAGAAATTATTAATTCAAGAAAAAGCTGCACAAGAAGTAAAACTTGCTATTAAGCCTTTCTATCAAAATAAAGATATTTCTAAAGAAGAGTATAAAGAGATAGTTAGAAAAGCAGTTGATAAGGTAAGTAATATACTCATCAGTGATTAGCAGTCTGGTTTTATTAATACTTTCAGGCTTTTGGACATAGGAGGTAATAGCTTTAGCTCTATAATATAGCTGAAGCTGTTACAGGCATTTAGTATATCAGATATTGTTTCTCACATATAATCACCATTATACTGATCATGTTCTTCATTTTTGGGCTAAGGAATTAGAGCACAGCAAAGTATGTGGTGCAAAATGAAGTGTGAAGGCAAAATTGTATCCTTGTGAATTATCCTTGTTTTTACCTCAATCATGTACTGTTTCCTACATAGTTTTTCATTCTTAAACTTTTTTCTCTTATTAACTCCATCTAACCACTATTTTCCTGTTCTTCCCTTTATCTCAGTGTCAGGATTCCAAGTAATAGTTCCATTGCAAGCAAGAACTCCGAGGCAGGTGAATTCCTCAAAGAATAGCTTTATTGGAAATATCATATTGGCACATATCTGATGAAAACCAAGGGGCCCCTTGGTTTTCACCAAATTAAAGGAAAAGTTTTTCCCTCAATCCGAAACAATCAGTCACATGGCCCAATCAAGGCAATATCTGTTGGTCTGGTGACATCACTCCTCTTTCTTTCGGCCAGGTGTGAGAACGTCCTTGGTTCCCAAGAGAAAGTTTTATTTTGACTATACAATCCCAGCTATCTCTAATCCCCCCTCCCTATCCCTCGCTCTAGTGTGGCAGCACTGAAGCTCCAAGATGGCTTTGGTGAGGTCAGCTTCAGGGTTGACACTCAACTTATGCTCTCTTCCTCTGTGTTCTTGTTTATTCTTTTAAAAATTGATCCTCCTCCATTCAGTCTCTGTATATGACCAAATTGGTTTAACATTGCTTTCCATTATTGTTCAAGTGTTCATTCACATTTATATTGTTCACATTATTTAGCAGCCATTCTTGGCTCTCTTCACTTGCCTTACCACAGTCTTCTTGAACCCAGTCCCAAGCAAACTTTTCCAATTCCATTTTTTTTCTGACATGCTTGTTTCTCATTTCCAGGTAACAAATGGCCAGAATTTTGTTCTTATGCACAGCCCTTTTCTCTGCTTTCAACATACATTTATTTCTGGTAACAAGTCACCTAGTACTTACTAACTTTCTGCCACATATGCACATTTTAACATTTGTCCCTCTATTTTCCCACCTGTAGTAAACTTTCTACTAAAGTACACAACATAATATACTTGTTCTCATTTTTTTACCATTTTGGGCAACTTGCAATAGTTTTCTCCATCAACTGTCCCATTTGGCACATCCAAAAAAAAAGAAACTCCTGGCATCTAGGAACTACCAAGAGTAAAACTTCATTGAAAGATTCTTTCAGGCACAGCAGAAGCAAAGTCAGCTGTGAGATTTTCTCACAAACCCCATTTAGGTAAAAAACCCTTTTCACCCCTGGCTACCCACAGTTCATTGTCCACCAATTATATTCAGTACTTTTGTTTTGGGAAAACAGTCTGCATCGGATGATAGCTCTGAGAACTTGGCCTTGGTGGGTATCTCCTCTTTGGCAGCAGAAGGCTCTCATGCATTCCTTAGCCCTCCTCACATTATTTGTCTCTCTCCTCACTAGGGCCAACCTGGATGTTCAGCATGAAATCTGCACTAATCTAGCTACCTTCACATCTGTATCGGCTAAGGGATAACCCCTCCATAACACCAAATATTGCAGTTTCCCCCTATAGTACTGAGAATCTAGAATCTCCTTGGTTTCATAGTGCTCCTCTCCTTTAACTAGGGTGGGAGGGAAAGGTTTTTTCTATATCAGGTCTTAATTCCGAGCTATGGAAAGGTTTCAACAGACTGCAGTGAAACACTGGATGCACTCTCTTGAGGCTTTTTGGCAGCTGCATCTCTACAGTAACCAGATTTATGATCTGAAAGGGTCCTATGGGTCCAGCTTCTTACAAGGCTGCCTCAGGTTAAGGAACTTGGTAGATATGTATATTTTATCCCCCACCTTGAACTCCCCCCTTGGGGCTCTTTTCTTGTCCGTCTGCCTCTTCTGCATTTCCCTAGCTTTTTGCAATGCCCTGCGCACCACCAACCATATTTCCTTTAATGTTTTCATCCATTTGGCCAAGGATGCTGTGAAAGTCTGTGATGGTTCAGATTAAAGTATTCCCTGTGCTTTCCAGCAAGTCCACAATAAAGTCTATAAAAATCTCTTCCCAGGGCTTCATCAGTTCGGCTACTGACTGCAGTAGACGAGGGGGCTTCCCAAGTAGCTGTTTCATTGAAGCACACACAGGGCAGCTGGCTACGTATGCCTCTATGTGTCTTTTCATCTTTGGCCACTAGAATTGCCTCTTTACTAAAGTGAAGAGTTTTTATAAACCCAAAATGTCCTGCCTTTGTGTCCTGACTGCTCTGCAAAATCTAGGTCCGTTGGCTGGCTGGGACATATAATTTTATCCCTTTCCACACCAACCCTTCCTTCAGAGATAGGTTGTCTGTGCTGCTGAAACTACTCATCTCTTGCCAAGGTGTCTTTCAGGGGTTGCACTATGTCCTGGGCTGGCTCTAGTTGGACCACTGCCTTTTTGTCGGGTGATGGCCGGTGCTGCACACTGTTTAGATGGGATGATGCAAGTCATTACTGCCTCTTGGGCGCTATTGCACTGCGGCACTTTCTTGCAGAGAGGGCATCTGCAAGGAAGTTCTTTCCTCCAGGCAGATATTGGAGGGTGAAATTGAACCAATTAAAATATTGAGCACATCGGACTTGCTTAGGGGACAGTTTCTGAGGGGAGGATCTTCAATGCTTCTTGTGGTCTGTCCAGACCTCAAATGGGACCTTGCTACCCTCTAGAGTCTAGGGAAGGCTCTGATGGATGCTCTGCGTCGGACGCAGAGATAAAGCCAGGGCTGCCTGACATTTCCCAGCCACTGGAGAGGCAGCTGCCTTTGGAGGCCGAGATGAGTGAGGAGGAAGAACAGCCTGTTCCAGATGCATGTATGTACAGAAAAGTTAGGAGAGGTGAACAACGGGGGACAAGGAGTTGACTGGGGAAGCAAAGCACACATGGATGCTGAATGGCCACTCCCTGGCTGGGGAATAAATAGAAAGAAAGGGGAGTGGTTGTCGTAGGAGACAACAGATTTCTGGAGGTTTTGCTCATTGTGTTCCGTGCATCAAAGACTGCTTGCCAGAACTTAATTTGCAGCCTCTCAGCTGGGAGCTCACGGCCTTGCAATTATCACAATGAACTGGTAAAGTCTCTTGCTGCCGTTAACTCCTTGCAGGACTCTTGCCTGGACTTTTCGGTGGGTGAATGCAATTAATTCACAAGAGTTTTCGTGACAAAGAATCTGTTTCTTGCTTCTGTTAAGGCTAGGTCAGAACATGTGTAGGCACAAGGTTGCAATTCCCCGTTGGCATTCTTTTGGAGTAGGACTGCCCGTATTGCTACATCACTGGCATCAGCTTGTATTACAAATGGCTTCTCTGGGTCAGGATGCTTCAGGACTGGCTGTGCAGTGAAAAGGCATTTCAGTTTTTCAAAAGTGGCTTGGCAGTAAAGGGACCAATTGGGGGTTTGGCTGGTTTTTGGTTTCTCTCCTCCCCCCCCCCCCCGGGTTTTCAGCAGATTGGTGATCAGCAGGGCTATCAGGGTGAATGTGGGAATGATTTATTTATTTATTTATTTATTTATTTTATTCGGCTTATATGCCGCCGAATTGGTGGTAAAAATTTGCTAAGCCTAGGAAGCCCTATAACTGCCTCCTGATTTGTGAGGCTCCCATTCTAGTATGGCTTTCATTTTGCTGGGGTCCATTTCCACTCCCTTAGTAGAAATACAGTACCCCAGATAGTCCAAGCAAATTTTGTGAAACTCACACTTGGACAGCTTTGCGTACAGTTGGTCTCTTTGCAGTGTCTTGAGTATTGCCCTGACTAGCTTCATGTGCTGTTCAGGGGTTTCAGTGTATATTAATATATCACCAATTACACCAAGACCCCTTTGTATGAATCAGGGGTGTCAAACTCAAGGCATGGGGACCGGCCCTAGCCCCTGGGGTTCTGAGGTCCGGCCTGCAGGGCCGCCCTGGAAACAGGAAAGGACCAGCCTGCAGCACCTCTGCCAGCGAAAACAGATCTCATGAGGGCCGTATGCAGCCCTCCTGAGTTCTGTTTTCACTGGCAGAGGGTTACAGGAGGCCATCACAGCTGGCTACCCTGGCCATGCCCACCCTGGCCCCCTGAGGTCAAACACAACCCTGATGCAGCCCTCAATGAAATCAAATTTGACACCCCTGGTATAAATGCACATGCAGGATTCGTTTATTATCTGCATGAATATGGCAGGAATCCCCTGCAGCCCAAAGGGCATTACTCAGAATTGGTAGCAGCCCAGGGAGCAATTGAATGCAGTTTTCCACTTGTGCCCTTCCTTAATCTTAATTCGATAGTACGCCTCTCTCAAGTCCAGTTTAGTGAAGATTTTCCCCTTTGCCAAATAACTCAGCCTGTCCCTCCACAGGGAGAGGTAGTACGGGAGAGGAGGTACATGTTCTTCACACAAAAACAGTTTAGCCCTCTATAATCCATGCACAGCCTAAGGGACCCAACTGTTTTTATTTATTTATTTTATTTATTTAATTTATATGCCGCCCTATCTCCGTAGGACTCAGGGCAGCTCACAACAATAAAATATCCAATAAAATGTGTTAAAATAACCCCCAGTCCAGGTTCAACAACATGTCTTTAAGTCACGGAGGAAGGTGCGGAGGTCAGGGGCCAACCGGAGCCCTAGAGGAAGTTGGTTCCAGAGGGTGGGAGCACCCACAGAGAAAGCTCTACCTCTAGGGGTCGCCAGTCGACACCGTCTAGCCGACGGCACCCTGAGTAGTATTTTCCTTGAATAGCACAATCTCTATAGTGCAGTCAGTGAGGTGAGAGCATGACGTGATTCCTTCTCGCTGAAAACCTCAGCTAAGTTGGAATCAGAGGCTCTAACCCATCAGCTCCTTTTAGTGTATTTGCGGTTTTCACTTTCCTAACCGCAGGAGCAAGGCCAGCTTGCTACACTCTACCTAGCTCTTGCTGTTTAGCAGTTTTTCTCCACATCCGCCACCTCTCTGTTCCAGCTCACAGTCTTCGGAGAGGGGCGACATACAAATTGAATTAATAAATTGAATTAATAAATATCATTTGGCACATCCAAAAAAAAAGAAACTTCTGACATGTAGGAACTACCAAGAGTAAAACTTTATTAAAAAATTCATTTAGGCATAGCAGAAGCAAAGTCAGTTCTGAGATTTTCCCGCAAAAACCCATATAGGTAAAACCCCCTTTTCATCCCTGGGCTGCCCACAGTTTACTGTCCACTAATTACATTCAGTAGTTTTGTTTGGGAAAACCTAGTCTGCCTGGTCTGCACCGGCTAGTAGTTCCAAGAACTTGGCTTTGGTGGGTATCTCCTCTCAAAGCAGTAGAAGGCTCTCATGCATTCCTTAGCCCCCCACCCACCCTAGGAATTTACCAAACCCCCTCCCATTTCTGTTTTACAAACTGCAAGCTGAAAGTTGATGCAGGTAATGATGAAAGCGAGTCAGCTTTGACAATTTCTCTTGTCAACCATTAATGTATCAATGTTTTTGATACATTAATTATAAGAGCCATTTCATTGTATCATACTAAAAATCTTTGGGTTTTTCAGCCAATAAAATATTTCTGTATAAAAAATATAGCACGCTTTCCTGTCCTTGATGAACATATTTCCAACATTCGTTGATTTAATTTGAATTGGAAGGCTGCCTGGCCAAATGAATCTAGACATTTTACATAGGTAAAAAATAGGGGGAAAAACAATTAAAAGAGAAACGGACATGTGGGTCCAGACAAAATCATCCATTATCTTATAGAAAACCCACCAGGGGCTCAACAAATGATTTAACCCCATGCCTGGGAGCAAAGCCTCATCTTCAAAGACTTGCAGAACCCTTGTAAGAGGAGAGCCATGGGAATCGGGGAAGGGGAAAACTTGTCCTCAATGCTGAATAATTTATTTTCACACATGATTTACTTTCCTGATTCTCAGCTCCTAACCCATTTAACCTCCAACTTTCAACTCCATTTTTGCTCAAAACCTTCCATAATTAAACACAATTCAGTTTATTAGGTCTTGACAAACTTGACAGATCTTGACAAACTTGAACAATGGGCCCTATCCAATAAAATGAATTTTAATGTAGAAAAAAGCAACGTTTTACATTTAGGCAGGAAAAATCAAAGGTATAAGTACAGATTAGGCGAGACCTGGCTCAAAAACAGTAACTGTGAAAGGGACTTTGGAGTTCTAGTGGATAATCATTTGAATATGAGCCAGCAATGTGCAGCTGCCACCAAAAAAGCTAATACAATCCTGGGTTATATAAACCAAGGCATAGAATCAAGATCACATGAAGTATTAGTGCTGCTTTATAAAACCCTAGTAAGACCACATCTGGAATACTGCAACCAATTTTGGTCACCATACTACAAAAAAGATGTTGAGACTGGAAAAAGTTCAGAGAAGAGCAGCTAAGATGATCAAAGCCTGGAGACTAAAACATACGAAGAATGGTTGCAGATTTTGGGTCTGGTGAGTCTGAAGAAAAGAAGAATTAGGGGTGACATGATAGCAGTATTCCAGTATTTGAGTGGCTGCCAAAAAGAAGAAGAGGTCAAATTATTCTCCAAAGCACCAGAGGGCAGGACAAGAAATAATGGTTGGAAACTGGTCAAAGAGAGAAGCAACCTGGAATTGAGAAGAAATTTCCTAACAGTAAGGACAATTAATCAGTGGAACAGCTTGCCTTCAGACATGGGTGCTCCATCACTGGAGGTTTTTAAGAAGAAACTAGACAGTCACTTATCTGAGATTGTATAGTTTCTCCTGCTTGACCAGGTGGCTGGACTAGAAGACCTCCAAGGTCCACTCCAGCTCTATCTATTTTATTATAAAATTTAGCTAAATCAATGATAGGCATCCATTCAATGGCATGCCTATCTCAATGATTTATATATAAAGAGCAAGTCTGATCTGTATATCCTGTACATTACCAAAATTTGCTCATTGTCACTTTTCATACCATTTCAATCAGAATTCTGCCAAACTGTCAGGGCTGCCTCCAATCAATCCCTAGGAAAGAAGACCTTTGACTCCATAGATTCAAAAAAAGGATACTTTTACTAGGAAAGAATTGATTGCAGCAAGAGTCAGTCAAGGTCTGAAGCAAAACACATGCAAAGAGACAAATTGAAACTAACCCCAGAGCCCAACCCCAATAGTTAGGCAACCAGAGTTCAGTCATCAGCCAGGAAGATATTTTTTGAAAGTCTCTGGTCCAGGTGCATCGCTCCTCCTTTATGCATGCCATTCCCAGGACGGTTGGCCTTGGAGATGTTAAACAAATCAAGCTGGCTTCTCTGAGTGAAGGCTTCCCCATTGCTTCTCAGAAATCTGAGTTTTACCTCCTGCACACTTCCTCTCTCAAATACCCATTGCTTCCCTCCCCAAACCATTTCCATGGCAGCTTGCAGCAAGCTTGAAGGAAAGTGAAGGCCAGGCCGCGCTTTTCAAGGCAATTGGAACAAACTAATTCCTCTGCAGTTAGTCACTTACTGTCTTTCACTTAGTATAAGGGAAGCATTCTTCCAAAGGTCACACATAGATATAGCCTTTGTACAGATGCAATATTAAGCAAATTGCACAGCTACTCCATAAATGACTGCACTATCTAGTGTACATCTATGTCCTTGCCATTTATCAACATACTATTTTCATTTTCATTAATATTTGTAAATACTAACGTTTATAGCATTCTTTTAATTTCACTTTAATATATAATTTCTCATTTCTGTGCAAATTTTTTAAAATATTTCCAGCATTCCCTAACTACTGTTTCATTCAAATTTTTAAAATTGTATTCACTATTGGAAGCACTTTCTTTAGTTCTCCTTGGCCACTTCCAAAACAGTTTTTTAAAATTGTATTGTCTAAATGGTTTTGAATTCTGTCTCATTTAATCTTAAACCTATTTCCCTTGACTCCTTCTTTGTAACTGTTTTATCTTTATGTTGTATTTTTCTCCCATTCTTAGTTTTGCAGCATTCTCTTATACACAGTTTTCCCAGCTCTTTCAGTTCCTTCAAAGAAGCATCTGTTTTCTCCATAAATCACTCTTGGCGTTACCAAAGATTGTCCATCCCACATTAAGAACTCTTGCCATACTTATATCTCATACTGTGGCTGTCATAAGTAATCAGATCAGTTGTGCTTTTGATTCATTTATTTTCTACGTATGCATGTTTTTGTGTGTATTCGTGTACGTGTGTGTGTGTACATGCAATACATACATACATACTTTATGTATTTGAAATAAACTTTTTCCTAAGCAGATGTTCATCAAAATCAGCATTCTCATTCATTCTTGGATCTAGGAATAGTCTAATTATGTATTTGGCATTCTCTCATCTCATTCCAAGCTTCCACTATGGTTTTTTTTCTGGATTATATTCTATCAGCATTAAATAGAATAGCCCCAGGGGCTGTGAGCTGTTTGGAACTAAGCCGCAAAAGCAAATGGAGCTGCGTATGTTTTTGCCAGTTGCTTATGCGGAACCACCCCTCTACACCCCTCAAACCCCCACCCCCAGCCAGTCCACAAAGCCAGAAAGGTTGGAGAACTCTGATATAGACTTTTTCCAGAAATCACTCTAGTTTTGCTGAAGCCTGACATTCAATAGTCATCAGATTAGGAATTACTATCTTCATCTGTACCCACAATGAGATATATTAAATAATACTTTAACATTTTTTTTAACTTTTCATTTAGGTTTGCCATAGCAAAAGTGGGGAAGTTAATTCTGCAAAAGTAGCAAATCTGGTAAAAGCTTATGTGGACAAATACAAACATTCGCGAAAGAAAAATCCAGATGAAACTGTTTCTGTGGAAAGAACATAAATCCAGAATGAAAAAAATGCCATCACGATGACTGCAAAGTGCAATTTTGACTTGGACTTTTAATTAGAAATAGTGGCTGAAATCTGATTTTGATAAGATTATTTTTCAATATAGTGTATAATGTTTTCTTATAAATAAATATAGATTAATGCTTAAACTTTATCCTTTTGCAAAAAGCTATGTAAAAAGAAAATAAAAGGAATAAAAGACACCACCCACCATTCCCAATTAGTTTGTTGAATGCCACGTACAGTATTTTTGATTCACACAATCTGTCAGAATTTTGGGCAGGATAATAAAATAATGAGTCAGAGAAAAGACTGGAGTAGATTTTTCTTTGATTTTCTTGCCACTCTTTTAAACCATAGTAAATGATTTTAAAATGTCTCACTTCATAGGCTCAGTGTATGTGTGTGTTGTCTTTTCATTTCTCCTCTTGAGGATTTGCTAGTGTTAAATCCCAATATAGTTCTGAAAGGCATAGTGTAGATTTTCATCTAGCACTTCACCTTTGAAGAACCAACCTGTTAATATATTATACAAAAGTATTTTGCATTACATTTAACTTTGGCTTATTCCTTGCCTAATTTAATTTGTGTTTAATATGTTTCAATACAGCATACTTCTAATCTTCCAACCATTTGAAATGTCTGAGGAAATATAAGAGGTGGATTGTGTAAGCAACAATCTTAGTCAAGTTACCTATGACAAAGTATTGACATTGATTTTAAAGCAAGCAGTTGTCTGAGGCCTATGAAATAAAAGAATATTCTAGCAAGGATTATACTATGATGAAGGCAGCATGCCAAATTCATAACACCATGTCATTATGACCTTGTACTAGTTTATTACATGAAGTCCAAGCGGAGAATGTTATATTGATCTTATATGTATATGTAGCGGGTGGTGAGGAAGGTTGCTACCTAAAAGTAATTCATTAAGCATATTGCAGCTATATTTCAGTCTCTTGCTATCAGCTGTTTTTTTTTTCCTTCATAAATGAGCTAAGGAAATAACGCGTTGATTATTCCTTGCAACAAAATGTAACCCTCATGCAGTAATTGCCTTGCATTTCATTGCAGGTGTTGTACTTGGAATCTAGGTCAATTAAAGGTGTAACTGGGAGAGGCAAACTAATTAAACATGTCTTCTTGAGAGCACTTGTATTTCTGGCAGGCTCCACAGAAAGGCCCAAGACAAAGGGATCACCCAGGAGGTTAAAGCAGAGCAATATCACAGTTATTAATTCACATTAATTCAGACAGTGAACTCTTTGTCTATATTGTTTGTATAACTAAAGATAATATTTATCTTATAGAGTCTTTAGTGTGGATATTGTTTTTATTTACAGTCAAGTGCTATGCTTAGTCTTCTGAAGAGAGTTTTCGTTAGAATAGCATATATGCTAATTTTCAATATAAACTGGCTGCTGACACTTTAAGTCTGTAGAATGCAATTTTGTTTAAACTCATAATTTGCATTTTATAATTAAGTGTATTTCTCAACCATTTAAGATGGGATGGGAATTCATAAGTATACTATGTGTTGGTTTGGTGCATCTGTGTTATTTTCTCAGTGTTTCTAAATTTAGGTCTATTTAGAAGTTCATGAAATTTCTCTGATTTACATGCTCATTATTTTTCTTTTCTCTTTGCTGAGTATATCTCTTTTGTCTGCATAAGATTTCATATTCACAAATCAGACTTTAAAAATCTATGTTTGACCATCAAGTTTACTTCTTGATGCAAAACTAATTTAGGGACCCAGTACAGTGCTGAAAAGGAGAAAGTCGATTCCTGTTGAGATTGAGACAATCTTCATAATTATTATTGGTGAGATGATGGATTATGAAGTTTGCTTAATATCTTAGTCCCATATCTCTCCAGTATAGTAGCAGCAGATTGCAAACTTTCACTGCATTTCCAAACTGAACAAAAGGGGATATTGACTAGCATGCTATTGGCCTACTTCCTTAAGTATTTTTAAAAGTCATTCCCTAATATTCAGCCTTTTAAATGATGGTTCAGGCACACATCACTGAATTGAAAGATATTTGTTTGCTTTATGTGACAAGCACTTCAACTAACAGTGAATGGAGGTACTGTGTAATTGTTAGTTCAAGTCACATCTGTTTCTGAATTAAACACTGCAAACATAAGTCGGCATGCTTTGCTTGAAGTATTTCTGGGGCTGGTCACTTAGGGTAGAGTGCTTGCATCCAACATTTTTTCCTTTTCTGATCACTGTCAGTACTGAAATGCTGATTCTTGCTGGACACCTTTATGAAGTATGTATATGACTAAATTTGGCCAATCTATACTATTTTTTAATTAAAACAACAACACGAGCCTTATCACAAATATATGTGGAAAGCTTGTAACCAAGTTTAGGAACATTTCTTCATTATAAGATTGCATTCTTACCAACAAAGATTAATTCATTAGGGCATCTGGAATTGACAGGATTAGTCAGAATAGCTAAGTTATTTTTGTATTCCTGTGTTTATTGACTGAAATATTTATTTCTTAGTAGTACATTGCAAGAATTTCAGTAATAACATCCAACTGCTTTAAATTGCTATGAAAAAATAATAATTGATATTTCTTGAAATGGTGCACTGAGCACTCATTCCAGTCTTTTGGTGTGCATGTGGCTTAAATGTGTTATCATTTTAAATATAGGAAAATTAAAATCAGGATCACAGTGGCTAATGTAATCCAGACTCTGGTGTCTGTAGCATAGGGCTGGAATAAAATATACTGAAAACAATATTCTAAAGAGTTTTATGTAGTTCAGAATATTTTCTAATAAATTCTTTTGACTAAGCTGGAACGAGTCTGCCTCTTCTTAAATTGTGCTAATTTAGAAAATCCTGTTATGTGCACACCACTTCACATTCAACGACTGGGTGGTTCGCTATAATTACTACATCCCATCCACAATGTGTACCCTAGGTATTGTCCCATCTCTGTTCAATACCTTGGAAACTCTCTTTTCTAAGAAACAAGCATGAAAACATAATGTCAGGTCCAAATGGTGTCCTGTCATTGTGTTGGAGGTGGCGGGGGGAAGATGGCTTGCTGGCATTTTTTTCATACCTTTGCTTTTCCTGTAACTTCTTGGGAATTAGGGAAGATGGAGATGGAGCAGACTCCCAGCCGGTTCCAGCCTGGTTTCAAGGCCATCATGCCCTGAGAGTGAACCATTATCTGCCTAGCACCTTGGAGTTCTCAAAACAACCTTGCGGCATCACACTGTCTGCCAGTGAATTTGTCAGGGGGGTTGGGTTTGGGGATGAAAAAATTGCTTTGTACTTTGTGCAGGCTTTTTTAGATTTTGCCTGATTTTACTACAACCACACTCTCAATAAAATTTATTTTGATTCAAACTCAATGGAGCCAAGAGTTTTGCTTTTCTGAGGGACCAGCTGGGACAGGTCCTTACATTAGGTGAAATCTGCAAAGTTGGTCAACCTGGAGGCATATTGGCCTACCATGGGGACGTGCACGCAATGTCAGCCAAAGACAATGACTAGGAGGAAGCTGACTGCTGAGGGGAAGCATTGACCAGGCCTCCCCCTTGGCTGGACCTCTCTGAGTGGATGGATGAGGTTGGGAACCTGAGAGATTCATCAATATCCAGGTGGTCCATTGGAATCAGAAAGAAGAAAGACTGGAAAGGAAGAAAGAGGAGTGACTCTGACAACAAGCTGACAACAAGAAAGGCAACTGGAGCTGGAACAGCTTGAGGATGAGGACAAGGAAGGCGGAGAATCTGGTTATGCTGACTTACTGATGAAGCAAGCCATACGGTACATGATGCATGCCTTCCAAACCCTGAAGGCACGTGAGTCATATGCTACGATTGCCACCAGTGAGGCCCAACAGACCCAATAGGAGGAAGATGGGGGACGAGTGTCAGCGCTAGACATGGTGGGGGCTGCAGTGAGGGACCACGTCCAAACTCTGTGCCAGGGCTGCAGGGTGGTGGCAGAATACACTGAGGAATTATGTGACCTGGCATGCCGACTCAACGACTGGCTGGAGGACATCATCATCAGCTGTTTCAAACATGAACTGAACAACGACCCGTAAAATGCCTGCTTTTCAAGAGGACTCCATACCATTCTCCACGATTGGTATGTTCTGGTCAAAGAGGTGGAAATTGACCAAACATTAAATAAGTATTACACAGATTTCATGGAAGAAATTCTCCCCGTAGAAGAGAGACACGGCAAAGCCACACTATCTGCAGACACATTCCATTGCCTGCTTCAAGTGTGGCCAGGAGGGGCTGAGCTGCAAAATTGTATGCCAAACTTTCCAAGTGTGAGTTGCATCAGACCAAAATAGACTATTTGGGTTATCGCATCTCACATGAGGGAATTGAGATGGACCCAAAAAAAGTTGAAGCAGTGCTGGACTGGGCTCCACCCCAACCAGAAAGCAACTGCAAAGCTTTCTGGGTTTTGCCAACTTTTACCAGAAATTCATTCCATCGTTTGCGCAGGTAGCACTCCCCAGTACAAAGCAATTAAAAACAAAAGGGGGAGGAGAAGCCTAAACCTAGCCAGCCCCTTAAATGCACTTTAGAATGCCAGACAGCTTTTGAGAAGCTCAAAGAGTTGTTTCCAGCTGAGCTGGTCCTGAAATATCCTGACCCAAACACCCTTTTTGTTATTCAGGCTGACACTAGTGATGTTGCCATGGGGGCTGTGTTGTTACAGACAAATGACAGTGGCCAGCTGTCTATGCTTATACTTCCAGAAAACTATCAGGGACTGAGCAAAGGTGAGCAATGTGGGAGAAGGAAGCTTACGCAGTGTGTTGGGCATCCTAACCTGGAGGCATTTCCTTGAAGGGAGCAAAGTGCCATTTGAAGTGTGGACTGACCACAAGAACCTAGAGACATTAAAAATCCCATGGAGGCTATCTCCTAAGCAGGTGTAATGGGGACAATACTTTAACCGCTTTAACTTTGCATTATGCTACCTCTCAGGAGGCAAGAACTTCTTGGCCAATGCTTTAACTCGAATGCCTCAATATAATTGCTCTAAAGCAGAAGTAGTCAAACCTCTGCTCCCACCCAGTCAACTGGTTGCCCAAGTCACCACCTGAGAGCAAGCAAAAGAGAAACCACAAATCAACAACAAGGTGACAGCCACACTTAAAGCCACTCTGAAAGACGACAAATTATTTCCAAACTATGGCAACATTTGCTCATTCTGGATGGACTAGCCTGGGTGCGGCCTAAGATATATATGTCTGAGAACCAGAGGTTAATGGTCTTGGGGAAGAGCCACAACTCCAAGGTTGCTGGACATTTTGGTTTTGTAAAAACTTTGCATTTGATCAAAAGGCAGTTTTGGTGGCTGTCTCTGAAAAAGACATTGAAAGCAATGTAGCAACATCCTTATCTGTGCCTCAGCCAAGTGACAGCAAGGGAAGACCCCTGGACAGGGGTGAAATGCTTCCGGTTCAGACCGGATCACCCAATCTGGTTGCGATGGCGGCAGGTGGTTCAGAGAACTGGTAGCAAAAATCCCTGTGCCCCCCCCCCCCCACCATGCCCAGCTGAGCCGCATGATCATCAATTTTTTTTACTTTTAAAAGCATTTTTTTCTACAACCTCTTCTGCCGAAAAAATGCTTTTAAAAATAAAAAAACAAAGCCTCTGATGATCGCGCGGCTCAGCTGGGATCATCAGAGGCTTTTCAAAGCATTTTTTTTCCTGCAACCTCTTCGGCCGAAGAGGTGATAAAAAAATTCTTTGAAGAGCTTCTGATGATCCCAGCTGTGTTGCCTGATCAGCAGAGAGGCTTTTCGAAGCATTTTTTTCTGCAAGCTCTTCGGCCAAAGAGGTGGTAAAAAAAATGCTTTGAAAAGCCTCTGATGTTCCCAGCTGAGTTGCCTGATTATCAGAAAAGCTTTTAAAAGCATTTTTTTAAAAGCCTCTCTGACAATCCCAGCTGAGTTGCCTGATTGGCAGAGGCTTTTCAAAGCATTTTTTGCAACCTCTTCAGCTGAAGAGAAAAAATGCTTTGAAAAGGTTTTTTTTTAAAAAAGTTGGTCACGCCCACCCAGTCACATTACCCCCCCACCAAGCCACGCCCACAGAACCAGTAGTAACAAATTTTACATTTCACCCCTGCCCCAGGACGCCTCCAATTTGTGGCGGAGTCTTCAGCACCCTGGAGAGAAATCTCCATGAATTTTACTGTGGAACTTCCAGAAAGCTCAGGAAATACGGGTGATAACTGATTTATTTTCTAAGCAGGTACATTTTGTCCCCTGTCAAAAGAGGGGACAAAATGCACCTGCTTAGCATGGGATTTGGCCAACCTATTTCTGCACCATGTCTACAGGCTACACAGAGCATCTAATATATTGTTTCAGACAGAGGGGTCCAATTCACCTCTAAGTTTTGGCGGTCTTTTCTTAACCTGCTTGGTACTGACTAGGAACGTAGCTCAAGTCACCACTCCCAAACTAATGGTGGGTGTGAACATATGAATTCAGTATTGGAACAGTATCTTAGGTGTTATATCAATTAGCAGCAACATAACTAGACTGATTAGTTGCCTTTTGCAGAAGTAGCGTATAATAATTCTGTGCACTGTAGCACAGAAGTGAAGCACAGGGGTTCACTCCTTTTAGAGTGGCTACAGGACAAGACTTTAATCCAATGCCTGAACTACTCCTTAAGGATCTGCCGATATCGTAGCTGAAAGAGTGGGATACTCTTCCTGGGCCCCAGAAAGTTCAAAACCAGAGAGGGCATAAAACCAAGGCATGCTCAGCATCTCGGCCCTTTTCTGTTCAGGAACTCAAACCATGTGATCCTGTCCATTATTAAACTATCTTTCCAAGCAGTCTCCATGTTTCCAGTGCCTTTTTCCCCACTTGGAGCTGAACCCAGAAGGATATTTCTTCTAACAGTAGTATTCTGTCTCACCTTTATTTTTGAGTTCTAGTGTCAGCCTGTCCATTTTTGCGCAGACCAAGATTTTCTTTATTATTTCCTCTTCCGGGGGTGGGGTGGGGTGGGGGTTGTCCTTCATTTTCCCAGTATTGCGCATAAACCAACCTTGCTGCTGTTATGACAGGCAGCATTAAGTATATCAATTCTTTGCCATATTTATCTTCTGTTTTTCCTAGTAGAAATAATTCTGGTTTCAGATCTATGTTTTGTTCCAGCATCTCTTCCAACCATGTCTTTATCTGATGCCAAAATTCCCTAACTTTTGTACATAACCACCACATGTGATAAAAAAAATCCTAACACTGAGTTACATTTCCAACACTGCAGTGATAAATTCCTGTTCATTTTTGCTAACCTTGTAGGCGGAAGGTGCCACCTGTAAAACATTTTATACAGATTTTCTTTGTATGCGGTGGCTAATGTTAGTTTCCTGTTTCTTTCCCATAAATCTTGCCATTTGTCCAGATCAATATTATACCCAAAATTTTGGGCCCACATTACCATGCTTTCCTTCACTTGTTCTTATGCCATTTTATATTCCAATAAGTATTGATAAGTTTTCATTATCGCCTTGTCATCCGTTCCTAATAAAATTTTATCTAGTGCCATTAATTCTTTCTTAATACCCCATTCCTTTCTATCTTTCATATGGTGTGATTTAATCTGTAAATATGCCCACCATTCCAATTCTACCCCTTAATCTTGTAGTTCTTTTCTAGATTTTAATTCCCCCCTTTGTTTAAGATATCCTTATATGTGACTACTTTCGCCAAATTCATGAAGTTTGGATGCACCAACACCTCTAGTGTAGAGAGCCAAGCTGGCATTTCCATGTAGTTCTGTTGCTTAACTTTTGTCCAAACTTCGAAAAAGCCTGAGTGTTTTGAGAGCAGCCACAATCCCTTTGGATTAGGCCCCTCAATTCTCTTCTCAGTACCACTGGGTTATAGCTTCTTTTTTTTGTAGTCTAGCCTAGGTTTTATGGCCTTGTAGATACTCTTCAGAATCTACCAGAATATCAACAGCCTTTCAACAGCCACTCATACTTTCTTTAGATGACGCAGTACTGAAAACCTTTCTTTCTTTCTTTCTTTCTTTCTTTCTTTCTTTCTTTCTTTCTTTCTTTCTTTCTTTCTTTCTTTTATTAGATTTATATACCGCCCTACTCCCGAAGGACTCAGGACGGTGAACAGGCACAAAATAAAATACATAAATACAAAAGTTAAAAGATATAATTAAAACCAGATTAAATAATTTAGCCCAAGACAATTAAAAAAATCCCAATAATTTAAAACAAATTAAAATTTCGATTTAAAAGAATTTTAAAACGGGAGAAAATTAGGCCAGGCCGGCTTGCTGGAATAGAAGAATCTTAAGAGCATGGCAGAAAGTGCGTAGATCCGGGATCCTCCGTATCTCTGGGGGGAGCTCGTTCCAGATAGTGGGTGCCCCCACAGAGAAGGCCCTCCCCCTGGGGGCCACCAGTCAACATTGTTTAGCTGATGGCACCCGCACTCTAAAGGTGGTAACCAGAACCTTGAAGCGCACCCGGACGACCACCGGGAGCCAGTGCAGCTCGCACAGGAGAGGTGTCACACGGGAGCACCATGTTGCTCCCATAACCACCCGCACGGCTGCACTCTGCACCAGTTGGAGTCTCCAGATGCTCCTCAAGGGGAGCCCCATTTAGAGAGTGTTGCAGTAGTCCTGGCGGGAAGTGACGAGGGCATGAGTGACTGTGTGTAGGGAGTCCCAATCCAGAAAGGGACGCAACTGGCGAATCAGGCGAACCTGATGAAAAATCCTCCTGGTCACGGCCGTCAAGTGCTCTTCTAAAGACAGCCGTGAATCCAGGAGGACACCCAAATTGCGAGCCCTCTCCGTGGGGGCCAGTGATTCGCCCCCAATAGTCAGCGATGGCGTCAACTGACTATATCGGGACATCGGAAACCACAGCCACTCGGTCTTGGATGGGTTGAGCCTGAGCCTGTTCCTCCCCATCCAGATCCGCATGGCCTCCAGACACTGGGACATCACTTCAAGGGCACCGTTGGGGTGGTCCGGTGTGATGTACAGCTGGGTGTCATCAGCGTACTGATGGTACTTCACTCCGAAACCACGGATGATCTCGCCCAGAGGCTTTACATAAATGTTGAACAAAAGGGGCAAGAGGACCGACCCTTGTGGCACCCCACATATGAGGGGCCTCAGGGTCGACCTCTGCCCCCCTGCCAACACAGACTGCAACAGGTCAGAGAGAAAGGAGGAGAACCACCGTAATACAGTGCCCCCCGCCCCTAACTCTTCCAACCGGTGCAGCATGATACCATGGTCGATGGTATCAAAAGCCACTGAGAGGTCTAATAGGACCAGGACAGAGGAGCAACCCCTGTCCTGAGCCCTCCAGAGATCATCAACCAATGCGACCAATGCCGTTTCTGTGCTGTACCCAGGCCTGAAGCCCGACTGGAACAGATCCAGATACGTTGTTTCATCCAGATACTGGGGGAGCCTGTTATTTTCAGGCTTTCATGGCCTAAATTCATGAACCATGAAAGAAATTGGGAATTGGAGGTACTATTTCACTTATTTTAACAGTTGTCCTGTGAGGGACAGGTCAGATTTAATCCATGGCTTTATGTCCTTATCTACTTAAAAGCTACAGAGAGACATTGGCCATCCACTGGTTTGGACTATGATATTATCAGCATGCCAATGTTACCTGTTATACATTCCTTACTAGGCTGAATGGGGGATGCAGTGGAAGTTTTAACGCAGCATTTAGAGGCCATCAGAACTTGGATGAGGAATAATAAATTCAGACTCAACTCAAAGCATTAATTCAGATTCTTAGATTATATAATTTTTGACTCTCAATATACTAGGGTTCCTCCTTGGAAATCAGACCAGCAGTCTTTTTGGACTTGTGCTCTTATGGTAACAATAGGTGGAAATTTAGCCCTTTGCCAAGTCTGCTAATTGCAGTTTAGAACAATGGATGCTGAAGATGGTTATACATACCCTTATTGCTTTCCATAAAGATCATTGTAATGTATGTATGTTTGTATTGTATAGTCTAGTGGATTTATATGACCACAAAAGTTAAAAATATGACTCTGGGTGGCATAACACAATAAAAGAAAAAAATGACCACATATTTAAAAAACTATTCAAGATATAAAATATAATGTGGAAATCGAATATTATAATTAACAACTTAAAGGGGACTCCACCAAATTGGATCCAAACACCTGAGAAAGGAAACACGTCTTAATGAATTTTCTTAATGTTTTTCCTAAAGGCAGTTTTCATATCATATTTATATTTCACATTCAGATAAATTCCATGTCATTTTATTCTTCTGATACGTTGATATTATTCTATGTCTTTCACTATCACTAAGTGCATCATCTGTATTTAATTTTAATTGGCTTTAATAATTCTTGAAATTTTGATTTATTATATCTTAGTTGCTGATTGTTGGTCCTACAAAGTAGATCACATCAGTTAAACTGCCTCCACAGAAAGACTAGAATTATATATTACTGAGATAAGCTATAACAGAATCATGTAAATCTGCCTATTTTCCCTTCCTTGTAAGCACTAGGAGTCTTTTTCTAATATTTGTCAATCTCCCTGGGCTTGACGTATGTTTCTGCAGTGTTTGTTGTCTGAACAGTTCCTAGATTGCTTCTCCAAACTAATCTCCATGAACCCCTATATAAATGGTTCTAAGGCCAGTAGAAATAAAGGGGAGACTACCATATTTTGTATTTTTAATTATAGTACTTTTTAATGACAAAAGTCCATTTACCATAGATGTTTCTTTTTATTTAAGAAAACCTAAACCACAATTCGTATTTTTCAAAGTCATGAATAAGAAAATTAATGCTAAGTAATCAAAAGCTTTTCCTGGGTCAATAAAAAAATAGGTGCTTTCTTTTTCTGATTTATATTATCTACAGTGTTCAAAATATATGTAACAATAACTTTGCTGCATCTCTGATCAGGATGTATTAATTCAGTTAGAAGGCCATATCATCTTTGCAACTATTGCTATAAAAAGCTTATAATCCTCATTCAATAAAGAAATAAAACTACATAACTCTGATTTAGTTGAGTTGTTCCTTTTTAAAAATACAATAGAGCTTCCTGGCATGAAGGAGGAAATATTTGACATTGCTGACACTCTTAATATCTTAGTTCAGGAGCTTGGCTGTCTCAGGAATTCTGGGAGTTGAAGTCCACAAGTTGTAAAAGGGCCACATTTGCCCACCCCTGCCTTAGTTAATGGTTTAATAAAAATTTCCTGGAAAGTCTTAACGGAGCCATCTACCTTCATCATGGAGTTTTATTCCTAATAATTATGCACATCTTGATATAGTGTGTTGATCTCCTTAAGCCACATTCTCCTTCATTACACACATACATTACCTGATATTCTTATATCCACTAAGCATTCAAGTTTATATAGCTTGAGGTGGAAAATATGCATAATGTCTAATCTTCAAAGTTTTTTCTTATAGGAGAAGATCCTTTCAATCAAGTTCAAAATATTAAATCAAGTCTATCTTTGTCCCTAAGCCCTGGGACTTTCCAAAGCCAACTGTAATCACCCTCTTGCTATATATTCAAAAAAACCTTAAGTCTTGAAACTTATAAACTGTTTTTTTTCAAGAACTGAACACATTCATCCAGTGTTGTCAACAAGACTTGCAGTCCAAAGGTTCTTAACCCTCAAAGAAAGCAAAAAAAGAAAAAAAAAAGAAAAAAAGTTTGAACTGATTAAGAGATGAGTCCACCAAACCTGTCCAAATACTTGAGATTAGTGGCCATAAGCACGATGAAATCCCCCAACCATCAGCTGGTTACAAAAATGCAATTCCTGCCATCTGCTTGCAAAAGCCCAGCTGTATGGAGTGGGTAATTTGACAATCTCTTTTTAACTTTAGGGAGATTTTAACTGGATGATTCCTACAATTGTCCACTTTTTTTTTTTTTTGTATTATTGTGTTAAGACTCACCAAAAATGTCATCACTTTGTCTTCTGAGTGAGATCATTTTCAATGGACATTGTGACTTCTATTTATTTTCTTCAGCAGTATCTCCAAAACATCCTTATGACAGCAACCACTTCTCTAACCAACATCTCCTTTCCTCTGCTAGGTTTTAGCTATCCATGTTGAAGACTTTTCAGCTCCATCTATCTCCCTGCTTCCAGAAATGACCTTGTCTAAGTACCACAGGACTGCATTGTTCATAAAAAAGTCTGGCTAATAACCTTTTTGAGAGATAAGAGAGCCTCGATCCTCCATATTCCAAGGAATTCAGAGCATGACATTTAAATATTTAGACTCTACTGTTTTTAAAGAACTTCTATCTTTTCAAATAAAAAAGCAGTGAATCATGTAAGACATGCCTGATCAACTTATCTTCTAAAACACTTGTAAAGACCCAATGGCTTGAAGGTTCTTAGAGCTACAATTGCATACAAAAATTCAGGCATTGCTGGTAAAATTGTATGTTTCAAGTGAGCAGACACTTGAGAAAACCATTGCATGGCACTAAACACAAGAGACCTTCCCGCAAATTTGAAGGTATAATTTAAAAAATAATAATTTAAAAATTCAAGGTAAGAAAACAGTGAATATGGCAGTGCAGACTATCTTTTAGGCAGCACTTGTTATGGACAGAAATAAGAACTTTCAAACATTTCCTGTAGCTAATCTTTCTATCCTGGTTTTGGAACATTATTTCCAATCTTCCTTGCAGAAGGAGGAAGATTGGGAATAATTAATAATTGATTAATTCAGCTATATTATTATCTCTCCTTGGATACCTTGCATGTTTGACATCTCCACATAAATATTCAGTAACATTCAAGTCTGAAGACTCGAAAGGCCATTCTGAAACTATTATTTTTCTTTTCTCTAAGTACTTCATTCTGGATTTGGCAATATGGAGGAACATGTCCAATTGTTGTTGACGAAGCTGCATTTGACACAGAATGCAGCAGCCAGATTCAATCTATTTTACCCTGATTACATTAGTTGTCAACAAGCTTTTAGTCCAATACAAAATGTTGGTTATTATCTATAACACCTATACAACACTGTCTTGTTATATCATGGACTATTTGGGAAAATGTGACTGGCCCATTTGGTTATGTAGAGACCTTGTTGAAGGTTCCACAGGCAAGTGAAACGGCAAGAGAGGAGACAAGATGACAGACCTATTTGGTAACAGCACTTACTTCCCTATTATTCTGACATTTTGAAAGGCACTTAAATTTTGTTTCTTTGTCCCAAGATGAAGATTCTGAAAGGGCATTTACCATTTTATGAAATATTATTTTAATTATTCCTTAATTATACACAGCTGGAAGGGCATATAACTTTGGCCCAATTGAAAATATTGCCTTTAGTTAATGAAGCAGTATAAAGAACATTTTCAATGAAATTACTTTTCCAACTAATCCAACATTATATTGAATGTTGACCATCCCACACTAGCCAATATATTGTATCAGCTGATTCATTTCCATTAAAGATGCCCAGTGTACAACTTACTGATTATACTTAGGATGAAATTGTTTTCAGATCAGTATAGTTGCTTTACTAATAAATTGGTGTAACAATGTTGTCAGCATTCCAAGTAACACCCCCAAAGAAAGAAAACTCCGAGGCTTGGATTTCCTCAAAGTTACATTTTATTAGAGATGTCATATTGGCACATCTGGGGAAACCCGAATCTGAAAGCTTCCAGGGTTTCCCCCACCCAAAGTTCAAGTCCCTGTCCAACACCCACAAGTCCATCACATGGTCCAATCAGAGCACCGTCCCAAATGGAGATGCCTCCCAGGTGCAGGGCAAGATGTCCTTGAACCCGACAAAGGAATGTTATTATGACTATATATACCCCATGCTCTACCCAATCCCGCCTTCCAATTTCCCACAGTAGTAAATGTGGCAGGCCTGAAGGCCCAATACAAAAGATGACTTCCAGGCCTGACAAATGTAAGTAAATAAAGGTGCCAATATCAAAATTGCATTTCTCCCAGATGTGAACTTAATTCAAGAGAAATCAGAGAACTGAAATCCTCACTAAGGCACAAGACTGTTCAAGCTGTATACTTCTTGATGTTCCTTCTCTGACATAGCTGTTTGAAAGAAATTGGTTATGAAATTCTGGAATACAACTATTTCGTCTATTTTCTGTAAACTGTCCAGTTGGAGCTCCTAGTTTTCCTTTACAGCAAGGCTTTAACATTTTGTCCTCCTTCCAAATAAGAATCCTCACAGGAAACAATTTTTTTTTTCTTTTTAGGTCAGGGATGTCAAACTCATTTCGTCATGGCCGCGTGACATATTGGGACTTTCCCCCCTTCACTAAACTGGGCATAAGCGTGGCCAGCACATGACGCATCTGGCCCGAGAGTTTGACAGCCCTGTTTTAGGTCCTACATATTCTAGGTTTACTTGTGACATCAGCACAGTCAATCAAACTAAAATGTATATTTAAACCTTTTTTTTTCAATTTTTTTATTTTTTTTCAAACATATCAATGCATGAACATTGTGGCAGCTGGGTGTCATACATTCTAATACAAATAAAACTAGTAGAATTAATCATAGTTATTACATTCAATCAACTTAGATATTTCTAATAATAATACACATTTATATTAAGTTATAGTCTGCCATTATTCAATTATCCCATGTTTTCTTGTTATTGCTTTTATTATATAAAATGCGTACACTAATATTCTCCCTTCTCTTATTTCTATCTCTTACTCTAACTTTTAATCATGTCACCCTTTATTAAAAGGGTGACACTCTTTATTAAAATCTTTCTATCCTACCTACTTTAACTTTTAGTTATGTCACCTACCTAAAAAAAAGAAGAGAGAAAAGCAAAGCAAATCAGAACAACAAAAAAGAGAAATCATCTATCCATTGTCTCTTGCTCACTTCAATACTTTAATTGCTTGCTTTTTTTTTGGCTTGCCTCCCATATTTCTTTCTTGGATCTTTCTCTCTGTCTGCATATTTCTCCCATCTCTACCCTCTTCCACTGCCTAGTTTCCAAAATTTCTGCCCAGGTCACTATCTCCCTTTCAAAAGTATCATCCAACTGTCTTAATATATTTTCCTCCTGATTTAATTCATCAGTCACTGTTATTTTCATTGTTGTCTCCTCTTTGTCTTCTTCTTTCTCCATTTCTTCTGTTGACTTCTCCCTTTCCTGGGCATCTTGGTCTTTACTCATCATCCCTCATATGGTATTTTCCATTTTTCCGTAATCTCCTTAAATCCTTTCCCCATGATGTCTTCTGTTTGGAAAAAGTAACGCCATCTCCTTCAAAGTTCCACTCATTTCTTCCTTATAAAGCATCTTATTTTGTTTTAAAAAAATCAACTTTTGTCTGGCAGTCCAAGAACTATTTATTCAGTCCTTAAATTGCCTTTCAAGGAGTGCACTAATCCCAGTTTTTTATATCCCATAGGTAAACAATCAGTTCCATTTAAATAATCTGAGAGGTTATCAAAAGCCTCTTTGCGTCCCCTTTACAGGTTCAATCTTCTAGCATAACATTCAGTGGTCCCTTTAATTAAATAGCTTCCTTATTTTCATATTTGAGTCTCCAGTATTCATGGGGTAGTTAAGAATAATCCAATAGATATTTTCAGAGTCCTTCATATAGGTATTCCCAGGCTTGTGATTTTTCCTTTCGTCAGCAGGTGGCACTCTCAACTTAAATGTCAGTATTGCCACTAGTCAATCGTCATTTTAGTTGTAAATCAATTATAAAAGCAGAATAAGTTTTTAAAGTAAATGATTCCAGCATTTTAAAATGCCTTCCCAGTACCTTATCTTCCCAGTTTAAGAGTCCAATTTTCTGTATATTTCAAAATTTATTATTTTTCTCTCTTGCGTCTTCCGATCTGGTATTTTCTCAGATTGCTTAAGACGCTGCTTTAACAAATCATTCGGAGCAAATAATTCTAAATTATTCCTTGGGGTTAAATTTAAGGCAAAAAGAAATCCTCTCCCTCAGTTCCAGCACTGTTCATTTACTTCCCTCCAGCCCTAGTCTTAGTTGTTCCTCGGTTGTCCCAGCTTTGTGGCAGCCATCTTTAGGCTGCCTCTTCTTCTTGCTGTGGCTGAGAGGGAAAACAAAACCTGGGTCAGACAGGAGAGCCGTGACTCTCCTCGACCTCACAGGGTGCCCCTCTTTGCTTCACTGCCCCTACAAGCGGCTTTGGCTATTTAAACTTGCCCCTTCCGGTGGCTCTGCGATCCCCAATGGAAGCGCCTTCAGGAGCTCCAGCCCCGTGATCCGTTTGCCGCTAAGAACAGCGAAAATCAGCTGTTCTAGCAGCTCGAAACTCCCCGCCCTGGGAAAAAGGGGGAGAGAAGAGCAGAAGGGTCTGGGTAGAGCTTCCCTAGACCCCCAGGCTTTTTTTTTTAAGCCTGGGGCTTGCAGGGTGAGAGCTCCCTGAAAGCCCTTCATTGCTCCGGATCCGGGACGATTCTGCTTTTGCAGAACAAGGGGTCGCAACCACACCAGCAGAGCAATTTTGTGAGAAAATTTGAATCTGGATGCTGGCAGAGCAAAATCAGGAGAACAGAAAATGCAAGTACTAAACTTTAACTCGGTTTAAAACAAAGGGAAAAAAAGATGGCGCTTAAGGGTGTTAAAACGAAACTTAAAAGTGAAAGTGATCGTTAAAACTGCAACTTTGTAAAAGCTATTGGATTACCCAGCAAGTAAAAGGATTTAAAGTGCTAGTGAAATGAAAAAGTCTATGGTATGGACTCCAACTACTTTATACTTCTAAACTGTGTGGAAATTTTTGAACTTATTGACCTGACAGCTGAATAAATTTAAAGTGGAAATTGAGCATGGATGGAGGATATGAGACAGCAATTTCACAAGTTGTGACTGCAAATGCAGAGGTTTTACAAGAACTTTTAAATTTCTATAATTCTGCTATATTGGATGGATTTGAAAGGTTTCAAAATTATTATCTGGGGTACAACAATGATTTGCTGGCTGGAAAAGAGAAAGAAAAAGAGAAAGAAATTCCAAATAATTTGTCTTTGGAGCAGGGAAAAGAGGCTGTCAGGATCACGTTGGAATT